>OZ001648.1:3513908-4145562 GCA_963924145.1 Pyrausta purpuralis | reverse complement strand
GTACCCCCGCGACTTCGTCCCGCGCGTTTGATGTTTGCTCCCTCCTCTCCCGTCGCAGCGTCATGTTTTATATCCTAAAGCCTTTCTCGATAAATAAGATATCCAACACAGAAAAATTTTTTTAAATCGGTCTAGCAGTTCCTGAGATAAGCACGTTCAAACAAACAAACTCTTCAGCTTTATAATATATTAGCGCAAGCGCACGTTGTACTTAAACTGCGAACATTATTTTGGTGCGGAGTTATGTTAAAACTGTGATAGCTCCTAAGATATTTATTGAAATCAAATGATACAAAGGGCAACTTGGTTCTAAATGAAATGCTCGTGATGAAAAAATGTATTTATTTTGATAAGAATAAATACCTGTGTGTATTTATAATACACCTCTAAAAATAATGCATTATTTTTTTACAAATTTATTAACATAAAAAAGGTTGTAGAAAGTAAACCATAAAAGATAGACATATGCTGTCGCGGACTTTATTATAGAACTCTTAATGTTAAACAATCCTGTCATACATGATTTTTAGGGTTCCGTAGCCGAATGGCAAAAAACGGAACCCTTATAGTTTCGTCAAGTCTGTCTGTCTGTCTGTCTGTCTGTCTGTCTGTCTGTCTGTCTGTCTGTCTGTCTGTCCGTCCGTATGTCACACCCAATTTATTCTGAAACTATAAGCATCACACTACTGAAATTTGGTAGGGATATGTATCCTCTTAACCGCTTTACGATTCTCATACAAAAAATAAAAAATAATGATATTTAAGGGGGGGCTCCCATACATGAAACTAAAACCGAAAAAAATTTTTTTAGTCAAACCTATGCGTGTGGGGTGTGTCTTTGGATAGGTCTTCAAAAATGACATAGAGGTTCCTTAAATTGTTTTCTTTTAAAGTCTAACGTTTCTTAACTAGACGCTTCCAAAGTGGAAAAATGCCCACCCCCCCCCCCCCCCCATCTAACTTCTAAACTAAGCGAGTGTAAATTTTGAAAAAAATATATAATGAAGATCATAACAAAAACTTTTGAACGAAAATTGGTTCGAACGGAATCGAACGAGAAGTTTTTGAGATATAGCACTTTTTCAACAACCGCAAACATAACTTTGTTCTTCATACAAACACTATGAAAAACAAAGTTATATTTGCTGTCAACAAAATATTGTGGTATTTTTACTAAGTGGAAGTAAGTGAATTGCTTAGTTCAATTAACGTTGGCACGGAACCCTCAGTGCGCGAGTCCGACTCGCACTTGGCCGGTTTTTGTGTAACTTGAGCGGTTTCCGCAGCGTATGCAGCGGAAGCTTTCAAAAGGAATATCTTTCTCCCGTTTTCGCAACATTTTTCATTTCTGCTGTGGTCTTATGAGTCGTATCTTTATGTTATATAGCCTAAAGCCTTCCTCGATAAATGGACTATCCAACGTAAAAATATTTTTTCAAATCGGGCCAGTAGTTTTTGAGATTAGCGCGTTCAAACAAACAAACAAACAAACAAACTCTTCAGCTTTATAATATTAGTATAGATGATTGCAGGAAAAGCTTTTTACTTAATTAAGTTAAAAACGGTGGGGAAACAGGCGTTTTCTTAAATCAAAGTAGTAAAACAACACACAAATTATGAATTTCATGCTTCAAATTGCTCTGTGAGCTCACTTAAAAGGCATAAACTTTCTTTTCTTTACTTCTTTGCTAAGCAAATATTTGACATCGATCGCACCCGGTGTCAGGTATGCATGAGTTCCTTTGAAAATAAACAAACCATAATTAAAACATTTTTTTAAGTTGGTCCTCTTTTTACATTTAAATTTCTAAGGCCCACTCGCATAATCCAAATAAGGTATAATATTATAAAAAGTCACGACGTTTTTCGTGTATGTTGCCCCTAAAAAACTTAAAGAAACAATCAACATAATTAAAAATTTAATGAATTTTACCCAGGGTCCTAATCCCTAATCCAAGTAAAAAAACAGGAGGTATTGAGTAAAACATTAGAAATAACTGTTAATGTAGATTCCAAAATAGAAACCCATTTACGCTTGGAAATTAATATTTCCGAAACAATTTATTTTACATGTATCTGCCAGCCAGCAGCCCGCTTATCACTCCGTCTACATCACCTCATAGAAACTTGCCGGTTAATCCTTCGCCTGTTCAAATACTCGAAAACCTCTATTTGAACTAAACCCAAGGGACTCGCTAATTTGATTGGACTGAAGTATCAAGCCCGCTGAACAATACAACGCGAACGTGGTGTTCCGCTGCTTCGTTATTAAATTACTTTCAATAACGTATAAAATTTGTGCCAAAAACTGTATGATTTTTTTCCTGCAAGCAATTGCAAATACATTTTAAATCTGCACACTAATATTGCCGAAAAACCACTATTTACATCAGTCAGCAGCTGTTGATCAAAGACTATGATACCTACACGAAATTCATCAAACATAGTACTTTTCTTGTCGTTTCCACGATAGGCAATCGATTCCACGTCACCTATTACCTATACCACGATTACCTTACTCCTGTCAAATTAAACATGAAAAGAGGGTCATATGTTATCAAGGTCTAAACGAATATTGAAATACTAGATTCGCAACTTCCAAAGTCCTGTGCGAACGGCGCTATGTTCGAAAAACCATGAAACTTTCGGTCTATTTCAAGTTTTTGCTTAGTTTTCTAGTAAAGGAGGGGTCTGACCAGTATAGTTAATATCAATACTTTAAAAGTTCACTTAATTTGCTCCATTATAAAACCAGAGCGAACTCAATAGTAGCCATTAATTTCCACGATACAAACCATCGAAAAAGGCATAATTAAAAAAAAAAGTTAAGGTATGTTATTGCATCAAAACCAATATTATTTGGAATGATGGAAGCTGTATAGTGTAATTCGGCAAACTCATATAAAATGCATGAGTTTGTCACTTTACCCTCAAAATTTAATGTAGGTACACCAGATAGTTCGGCGCACAGTAGTCCATTGAATGAGTCCCTCCAAGGGGGGTCTAGAGTGCGTGAGTTAGTAACGTACGATGTTTCTTCGGAAACATGTCAAGAGTCCCTAGGTAATAAACATACTAAAACCCCCGGGACACTAGGAAGAGCCCCGGAGTGGGGGAGGGAGGGGGGGGGGGGAAAGGGTCCATTCTTTCATTTTTCACTTAAATCTCAAAAACGGTACATGTTAGAGAAAAACTTTCAAGCAAAAGTTTAAAGGCCATAAAATTATCTACAAGTTGTAGCTAAATCATTTTTTTCTATTCGCAGCAGTTTTCGAGCTACATCCCATGAAAGGTGAAAAATTCGAACTCCTAAGCTCTCCTAAAGGCTTCCATGGAGGAATGTGGTTTTTTTACCAATTATAGACCTAATTAAGAGCAATCTATCAGTACCGGTCACAAGTTGCACTTTTGAGCTTTTTGGAAGAAAAAAAATAAAAAGGTCAAGTTGCGTAACTACCCTAATATAATATTTTGACAATCAATTCCCCCTAAAGGCTTCCATGGAGGAATGTGTTTTTTTTTACCAATGATAGACTTAATTAAGAGCAATCTATCAGTACCGGTCACAAGTTGCACTTTTGAGCTTTTTGGAAGAAAAAAAAATAAAAAGTTCAAGTATCGTAACCACCCTAATAAAATTCAATTCCTCGTAAACGCCTCCGTGGTGGAATCTGGTATTTTTATCAATGATAGACCAAATTATGAGCAATCTATCTGTACTGGTCAAAAGTTGCATTTTTGAGTTTTTTGGAAGAAAAAAATAAAAAGATCAAGTTCAGTAACTTAAACTACCCTAATATAATATTTTGACAATCGATTCCTCCTAAAGGCTTCCATGGAAGAATGTGTTTATTTTACCAATTATAGACCGAATTAAGAGCAATCTATCAGTACCGGTCACAAGTTGCACATTTGAGTTTTTTGGAAGAAAGAAATATTTTTTGATCGATTGATGTGATAAACATGGGTATGTAGTATGGGGAAATTGTTTGAGCCAAAATCATTTTTTACTGCGTGTAACTCAGAAACGGCTGTGAATAGAAAAAAATGATTTAGGTACAACTTGTAGATAATTTTATGGCCTTTCAACTTTTCCTTGAAAGTTTTTCTCTAACATGTACCATTTTTGAGATTTAAGCGAAAAATGAAAAAATGGACCCTTTCCCCCCCTCCCCCGACTCCGGGGCTCCTCCTAGTGTCCCGGGGTTTTAGTATATTTATTACCTAGGGACTCTTGACATGTTTCCGAAGAAACATCTTACGTTACTAACTCACGCACTCTAGAACTTTTTATTAAATGCACTACAGGTAGAGTTTCCAATATAGATTTATTAACGTATGTTTCACTTTGACAATCGAACGTAACGTTTGTCATAGAGTTCACCGCGGCCATCGAAACAGATTTTTTTATACTTTTAGAACAGCACGCAGTATTTTTTTATTGGTCGTTAGGTGAGAACACAGGATAGTGTGAACATTTTGACACACGGCCCACCATTAAAATATGCGAACACCACAAAAAACACAACATAAAATCGGGAATTTCTCGTTTGATGTTTTCCGCATAGGTCGCATTATATGACTGCAATGTCAATAGGTCAATCTTTTATATCTAGATTATCCTATAAATTTAAAGTTGATAAATTATGCTATAGATCATGGAAACATAGATCTATTTTATAAGCAGTTCCAGCGAACTTTGGTACCCCCTCATTTATGTTCTATGCGGAGCTAAGACGAATCCAACTAAGTAAAAATTATGAAAATCAATTCATTCGTTCCCTATTTATAAGTGGTGTAACTAACAGGACTTTTTTATGTATATCCATAAAGATAAACATAAAATAAATTATCATAAGACGCATCTTTAACAGTGAAAGCTGAATTATTTACAGCGAAGTTGGTTAGCTCTTTTAAATAAAATTGCATTGCAACAAATCGCGAATTCCAAAACTTAGCCCAAGTGCTGCTACACCTGCTATCTAGAATTGGGCTAACTCCTTAGTTACTCGCAATTTGCTGATTAAATAAACAGTCGTCTAACAAGTTTGTTTTCAGTGGAGGAAATTTTAACTACCTCTATTTGTTCGGCAAATTAATACAACACAGGGTCGATGTAGCTTTTGTTTTAGACTGCTCACACCGTGTGTTGTTTAAATAAGAAGGGAAAATATTACCACAAATATTAGCTAACAAATATTAAACAAAAATACAAAAAAAAATCGCTAGTTAGATAGTAACTACAGCCTTATAAGATGGAATAAGAAACCAAAATTGCCATCGACTACTTTAAAGATGGTTTGTTTGGAAATAACGTTGGCCTGGTTTGCCAGAGGTGGCAACGGGTCTACTTCAGAAAACGAAATCTGTCAATATGAAGCGTTTGAGGATCCGAAACATTTTCCGAGACTGGATGGTCTGCTTGACAGAAGATTAGGTGAGCATATGCATCATAAATCATTGCACATTACATCACATTGCCTTGAGACTAATAAGCTGCAGAACAATCCTAAAGCGAGCTATAACTTCAAGCGTGGTGATTACACAGCAATAAATTCTTTATTACATGAAGTTGATTGGCGAAAGTGTCTTTCAACTGGTTCGTTAAACCAAGCAGTTAATTCATTTTATTCTGTACTTAATGACTGTATTAAAAAGCATGTTCCTTTGTCTGCTCCGAAGTCCAATAAATATCCGCCATGGTATAGCTCTGCTCTGATAAAAATATTAAAAGAAAAAATTAAATTCCATAAAAAGTACAAGAAATATGGTAACTTGACGGACTATCAGTCTTTCAGTGTATTGCGTACTAGGGCTGCTAAATTAGAGGAAAAGTGCCACGAAACTTATATCCAAAATGTCGAATCCTCTATATCAGAGAACCCTAAATACTTCTGGAAATACGTGAAAATGAAAAGAAAATCAAACGCTTTGCCTAATATAATGAAATTTGACGATGTTTCTGCCAATAATGGGACTGATATTAGTAATTTGTTCGCTTCAGGTCCACTTACCTGGAATCCAGTACGACACACTGTGAACCAAGCGTAAATTCTGCTTCCTGTGTCCCTGGTGCTACTGTCGGATCCGTTGTGATTGATGAAAGCGCACTATTTAAATTGTTGTCCCATTTAGATCTATCTAAAGGTGCTGGCCCAGATTCGATACCACCATATTTTATTGTCCAGTGTGCTGATAGTCTTTTTATTCCCTTAAGTATTCTTTTCAGACGATCCTTGTCTGAGGGTGTCTTCCCCGACAAGTGGAAGTCTGCATTTGTTTCCCCGATCAATAAGGGTGGTAATAAATCAGATGTTCAAAATTATCGTCCTATATATAAATTATGTCTGTTTGCGAAGGTACTAGAAAAGATTGTTCATGAACAAATATACTCATCCTTAAAATGTTGTTTTAACGAGGAACAACATGGTTTCCTTAAAAATAAATCAACAGCTTCTAACCTTATTATTGCTAATGATTTTATCACAGCTGGTATGGATGATGGATCACAGGGAGATGTTATCTATACGGATTATCGTAAATGTTTCGACAGAATCGATCACAAAGTATTACTATCAAAACTTTATGCAGCTGGAATCCATGGTGATTTACTTCGCTGGCTCGCATCATACATCGAGAGACGGTCTCAGGCAGTAGTAGTGCAGGGTTTCTATTCTGAATGGTTCGCTGTACCTTCTGGTGTTCCCCAGGGATCAATTTTGGGACCGCTTCTATTCACTATCTTTATTATGGACATTACTAACTGCTTTCATTATTCTAAGATATTATTGTTTGCTGACGACATGAAGATCCTTAAAGTTATTTCTACATTAACGGACGTCCACAACTTGCAAGAGGACTTGCTTAGATTTCAATCGTACTGTTCTTTAAATAAGTTGAACCTGAATGTTAATAAATGTTTTTATATTACTTTTTCTCGTAAACTCGTAAATGTGGATATAGGTTATAGTTTATTAAATACTCAACTCAAAAAAGTGGACGACGTGAAGGATTTAGGAGTGATTCATGATTCTAAACTCATCTTTGACAAACATATAGATAATATAGTGCAAAAAGCATTAAAGGCCTTGGGTTTTATTATGAGGACTTCAGTCGACTTTCGTTCGCTAAAGACTGTAAAAATATTGTATTGTGCTTACGTCCACAGCCATTTGGAATATGCATCGCAGGTATGGAATCCCCAGTATTCTATTTACATCAATAGAATTGAAAGCATACAGAAACGTTTCCTTCGTTTCTTAGATTTTAAAGCGCATGTGTATAGTACCGATTACCAACATAGGTGTGAGCGATACCATTTCCTACCACTAGAGATAAGACGCAACATAAGTGACATTTGTTTCTTGGCAAAGATTGCCACCGTTGTCATAGATAGCCCAGAACTGCTATCGAAAATATCATTAAACACCAACATGCTAAGGTTCCGATCACGCCCAATACTATATGTACCCTTAGTCCATGCAAATTACAGGCAGAACGCATTTCTGATCCGTAGTTGTAAAAGTTTTTCCAAATTATCTATCGACATTGACCTGTTCTGTACAAGCACTACCTCTATTAAGCGATTAATGACTAAATCATATTTTGAGATTCTCAATCTTCGTGATAAATTGGACTAACACCATTGTTCCTTGGATATATATTTTCTTACTTTGTTTTTTTTTTGTATTAAGAGATTATTGTTTCTTTCCTTTGGATTGTAGTTGCCCCAATCGGACCTTATTTATCAATCTGACTACTCATATGTGGAGATTTATTATTAGTATTGATGTTAGCATTAAGTTATTTAGATATAGTGATTATTAAAACTGTAAATCTTCCTAAGAATATATAAATATATAAATAAATAAATATTACAATAAATGATGCGCAATTCGGTTTTAAACCAGGTCTGTCCTCGGAGAGTGCCCCCTTCTGTCTCAAGCAGACTGTGCGGTACTACATAGCTAGGAAAACCCCAGTCTATGTTTGTTTTTTGGACTTGTCAAAGGCATCTGACCTAGTATTATACAGTTTACTGTGGAAGAAGCTAGATTGTGGAACTAGCCTGCCTCCTGAGGTCATATCTTTATTTAAATATTGGTATGACAATCAGAAAAATTGTGCAAAATAGGCTGGGTCGCGGTCTGATGGGTCTGTATGGGTTGCAATGCGGGATGAACCAGGGGGGTTGACTTCACCCAAGCTTATAGGCTGTTACGTTGGTGGGGTGTGTATTAATAACATTAGTTACGCCGATGTGGTGCTGCTGAGCCCATCGATCGGAGCATAGAGAAAACTACTTCGCATGGTGAGGAGTATGCAGTGTCACACGGGCTCAGATACCACTTAAAAGCGAGTTCATGGTATTTTGGGCTGGGGCGGTCGGATACCAGAGGAATGTGCCCTCTGTTTCTCTCGGTGGCTCCAGACTGAAGAGGATTGAACAATCTAAGTATCTGAGCCACTGGGTCACTAAAACCTTTTAGACTCTGTGGATGTGGAAAGGCTCCCTTTGGCGTTGTCTGTTCGCTGTAACATGTTGGCTCGCAGATTTGCACACTGTAGTAAAAAAGTCAAGCTGACGCTTTTCAAAACCTACTAATAGTTCTACACGTGCAGTCTATGGGTGGACATTACGCAGCGGACGTATAGTGCCTGCCGCGTCATTGCAGTGCGTCATCCATGTTTGCCGAGGTGCCGTCGATTGTTTCTATACGATCATTAGAAAACTGTGCGCCTCGCTATGGGCACACGTGCGAGGCAGCTCGAACGGCATCCTTAACGCGCTGGCTGACCGGTGGGACTCCCCTCTGCTGCGCCGCTGGCTGCAGCTTTATTCCCCTGCCACCCGCTATCACTACATCTAGTGTGGTAGTCCTACCAAAATCCATTTAAATATTATAATACTCGTACTATGTTAAAATTTTCACAATTACTAACAATATTATTATTAATATTAGTTCGAAAACCTTAAAATGCTTATGATCCCAAAAACGATTGAAGAATTGACGGATTTTCTTTTTCGTAGTAGATCCGCTGGTCCGCATCTCTCCCGTGCGCAATTTATGGATTTTTATTTCATCTTTGAATATAAATGAATACAAAATAGCACCGTGAGGGTCAAAAAACATTCTAAATAATAGCCACTACAGTTTTTATGTCACTCAAAAATGAAATGATTTGGAACCATTATAATTGGGATTTACTGCCCAGTGGCCGCTGCTGCTGCTGCCGTGGCGCAGCAGTAAGAGGGTCGCACTTTAATGCCACAGCTGTGCCAGAGGTCCCGGGTTCGATCCCCGGGTCGGGCCAAAAATATATACCTGAGTTATTCCGTTTCGAAATTTTTAGGGTAGCCCAGATTTTGGAAGCTGGCGGTGTTTCACTCCCGTGTCTCGGAAAAGCACGTAAAGCCGTTGGTCCTGCGCCTGATCTCTCTCCGATCCTGTCAGATTGATGTCCCATCGGGCTATGAGAGTGAAAGAATTAGAGAGTGTATCTGTGTTTGCGCACACACTTGTGCACTATGATATGTCCCGCGCAGTCAGTAAGTCGTTGTGACTGGCTACCACATGAATAAGTATAATTCACACTTTGACAAAATAAGACGTTAAGGTGCTGTTTTTTGCTGAATTATACGTAAAGTGACGTTATTTATCAAGCACTTCAATATTTTTTTGCCCAAACTAATTTGGGAAAAAAAATATTGAAGTGCTGTAACTATTACAAAACTTACAACACAAATATGAAGAATTGAAGAAAAAAACCTTGTAAATATTAACCGGAGTAGAGTCACAACGAACTCAAGGCTAAAAAAAGAGACAACTTTATAAATTTTAAATTAACCACAGTATCTGGTCCTAATAGTCTACCTTCCTAATTAAATAAGGCGCACTACACCCTTATCTGTATTTATTTATTCCAAGCCGACCCTACTTGGTTCCCAGAAAGTACTTTCTCTTTAATATAGTAAGCCAAAGAGTTTTACATACGAGCACTCATAATATACATAGTGTTAGCCACTGCTGTAGTGTAGAAGCACGTTAACAAACAATAGCGTGTAATATATTTTTTAAATAGAATTCAAAAAGTGAAGAGATGAAAGGAATCGCATGCGTAGATTACCACCTTTTTTTGAAGAATGTAAAACTTTAACTTAAAATCAGTGATTCCACATTTGCAATATCAAATCTATTATGGTCATAATATTTGTGAACTTGGCTTAAGAGTATTAACAGATTTTTTGTAATAAAAAAATTCAGTTACGGCCTTTTAAAACACAAAAAAAATCCACAGTATACAAAGTGTTACATTATCAAAGGGATGATCTCCATATAGTGGTGTTGTCGTATAAATTTATAAGTATCCGTGGTAACATGAAATCTATATTATGTTGATTAATCCCTCAAGCGTATGTGAACGAGACACAATGCACATTCTATTGTTATGCGGTTGCCTGCAACCGCTCGGGTGTTGAAGCATTAAAATGTTAACTGTAGTCCAGGGTTCCATGAATTTTGATAAGCATAAATGTACAGTAAGGGGTAAAATAAATTAGTAATCGAGAATCACGCTTGAAAATTAGAAAATGCGGTCTAACGAAGAGAAATAATGTTATTAAAAACCTGAAAAGTAGAAGCTGATGAAAGCACAGACCTAATTAAGTAACATTAAAGTATGAAAATCATGCGTGCCAAATTTTCTGCCGTCCATCCCTTATTTTATGAAATGAAAGGAGACATTTTTTTTTGGGCCCAGTAGCAACGGTTGCATCTAATGATAACATTGCACCCTAAATTAATAACTTATTTTTTTAGACAATTAGTCGAAAGATAACGTTTAAATGTAACCAGAATCTTAAAGTCAAACTTAAAATGCATTGTGTTGACTATTTTTCATCACGTCATTCCTCCTTTTTAAAGTCAAGGCATAGATAACTATTGATAGATCTTTTGCTCAACAATACGTGTAAAGGAACGACGGGCTGGTTAATATTAAAACAAAAGATCATGTTTTATTTATTTAAATCAATTAACATCTCTGGAAAAAATGTTTTGATTGAATTTTTAAGACTTTTTGCATAAAATGGTTATCAAATAAAGCCGTGGAACGGATAGCAACTCTGTCTTGATGTTTGACAGTTTTCACTGACATTGACAGCAGTGGGCTGTCATTTGTCATACTTTCCGTTTGTTTCGAAATGATTGTTTGTGTTCTCCGTATTTTTCATTATTTTTAACGAAAAATGTAAGAAATTGACATCAACTACAGCCCCTATTTCACTAAACCGTTGTGTTAACTGTGCAGCGAGATTTCGACGGAACGTGCAAAGACAATTACTTTCAGAAAAAACTGAAAATGTGCGTCAACTTCTACGTGAGTGGATTACTCGCGAGGTGAGCCTAAACCTTTTTATATCTTGTTTCGGTTTTCACAGTATTAAACTCCTGTACGCTTTTATTTTTCAGTGAAATCCACTTGATGCAGTTTGCTTGAACTGTTTGATTATATTGCAAGAAAGAACTTCTGATACAATAAGATTTGGATATCGGAATATCTGTATTCCATGTGGTGCTTCTGTTTCAAGAGCACGGCAAACACAAAGTGTTTCCAATGACTCTGCAGAAAGGATATATAAGGATATTCTGCAGTGGATACCACCACACCAGGTAATAAAATTATTTATTTGCCTACCGACTAATGAGATGGGATGTATTAAAATTATAATTTATGTTATTACCATTGCATTCAATATGTTTACAAATAGGAAGGTGCTTTTAAAGTGACTTTTCCTTTTATCTTATGGTTGGAAAGCTATGAATTAATTAAAGTAGATATTGTAATTTTGATATTTTTCCAGGTGAATCGCTTGGAACAAGTCTGTAGGGCTTGCTGAAAGCTTCTTGTGATGTGAGCAGGCAAAGACAACAGGATAATAACAGAGTGGTTGTAATTTAGCCAGTGATTGCAGATGGCATTTACTTCCCGCCACCACCTCCCATGCCTGCATCTACTGAGCACATTATTTCAGGACCGTATCAGAAATAACTATGCACAATTACAAATATGCTGCTTATACATCTCGTCACTGCATATTTAGGTTATGTGAAAACACATCTCGATTTCTGGTACCAACACTTTTGAAAGAAAGATTACTGATTGATTATATTTTATGTCCCTCGCAGTGCTCGTATTTGTGATTACCATTTGAACGAAACTCATAATGACTGGAATAATTTGTACACAATTAGTAACTGTGCGAATTTTACTGCAACGCAAATAGAAGACTTAATATGTTCTTTACTTAAAATGAATAAATGTATATTTTGATTTGTTATGCTTTTTTTTTCCCTTACATGTTGTTAACATGTAGGTACCTACATAATATTATTGATAATGATCACAATGATAATACCTTCATAACTGTATATATTAGGATACTTATATTTTTATAGCTTCCTCAGTATTTTTATAGATTCCTAGCTTAGACAAGTGCAATCTACCTTTACTCCGCTGTTAATATTTGTTTATATGACTATATTACAATATCTTTGACATAAATAGATTTTTTTATGCAAATAATGAAATAAAATGTCTAAGAAGTTTATAGGTTATGTCATTTACGTTTTGATGAATTTTCAAAAATTCTCGTTAGACAAAGAAATGTTAATATTGCTAATATTTTTAAGACATTATAAGGAACAATTTGATATGTGTTTCATTACTAGATGTCACAATTTTTGGTGGGCCCATCCTCCATACAATAAAAAAATGTCTCCTTTTATTTAATTTTTATTATAACTCCATATTGTGAGAGCAATCTCGCAACATTGATGATGTTACGCAGCCTACGCGTTAAAGTAAGCGCTTGCAAAATTTAACAGGCTTGCTAATGTGACGTTGGCCGAGTGGTATAGTGCCCGGATAGCGTAAGACACAGGGTTCGATTTCTCGTCTGTCACGCAGAAAAAGTTGTTTTTTGCAAGTGCTATTTATATTATTAAGTTTGTTTAGCGACAAAACACTAAAACACCAAAAATGAAATTATAAATTGGCTTTATTCATCTTAACCTATTGTTAAATATTTGTAAAAATATTTCCTTCGGATATTTTGACAACAATCTCGCAACATTGATGACGTTACGCAGCCTACGCGTTAAAGTAAGCACTTGCAAAATCCAACGGTCTTGCTAATATGACGGAGGCCGAGTGGTATAGGCGTATGCCCGAATAGCGTAAGACACGGAGTTCGATTCCTCGTCTGTCACACAGCCAAAGTTGTTTTTTGCAAGTGCAATTTGTATCTTATTTAATCCAAATAATTTAAAATATTTTTTTTGTCAACAAAATATAATTTCATTGACTTGGTTTGATCGATTCGTTGATTGTGTGTGAACAACAAAACGACGTCAATCATCAAGTCACGCATGGGCTTATGCTATATCCCAAAAATACTTTAAGTTTTTAGTATTAAGTACGCCAGCAAAACTATTAAGACTTATTTATTTATTTTATTTTTAATTTAACAATATAAATACAAATTAACTATATTGCCTCGCAAACCACTTTAGTGGTTGACTGCGAGTGCGAATCCCGCTTAGTTTAATTGTGTAGCTTTAACTAAACAAAAATAAATACAATAATAAAAATATAATATATTATAATATATACAATAATTAATATATAATATAATATAATATAAATTTAATTAAAATACAATGTTTCCGCATACGGTTTACTTGTACCTATTTACTTTATTCTCCTTCAGGAAGTGCCAGAAACTTGCATGTTAAGTGCTTGATAATTTTTCAGCACTTTACTCCGCAAGAAATTTCTTCTTGAAAGTTTAGTAGCTTTATGGGACACCCAGGAAAGCTTGTGAAACGCAAAGTGATTTTTTTCTTAGACGACTTTTTCTTTTCAAGTTGTTCAGACTAAGTACAGAAAATATACTTCGTGTTAGCAGTTCAGTAGTGGTGATTTTTACCGACTTCAATAAAGGAGGTAATCGATTCAAAGTGTATGTATGTGATGTCGTTAGTAGTAATTTTTGGAATGTGGATAATAACCAAAAAATATGAAATAATATAAAAAAATAAACCATCTTTAAACATACCTGACTTAGAAGTCTAAATTAACGCATTTCTTTTCTACTTAGAAAAAACAAATTCGTTTGGAGTTGCATGATATACCTATACTGTTTATCATCGTCATGCACCGACTCAATAATAATTTGTTTCTCATAAAATAGAAGATTTTTTTTTATTGAACGTCTCATCATCATTGTCAGCCAAACGACGCCCACTGCTGAACATAGGCCCCCCCCACGGCTTTCCACAGCGACCGATCACTAGCGGCCTGCATCCAGTTTGATCCTACGATCTTTATAAGGTCGTCTGTCGATCTTGTTGGTCGACATCTTACGCTGTGTCTTTGGTCGAAGGGTCTATTGAACGTCTATTATCTATTAATATTATTCTAGTTTTAAATTACGGAATATTCATTTCGATATAATTTACGTGGTATGGCGACAAACCCACGATATACTTTGTAAAAAATATGTCATCAAAATTCCACGCATCATCCCTTGCCTTCAGGTCGTTTGTACAATCGTTAAGAATGATAGAGACCAGAAATTTCGCACGGTCGGACTGACAGCACGGTAGCTCAATTGGTACAGCGTTTGGCCCGGTTAGCCAAGAAGTGTGGTTCGATCCTGCCCGCGCGCAATTATTTTTGTTTTCTTATATCTCACCTTTGAACTTCTTCTCCTTCTTAATCGTTAACTCATTGCTGAGTATCGTGACTGAGATTTTGTCAACCAACAATTTCCATCGGTTGCGGTCTGTCGCTTGGTGCAGTGCGGCGCTGATCGGTGTTTCCAATCGCTCGGAGATCAGATCCGACCATCGCTTTGGACTGCGGCCTCTCGGTCTTTTCCCCTCCACTTTTCCTGTTACCATCAGGCGTTCCAAATTATCCCCATTTCTCCTCACTATGTGGCCGAAGTACCGCACTACACGCTGCAGGCAGGTTGTCGACAGTCGCTAAGCATTCTCTATTTTCAGTTTCCTGAGGATTGAGACATTTGAGCGAAAGGCCGTCCAAGGTATTCGTAGCATTCGGCGCCAACACCACATTTCAAAGGCGTCTAGTCGTTGCCTGTCGGCGGCTTTCAGTGTCCATGTCTCTGTTGCATAAGGAGCGATAGAGAAGACAAGTGTGCGAACGAGGTGTAACTTAGTCCTATTAGATATATTTCGTACCTTTGTACTATCACTCGCATAATTCATAACACAATTCTAATAAAATTATAAAAGAGCTGCGTAACTAGGAAAGGGCGTGGACAGATTTAAGGCGTCAATTAGTACCCCACCGGCTTCGCGGCTAAACTTGTAACGGAGGGGGACCGAAATAGTTTCATGGGTTCAAAGTTGCGATACACGTTGACTGGATGTGACAGCGTTCTAGGGCTGCCGAAAAAAAATTACACCTAGTAAACCATATTATAGTTACCTTACCATAAATACTAGTATTTTGTGCTTCTGATTAGGTTATCGAATTAAATTAGACTTAATTATTTTGAAGTATCGGTTAAAATAATAACTTTGATTGTTATTGAAGGTTTTTTGTTTACAATAGAAAGATTATGAAGCATTTTTTTATTAAAATAATTTTGTAGCTCGTTTCGAATATCTGTTTAATAATAATAATAAAAATACTTTATTTCGCAAGTAAGGACACAAGAAACAATAAATTTACAGAGAAATCATTTGAACAATATTAGCGGTCTTATCGCTGGACGCGATCTCTTCCAGACAACCATTGGGTAGAGGAAACAACGTTTATCAGTGAATTAGAAACGGTGTGTAAAAATATAGCTAATATTTTAATTAAAAGAGTTTTCATTTTTAAATTCATTCGAATTCAAATCTCGAACAAAATCAAATAACGCCTGCAATATTAACAACAAAGCGGAACTTAATTCAAATGTATACGCTTCAAACAAATATTCATTATATGTTCGAGTGTTTTAAATTCTAAATCCTGTTGATACATTTTCATTCAAATCAAAAGACCACTATCTAAATATTAATACAATTATATCAGTGCTCCTCGACTGTTTTTGCAGTTTCACACACAACGTCTCATCTTGTCAATCTTATTCTGCGTCCGGCTAACGCCATGCAGCTGTCTCGATGTTTCTACTTGGGTTTTAAAATTTAGTTTTACGGAGAGCGAAAAATACGCCAAGACACGCGATCGTAAACCAGAGCTACACAGACAGTGGTCTGCTAAACACCCGTATTCATATTTATGACCTAACGTTTGAATACTTTATGACTAAACTTTTCTGATTTTTACCATTATCTACGTGTTGCTATTAGGTTCATAGTCAATAATTTTTACACCTTGCATCAAATGAATTACTAATAATGTGTTCTCTTAACACTAAGTCTTTCTGTAATATGTTGGAAACATCTTTACCAAAATTTGTTTAATGTCTAATACTCTATGCTTTATTTGTAATACATATTAAAAATAAACATTTAGTAATATCATTCTACGTCATCGATTGGTTTTGTCTAGAGTCAAAAGCAAACAAATTTAAAATAAAAAATAAATATTGGCTCTAGTTTTATCCAACTATAGGATCGTCATATCCATAGGGGCCACGTACTTGTAGAGCCGTGTTTATGACTACCCAAGAGCTTCCCGACGCTGAGTGAAATGCTTTGTTGATCGTGAGATCGCATCCATGTATCCATGTTTTTATAGTGTTTTGTCACTATACAAAATTAATAATATTAAATGCACTTGTAAAAAGCAACTTTGGCTGTGAGACGAGGAATCAAACCCCGTGTCTTACGCTATCCGGGCGTATGCCTATACTACTCGGCCACCGTCACATTAGCAAGCCTGTTAAATTTGGCAAGCGCTCACTTTAACGCGTAGGAAAAGACAAAGACAACTTTATTAGGAATGTCTACTAAATTCATACTTATTTTCACTCAAACGCACGCAATGCTGTTTTGAATAGTTACCATTTAATATGAATACAATGCAGTTTAGAAAGTATTTTAATCTGAAAGAAACCGCGCTTTTTCCAAATGGATTGGTCAACAAATAAAAAGATGTTACTTTTTTTTTTCAAAACAAATCTTTTCAAAATAAATGACATTCACAATAATCAAACATACCTTTTGTTAATGATATTAATTAAAGCTTTTATATCGCACGCGCTATATATTGTTATAAATCACTTTACGGATTATTTACGCTCACATTAGCGATGCTGTAAAGCATCAAACGTCAGGTGTGTTGTTTTGAATAATAGTGCACGAAATTTTCTCTTTTCCGTAAGTATTTTTATTTTAATGACTATAGTATTCATGAAAACTTCAGAACCAAATACACTTAAAACTTACATGATAATATTTTTTTTACACAATGAATATATATTTTAAAATTTTCCACAAAATGGCCATTGAAATATAGTATCCAATATCATACAGCCAAATCACTAAGTATTAACACTCTTACTCGTCTTTTGTCATCGAGGCGCAGCGTAGTTATCTCGATTTTTTAATGATAATAACTTCTTTAGTGCAACCTCGCACATTTAAATTCAAATGTCATTACACCACACATGGACCGCAATGGATTTTTATACAATATTTCGGCCAGTGAGCTGAGATGAGCCAATTTGAGTGACGTATAATCGAACGTTGCCGAGTAAGTGAAGCGAAAAGTTATTTAGAAGTAGGCAGAAGCTGAGAAAAAAAATCTGTATTATTCACTATGAGCACAATTACTTCTAAGTACGCCACTTAAAAAGACCCTAGTACATACAGACGACCTAGAAAAGATCGCAGGATCACACTGGATGCAAATAACTTGCAACCGATCGATGTGGGTCGGTGAGGCCTATATTCAGAAGTGGCTGTTCTTGGCTGTTTATAATGATGATGATGATGAAAAGCTGGTGCCTACTGAAATTTAGCTTTTACCAAAAGAATAAAAAATATATTTAATCTCATTCCATCATCGCTTAGTAACGCTAATACATCTTAAGCTGGCGTAAAACTGAAATGTTTTCTACGTTAACTATGCCAGTCCAATACGA
This sequence comes from Pyrausta purpuralis, assembly GCA_963924145.1. Lineage (NCBI taxonomy): Eukaryota > Metazoa > Arthropoda > Insecta > Lepidoptera > Crambidae > Pyrausta > Pyrausta purpuralis. Next base: position 4,127,432 of record OZ001648.1, on the reverse strand, counting down.
AGCATAGTTGACAGTAACTCAACGCTTCTTGCCTTGTTACTGCTCATGTGATGACCGTAATATTTTCAGCCACTTCTGCTATGTTATAAGCCTTTCAAGTACTCTGGCTTGCAACAATGTGTTCCATGATTTGATAGTAAATTGTGTGTTATTTTTGTTTGGTTATGTCAAAATAAGTACGTAATATTGAACGGTTTTTATTGAACCTTTGTAAAACTTACTGCGTACATTAATGCAAAAACTGTATTACGTACATCATGTTTATGCCTATACTTTTTTAATATAGCTGAGCTTATGGATTGCATTCGCGTACACCACAGTGAACTATTGAATGGCTTAAAACTCAGTACTCTTTGAAGTTTTATTACGAGGATTATCGTTATCTGCCGAAGGACGTCCATTGCTGAACATAGGCCTCCCCCATGGTTTTCCACAGCAACCGGTTGTGAGCGGTCTGCATCCAGTGTGATCCTGCGATCTTTACAAGGTCGTTTGTCTATCATGTCGGTTGACGTTCTATAGTATTGCGCCTTTGGTCGAAGGGTCTCCAATGAATAACTTTTGTGCCCCAACGGGTATCCGTTCTTCGTGCTATATGCTCTGCCCATTGCTTTGATTTTCAGGACTATATGCGTTACCATAGTTTCTCTACGTATCTCCTTATTACTGATTCGAGCTAATCGAAAAACCAAGCATAGCGTTCCCCATGCATAATAAAGAGACCCTTTTTATCTACAAGTAATACCTCTACTAGACCATTATACTTTTCATGGGACCACTTATATCCTAAAGTATAACTAGGTAAATCCTCATTGTTACATTCTCACCTGTTTTTGGAGCCGTAAAAAAAAACACTTAAACTTTGTTATTCAGGAATACAAATGATTCCTTGTATTACTTTTCATGATACATTAACGACTAAATTGAAAAATTTTAGGGAAATGGCAGGCTTGCATTAATTGACAATCAACGTGAAAAACAAAGCCAATTCAGATAAATCAAATGCCTACACAACCATAAAGTTAAAATTACTAAAGCGTAGTCCAAAAATAATAATAAAGTAACCAATTAGAAAATGCTTCGATTCTTGAGAAACCAATCATCGAAACCCTCCAAAACCCAATCAAACTCAGAACCATTACAGCGAGAAACCTTCCAATTTCAATCGATTCTACAATTTCATGGACATAACTTGTAAAGAGCTTATAACGCGTTCCCAAAACCTAGTTCACCATGGATCCACTCTAAACACCAATACAATTACTCCTCTTTAAGTCAACCCTTCCACATTAAGCCGGGAAGCGGAACGGACCAGTACGGACCGGAATGAACCGGTTCGATCTGGCCAGATCCGGATTTAATCATTATAATCGGCTGCGGTGGACCGCAGTCGGTGTGTGGAATCGATTGTGCGAGTGCCGCGACCCGTACGGTGAGGGATGAGGGTGTTACAAGAATCGACGTGTTAGTAAGACCTTAAGCTTGTGTCGTTGACTGTACAAAGTCAGTGAGGGAGATGCTTTTTGATTTTTGCTTTGGTGTTGTGTGATTTGCAAAGTGCGCTGTAAATGGTCATCTGTCTCTTATGAGAAAGATTTAGTTCAATCTTACTGAAAGATTATTTATTTCATATATCCCAATTAACATTAACTTTATTTTGTTGTGCGCATGATGTTTTCTTTGCGCTATTTTTCTTAGTTAAAAAATCATTTAAAATAATTTCATACCCACTACTTTAAATATCTAAACTAAGAGATTCAACGTCGGAGCTAGGTACTTTGTTAAATAGTATTTTAAAATTAGTTTTAAGAATGGATTTTCTTCTGATAACCACTTTTTTTCTTTTCATTTTTGATGTGTTGATTTCATTACCCAAGTAATTCACAAATTACTTAAAATACTACAAAGTTTGGAATAGCTCGCACTTTAACATTATGCAACAAAAAGTATACTTTCGAGCAATATACTTAGAGTATATTGCTCGAAAGTATACTTTTTTTTTTCATTTGATGCGCTTAACGTGGTATTGTCGCAATGTAACTACGTTACGTAGTCCTACTAAGAAATTGAATATTGGTCTGAAGTCAAGAGAAAAAGCTTATAAAAAAAGTTCATTTTGTGAACTTAATAAAATAAAAATAAATAGTTGATACTTATTCTATGTAGATTGACATACTTAATCTTCCAATCCCTTTTCTATTTGTAATCAGTTTACATCAGAGAGGAGATCTCTTTCCATCCCAATTCTATTAAATAATACTTAATTCTTCAATTGAAGTAGTTCAAAGTTGTTTCCCATATTTTTCCTGCTACGTATTTCTCCATTATGTACAGTCGCGCAGAGAAGTGACTCTCGGCAGCAACATTTCGCCGGCCAGAGGCAATAAACACGCGCGCTTTGTGTTCGCGCACAGAAATACTTTTCCACACGACTGTCCACGTTCAGTTTTACTTCAATTAAAAAAATGGTTCAAAAACTCAAACCCGTGGCTTGATAGGTTGTTACAAAATATTTTTATGGATTGTAGCTGAAGGCTTTGAGGTTTAAATACTTAAACTGAACTAACATGAGCTGGAATTGTGTAAAGCAATCGTATTCATTTGTATGACAGTTCATAACGTACGATATGATCTGTCAAAGCCTTTGTTCTTTGCCATATGACAGACCATACCGTACATTTTGAACTGTCAAATGAATACGATTGCTTTACACAATCGCACCCATGGTCACCGACATTATAGTTTGATTTGGTTTATAAGCAATATCCCTCAAGCATATGTAAACGAGACACAATGGATATTCTATTGTTATGCGGTCGCATGCGACCGCTTCGGTGTTTATGCGTTAAGTTCATTGCCGCTCATGAGCCAAATAGCTTGCATATGGTAACGTTCTTGTAGTGACGTCCGTGTTTGTGACGTGTGTAGAAGCAAATCGCTTCGCTTCTACGTTGATAGGAAGCGGAGACTTTATCCAAACATGGTACTATCCCGTACCTATAAAGTTGTCTTTCTTAATTCATATAAACCATACAATTTCATTTAAGTAAATAATGTCACGTGAACTTATGTTTTAACTTTTTAAACGAAGAATATGAATACCAAATTCTGGTTTCACTTAAATACAAAGCTTTTTTTTTAATTACGTAACTCATCGTTTTGCGTTGTGAAGTAATTTTTTTATCTTGTTTTATTTCACAAGGCCTATACACACAATTACATTTCTGTTATTCATTTAATGTTACAGAGCATAAATCACAGAGTGCGACGTCGTTACAGTGAAATATCTTCTTCCCCTCCCTTTCTCTCTCCCCTTTTCTATCCCTTATAAAACTTATAATATAAAGTATTGTAGACCGGATTACTGTCATATTATTTTCTTTGTAAGACGCGGGCGCTCGCAGCGTGCCATCTGCACCGCGAGATACGATTTGTTTTAAAAGTGGCGAATCACTTTTCCAAGTAACTGTTACTTGTTAAAGTAGTACGGCAACCGTTCAAATAAGGATGCTGTTATAAATGTCCGCATAAAACTTTGCTGTAAATAGATTTTGGATACGGTAGTTGGATTGGATACACTTATTCTGGAGTTTGCTGTGACAGATTGTCTCTGTCTTGTCTCGAAGCTAGTAGGGCCCAAAAGATAAGGAAATATTATGTTCTAGCCCCATATGGGCCATAATTGATAGATATAAACTAATTATTGACGTTCATAAGCGGCATTTTGTGTCCTAAATTAAATAAATTATTTTTGATTTTGACTTTTGACTTTGATAAAGTTTTCCAAGAGAATTTCATGGCTCCCGTGGGTTCCCGCAGAATGCCAGTATCGTGACATGCCTCGCGCTGTCACGAATTATACTGAGCGGGGACCTTTTCGACACAAGTATCATAATATTCATTCAGATTGTTTGTTTTTTGTTTATTTTCCTTCTTTGTAAGTACTTTGTGTCGAATAAAAGTCATTTCATTTCATTTCGTGGCTCGCGTTATTTACCAATTGGACACACGTCTGTCTTCTTGCGTTTGATACGGTCTAGTGGTGACGTTAAGACTGCTATCTTTTTTTTCGACATACCCCAATATTATTGTTGTGAAATTTGCCTTGTTACCTTCTTTAACTAGATTAAGTCATCATTACCCATACTACAATCTATACTCAATATTATAAAGCTGAAGAGTTTGTTTGTTTGTTTGTTTGAACGCGCTAATCTCAGAAACTACTGGCCCGATTTGAAAAAAACATTTTTACGTTGGATAGTCCATTTATCGAGGAAGGCTTTAGGCTATATAACATAAAGATACGACTCATAAGACCACAGCAGAAATGAAAAATGTTGCGAAAACGGGAGAAAGATATTCCTTTTGAGAGCTTCCGCTGCATACGCTGCGGAAACCGCTTAAGTTACACAAAAATCATGTATGACAGGATTGTTCAGCGTTAAGAGTTCTATAATAAAGTCCGCGACAGCATATGTATATCTTTTACGGTTGACTTACTACAACCTTTTTTATGTTAATAAATTTGTAAAAAAATAATGCATTATTTTTAGAGGTGTATTATGCACACAGGTATTTATTCTTATCAAAATAAATACATTCATCATCACGAGCATTTCATTTAGAAACAAGTTGCCCTTTATATCATTTGATTTCAATAAATATCTTAGGAGCTATCACAGTTATAACATAACTCCGCACCAAAATAATGTTCGCAGCTTAAGTACAACGTGCGCTTGCGCTAATATATTATAAAGCTGAAGAGTTTGTTTGTTTGAACGCGCTTATCTAAGGAACTGCTGGACCGATTTGAAAAAATATTTCTGTGTTTGGATAGCTTATTTATAGAGAAAGGCTTTAGGATGTAAAACATGACGCTGCGACGGGAGGGGAGGGAGCAAACTCAAAACGCGCGGGCGAAGTCGCGGGGGATCGCTAGTAAGAAATAAATAGATTGATATGTCATTCACCCAAATCGGTTCAGTACTTAAGTCACGAATGAGGAACCCACATACTTATACAGCTTTAATCATAACCTTTTCGTTTGGCTTTGGGTTAGTCAGGTGCTTTTATAGGACCTTCACCAATGACGCAGCGTACAACCTCACCCGACAAGATGGATGGACGACTTTAAAGATCGCAGGATCAAACAGACCGTTTATGACCAATCACTATGTTAGTCAGGCCTTTGGGTGACAATGATCATAACACCAAGTTTCTAAAATTATGATAGCTGGTAACGGAACAAATTAAATAAAACTGAAAACTGTATTTCAGAAAAAAAAACTTTATCATACAGTCAGTCGAAAATCCTCTGAAACGAAGTTAAAACCAGCGTCAAAATTCGATTGCCACTATTCCGGAATAACTATAGGTATACGCACGTATCGCCAATAGAATAAAACTCCACGGTAATACCCATTAGCTGAAAATAGCTTTGGATATTGAAAATAATAGAATGGAAATATTTGCAAGGATTTCATATGGCAATGGCATGCGGAAGGGACTGCGATATTACATATTTTTTACGATAGAGAATATTGGAATTATTAATTTGTTTGTGTTTGTGCTACAGTTGGTTTATTAGGGCTACTTCTTTACAATAAAATAAAAATTAATTTTAAGTTTTCTTCTGAAGCATTCTACTTATTATTATCACAGTGCAACTGCCCGATTAATAGCATAAACCCAACCGATAATAAAAAGAACGTCTAGCACTTAATAAATATCGAATCATTCTCTACTGGAAATTATTGCACGGCCAATCACATAATTATTTTTATCCAGGTAATTATACTCTCAGACACGAAAGTAACGAATATTCTGCAAGAAGATTATCTTTGTTTCGGGGCAAATACCTAAAAAATATTTGAACTATAAATCACAAGAAAACTTTCGATATCCGCTCTTCATTTTGGCTCCCCGGAGTATTGACAAGCGAAAGTTTTCTTCTTTCGAAAATATTAATATATTAAATAATTAAAATATGACGAAAGATTGATCGTTATAAAGATAATTGTGTTAATTACGCGGCCTGATATGCAAGTGACAAGTGAAGTATAAAAATGTGTTCAATAATAATTTTATTTATTACAACTAATATAAGCCAATCGAGTCATTGAGGATAGTGGTAGCTCACTATTCTCAAACTAATATTAGTTCTACGAGTCTAACATCTTGCCATCCACCGTAAATCCTTGTAACCGCAGCTAGCGCGTTGGCACTGCCAGCGAGCCAGTGCACCAAGGTTCGATTCCCGGCGATAAGATTAGACAATGCATTTGTGGATTTTGAAGATGGATCGCCCGTTTGCGAGGACAACTGTGCTGTTTAAGGAAGTGTTGTTGTTTATTGGGTGAATGAAGCTTGGTTTAATGAGAAATAGTAAGACACTTTATTTCCCCTATAATAATGTCACAATAAAATATTACTATCTGGAGATAGTGAAGAATTTTAATCATCATAGTGAATATTTTGTTTTAAAAAGAAAAGCAACTTTTTACCGCATTCATGTAAATTTAACTTATGATACGGACAAGCACAGATAAGTTCCCATCGACGCCTACAGATTCTTAAATTTTATTTTGGACACCAATCACATACATTGCTCTGATCCCAAAGTAAGTAGCCAATGCACTTGTGTTATGGAAATCAAACACAACGGTGGCACCACAACAGCCAGGCCCGGGACAATATAGAAAATTATGATTTCCAAATTTTATAAAGATAATACGTAAGTTATAATTAAGATATTAATATTAATAAATATATTAATATAATAGGTATTAATATTGGCAAAAGGCTGAGTGGAGACCAATTTGGTCACATATTATAATTTTATTTTGCATTTTACTTACTTCCTCAGGTGTTTTATTTTTTCTATCATGTTTGTATTTTGTGTACCAAATAAAAAAGTTTTCTTTCTTTCTTTCTATTTCTACATTGACCCGACGGGGATTCGAACCCTTGACCCTGGAGCAGCGACACCTTGAAACCCAGCGTGCTTAGCCAATATACCACGGTGGTCCTCAGATGATGCGCTTTTTAGGCTAGAAAACAAACTTACATGAGTTTGGCATCACCTTAAGTTGAATTTTATAAAATTACCAGCGGACCCAGCAAACTTGGTTTCGCCGCCCGACCCCGTCCCGCCCCAGCCCCGTCCCGCCGAGTCCCGTAATTTTAAAAGTTAAACATTCCCAGCGAATTTTGTTTCGCCCTTAAATTACTAAAATGGCTATAAAAAAATAAGGTTTGATCGTAGAAGGGTGAAAATTGAGGATTGTATGTATTTTTGTATGTTGTATCATAATAAAATAGAAATTAAAAATTTTGTCTAAAAAATAAATAAAAAAATTAGGGTTGGACTACCCCTAACATTTAGAGGGATGAAAAATAGATGTTGGCCGATTCTCATAGATACCGGATAAGCACAAAAAAACACAAAATTGCACTCCGGGAGTGCCGGCAGAAGTGAAAATTTGAATATCAACGTTGTGCATTTTTGATTTTTTGGAATAGTTAGGGAATAATTTTGAATGAATTGCTCTTATTATCAATATAAAAGTACTATCATTTTTGTGATAGAATACAATAATAATAATAATAATAATAATAATAATAATCATTATAATAATAATAATATATTTTTATAGAATACAATATTTATTTATTGCGCTATCGTACACAAACATTACAATTCATATTATATTAAATTACATTAAAAAGTTTATCTCTCAGAAAAATCAACTTACATCCATAATTTCGCCAACCGTCTTACGGTTTTTCGATCAGTCCACGTGTCCTGACGCGAGTTTCACATTTTTCCCCCATCCCACAAAAGTGCTCAACGCCGCTAAAGAAGTTTTCACTTCAAAAAATTCATCGGAATCGGTCAAGCCGTTTCGGAGGAGTATGGCAACGAAAACTGTGACACGAGAATTTTATATATTAAGATTTTTCATTATATTTCCGCTAAGCTATACGTGGCATCCTCATAGAGGATCCTCATGGAGTCCTCGTGTAGTGGCGAAACGCGTCGAGGTTTTTTGCACGTTGGTGTTGGGTACTGATAATTGCATCAGCTGTGCATACAATAATCTAACACATGCGTATTGAGAGAGGGCAGGCGGTGCATCCTGCATATGTCTGAACTAATACTCAAATAATATAATAAAATTCAACTTAATAATGGATTCCGCGAAGTTACGCCTGATTTCATTAATTATAACTCTAGCTTTCTTGTAAATGCTGATACATAACTGCTGTGCAGTTTTGGTGACGATTTTTCATAAATTTTTAACGTAAAGGTCATTGATGTATTCCATCAAAATTCATACAACGTAATTACCATTTTAACAACAAAATTTACAGTCGGCTAGCAAATTCCGTGCACGCAACAGGAAAGTTGGTGGATATCGATTAGGCCGACTGTCCTTAGCACCCAATAAATATGCGAATACACTGACAATACAGGGTGTCTTGATAGCCTTCGGAAAAATCCGCATCGAAACAGCCTCTATCATTGATTTATACATCTAAAACGGTGAAGCTGTAGCATTATTCGTCTGAGCTATAAAAATACTAAAGTTAGTTACTGATACATTATTTAAAGTATGTTTTTCTTTGCAAGTTTTATATTGTAAACAAAATTTTTATAACTTTTTAAATAATCTATCGTTGAATAAAATTCAATAACTATTTTTGCATGCTTATTTTTGGTGAAACATATGAACCTATGCTGTTAAACAAGATTATTTAGTATACAATGGTTTCCGCAAATCAATGTTTGACTTTGACTTTCTAATTTTGGATTCTACACCCGGTATAGTCCGCAAGGAAAATTTCTCCATAAACTCAACATGGAAATTGAAAACATTTTCGTTAATTAAATTTGTGCTCAGCCGAATATTTCCGGAGTTTTATTATGTATTACTATAACTTCAAACGCTACCCGCAAAAAAGATATAACGTCTGATAAATTTTTATTTTCCGATTTAATTGAAAACAGAATATTCATGATTTGCGTGAGTAACGTGATTAATGTTTAATATTGAATTCATTAAATGATAAAAAGTATAGAACACTTGGGTTTCATCAGCAAGAGGAAATTATATGATGTAACTAGTGGCAAGATCGGTTCAGCCGTTCTTTAGTTATAAATAGTGTAACTAACATGACTTTCTTTTATATACATGGATTAAAAAAAACAGTTTCACGACTTGTAATGAACTGGGAAACTTGCCTACCTAAAGCAAAATACTATGGATGAGGTCAATCACTATACTTTTGCGGCGCCATTTTTATCGTGTAATCAACAGATCACACTTAACTTAGTAAGGTAAAGATGAGATTAAAAATTAAAATAGTTACTTGAGTCAAAATTTTGTTTTGTTTGCAAAAAATATGTAATAAAACAATCAAACACAATCTAATTTCGTGTGACAAAGTGTGACCTTAGTTAAAAAGAAAAGAAAAAAGCGAAATCAATGAAATAACAAAGTCTTAGGTTATTGGAGCGTAAATTGTTTGTTTCATTTGGAATATTCTTTCTGATTCAAAGAAATCTTGTGACTTAGTATATTACGCCTTTGAAAATTGAGAAATTTAAATATTCAGTGATTTTATTTTAAAGTTGAGTGATGTACACAGACTATATTATTTATTTATCCAATGCACCAAGTAGGTATTAATATGTATGGATATCAAAATGATTTACGTAAATTACTAATCACTGATATAAATCTTATTAATTAATCGAGAGGCTAAAAATATCTCCCCTAAAATTAGAGCCAAAATGTGCACCCAATAAATTTAATTAAAAATATCGCTTGCACACTGCGGCCTCACAATTCATGCGTCCAGCGCGATTTATGTGAACACCACCTAACGATATAATGTTTTACGTGTACACAACAATATATATTTGTAACAATCCTTTTCCAAGGACGTAAGATTTATTTCAGTCCCGTGTAAATAAAACTGAAGTCGACCGTACTTTTGGTTATCCATTGTTTCATCCAAAACCTTTCCTTCGATGCGTAAAATCTTTGGTTAGAATTTTGGGTATTGTTAAGACCTGTACCCCTATCACGAATAATTTGCGTCAAAGTATTCGTATAGTAACGTAATCATTTGTATGAGAATCTGAAAACGCCTCTATCGGACGTAAAACAAACTAAATTTGGCAGCTCAAATACCTGACATTTATTGTGCGTAAACATTTTCTATAGTGCTTTAGAATGTTTTTAACATTCACAGTGTCATATTTTATATTCATAAAGATGAAATAAGAAACCAAAAATTTGCGCACGGGCGGGACTTGAACCAGCAACCTTTTGGCAAACCGGGCCAAACGCTCTTACCAATTGAGCTACCGTGCTGTTAGTCCGACCCTGCGAAATTTGTGGTTTCTTATGAAAACGTCAATTGCGTGACGCTTAGCGGCATCTAGCCGTCCGTTTATGAAACAGATGGCCCGAGCAGTTATTCTTTACAGAATAAATTCAACTTGGAAATTGATGTCGCTTCGCTATCTAATGCTTTAGAATGTTTTTAACACTCACAGTGTCATATTTTATATTCATAAAGATGAAATAAGAAACCAAAAATTTGCGCACGGGCGGGACTTGAACCAGCAACCTTTTCGCAGGGTCGGACTAACAGCACGGTAGCTCAATTGGTAAGAGCGTTTGGCCCGGTTTGCCAAAAGGTTGCTGGTTCAAGTCCCGCCCGTGCGCAAATTTTTGGTTTCTTATTTCATCTTTATGAACATTTTCTATAGTGTTAAACTGGATTTGCGATCACGAACCTTTCTTTGACGAATAGTATCATGAGTTGCAACAAGATTACTTCAGAATCTAAATGTCAAAAATGAGCGAAGAGAAACTAGGTAACTTTTACGGATAAGACCGCCTAAATTGCTTTTTTTTTTCTAAAATTATCACACAGCTACATTTGAAGACTGATTTAAGCTCCTGGAATGAGAAAGATTCGGCATCAATGTCAGTAGCAAATACATCACTCACCTCCGGTTTATTGATAATATACTATTCGTGCAGGCAAAGATGAGATTTTGGAACTACAGTCGAAAGCCTTAACCGAGCCGTGGTTCTAAGAAAGAAACCTCAAGAAAGAAGTCTATCAACGAATCCAACGCGGCCGGCTAGGCAGAGGTCGTGAAACAGCGCAAGAGCGTCGCCATGTCTCATTAACCTCAGTGTTTGAAGACGAAAGTCTTCAACGGGTGTATGTGTACTAGTGAGAACGTACGGATCCGACTCATAGTTTCTTACTATATGTGCTCAAAATATCACATATAACAACAAATAAAGAAACGTGTGGAATAAAGAAAACGTTAGTGGTCATATTTATAATTCTAAAATTAAGACATTACATTAGAAATATAAAATTTATTACAATATTTTTTATCTTATACACCTTATTTTTAACTTAAAAAGAAATCAGGAACAGGGCACTTGTAACAGGTGTATCGATTTTGATCTTGTTGGGTTCTTCTTTGCTCTAAATATATATATGGGAGTAACGAAGACCGCCGGAACTGCTAGACTCACTTTATTTCTTCTAGCTGGCGTATATAGGCGTATTTCTACACATTGTACTTTCTGTCTTCATTCTGAAAAATAATATATAAATATATATATTTTATATTGACGTTAATGCTTTTCATTCCATTTGTTAGAAACAGCGTCCTCTTGGAGAGCTGAGGGCTTGGATAAATCACAATTTCTTGAGAAATAAGATCTAAAGCACTTTAATCACTTATCCTGGTATTACTTTTACATACTTACTTTTTCAAAAATTCAAATATTGTTACGTTGTACTGCAAACGACTTGGCCTCGTTATTTTAATATTTTTTCATAATTTTTAACTAAATCTTTTGTAAAACTTTTGAATTTGTCACAATTTGATGGCATAACGTCAATCTGTCAATTGACAGTCTACTAAACAGTTCAAAAATCTTAAGATTACAGAAAAAACATTTATCTTCATATTTTAATAGACCAAATTTTTACATTTGCTAACCCTGCCAAACATATTGATCGTAATTTTGTTTCGTTATTGATTTCTCTTAGATTTTACTTAAGTATCATGATATATTTCGATAATATTCATAAAAAAGATCGCTTAACTTGTTTCTGGACGTGTCATTCAACGGCCATATTTACGGTAGTATGACGTCATCTTCGTCAATGCTATCGAGCTTACTACACGACACGAGAGTGCTTCGTGATGCCGACTAACGTTGTACTGCGTAAACTCGCTACGATAACGTGACGAATACGTCTAAAGTTCGTGATTGGGGTACTGCAGAGTAATTTACGTAATTCAATTGTTTTTGTATTGCGATTGCAATAGTAATGACATCATGAAAGTATATTAAAACCTGAGGCTTGATTTTACCGACATCTGATAAGACTTAACAGACTGAATAAGAATAAAACGACCGATTTTAAAATGACATTGACATAAATGATTGGTGACGTTTATCAAATTAGGCGTATTGTATTTTATTCGACGAATATTCCTTATCTGATTTTGGTATCATCAGGCCTTAGTAATTTTAAAAACGCGTATAAGAAGTAATCAGGAGGTCTAAACAACGGGAATCGATCATAGAAAACGTGAATCTTTATATCTGTACTATTTTCATTCCTTTCACATAGCCTGTATTATATCTGATCAGACCTATGGTTGGCTAGTAAGGAATGTTTTAGCATCATGTCCGCCATATAAACATTTTTTTTGTGCATGTAGTTTTCAATAATAATAATAGTAGGTGTTGGTAAACGGCATCAAATAAAAACCTTCCGTCTCGGCTTTCCTTATTCAAAAGTATCTGTTTTTTTTTATAATTCTTAAAACAATTGTTTTGTACTTTAGTCAGAAAAATAAACTCCACCTTACAACATCAAGGGTTTTATTTTTACTTGTCTTCTACAGTAGGCATGTCTAATGCAGATTGTTTTTTAACAAAATAATTGAGTGTATCTGCTAACCGTTTGCTACTTGTCTAGGCATGCAGTTAAACTATTTTACTTTCAAGCGGTTCTTCTTTTGCCCTTATTACATTTTCCACGATTCCGATACCTTTCACGATCGCTTTTATGTTACTTAATGCCTCTGGCCGCTCTGAATTCAGATGATATATTTATCAAATCGCAAAAACAATGAACGTTCGATTCTATTGTAGTCTTTGTTAAAATTAATTGGTTTTTAATGCTATTATTATGGAATTTGCCGAGTCAGGTGAAGTGAAGACGTTTTGTTAACAATTACTTACGAGTACCCACCCTGCTGTATCCTGAGCACTATTGAATAACCTTTAAATCGCAATCAGTTGTCATAGGTAGTAAAAATGATTTGGTATAACTTTGCGAGTGAAAATATTTCTTATAAGTTTAAAATTGAGAAATCTGTCAAACCGACAAAATGAAAGAACTTAGCGTCTTTGATCAAATTGTTGATTGAAGCTTTTAATATGAAAAAAAAAAATATCCTTTGGACATTCCCACACATCGCCATCTAGTCCCAAAGTAAGATAAGATATAATACTTAAATACTTTTTGTTTGTAAATACATACATGATATACATAGGAAACACCCAGACCAATACAAACAGACATGTTCATGCACACAATTGTTTGTGTTTGTAATATAGTAGGTCATAACGATATTATAATCCGAGTTGGTGTTTTGAGTGTTTATTAAGTTTAACTTATGCATTTTTTGTTATTTGTAACAATTAATTTCAAAAATTTTGAACACCAATCACATACATACATAGCGGCGACGCCTTGAAACCCAGCGTTCTTAGCCACTACACCAAGGAAGTCGTAAAATTGACCTCAAAATCGGTTACTACATTTAAAGCACAACCTCCCACTAAAGAGTAAAGATCCAATAATCCGAGATGGGACGCAACTACTTGACTACAAGAGACTTAATGCACAGACAGCAGCACGTCAAACGTAACATTTATGTACCTTAAGCGGTTGCTATAAGAATCATTTTTCAACGGAACTGTAAAGTCTGATGTGTTGTACTACCTAAGATCAAGTCCCGAGAGTTCTCGTCTTAAACATTCCAGTTTATGGGATTTTAATAAGTAATGAAGCAAAACAGGGGTGACCTTTAATGGAAGAGCAGTGATTATAAGGGCACCTTGCTTTTAACATTAATTAATAAATACTCTTCAAGTTCTCGTGACTTTGTCCGTACGCACATTAACACGCACATTTTGATGGCATTTGTCTCACTTTACTAATTGCAATAATTAATGATAGATCGGGGCTTTTAAAAATAATCTTAAAGTAAGCTCTCTCATTTCACAAAAAGTCGACGACAAATAACTGGCTTGTAACATTCTCTCACCAAGACAAAAGAAAAACGAAATAAACGTATTCAACTTCCCACGTAAATGTTACATATTTTGTGTTTCATCGCATCCTGATACCGTGTCAACAGACCCACTAGCTCTTACTCTGTAACAAGACCCCGTATATTTTTTTCTTGCTTTCTTATCTCTCTTACCAGCTCTTCAATGAGAGTGAGGGTGACGGATCGAGTGGAGCATGGATTACGTCTAAAGTAACCAACAATGCGACAACAATCAGATCGAAGTGACGACGGTTGGCTAATCCGACACGAGATGTAGATCCGAAGTTCACAAAATAAAGGAATATAAACAATATTTATTGCCTTTAAATACCAGAATATCATTTGCAACTTGAAGAAGTGTCTGGAAAATAAAAGAGGATATCATAGTTAGGCTTGTTTTCGACATTGTTTTATTTTAACATAACAGTTCCACCATATTTTTTCATCCAATTCAGAGACTTCTGTCAAATGCACTAATATTGCTTTCTCTTAGTGCAGCAATTAACATCTTGACATCTTGACGGATACTAAAAGTTTGGTTGTCGTTAAAGGGATAGCTTCAACACGTTTTTTAGGGTTCCGTAGCCGAATGGCAAAAAACGGAACCCTTATAGTTTCGTCAAGTCTGTCTGTCTGTCTGTCTGTCCGTCCGTATGTCACAGCCATTTTATTCTGTAACTATAAGCATTACACAATTGAAATTTGGTAGAAAGATGAATTCTGCTAACCGCTAACCGATTCTCATACAAAAATAAAAAATAATGACATTTAAGGGGGGGTTATTTATTTTGCAGTATTTGAGGCTAATTAAACCACTAAGGTTGGTAGCGGGCTGAGCTGAAATATTTTGCAAGCTCTGTGTAAAATTTATTGAGCCACAATTTGACTACATAAATGATATTGATAAGCCGCAATTACAATGCCAATACTCAAAGTTAATTAATTAACCAAACAATGAAAGAAGCAGATAAATAAAATAATGTTTAAAAGGCCTGACACGGAAAATTTCTAACAGTAGGTGTAGACGGCTGCCGTTGAATTGCCAACGGTTAGCCGTACTATAGTTCTTGTGATTATTACGCGCAAAAGGTTTTTTTTCTTAAACTATATGGATCTAGTTTTTAGCAGTACCTACATGTTGGACAATGAAACTGAATTCTCTCAGGTAGACGAGAATACAAAACCCTTCTTCGGCCTAACTTCAAATGTTTAAGAGGAGCTTTAGTCATCTTTGGACCGTAAAATAACTAACCAAATCACGAAGCATTGTCACAGTGAAAATTGACAAAGTAGGTAAAGACGAAAAAAGTTATTATTTAAAAAAAACATTAAGTTAGCTAGGGCTTACATCGGTGAAAATAGTCATAAGTATCTTCTAATAGTTATCGCAGTGAAAAAAGACGTTTTAAGTTACAGAACACAAGTTCATAGAAGTTAAATATTTATTTTATTTTTATTTTATTTAAGGCTAAGCAAATTTTTGACCTCGATCGACCGCACCTAATGTCAAATGTGGATGAGGAGATTATCCCTAACGAGATATAAATGCGCAGAATTATGCGTAATTATATCTGAAGATAAACTGTTTTATTACTACTTCTACTTTATGATTAGTACCAAGCATGCGCAAGTTATTAAGGCCAACTATACATTTTAATGTTACTGATCCCTTTTCCACTGGACCCTAGTCCTAAACTCCGCACTACTTAACGACTTACCTCACTTTACTCGGGGGGTTTATGAGCTCTATATGGGTCCGGTCGAGTCATGTCTTCACGCACACACGTGCGATGAAATTCGCCAATTTAGGGTCTTCAGATAACTATTCGGCTTGGCTTTACTCTCTTGTATGGATGGGCAGTAAAAGATTTTGATCACAACAGCAATAGTGAAGGGGGTCATAAATGTTTGTTCTTCTAAAGTTGTACTATAAAATTGGGATGTCTGAAGACTTAGATTTGATTTTTAAATTTAGATTTGATTAGATTTTTAAATACCTGTGATTTTCACTGAGTTACCTTTTATTTTATTTTATTGGATAGCTAGATGTTTGGGACACTATCACACCTAATGTAAAGTGTCGATGCAGCCTAGGATGCATTTATCTACGGTTTAAAGAAACGTTTTAATTCATCATTTTTAATTGCATTGGTCAGACGAAGTTATTTTTGCTCCTACATGAAAATACCTTCTCTGCCTAATATTTGCGACTGCAAAGGGTTATGAAAATGCAAACTGCTCGCAACCTTTACGTATAAATTTGAAAAATTCGTACATCTATACGTATATTTTTCCTCTTCCCTCTCGGACGCCGTCCAGTGCGGTCGCGTTTACTAAGCGACCTTTATAACTCGATTTTTGTGAATTTAAATAATAAATACTTTGCTAAATTCTGTGCTAAGTACCAGGCGAACATAAGTGTGTGTTGGTGAAACCAGCGTGTGAAAGGGACATTCCCACGCAAGACAAAGTCAGCTATACTGTCTCAAGCCCTGCGCTCGCGCAACTGCACAGGCTTGCCCCGCCCCTCGACCTATCTCGCACGCTGCGCCTCATATTTGCGTTACGTCACCGTTCATTCACTTTCCCGTCGACTCTGCATCACATTTAGGCCTACGCGCACAGTGCAATATGTCGGTTCAAAGGACCCCACCCTATACAACACCGATGGACGACGTATCGCAGCAGTCAAGTGCTTTGACTAATAAAATAGAGCCTGACCTGCCTCAAAATGAGAATCTGGTGGACGCACAGGTGGAACACACTCCGCCTAGCTATGTTTTTCTCCGCAACAGGAGACCGAGAGAAGATGAGCTGTCACCATCACAGTTTCACGACTTTAAAGAGGAGATAACAAAAATTATGACGACATTTACAAATGGACAACAGAGGGAATATGCGGTAATCTCAAACACCCTTAAGTCCCTTCAACAAATTACTTCAAATATTGAGCAAAACGTCGCCCTATTAACCTCGCAAAATGAGGAATTCCAAAAGAAGATTGAGCATTTGGAAACCCAAGCTAGGAAGGATCGTGAGTACATACATATACTAGAGGATAAAGTTGAGGACCTCCAAAGGACGTCACGTAAAACGTGTATTGAATTAAAAAACGTTCCTCGAAAACCGTCTGAGAACAGAGTTGACCTGATAAACATGATGACTTGCCTCTCGAAAACTGTGAACCTCGAACTATGTGATCGTGACATAAAGGATATTTTTAGACTGAAGGCGCGTAATGACAAAGAGAAAAGTCCCCCTATTATTGTAGAACTTGGATCCACGATCCTTAGAACAGATTTGCTGAGAAAGTCCAAGGAATTTAACTACAAAAATAAGTGTAAACTACAGGCCAAACATCTCGGTCTTACCACGAGTGAGGACACCCCCGTCTACATATCAGAACAACTCACTGCTAAAGGAGCTCGCCTGTTCTTCCTGGCTCGTGATCTTGCCAAATCTAAAAAGTTCAAATACTGCTGGACTTCCTTCGGAAGAGTGTTTGTGAGGAAAGATGACTTCACTAAGATTATTTGTGTTCAAAGTGAGGCCCAGGTACACCAGCTCCTACTAGAAACGTGACTATTGTTAGTTATTGGTATGTTACCTCTTTTGTACTATCTTAAGAATACCTACTACTTGTATCACAATATTTTTGGTAAGAAACATGCTTTGGACTCGATACCTTTTGTAAGCTCTATTCAGATGGTCACACATACACCACCTCAAATAAATAATTACACTTATTTTAACGTACAAACACACAAATACTTATACATGTTTACACACTCAGAACTAATTTTTAGCTCAAAACATAAAATAACCATACCTATACCTACGACCAAACACACTTACTTATCAAATCATAAACATACATACCTACACTATACTATACAGTCCGTACAAACTGCCACCTCGAAACTAAAATCGATTACCCTGAATTACGTAAATACAAACAACCTAACACTCACGCTCTTAACTAATTTTTACTATATCAACTTACAAGTATACCTAACAAAAATAGCCCTACTTACCTTACATAATAACTATAGTTTCGACTTTCTGTTTTATTATAAACCTAATTATAATGGATAGACACCACCACTCGGCACAGGAATTAGACTGTATTCAAACGTCATATTCAGTTAAATGTAACATACAGGATTTATCTAATCACTGCTCAGGTTCACCTCGTAATCATTTACGTATAATTACCCAAAATATAGTAAGTATTTACAAAAATTTTGATGACTTACAAGTTACTTTGTCGGAATTGAACTTCGATGTGGACATTATAACTCTAACTGAATGTAGATTAGATCCAATCAAACAAATACCTTTGCTACATAACTACACCAGCTTTCAGTCAACTAAATTACTAAACCAGAACGACGGTGTGGTGATTTATATCAAAAACAACCATCGGGCAAAGGTTACAGACCTTAACCTCTCAGACGCCACGGGGCTTCAGATTGAAATTACAGATTTTGTTTTCCTGAGTATTTATCGATCCCCTTCATTTCTTAACGCCGATGATTTTGTGAGATCACTTGACTCTCACCTCGAAACTATTACTCAACATAGAAATGTGTCTATTATTGGCGACATTAACATAAACTTGCTCCCTAAAGATACCGAAAATTCACAGCATCGTCGTAACAGACTCAACTACCTAGATGTACTGGCTTTGCATGGCCTCTTACCTGGTCACTGCCTTCCCACGAGGAAGACCTCCAGCCTTGATCACGTTATGTTAAAACTAGACCGAAATTGCAAAACGGCTTTCATAGCCGTCATTAATACTACAATTACTGACCATAACCTAGTCTTCATTCAATTGTCAAGTACATCAATACACAAGCCTGTCGCTAAGTCCAAATTAATAACTGACTTCACCGGTGCTTACAATACTCTTAAATCTACAGATTTTACGGATTTAAACACAATGAATAATCCAGAGGTCTTTGCCAATAATTTGATTAATATAACTAACTCAGCTATCCAAGCAAATTCGAAATTAGCTTACTTCTCTAATAATAAACGGATAATAAAACCCTGGATAACTGCAGGTGCTCTTAGGTGTATTAGGCTAAGAAATAACATGCAACAGAAGCTCGATAGAGACCCTAACAACATAATATTAAAAATTACATATAAACGTTTCCGCAATTATTGTTCCAATTTAATAAAAAAGCTTAAGCGAAAGTACCAAAGCCAATTAATTGAAAAATCAGCTCACAACCCACGTAAATTCTGGAACACTGTTAACGAGATCACTCAGTATAAACCACCCAAGTCTGAGAACGTAGCCCTACTTAACCTTCATCCGTCACCATTGGTTTCGGTTGGCTGCGTGAATGCCTTCTTCATTAGTATTGGCGCTAAGCTGGCTGAGGCCATT
Source organism: Pyrausta purpuralis (assembly GCA_963924145.1). Lineage (NCBI taxonomy): Eukaryota > Metazoa > Arthropoda > Insecta > Lepidoptera > Crambidae > Pyrausta > Pyrausta purpuralis. Next base: position 4,107,630 of record OZ001648.1, on the reverse strand, counting down.
GCTGGTGAATCGGGACAAGGGAATTGCCGATCTGTGCCTCTGGTGCACAGATCTAACTTCACTCACCCTTCTTCTTTCGTACTGCTAAATACTGACTGCAGGGAGGTCGAAGGCATCTTGATGAGTCTTGACTCTGGGAGTTCACCTGGATGGGATGGTATCAGCACAGCTTTTTTGAAACATGCTAGAGAGATTGTTGTCCCCCTTATGTGTAACCTAGCAAACCTCTGTTTTAGCACTGGTATATTCCCCAGCTCTCTAAAGAGGTCCATTGTGACTCCTGTGTACAAGAGTGGGGACAGAGCGGACGTAAACAATTACAGACCTATCTCTGTCCTTACATCAATTTCTAAGATTATTGAAAAACTGCTTAACATTAGATTAACTGATTATTTAACAAAATTTAAAATATTATCTAGTACACAATACGGTTTTAGGAAGGGTTTATCAACACAAGATGCGATTTTAGACCTCACCTCAACTTTAGTCAAGGAGGTTGATGGTGGCAACAAGTGCCTTTCAGTCTTTTTAGACCTCAAAAAGGCTTTTGACACCGTCTCTGTCCCAATTCTTTTACACAGGTTAGAGAGTATAGGTATTAGAGATACTCCACTTAATCTTTTTGAAAGTTACCTCCAGGACCGAACTCAGGAGGTTAAAATAGGTAGTTACAATAGTGATAAAGCCAGGGTAAATTTTGGTGTCCCGCAGGGAAGTGTCCTGGGTCCGACTCTCTTTCTTATATACATAAACGAATTGGGAAAGATTAGGGATGTCGGAGGCAGGATAGTTTCCTACGCGGACGACACTGCAGTTGTCTTTACCGGTAGAACTTGGGATGATGTTCATGAAAGAACAGAAAGGGGCTTATCAATAGTATCCAACTGGCTCAGTGATAACCTCTTAACACTGAACATTCAAAAAACAAACTTTATCTGTTTCTCTCCTTCAACTAAATCTCAACCGGACAATACTTTTCAAATCAAAATTCACTCTTGTTCAAATCCTAGTAACCTAATGTGCAACTGTCCGTCCATTGACAAGGTTAACCAAACTAAGTACCTTGGTATTATACTAGACCAACGCCTCAGCTGGAACCCACACCTGGAGTTAATAATGAACCGAACTAGGAAGCTTATATGGGTGTTTAAGTCACTACGTAGGGTCATGTCAAATAAACTCAAAAACAAAACCTACATGGCACTGGCTCAATCTGTACTTACTTACTGCATCTCGATTTGGGGAGGAGCTGCCAAAACCCATGTTCTCGAACTGGAAAGGGCGCAGAGATCTCTTATAAAAGTAATTTATTCCAAACATTATCGTTTTCCTACTGATACGCTATATAAAATGAGTGGTCTTCTCTCAGTTAGAAAACTTTACATTCTCAACATTACTTTAAACTGTCACAAAACTTTAACCTATGTCAATCGCTCTCATAAAAGAAGGAAGGATGTTGTAGCTCCCATCCCTACTATACGTACAGCCTTTGCTAGAAGACAGTACTTAGGTCAGTCTTCATATATTTACAATAAAATTAATAAAACATTAGTAATATACCCAATGCTGACTCACAATTGCAAGAAAACAGTTACCAAATGGTTATCATCACTGACCTATGATGAAGTTGAAAATCTTTTAATAAGAATTAGTTAAATTATACACAATAAAATAAAAATTAAAAAAAACACTCAAACTTAGTCATGGAACCTGTAAGTGGACTACTCGTACCGAACCCAAGGAATAAATCCGTAGGGCTTACAGATATCCCTTGGCATCATGTAGGTAAACACAAACATACTATAATAGGTATAGCATCTGGACTTGTACATTTGTGCGCAAACGCTATCTCACACCCTCACACTGAAAATTCTGTCTCATAGCACGCACACACACACACGCACATACACGCACACACACACACACACACACACACACACGCACACACACGCACACACACACACACACACACACACACACACACACACACACACACACACAGAGAGTAAATGAGCATACCGTTAAACGCCCTCCACTTGAATACCAAGTGGCGCGTCTGTCTTTCTTTTCTTTGTTTTTCTTTAGTTTTAATTAATAGCACAGAATTGAATCTGTGTCACACACTTAGTCATAATTATAATTAACTACTTTTTCTCGGTACCAGCCTTTTAGTGCCGGTAACCACTAATGTAACTAACTTTATAATTACCTACCTATATCTGTCGGCTATACCGTAAGGGAAGTTGCGAGCCATTCCCAATACAAGTGTCATTAAGACTACTTACCGGGAAGACTCTGCAAAAAATATTGTAAACAAGATATTGGAAATAAAGATTTTTTTATTTTTTTTATTTTTTATTTTTATTTTAAAAAAAAAAATTGTATAATGTTCGTTAAGAGTTAATATACATATCTGTATAAAACCTATTCGTAGAACTCAGCACAGCTCGAATACCACCTACGGATCACTTAACACACTATACATTCGGTAGGTATAGAGTAATAACACCGCTAGCTAAATATTACTGACCTGCCAGTTTTAGCCCGATGCGTTTCCCAGGGGGTTTTACCAGCTCTATATGGGTTCTACGCAGTCCGCGCTCCGTGCACAAGCCAGAGTCCGTCGATAGCGACGTTTGGGATTTGAACACTGCAACAATACACAATGTAAGGTTATTCTATATCATCATGACATTTAATGAAAGTACATCAGATATTGAGTAAACGCCGCCATTAAATAAGCGTTCCCGTGACATTGGTGCTACCTACTAGCAACATTACTGTACTGACAAAAAGTTGAAGATACAGTGTATCAAGAAAGACTTTTGACAGTGCATTAAGAGACGGAAAACCCAAGTTTCTTAAACTGAGGTGCCAAATACAGGCTGGAAATCACCACACTATCTTCCCTAGATTGGAGTTTCGGTAAAAAACTTCACTAATAAGAGCCTAGATCTTAAATTTCAGAAAAGTAATGACATAGCGACCCTGAATAATGAAAAACTGTTATGAAATTTCACAACCCTAACACATTTAAATTTAGAGTAAACAGGCTTCTTCTGGAGTTCTGGGTGAGCTTGCTCCACCGTCGTCTCTGTCTAAGGTCTAATTAGGTCTAGGCTAGAGTCAAGAGAAAACCTTTTTCAAATACAATCTAAAAAAATATATGATTAAATATTTTTTAAACATAACGCATAACAATTTATTAAAAAAGTCAAATCCGTGTTGTTTGATCTTATTTCTGTTTCAGTTTCTTTTCTTGGAGCATTAGTTTATATACACACCGGCACAATTAGCGGAACACAAAAAAAGCAGGATTTTAAAATCTTTTACTTGAGGAACTGACCAGTTATGTTTTTTTTTTTTAATTTATTGTCAAATTTGAAAATAGAAAAATAGATGACATACACTTTTTTCATTCATTTGTTTTACTTTCCCGAACAATACATTTTGTCAACTTGTTCGAGTAATAACTACGTAATTGTATTTTTTTTTAAATATTTTTTTAATAAATTTGTTGTTCTTTAGGCAATTTTGTTTATTAAAAGCTCTTTAGTATGCCTGACTTAACATCACTGGAAATCATTAGGGCTGATGAAATGAGAAGAAATGGCCATACCTACAGATCGATTGCCTCAAAGCTTCGTCGACCAGTATCAACGATTCATCGCAGCATCCAGCGGTACAGATCGTCTAATTCTCTTGTGAGGAGGAGGGGACAAGGTAGAAAAAGATGTACATCGAGGCGAGATGACAGGTTTTTACAACTTGGAGTTCGTAGGAATACGCGATTAACGGCTATACAAGCTCGAAATGAACTAGAAGACGTTCGAGGAGTACGAGTAAGTAAGCGTACAGTTCGCAGGAGATTTGAAGAAGTTGGTTTAGGGTCGTATATACCTGCCAAAGGCCCAAAACTTGAGAGACGTCACCGCGTAAACCGATTAAGCTATGCGCGAGAACATCGTCATTGGGATTTGAACGAATGGCAGCAGGTTCTCTTTACTGATAAGTGCAGAGTTCTTTTAAAACAGATCGATGGGAGACAGCGAATATGGAGACGCAAAGGAGAACGCCACATACAGTCTAATTTTGAACACACAGTGGCTTATAGTGGCGGCTCGATTATGGTTTGGGGAGGGATATGTTTGGGAGCTCGCACGGAGTTAGTGATAGTCACAGGAGGGACCATGACAGCAGATCAATACATCAGAGACATTTTAGAAGAACATGTTGTACCATTTGCCCCATTTATTGGTGACGACTTTATTCTAATGCAAGATAATGATCGTGCTCATAGTGCACAATCGGTACAGGCATATCTGAGCCACGTAGGTATACCGGTGATGCAGTGGCCAGCAAATTCCCCCGATATGAATCCGATAGAGCATGTCTGGGACTTGCTAAAAAGAAGGGTTAAATCCAGAATGCCACCCCCCAACAATTTGAATGAACTTGGAAACGCATTACTTGAGGAGTGGGAGCGGTTGCCTCAAGAAATCATCGATAACATAATCTGTAACATGCCCAGACGAATGGAAACCGTAATCAGAGCAAGAGGGGGAAACACTCGTTATTAATTTTGCTTGAATTTTATTGTTAAATCATTTAATGCTTACTTTTTTTATTTTTTTGTGATGGTTCATAATCATCAATAAGTTCACTTATTTCAAATTTCTTTATTTTTCAATAAAAAATAACGAAGTCTTTTCAAAGTCGTTGTTAAAAGATGTTAATCAATTTGTTATTTTGTGTCTAATTACATTTTCGTCAAATATATGCGTTATTATCTCATAGTCTCACTTTTTTTTCTGTTCCGCTAATTTTGCCGGTGTGTATATAATGGTCGAGATTACACGATTCTTTTACACACACTGAAAGTTACCAAACTCCGTAAAACTTGCTCAAATCAGCGTATCTCTTACTTGCAAGTCGGCCATTGTTTTTACTCCGAAACCTCGTACGCTCGTTACCAACCGTTTTACTGTTACTGCACTTGCAAACTGCTTAGCGGCCTTAAAATATTAGAGTGTTGCCAGTTCTGTAACTGAAGTTACATTATTCATGGTAATAAAACACTTTGCTAGATCTGTTGGTTGGTACACAGGGTGTTCCTAAAACAACTCTTTGAGTTTTATAGGCTTCATAATTATCCCCGTGAGTTTAAAGTTTTTGTTACATTTATTTCTTATATGTCATTAATTCACTATTTTTGTATTTCATAAAACTGAGCCCAGTAGTTTTTGAGATCTAGGTAATTAGTAAAAATCATGAAATGAAAAAAATAATTTTAAAATTTGAAACGCCTTCAGAAAACGAACAAAAAGCTCCAAAACGCATTAGTCTCCTATTTAGGGGAAACAAATTTTATTGGAGTCGGTGCATGATGTCCATAGGCTATTGGCTGTTAGTGTACGTAAGATTTTAATATCATGCACAGATTTCATTAGGATTTGTTTCTCCTAAATAAAAGACAAATGCGTTTTCTTAAGCTTTTAAGTCAGTTTTTTGATGGCGGTTTTTTTAACCTTTGTGTACAGAACCCTAAAAAAGGGGCAGCTTCCTTTTTTTTAAACATGATCATTTTTCATAATAAAAGCTTATTTTTTAATGTCATCAACAACATCAAAGTTATGTTTGAATCTAAAATTTGATGTCTGATCAAAATATTCTAGTTCTCCTAGCTAGCGGTTAGGGACTAGGCAACCTAAATTCGGTTACGGCTTCGATGTAATTATCAAAATTGCCGCTAGGGATCGCGTTTCAGTACACCAATATTAGATCTTCAGGTATTTTGCATAATTAAATATGCTAAGTATGTACGTGAAACATCAAACTACTAAATAGAAAATTATGTAACAAGTATTTATTTTCTTTTTATATCTTATTCACATTTTTTTGAGTTACTCAATAACAATACAAGGGAAATATTTTACGAAAATGAAGTTTGCCCACTGATTCGCTTTTAATGGTACGGTCATATCATGAGGCGAGAAGAAGATCACCCCGGTTTGAAAAGCCCTAAATATCCCTAACCAACCATAAGAGATCTGAAGCGTGATAATCTACCTTCCGAGACAACTCAGAACAGAGGCTCTATTTTTAAATCACTCGTTTGGTTAAGGGGTGTAATTTACATAAGAAAAGTGATAAAAAACCAATGAAATTCACGCGAAATATAGACGTGAGTACTCACTAAATTGAGCTATATTTTGTCAAATACCTCCTGTGTGGATTACAACTGTTAAAACTGATTTTCATTCCAAAATTGGACTTTAACCTAAGAATATCACACGCTACCTTGACGCGAGTGATTCAAAAATAGGGCCCGAGAGCTCTCTGGCGCATAATGTAATAAGAAACCCGACCCCAGATGAACTGGAAATAAGTCCTGGAAATAATGATGATGATAATGAAGTTTGACCATTGATACTTAAGGTAGATAAGGCATAAACGCTCTAAACCATACGTAGAGGCAGGTGCATACCTGCCCGCCTGCTCATTTGAAAAGTGCTTTTAGTTCCATGTCATAATTTTGTACTGTTTTCGAGTTTTCAAGCCAACGCACCCACAACGTTAAGTTTAACTATAACTGCACTTGCAAACCGCTAAACGGTCAACAATAATACGAAAATAGTGTTGTCGTTATATCGATAACGACAATATATGACGGTCCGAGCACAGCGGGACCGTTGCAATTCGATGGTTATTGCTTGGGTGTCTTGGTGTTTATTTGACACTAGCGGTCCCCCGCGACTTCGTCCGCGCGTTTTGAGTTTGCTCCCTCCCCTCCCGTCGCAGCGTCATGTTTTATACCCTAAAGCCTTTCTCGATAAATAAGCTATCCAACACAGAAATATTTTTTCAAATCGGTCCAGCAGTTCCTGAGATAAGCTCATTCAAACAAACAAACTCTTCAGCTTTATAATATATTAGCGCAAGCGCACGTTGTACTTAAGCTGCGAACATTATTTTGGTGCGGAATTATGTTAAAACTGTGATAGCTCCTAAGATATTTATTGAAATCAAATGATATAAAGGGCAACTTGGTTCTAAATGAAATGCTCGTGATGATGAATGTATTTGTTTTGATAAGAATAAATACCTGTGTGTATAAAACACCTCTTAAAATAATGCATTATTTTTTTACAAATTTATGAACATAAAAAAAGTTGTAGTAAGTCAACCATAAAAGATAGACATATGCTGTCGCGGACTTTATTATAGAACTCTTAATGCTGAACAATCCTGTCATACATGATTTTTGTGTAACTTAAGCGGTTTCCGCAGCGTATGCAGCGGAAGCTCTCAAAAGGAATATCTTTCTCCCGTTTTCGCAACATTTTTCATTTCTGCTGTGGTCTTATGAGTCGTATCTTTATGTTATATAGCCTAAAGCCTTCCTCAATAAATGGACTATCCAAAGTAAAAATATTTTTTCAAATCGGGCCAGTAGTTTTTGAGATTAGCGCGTTCAAACAAACAAACAAACAAACAAACAAACAAACAAACTCTTCAGCTTTATAATATTAGTATAGATTGAATATAAAGTTTCAAGACCTTTGGGTGAAAGAACAATTACAAAACGTTCCAGTGCTTATGAAATGACTTTGAAAATTAAAATAATAGTAGTTTATGAAACTGGTACATAATGAGAGGTATTATACACGAGTGTGAGTTTAAAAAACGAGCGAAGCGAGTTTTTTAAAAGTATCACACGAGTGTATAATACCTAGTTATGTGCAGTTTCATACACTACTTTATCTACTCTCATTGAACACGAACATATCAAATAATAGATAAAGATTTCCATGCTAAAAAGTCTTGATAACATTTATCGTATAATTTTCTTGACTTTACTGGTAGTAGATTAAGACAGACTGCTGTCGCAGTCTCTAAAATGTCAGGCGGCGTCAAATTTTCTGCACTTTCACTATCAGACATTTTAATAAACACTAATAATTATCTACCGAAACACAAACGTACTATGACGCCAAAATTCCCGTTATCACCGCGCATGCGCCAAAGCGCGCGCAGCCACAGATAAAAAAATAAATAGATGTATCTATGGTCTCTAATCTGTATCGAAATGAAAAAAAAAAATATTATAACATTATTTTGTTAGAGAAATAGTGTCATAATTATTTTTTTTAATTTCATTTCGATATACTATTTATAAAGTACGTCTATATAAACTCGTTTTGAGTATTGTATTTTGAATTTACCGATATGAGAGTAGATAAAATAGTTTATTAACTATGAAGACAACCGGCCGGTTCTGATGGTGATACAAAACTTTTGTAAAACTATAATCCCCGTGCTTAAAAACCTGTGTGGTAGTTTTTGGAAATTGGAAAATAGTGAGAATTGGAAAAGCTTTTGGCCCGATTGGCCAGAAAGTTGCTGTTTCGAGACCCGCCCTTGCGCAAGTTTTGGTTTATTTTTTATTTTTTATGAAACTAGGAGTAAAGTTATGTTTCTATCTCAACTTTGATGTTTAATCAGAATATTTTAGTTCTCCTAGCTAGCGGCTTTAGGGACTAGGCAATCTAAATTCGGTTACGGCTTCGACGTAATTATCAAAACTGCCGCTGGGGGATCGCGTTTCAGTACACCCATATTGGGTCTTTAGGTATTTGACATTATTAAATAGGATATATAATTATGACCGTACAACATCAAACTACTAAAGAGTCAATTTTGATATTCACATTTTTTAGTTACTCAAAAACATTAACAGATTTTTTTACGAAAATGAAGCATGACCATTGATTCGCTTGTAATGGTACAACCATATCATAAGGTGAAAAGAAGACCTAAGCCTAACCTAACCTAAGAACTAAGAACTAGGTTAGGAATGCCCTACAACTCCCGAACCAACCCAGAAGAGGAAGCAGACCACCCGCCACCTGGTTAGAGAATATGCTGAGAGATCTGAAGCGAGATATACTATCTACCCAGACAACCCAGAACACATCTTTCTGGCGCATAATATAATAAGAGACCCGACCCCAGATGAACTGGAAAAAGACCTGAAAATAATGATGATGATGGCGAAGTTTGACCATTGATAGTTGCACTATAAGGAAGATAAAACATAAATTCTCTAAATCATATGCATTTCCACGCTCATTGGAAAAGTCATTTTAGTTCCATAGTTTAGTTTACAAGCTAACGCAGCTGAAACGTGAAGTTTAATTATAACAACACTTGCAAACCGCTAAACGGTCAACAATAATACGGAATAGTGCTGTCGTAATATCGATAACGATAATATATGACGGTCCGAGCACAGCGGGACCGGTGCAATTCGATGGTTATTGCTTCGGTGTCTTGGTGTTTATTTGACTGTGAATATAAAGTTTCAAGACCTTTGGGTAAAACAGCAATTACAAAACGTGCCAGTGCTTATGAAATGACTTTGCAAATTAAAATCAAATAGATTTGGAATTAATGGGGTGTCGGAAATACCTCTAAATAGTTCGTGGATTTCTAGAATAGTACCTAAGACTTGATTTCATCTTGAGATGTGATAGTTACTTTAAAAGTTCACTATAGTTGTCAATTAATACTTATAAACAGACAAATCTCTTTAACAAACAATCAATATGAAAACGATAAACAGAAATAAAGCAGTCTCAATAATCCCAAATTCAAGGTTTGCTCCGCCATTCCCAATAACAATTCAGATAAAACTCTCATCAGTCTGCGTACCGATTGCCGGCAGCAGTTTCCCAAACGATTATACTCTGGTGAAGGCGGATGAGAACATCGACATTACCGTTAGTCGTGATTGTCACATCACTAATCCCGAGAGTTTGGTCAGCATTTTTTTCAAAGTGGAAATGAAATCTAGCGCCATATTGGTGGAGACTTAAGTTCGGGACGGTCCAAGTGAATAGCTGGATTTCGTGAAGATTAGAATGAAAGATTAACAACAATTTACGAACTATGGAAACCTATGTTGAATATTGCACGTTGTATTTGTGGCTGTTTCTGGTGGTGATATAAAACTATTATAAAATTATAAACTTTTATGAAAAAATACATCGTGTTTTTTTTTCAAAATTAAAACTCGCTTCAGTTTAAAAGTTAGGTGGGGAGGAGAGGGGAGCCCATTTTACCACTTTGGAAGCGTCTATCTCTCAAATGTTAGACTTTAAAAGAAAATGGTTTTAGAAACCTCGATGTCATTTTATAAGGCAGCGTATAGACACCCTATACGCATAGGTTTGCCAAAAATCATTTTTAGGTTTTATTTTCTATATGGTTTTAGTTTTCCTTAAATGTGTTTATTTTTTATTTTTTGTATGAGAGTTTGGGGGAGGCCTTTGCCCAGCAGTGGGATGGTGTAGGTTAAAAAAAAAAAAAAAAAAAATGAGAATTATAAAGCTGTTAATATGATACATTTACCTACTAAGTTTCAACTGTGTAATACTAATAGTTTCAGAATAAAGTGGCTGTGACATACGGACGGACGGACAGACAGACAGACAGACTTGATGAAACTTTATGGGTTCCGTTTTGTCCATTCGGCTACGGAACCCTAAAATCACGCAATTATGCAATTGTCGTTGTAAGAACAAACCGTACCGATTAGCATTCTTATTCCGTAAGATGTTTTGCCTTATTCTATGTAATACTACCAATGCATGAAATGCTTAATAAAGTCCCAAGAGCAATTAGTTATGACTTAAACCTGCATTGTAAGAAAAAAAAAACAGTTTTTTTATATTGACACCGTATTTCCTCTTAGCTACTCGTATAGGTCTTGTTATTGTTCTTATTTTACATAGATTACACTGCACACTTAGCTACATAAATTTTATGCTTTGCTGTGCTTTAAATGAACTTCCATATTGTATTTTTTACTTCTTTGTTTTGTTCCCCTCTTCTCACTTATTATTAATATTCCGCTACTGATTAAACTCTGCATTATCAGGTGGTTGACTGGTAGAGAATGTCATTAGGCATTAAGTCCGCCAATGGTACAACTTACAGTGCAATAAAGTTTAAATAAATAAATATGTTTTACTTTCTTTCGCCTACCGCTTGCACCACAACCCGCGGTATTGTTGTTTGTAAATTCGTTGCGCGCCGCAGGTCGTTAGTAAAACTTGACATTTCGTACTGAAAAAGAAGGATTACTTTTTATCCGCTTCTAATTTGTGAGAAAGTTTTTGTCGCTGTTGTTTTTTATCTCGTTATGAAGAATGACAGATGGGGTTTTATTTTATAAATGCAAGTATGAAATTGTATTTTTGTCAACGTACTGAACTCTAAGTGCTGCCAGAAGTTTATTTTAAAGTAGTTACCAAATTATGTCTTATGCTTCCTTTTGCTTAAGCAAATGTTGAGATACTGAACTGCCTGCAATACAGGCTTGTAAGTTAGTATCAAGCTGTTTTTATTTTTATTTTTTATATGCTGTAGAAAGTTATACTTTATTTATTCCGTTCATTAGTCTCTTAAAGAGCGTGCTGAGGATTCCGTGCAAACTTTAAACTGAATTAGCGATCCACTTTGTTCCACTTATCCACAATATATAGTGTGGACTATTTTGTTTCCTTTAAATTTTTAAAAAAAGTTGATTTTAAACAATTTTGTTCTGTTTGTGGTTGTATGAAGGACAACGTTATATTTGCGGTTGTTGAAACTAACTCAAGTATATAGTTCATTTCAAAGTTTACGGTAATTTGAAATTGTAACCACACTTCTGGTGGTTATTTACATCTAACTTTCGTACTTGTGCCTCAAACTCTAGCCGCAAATATTCAGCTAACTTATGTAAAGGGTTATATTGTGTAATTTTTACATAGGTAATAAAGGATTATTCCTATATGTACCTATGTAAAATAGTATCTATATACTAGCACATTCAGATCTAAATTTTGTGGTAAATTTTTAAGCAACTATGGCCTCAAACACCCACGACATTTAAGCGTATGTATCATTATTTCAAACCAATATTATTGTTACCTACTTATAATACAGAATACTTCCGCGAGCTAAAATCTCGGTCAGTTTTACCTACCAAAAGCATAAACCTCTGGAAAAAAAAACATGTTTTTGTTTTAATCAATTGAGAAGAATTCTTGTATAAAGTTTGACAGTTTTAATTAATTATTTACATTTTTTATAAGGTAAAGACATGTTTGATACATCAGAATTGAGAGTTGTCACAAATCTTGGCGAAATCACAAATTCAATAATAATAGTCATCATCATCATTAACAGCCAAAGGACGTCTTTGCTGAACATAGGCCTCCCCCACGGCTTTCCACAGCGACCGTTTGTGAGCGGACTGCATTTAGTGTGATCCTGCGATCTTCACAAGGTCGTCCGTCAATCTTGTCGGTGGACGTCCCACGCTGCGCTTTTGGTCAAAAGGTCGGTGTTTCTCTACGAGATGGAATCAGAAACGAAGAGATACGTAGAAGAACTAAGGTAACGGACATAGCCCTTAGAATCAGTAATTTAATAATAATATTTATTATTATAGCGGTCCCCCGCGGCATCACCCGCGTAAGTTTTGGATTTATCGTAAAATATTTCAACGCAAAACACATATTTTCATTAGAAGTAAGAGGCTTGAAACCTTAGCGCTTAGCGCAAGTGCGTGTTTTTCTTAAGCTGCGAGCATTATTTTGATGCGAAGTTATTTGAAATGAAGTGCTCGTGATGATGTTTTTTTTTTTTATAAGGATAAATACCCGTCCGCATAAAACCACCTTTGAAAATAGTACTTAATTTTATATCAAATTTATATAAATGAATGTAAAAAGTTTTTAGTTATTACGCTACGTACGCAACGGAAGCTGTCAAAGGAATATTTTCCCCCCGTTTTCGCAACATTTGTCATTATTGCTGTGCTTTTATAAGTCATATCGTAACGTTTTATAGATTAAAGCCTTTCTTTATCAATAAGCTATCTAATACAATAAAAATTTTTAATCAGTCAAGTAGTTTCAGAGATAAGCGCGTTTAAACAACCAAATAAACTATTCAACTTTAAAAAAAATAGTATAGATTATGCATTACTAGTTAAATGGTAATTACAGAATCTAGTCTTGGTACAGTGCTTATTACTAACAACATGACCCTGTATCCTAGATTAGGATTGTCCTGTATTCTAGAAAACAGCTCCTTCCAATAAATAGTATAAGTACAACAACTTATACACTGTTACAAAATAGTGTTCAGACTGTGGCTGCAGGTCGACAATTTTCGTGACAATAGCTGCAATTTAAAATTGCAGAAGACTTCTCACTCACGCTACGTCAGGGGGATGGATATACGACGCGGCTCCACGCGTCGGACGCAGCGCTGTGGGGCCTATTTTGGAATCATTTGCCTTAATATTCAGAGTTTAAATACATTCGAAATTAATAAATGAATCAATCTTGTAGTTTATATAAATACAAAGTTAAATTAACAAAATAACGAAACAAAAAGTAAGGTATGGTGGGTGATACCTGAACTGAGATGACTCCTGTATCTTAGGTTATTAGTTTTCCACCCTCTTAAAAGTAGGTTCTTATTTCTAAGTATACTTTGATCCCTTATTACATTCAATTGATTTAAAAGTCAACGTTAACCACTCTAAATATAGACAAGACTAGTTAACAAAATTCAGAAATCTATTTTTAAACACTGTATTACATCCGACTGAACATAAAAAGAAATCTTCTATTATTATTTTCTCAATTTATCATAGAAATCACACGTTATTTTGACGCGAGCGATTCAAAAATAGGGCTCCTGGCTCTGCGCTCTGTGGCAAGTGGCAATATTGGGGAATCTTGAAAACTCGCAACGTTCTGTGTTTTTATGGAAAGCATTATCTGAATATGTGGTGACAATTGGTTTTTGGCAAATTTTCGTATGCTTGGTTTGCAAATCGTTTAAATGAACAAAATTAAACAAAAATGCTTAGAGAAACAAAAGTTCATTTATAACATTTTAGATGCTAATATGATTTCAATTAGACTGTCGATTGTACTGTGATACCTATTCTTTTTTAGTATAATACAGAATATTATTATTTCACGTTTCATTTTTGTTGCTGCTTTTAATCATTTTCTGTTTTAAATACTCGTCTTAACTTACGAAAAAGTTGTAATTCCATACATGATATAAACTTTAAAAAGGCTTCTTGTTATTTGAATTAGAGACGGCATACAATGTTACCTACTTCCTAACAAAATATCTTAATATCAAAGCCATAGAGCTTATACTTGCTGCGTTGTTAAGGGTAGGCAAAGATTTCAGAAATGGGAGATAACTTTGCCCGCCTCTATTTTGGCTTATATCTTAGCATCTAATAGGAATCCCCGCGTTTTGTCACTTTGGCCGTGGCTTTGAGTGTCAACTAAAGGTTTAAATAAAGAATGAATATGTATTATTAAAATAAATTCAATAACTCCAAAACAAGCAGGCCCGGATGCTCGGTTTCGCGGTAACTAATTATAAATGTAATTTATAAACACAATATTATGTGCATGTCATCATATCATGCCACAACTCATTACCGTCTTAATAAAAGCAGTACGTAAATAAAAACACACAGAGATTAACACGAAACACCCAAAATTTACGTTAAAAAAAAAAAACAAAAATTGCACTCCGGGAGTGCCGGCAGAAGTGAAAACTTGAATATCAACGTTGTGCATTTTTGATTTTCTGGAATAGTTAGGGAATAATTTTGAATGAATTGCTCTTATTATCAATATAAAAGTACTATCATTTTTGTGATAGAATACAATAATAATAATAATAATAATAATACAATAATAATAATAATAATAAAATATTTTTATAGAATACAATATTTATTTATTGCGCTATCGTACACAAACATTACAATTTATATTATATTAAATTACATTAAAAAGTTTATCTCTCAGAAAAATCAACTTACATCCATAATTTCGCCAACCGTCTTACGGTTTTTCGATCAGCCCACGTGTCCTGACGCGAGTTTCACATTTTTCCCCCATCCCAAAAAAGTGCACAACGCCGCTAAAGAAGTTTTCACTTCAAAAAAACTAACTTTACATAAAACAGAGCACGAATTACCAGAAACGCTGTGTTTAAAACTTAAATCCGATTGTGCTAATAAAATGTTGCTCGCAATAGTTTTCATATATTCCCCTATTTACGTCTGAGGCTAGGAGGCTGTTAATGCTTTTGATAATATTGTACAGCTACCTTGATGGTGGATTTATTACTATTATGTTCTTAATATATATTTAATTTCACACAGTGGAATTAAATTTATTTATTGAATCTTTATTGCGCTGTATGTCTAAGGGACAATAGCACGTCAAGGTTAACACTGCGGTGTCTTATACCGTTATAATAAGGGCTAGTTTTCAACAAAAATTGGTAACCTGAAGTGCTGGCGACTGTGCACTGGCGCACTGAATGCCTTAGGGCGTTCATAACTATTCAACCGCTTTGGAATGCTGAAAGTTTCATCAGTAACTTAAGAACTGTTCGAGAATATGCATCACCGAATTATTTTCACTTATCTATATTTATATTGCTTAGGTTATTGTTAACCAATAAGCCTTAACAGTTTTAATAAAGAGAAACGATATTAAAAATAACACTAACGACATATTTTTTTTCACCTGAAGGCTCGCCTCGACCAATAATGAAAAATTCGATTTATAAAAACACAACTTTAAATGGTATCAATTAATTGGAAATTCAATATTTACACTTTGGTAAGAGTAAAATCGATTCTTGTTCTAGGTATCTTATATAACTATAAATATTGCGTCGAAAATTGTGTTTGTTGAAAGCGTACGTGCCGTATCGAAAATATCGCTAATCATCTTGCTATAGATAAAACTCGGGTAGGTTTCTCAGCCCTAAAAAAGAGATCCCTTGTCGCCATTCTATAAGTCAGATATAGATAACAAATTCTTTAAACGGGTCGGCGTTGTCGAGTCATTGTAACATCATTGATTTAATTTTATCCGTTACAAAGATAGGCACTTAGAAATTTGGTGGATATTGGTTATTAAAAATGTATTGTAATGTTATTTTGATAAGCGTTCTGTCATTGAAGAGTGAGGAGTGCAGTGAAATGATTAACAAAACTTTATTTTCCTCAATTTTTCTTTTAATAATGTGATAAATCTTTACGCAATCAAAATACTTAGACACATTATTTTATTTTAATAGCTGCGCGCACATGTCATAAAAAGTTTAAAAATCGCACTAAGCACTCGGTTTTAAGCTCGAAGTACAAAACGACGAAAATACTTTATACTTTACTTTATACTTTATTTATTTATACAACATTTACAACATTTGCTATAACAATTTAATAAGAAGATATAGTAATAGTTTTCGGTTTCCGGTTCTAGTATCGTAAACATCACAGTGTCACAGCTCCAGGAAAATATCACAAATAAATTGATAAAAGCCACATTTAGCATAATCACGTTACATTCAAACATAAAACTAATCAAGATTAAGTGTTTGTGATAACAAAAACAGTGCTTTAGTGAAACTCGAAGAGATTCAGTGAAAATAAGACCGGCGAAATTTGAGGTTAGAAATTTAACCATAGACTACCACTCAGCAACTCAGAGTGAGATCAGCACAACCGTCAAATCAATACGTCAGGGTCATATTGGTATTGCTAGTGGAAACGAAAAATCTCCAAATCTAACAAATACGTTCCTTTATACGCAAAAAATATGGAAGACCAATTTCAACTTTTATTTGAAAAAATGAAAATTGAAATGCGAAATCAAACAGTAGAATTAACTAACACAATAATGGATAAAATGGAGGAAAAATTAAAACCAGTCTTAGAGGAAAACAAAATACTGAAACAAAAGGTGGAAAAATTGGAAAAAACAATAGAATATTTGGAAAAAGACAAGAAACGCAATAACATAATAATTCATGGGTTGAAGGAGGAGGAAAGATCTACTTTGGATCTATTGGAAAATGTAAGAAAATATTTTCTAGATGAATTGGGTATCTCTATAGGAGACAATGAAATAAATAAAATCCATCGCATTGGAATCAAAAATAAGGAAGGGAAACCGAGGCCTACGCTTCTGTCATTAGTAAGTGGGTGGAAAAAGAGTGAAATAATGAGAAACAAAAAGAAATGCAAAGAACTGTACCTGGTGGAAGATTACTCAAAAGAAATTTTAGAAAGAAGGAAGGCTCTTCAACCCAAGATGATGGAAGAGAGGAAAAAAGGAAATTATGCTTATATAAAATATGATAAACTGGTTGTCAAAGAAAATACGAGTAGAAATGTAAATGATAAAAGAAAGAGAAATCCATCTACCTCCCCGCAATCTGATTTACAGCCAAGGAAGCAACAAACATTAACATCATCAAGGAGCAACAGAATAAATGCATTCGATATGATGAGGGGTAGATCTAATTCTCTCTCAGACATTGCAACTAAAAATAAACAATAGCAACTAGATACCGGAGATCGGAAACAACAAACAAATAAAAAGGAAAAAAACGGAATAACAGGAACAAAACAACCTCCCCCAAGCCGACTGGTCCTCGTGGGGGAAAATGACCAACACCCTCTAAAGACAACAAAAAATACCTCGGACATACACATAGCTACTTTTAATACAAGATCATTACGAACTACCGAGAAGCTTCTTGAACTGGAATTAGCCATAGCCGAAATGAAATGGGATATAATAGGAATCAGCGAAATGAGAAGATATGGGGAAGGGATAGAAGACTACGGAAACTACATTCTACAATACAAAGGTGAGACACCAGGATCGTATGGAGTGGGATTTTTAATCAAAAAGAAACTTGCAAACAGTATAGAAGAAATCAAAGGAATTTCCGAAAGAATAACTGTTCTTAACATTACGCTACCCCTAAAAAATGCCGAAAAGTGGTCTATCATCCAAGCATATTCACCAACAGAGTCGGAGAAACGTGAAGACATAACGAAAATTGAAAAATTCTACGACGATCTACAAATGACCATTCAGAACTGTTACAAAAACATTATTGTGATGGGCGATTTTAATGGGCAAATAGGAATGAGGAAAAATAATGGAGAAGAATACACTGTGGGTGAATATGGACATGGTAAAAGAAGCAAAAATGGAGCCAGGTTAGTAACCTTTGCTTTAGAAAATAAACTAAGGATCCTCAACAGTTTCTACAAGAAAAAGAAAACGAAGAAGTGGACATGGATTTCCCCAAACGGACTTTATAAAAATGAAATTGATTTTATCATGTCTAATAACTATAAAGTAATTCAGGATGTATCAGTTATCCAGAATCTAAACTTTCATTCAGACCACAGAATGGTTCGTGCCAAATTAACAGGCGCACCCATAAAGAAAAAGAGAAGATTTCAAACTGATAGCTCAGCCATTATATGCACCGGGGATAGCAAACAACTTACGACCAACCTACAAGTTTCAATAGAAACAGAACATTTTAAATCTTTATCAATTCAAACAAAATATGCAAAATTTATAAATTTATTAAAAACAGAAACAAAGAAAGTAAATACAGATAGCAAAATGATAATTTCAAGCGAAACACAACAGCTGCTGCAAGAAAGGAAAGAACTATCACAGAGCAAAGAAAAGAAAATTAACCGTCAAAAAATATCAGATATTAGTAAAAAAATAAACGAAAACATTAGAAAAGATAGGAAACTAAAAAGACAAAACACATTGAAAAAACATATCGAGAGAACTGGCGGAATAAAAAAGGCGATCAAGGAACTAACTATTAAAAAAGATTGGATGCTAAACACGAAGACTAAAGATGGAAACTATACAAATAAAAGACCGGAAATACTCAAAATAGCTACCGATTACTATCGAAACCTGTACCAAAGTAAAAACCCAAAGGAAGTGCCGAGATATAGAAATATAGCAGACTCTGAACCAGTACCAAAAATATTAAGTGAGGAAACCATAAGAGCAATAAAAACACAAAAGCCGGATAAGAGTCCTGGAACTGACCAAATTACAAATGAATTATTAAAGTCTACTATAACCGCGATTGCTCCAATTTTAACAGAAATATTTAACGAAATTATAGAAACCGAAAATATACCTGCAGACTGGACAAAATCAACAATAGTATTGCTACATAAGAAAGGAGAACGAGGAGAAATAGAAAACTATCGACCAATTAGTTTAATGTCCAACTTGTATAAAGTTTTTTCCAAAATAATCTTATTCCGATTGACATCTATACTTGAAGAAAACCAACCAAAAGAACAGGCAGGCTTCCGTAGCAAATTTTCAACAATAGATCACATACATGTACTAAGACAAGTACTACAGAAATACAATGAATACAACAAGACTTACTATCTGGGATTTGTTGACTATAATAAAGCCTTTGACTCATTGGAACACAACTATATCTGGGAAGCTCTACACACTCAGGGAATACATGGAAAGTACATTAGAATACTAAAGAACATCTACTCAAAAAGCACAGCCCAAGTCAGGCTAGAAGCCACGGGAGAAGAGTTTTCTATAGAGAGAGGTGTCCGCCAAGGTGACCCCATTTCACCCAAGCTATTTTCAGCGGCTCTGGAGATGATATTCAGGAATCTAGATTGGGATAAAAATGGACTTAACATAAACGGGGAAAACTTAAACCATCTACGTTTTGCAGACGATCTGATTCTATTTTCCGAGTGCCCAAAAATGTTAGAACAAATGCTGCAACAACTGTCAGACCAAAGTAGAATAGCAGGGCTCTCAATGAACACGAGTAAGACAAAAATTCTAACTAATGCCTCACAAACATATGAAATAAAAGTAAACAAAGAAAAAATCGAATACGTGGAAGAATACATATACTTAGGGCAGCTAATAGCTGTAAATGATACCATGCCAAGGGAAATTGACAGAAGAATAGCCAACACTTGGAAGAGATTTTGGTCTCTTAGCGAAGTAATGAAAAGCAAGGACATGCCAATGAAAGAAAAGCGGAAAGTGTATAATATATGTATTTTGCCATGCTTGACATATGGTTGCCAAACATGGGCATTAACAGAACAATTAATAAATAAAATAAACGTATGTCAAAACGGAATAGAAAGAAGTGTTATAGGAGTGAAAAGAAAAGATAAAATAAGATTAGAAGAAATAAAAAATAAGACAAAATTTAAGGAAGCGAAAAAAGTGTATAAAACATTGAAATGGAAATGGGCAGGGCATATGCTAAGAGAGAAAAACGAGAAATGGACCAAGATAATATCAGAATGGTACCCTAGGGATGGTAAAAGAAGCAAAGGGCGACAAACGAAGCGCTGGGAAGATGAATTTAAGAGAGTGGCTGGTCCAGTATGGAGGAGGATGGCTAAAGACAGAGAGGCATGGAAGTCCTTAGAGGAGGCCTTTGTCGAAGGACAAGCTGTTGCCGATCAATAAAAAAATTTATATATAAAAAAAAAAAAAAAAAAACATTATAATTTAGATATTAAGAAAGATAATAAATAGTTATAAGATTAAGTTGTAAATTTAAACAGCAATAAAGGCTTATTTTATTTTATTTTTTTATAGTACTAGAATCCAAATTAACAGTGTGCAGCCGGCACTTAAATTAGGAAAATCCTGTGCTATAAGCGCCAGCTTACTTCCCAGGGCACAAGTAACGTTTTATACATATTTAATTATATAGCATGCAAACTTATTCTACACCTGTGTGTGTGTGTGTGTGTGTGTGTGTGTGTGTGTGTGTGTGTGTGTGTGTGTGTGTGTGTGTCTGTGTGTGTGGGTGTGTGTTGTGTGTGTGCGCGTGTGTGTGTGTGTGTTGTGTTGAGTTTATGAAATCGTTTCTATTAGTTTTTCTGTTTCATCATACGACAAATTGATTAACAATTTTGAGACTAAACCTTTGCAATCGTAGGTATTAACAGTATCAAGAGATATGTAGCGATTTATTTTATTATAAATGTAGCTACCCAAAAATTTGAAAAATCTTTTTCCAAATACAGTTCTGCATTTGTAACGCTGAATTCTATAATATCTTTTGCTACGTTGATTAGCCTGCGCCGGTAAATCTTGGCAGTGTAATTTGGCAATAGAGTGTTGTTTTCTAACAATTTGAAGCAAAAATAATTGTCTTACCGTTAGCACTTGACAATATTCATAAAGATCTTTGGTAGGGAAGAGAAACGACTTACCAGTGGCAACTTTTAACACTACTCTTTGGGCGCGCTCCAATTGTATAAGGTGACTTTTACAAGCACCACCCCAGGAGGTAATGCAATAAGTGATTAAACTTTGACATAATGCATAATAAACTGTCTTTAGCACCAGTGGATCTGCTATTTTTCGCAATATTTTGAAGACGTATATAAGTTTACGCACGCGGCCAGTGAGTAATTCAATATGTGAAGTGAAATTTAACCTGTCATCAATAAGTACCCCCAAATATCTTACTGATGAGGTCCTTTCTAAGCGAGGACAGCCGCAACTTGAAATTCCCTCAATATTTCGGCAAGTGTGATAATGTGCTGTTAATGTGTAGTGAGGGAGGTCAATTGCACTTGGTTTTCTTATGCTAAATGCTATAAACTTAGTTTTGCTGACATTGAGGGATAACAAGTGAGCGTCTAACCATTTCAGAACCCTATCAAGTCCAGCTTGTGCCAGCCTAAATGTCTCTTTCCATGTTTTATCTGAGAAGACTAGTGCTGTATCATCAGCAAAGGCAAAAATTTTACCATTATTTAAATTTAAATTACACAACTCATTCACATAAACCGTAAAAAGAGTAGGCCCAAGAATACTTCCCTGTGGGACACCACATTCCACCATCAAGTCATTACTAAAGTATTCCCCAATTTTAACCCGCTGTGTTCTATTAGAGAGATAACTTTGAAATAGATTTAATTGCTTATCTCTGACACCAAGTTCCAGTTTTTCACAAAGCTTAATGGTCGAGACAGTATCAAACGCCTTGGCCAGATCGAGAAATACAGCTACACACTTACAGCCACTATCCAAAGAGTCAGCAATATGATTGGAGAGTTCATGAACCGCGTCATTAGTGGATCGGCCAATTCGAAAACCGAATTGTCTATCCGAAAGCAGGTTGTTCTTCTCGAGATAGTTTATGAGACGTTTATTAATTATCTTTTCAAACACCTTAGACATTGCAGGTAGTATAGATATTGGTCGGTAGTTATGAACACTGTTACGTTCTCCAGCTTTATAGATTGGATGGATGAGAGCTTTCTTAAGATGGTCAGGAAAAACACCAGTATTAATGCTAATGTTTATTATGTAAGTAAGAGGCGGGGTTAGATAACTAACATACCGCTTGAGAATGTTTGTCGAAATTCCATCAATTCCAGCAGCACAATTACTACGTAGAGATTTAATTGTCTGTTTAACTTCACTTTCGTCAACTTCCAGGAATACGAATGAGTCATGTTGGGGCCTAGTGTATGTGAATGGTCTATCACTTCTTTTCGTGTGTCTTCCAGTTGTTTGATTTATTGTGTCAGCTATTTTTTTGCCTACGTTGACAAAGTATTCATTAACCTTGTTGATATCGTCACGCTCAGAGTTTTCTCTGAGTAACTCCAAACTAGATGATTTATTTTTCGCTATATGCGTCACTTCTTTTATAACATTCCAGAGTTTTTTAGGATTAGTTTTAGCTTTACTAATTTCATCTCTTTCATATTCAAGTTTTAGTTTTTTTAATAGGTCATTACAGTAAGTACGATATCGTCTATAAGTTATTAATAAGGTCTCATTATTAGGATTTGTTTTAGTTTTCTTGTACATCTTGTCCCTAGTTCGTATACATCTTAATACACCGGGTGTAATCCACGGCTTTATAATTCTTAGACGACGCGGCACATAGTATGTGTTGGTACAAGAAGATATGACATCTTTTAATGCAATGGCGAAGTACTGAAGTGCATCATTGGCATTTGTGAGATTATAGATGTATGAAAAGTCAAAATATTTTATTTTTTGGTCCAGGGTATTAAAGTCAACTCTGGTTTTGGTTATAGAAGGATAAGTCGTTTTAACTTTGTTAAAAACAAGTAAAATCGCATTGTGGTCGGTAATTGGCGAATCAAGAACAAAAGTCAAGGCTTGTAATTTAGTTTTTAACATAACATGATCTAGGCAGGTTTTATCAACATGTGTGACTAGTGTGTGTGCCGGAAGTAGACCATTTGTTGCAGTAGCATCTAAATAGTCTAAAATAAAGTTAAGTTCAAAAAAAAAAAAGGAAAACATGCGACATGTAAAGTCATAAATTAGCTCACATTCCTCGACGAATCATTTATCAAGCGAGTGGAATATGAAGTAAAAACACGAGTAAATTGCATGCCCTCGTTAACATGCGCAATGGTGGGTGCGCAGTGCAAGCGACATTATATTTATATTTATTCAATCAAAAAAACTGATTACCAACCACCGCTTTGAATCTAGCTCGTCCTTTTTTAAATGAAAATTAAATATCAACATAAAATCATAACTACAAGTAGAATTGCGGTATATATTATATTGAACTCAATACTTTGGATCTACGAAAAATTATGCGACTTATAGCTTATCCTTTTTTTACACCCTATATATTTATATTTTATAATCTCACTTTGAAACTAGGACTACTGGTTTGTTGTCTGGGACATATTTATTATTACTTATTTATTAAACAACATACGATTGTTAACTTAGCAAACACCTCTCACTCTCAACGAGCACACTCTCAACGAGGTCTCGCCCCGACAACAAACACTGTGCGAGTGTCGCGTCCTGTGAGCAGCTATCTGCCGTCACGGCATTCGTAGTCTATTCCGAGCTGCAGTCAGGTGTCGCCAGATATGCGCCTCACACCTGCGCCTACGACACTCAAATTCAATTTACAGTATACTTCAGATATGCTGACCGCAAAAACAATTGATTGCTAAAAACGGAAATTAATATTTGGAAGACGCTGGTAACTTTTTGTTATTGCATCTAATCATAATCATATCTTAGTGATTCAAAAATTGGATAGGTAAAAAAAAAACAACTATTATAAGGTCGGTAAAAATTTGATCTGAAAGCAAAATGTTTACAACAAGTGTGCGATAATGTGTTGAGATTATTAAATAACTACGAACACTTGAATTCACAAAACTGCGTCTAATGGTATTCCATTGGGGATTTCAAAAAAGGCATTGTACGCAACATGAAACAGGACACTTTAATTTTTTTTTTTTTTGGAAAATCGAGGTGTTTAAAATGTTTATTACCTCTAACTCTAACTTCATAGGTTTCACATCTCATTGAAATGCATAATTTTTATTTTTTACTAATCTTATCATCATCATCATCATTTTCAGCCAAAGGACGTCCAAAAATGTCAAAAAATATTACCATAATCTTTTATTTTCTCAAAAACTAGCGCAGGTATACAAACCAGAAATGTTTTCTACAAAAAATATTTCAATTATTTTGCTGAATCAACTCCTTAAATATTTTAATTTAAAACGATGTGACCTTATATTGCACGTGCACATCCTTGTTTTAAATGTCATTTATGGCCCGGACTGCTGCGAGTTACTGGGTTAAGCATAGATCAAAAGCATAGCCATAATTTGCTATTACAAACAAGACGACGTGACAGTTATTTGACTTGCAAGTTCTTATTTCGGACATACGCCTGCGATACAATTTTTTAATGCTACACTTTTCTCACACTAGTTATAATTTGGAGAATAATCTGAGGTGTCTCAGACATTATGCGAGATTTTCGAGGCAAAAGTTTAAAGTAGATTTTGAAATAAACTTGCAGGTCTTACATGAAATCTTTGTTAGTTTGGTAAGTAAAACATCGGCGAAAAAGCTTGGATTTTAAAAGAATTTGTAAATTGCCATTCAATCACAGAAGTTTTATTTATTAAACTTTCATATTTATTAATGCTCCCTAAACTCGTTTCTCCTCAAAAAAGTGTCTTAGTTTGCTTAAGATAGTTAACCTGCTCTACACTGACTCAAATAGACTCATTAAATGTTGAAGCAAATCTACCCACCCGGCACGAGAACAGCACCAACCAGGCGTCAAACATACGGAAGCGTTACGTAAAGGGAACAGAAACGCCTCGGATAGGATCGGCACCGGATAGCAAACGCCTCGCCTCGACTAGCATTGGCTACAACTTATGACAAATTCACACCTTCTTGTGTATGACAGCCCGTTTCAGATGGTGTACGGAGAGTCGTCAACTAGCGGGCGGCACGCCTCAAGCGCGTTACAACGCATGCGCCGCTGGTCGAGAGTAGGTCCAGAGTTGGTCTCGATCCGAGGTGGTGACGTTACTAAGTTGATAGATGTGCGTTGAAGTATGGAGTTTCATACAAAGAATACCTACTGAACGCCTCAAGTTGATACGGTGCTGTTACTGTGACGGGTTGAATAGTTGGCTTCAACAAATAAAAGACAAACGACGAAAAGACGACGAATGTTCTTTTTGGCAATCGTATGTCCGATATTTAAGTGACACAACACAATTATCAACGAACTGTCACTAATGTCCGCTTGAAAACATCTTACCGAATACTAATTAGATAACTATAAGCTGCACTTGCAATTTAATACGCGTAAAAATACAAATCACAATTATGAATACAAAAAAAAACTCTTCAAAATAAAATATAATGTGAAAATGAAATTACCTTTTCGCATATTTTTGTATAATAAATCTCAAATAATAAATGCACTTCTTGGTATACTATTCTACGATGCGTTAACGTTCCAATAGCGTCCTTTCTGGACGACTTTCAGACGACCCGTCTGGTGTAGTGGTCCAGAAATCGCCTACTACGCAGCGGGTGCGGGTTCGATCTCCGCACAACACAAACATTTGTGTGCATGAACATGTCTGTTTGTATTGGTCTGGGTGTTTTCTATGTATATTATATATGTATTTACAAACAAAAAGTATTTAAGTATTATATCCGTTGTCTGGCACCCATAACACAAGCTTTGAGTAGCTTACTTTGGGACTAGATGGCAATGTGTGGGAATGTCCAAAGGATATTTATTTATTTCGTTGCAAGATCTTAATTTCGTGCCGTTGCAGAAAGTCTTTAAACTTTAATGTACTGTTTACAGACTCAAATAAAGTACAAAATCTGAGCAAAACTTTAATCAAGCGTGCTGATTTGAACTAGTTTCTGTTGCAATAAACATAATCTCATACTTCTATGGTCCCTCGTTCATTATGGCAAGTCTCCCAGGATGGTGCTCGGTCCAATATGAAATTTTACGACGAGAGTTATCCGCGAACCAGACAAGTTTAATATTTCAACGCGTAATTATACTTTACATTGTCGGTCATGTTGGAGTAACTCAAATATTGGATTTCAGAATTTTTGTTTTTTGAGCGAGAACTTGTGGTGGTAGTAAATTACTCACACAGTCTTGATTTGGTGATTGGTAGAAATGGTTAAGGTAAGGGTATAAAAATTTACAGGACTTCAACTCAAATAATGATCAAAAAGTAAGTTGATGCATTATCAAATCTTAAATAGTTCGCATACCTTCTAGGAGCTAACTTGCATAAGATCGAAGTTAAAAAAAAAACTTTTTACCGTTAGGAAAGTGCATAAGTCACTAAGCCTGAAAGCATCCAACTGCTAAGCAAAATATTTTATCAAGCCGCCCATACGGTCTCTGACTAGGCTTAACGGCTAATATGAACCGATATTAGTCCGGACCAGCTACTTAACGTGCCTTCCGAAGCACGTAGATGCTCGTGACATACATCACTTTTATGGTCGGAATGGTCACCCATCCAAACACGACCGCACCTTATATTGGTCAACTTTGGTATCAGTACCAAAGCGCTGCCACCACTAAGCGACGAGCACCTAAGTCACAAGTAGAATTTTATTTCTAATCATATAGCGCACTATATGACTAGAAATAAAATTCTACGTTAGTTACATCACGCCTCCAGAACTCTAATTTACTGCCGCAAACAGACCTGTATTTTCTAGAATAGAGGTAGGTTTTTCTTGTGACCGAACATTTAAATGGTTAGAATTAAAAACAAAACACTTATCCCTCTGTTTATAGACTTTCAGAAAAAAAACTCAATTTGTTGCTAGAAATAGCTTATGACAATGCCGTTTATAAAAATATCTAGCGTTTTTTTTGGAAGCAAATTATTTTTTGCATAGCAATAAATGAGCTTAGGAAACTAAAGGAGTTACGACGATTCTTAACAAAGACCAATTGAGTATCATTCAAACAATGACAAAATGATACTTATCTCCTAACTTATACCTTTTCTTATTTGTGAATTTGAAAGTATAATAAAAAAACTAGGCTTCCTAAATACAGCTACAGAAAACGATACAAAACTATGCAGAGCCAAAACTTACTACAAGACAAATTAGATTTGTTTTTTTGTGGAAATAAACAACTTCCATTTATCATTTACAAAAAACCGACTTTTAAATGACCCGTCCAAAGTTGCTGGGAAAAGTATAAAAAACTAAAACTTCCACAGATTTGGAAGTGTTCGGGGTAAACAGGATTATGGGGTCAGGGTATGGGTAAGTTGAAGATGAATATATTTTTCTCTGAATGAAATATAAATGTGGCATTTAGTTTGATTTACAAACGCTCAATACGATGTATAGAAAAATCCTCGATTCATTTCTCTAACTTCGTTTAAAACACGTTTTTAGGTTTCCGTAGCCGAATGGCAATAATACGGAACCCTTATAGTTTCGTCAAGTCTGTCTGTCTGTCTCTCCGTCCGTCCGTATGTCACAGTCATTTTATTCTGTAACTATAAGCAAACGATTTTAAACAAAAAATTCGATTCTATTGGATTCGATAGTGCATTACTCAGCCAGGCCTCAAGGGCTCAGATCCGTTAAAACCGTCAAACTGTCAAACCGTTGACAGCAAACATAACTTTGGTTTTCACAGTGTTTGTATGAAGAACAAAGATATGAAAAACTACTAGTTCGATTCCGTCCAAACCAATTTTCTTTGAAAGTATTTGTTAAGGTATAGATCTCAACAAATTTTTCAAAATTTACACTCGCTTAGTTTAGAACTTTACCATTTAACCACTTTGGAAGCGTATATCTCACATACGTTAAGACTTTAAGAAAAAATGGTTTTAGAACAACTACAACCAACAAGAAAATAGTTTTGCCGTCAATAAAATATTGTGGTAGTATTTTAGCTTAGTACAAGTAAGTGGATCCCTAATTCAGTTAAAGTTGACACGGAACCCTCAGTGGGCGAGTTCGACTCGCACTAAGCCGGTTTTTTGTGTTCTTGAAGATTATCTTGATCGAAAGTATAGGACGCTTGATCTCGGGAATACTGTTTCAGCATTACCTTTAATATTGGGATATGTACGAGTATAAGGGCTTTTATATTACACCGCAATTTTTGTGACAATTCTACTTTAATGACAATGATTTATCAACATTGTCATACGGCTATTCACTATATATTCGTATTTGTGATTTTAATCCAAGCTTGTTTCATTGCGAATTTTTAAGTAGTAGATAGAGCATCTCTTAATCACTTAACTTCTTTTTTGCCTGGCCCGATCCCAATTTATTTGGGGCCTCAACCCTCCTTCCTGTCTCCAGGCAACTCGATCCTAGGTCGTCTCCTTGCTTACTTGGGCTTCTTTGCAGTTCTTATTGACTATGGACATCCATGTAGTTTGAGTCTTCCTTACATTTTTTCATTCATTTTTTTCGTCACTATTAGGTACTTTATAAATCGCTGTGTATAAATAACCCTTAGAAAGTGACTGAACAAACAAGCGGCTGCAGACCCGCGCCGACTTGTAATGGATTACGTGCCTTTGCTCTATAAGCTCAGTTCATAAATATACTTGGGAATGTAGTCTTAATAAGAAGACGTTCTAACCTAATTCCTAGAGCTTTACATGTAATAACGAAGGAAAAAGACAGAAAAGAGAAAAATATTTAACGCGGAAACTGGCCAATAAAAATATCGTTAACTCAAATAAGACGCTGATGAGAAAAACCAAAACTTGATAGTTTTCTTTCAGTATAAAATAACGAGAAAAAAATGAGTGAACAACACTTAAGTGTTGTGGAGGATTGAGGTATCAATAACGGAAAAAATATAAACTGAAAACATAAAAATGCACGATATCATGTGGCAATTTCATAATCCTGATTATACTAGTAATGTAAAGACATCATCAATGATAATTCATCATCATCATGTGATCCTCACAACTCAAATGACCATCCACCATTAGACAAGACAAACGCACTCACAAACAAAATTAATTTCAAAATGTTTGCCACAAAAATTCATCGCGTTTCACAGACGGCGAGTTTAAAACCATTTTTCATCACATCCACCTGAATTTTAAATGTATGAAAAATGTGGACGCGCTCACGAGAGGTCACGTCCCACCATGATAATGAATTTTGTGCCCCAGTTACATGGCAAGGGGGTGAAGGGGTAGCCCTAAATACTGTTTTGTTATTTTTATGTCAGATTAACCTAACATCATTAAAACAAAGGCATGGCTTTTGAGGTTCGACGTCAAAAGAACCTTTTTTACACGTGCGAGAAAATACAATGAGATCGCTCGTGTAAACGCATACGGATTACCGAAAACGTTGTATACAAATTAAGTTATTGTAAGAGGTTTGTATAGGAAAGATTGTTACCTTAGTTAAAATACTGCTTAAAGTTGAATTTACAGTGGTTTATACAGTGACTGTTGTTTGTTAGTTCCCAACCACGTTTTAATTTAAAAGATACCGAATTCTACTGGTTTTTTCCCCTGCACTTTATCATTTTAAATTCTTTCATCAACAAGAAAGCCTGAAACGGAGTTTTCCTAATAACCCCAAATTCAATTGTAATAAGGTCTTTAAGGAAAATGATATCGTAAAAATAATGCTTAGCTGTAAAGTACTTTTATTATGGCATTATGCTTTTGTATCCCGGGTTCCTTTTTAAATAAGGGAGCCTTAAATATATCAGAGAAAATAACTGTAATTTAGTGAGATTGTAAAAGAGAATTCAAGGTATTAAAATTGCACATAGCTTTTCTAAAAAAAAATTCTTCATTCTCAAAGTATATCCTGCAGTTATAATGCACAGAATAAAATATTTTATTTGTTTTCTATCGCAGTAAATAATTTTCAAAACACTGCTAAACCGCTTCTAGTTCTACTGACTCAAAATACTGTCACCGTAGAGGTAGTCAGCCTAGATCTCTTCTGAAATCTTATAATTCACAGTTTCTGAATCTTTTGTAAATAGTTTTAACCATTTTAGTAAAAACGCCTTGTAGATTTTGTGATCGCCATGACATGCCCAGATAGTTGGTAGGCTTTACACTCAGGCTAGGGGGAAAATAGATGGATAACATTTATTTGTTGTAAGTAGCAAGATGACAGAAACAGCTTAACACAAATCTCAATGTCAATGAATCTTTTTTAAACATAATTTTTCGTCTTTCTGGCGTAGGTAAACATAACGCTGTTAAGCTTTAAATTGTTTAGGTCAAGAATCTTAATGAGAGTTAGATACAGTCTGATATACGAGTACATGCATAAAAGTAAGAATAAGGTTCAGCCATCTTTGTAGTTCATTTAAGTCGATCCAATCATGAAATATGATCTGGGTTCAGAACATCGATACAAATTAAGACAATTAATCCTAGACGAATTGTAAAATAATTGGTTCAGCAATCTGACCGCAGCACTCAGGCAGACATGTATCAGGTAGATGATGCCAGGGATCTCGAAAATAGTTATCACCTTTCGCACAATTTACTTTTCGACAAAGAAGGTTATGTAGGTAATGTCAGATAATCTATGTCTGTCTAAAGTTGTTGATTTAATTGATTCGTGGGGTAGATAACTATATTAAAAACAAGTTAATTCAAGCAAAAGTAGAGGGCAATGTAAGAAATGTACAAATACGCACATAACTAACGGGTCTAGAACTATTCATACTAAGGTAATGTGACGTCTTAGTGATCTCGCTCCATTGTCTCTTCAGAATTAAAATCATTTATTTGCCTTTAAATGGGGTACACAGGAATATAAATAAATTTTATTTTAGCCTAATTAGCCACTAACAAATAGCATGCAAATATTTTTACAATTACACAGTATATTAGTATATTATTCATTTTCGTTTACATTTGAATCAATTAAATTTAACTTTATTATTTTTATTAAATTATATTTCATTCCATTGCTTTTGGTCAAAAAATCTTCCAAATTATAAAAACATTATTTTCATTACAAGCCATATAAGTAGCTTTATCTCAAACCTTTTTAAATCTAGCGTTCTGAAGTGTTTAGGCACATTATTTAATAATTCACATACATAGTTAAGAGGCTTTTATTGTATAGAGCTGTCCGAGGTATGTAATGTATAACAAGTCTGTTGGCATTTCTTGAATTTCTGGGATAGATAGTACAAGCCTGTGGAAACAAGCTATTTTTAGGGTTCCGTAGCCGAATGGCAAAAAACGGAACCCTTTAGTTTCGTCAAGTCTGTCTGTCTGTCTGTCCGTTTGTATGTCACAGCCGTTTTATTCTGTAACTATAAGCATCACACTGTTGAAATTTGGTAGAAAGATGTATCCTGTTAACCGCTTTACGATTCTCATATAAAAAATAATGACATTTAAGGGGAGTCTCCCATACCTGAAACTAAAACAATTTTTATTTTTCACAAATAAGCATATTTCAAGAATATACTTTGCTTCTGCCTCAGTTGACCAAGAGCAAAGCTATTCTAAACAAAATCAACACCACCGTTATCTATATTCCAGTAACATGTCTATGTTATAAAGTTAGGACTCGTCCCTAGAGAGGATGCACTAAAGGATTATAACCTATATTTCACTCGACTTAGCTGCGTACTGAGCGAGCGGTCCCTCTGTGAATTTATTAGGAGATCAGATTACTATTATTTTACATTTTAAAAAATCCGGCCCTCTGAGATGGAAGAGGGATGAATATTTTATTAGTTTAGGCCTTGACAATTTGCAGGTCGCTGATAAGTCCTCGGTTAAAATTTTCGTAATTTAGTGAAACAGTTGAGGCATTTAGTGCATATGACTTAAATTACTTTTAGTTCTGTAAACCCAAATGGTTTTTATATAAATTGAGATTCAAAGTTTAGAAGATATATAAGTATAATACGTTTAATCAAGCGTGCTGATTTGAACTAGTTTCTGTTATAATAAACATAATCTCATACTTCCATGGTCCCACGCTCATTATGACAAGTCTCCCAGGACGGTGCAGGGTCCAATATGAAATTTTACGATGAGGGTTATCCACGAACCGGGCGTGTTTAATATTTCAACGCGTACTTGTACTTTAGATTGTCGGTCATGTTGGAGCAACTCAAATAATGGATTTAAAAATTTTTGTCCGTTCTATTTTTTTGAGCGAGAACTTGTGTAGGTAATAAATTACTCACACAGTCTTGATTTGGTGATTGGTAGAAATTGTTAAGGTTTGGGTATAAATATTAAAAGGATTTCAACTCAAATAATGATGGAAGAGGGATGAATATTTTATTAGTTTAGGCCTTGACAATTTGCAGGTCGCTGATAAGTCCTCGGTTAAAATTTTCGTAATTTAGTGAAACAGTTGAGGCATTTAGTGCATATGACTTAAATTACTTTTAGTTCTGTAAACCCAAATGGTTTTTATATAAATTGAGATTCAAAGTTTAGAAGATATATAAGTATAATACGTTAATGTTTTGTAGATAAAAATATATTGAATTTTATGGGGAACCCGAATAGATGATACCGCTCGCAGTGGTAAAAAAAAAACATCGTTGGTGATCTATGACGTCTGTAACCATATTTCTAGCAATTTCAATATACAATTTACGTCTCCGTGAATTATATTTTATTATTAATTAAATTCGACACTATAGAAGCACCTAATTTAATATTATAACTATTACAATTTTTTGATTGAAATAACATTCGTTTAATTACT
The DNA here is from genome assembly GCA_963924145.1 of Pyrausta purpuralis. NCBI lineage: Eukaryota > Metazoa > Arthropoda > Insecta > Lepidoptera > Crambidae > Pyrausta > Pyrausta purpuralis. The sequence continues at coordinate 4,074,607 of OZ001648.1, read as the reverse complement.
TTTCGTAATAACAGCCTATCTATTTTTTATTACTACGTCCACCAATAGCGTAGAAAATATTAGCACTTTTTCTCTCAATCTAAATGACACAAACTAAATCATCAAGCTTGAACTCTTAGCTTATAATTAGTCACGACATCGTGAATCATTCACACTTGAGAGCGTCATACAAAAATAGATGCGCGTGCGTTTCTGTCGCGTCCCTCTATTTGTCGGCGTTTAGAGATTCTTTGTCGCATCCAATCCTTGTTATAAAGTCAGTATTTCTTCTTACATTTTATGATATGTTTTTAAAATACTGATTTGTTTTCTCACGATAATTGCAGGTTTTACAAACAGTTAAAATCATGATGTTCGATGTGAAAAATGTTCGATGTGGCAGTGTGTGGCTTCGATTTTGTAAAAAATCTATGACCCCTTACACACTGCGACTTTTAACATCGATGCAGTTGCGCGTTTTGAAAACGCTAAAGCGCGTTTTTGTGACTCACGCAATGAACAGTTTTAATTTAGCATCGATGCAGTCGCGCGTTAGTATCAATGCAGTTGCCAAAATTCATTACATAATTTAACAATTTTTAGCTTTTGCATCGCGACTGTATCAATTTTTAAAGCAGTGCAGTGCAGTTCGACTGCATCGATGCTAACGTGCGTAAGCATCGCGACTGCGTCGCTGCTAAAAGTCGCAGTGTATAAAGGGTCTATAATTTTACAGTACGAGTAACCAGGTAGATTTATGATTTATCTTTTATCAACATTGAAATCTCCATGCGGATAAATTTCGTCAAAACCTTTATTTGCGCTGAATTTCCGATATAAAACCCACTCAACCAGACAAATAGTGTCAGTGGCAGTCGATGTAAACTATGAAACCATTTTATTTATAAAATGGCTGGATAACAAAAACACGTTTCAATATTGTTTTAATTTTTTTTTCTTCAGTTGAAATTTGGTCAGACATTTTGTTTTCGAAAGTATACGTGTACAGCGGTAACATTCGAGGGATAAGAACAGATATAAAATATTTCCAAAACATCTTGGAAACTTCAGTGGCTAACCGTTGCAAAATGTAGTCACAGTCCTTTCTCCTATCTTTTTAGGCAAAAAACGGAACCCTTATAGTTTTGCCAAGTCTGTTTGTCTGTCCATCCGTATGTCACAGCCACATTATTCTATAATTATTAGCATTACACAGTTAAAATTTGGTAGGTCGGTGTAACTTGTTGACCGCTTTACAATTCTCATACAGTAAATTAAAGATAATGTTATTAAAGCGATCTTCCCATACATGGAAGTAAAATAATAAAAAAAACAAACCTATCCATGTCGGGAGTCTATGGTAGGCCTTTTAAAATAACATACAGGTTCCTAAAACATTTTTTTTTCAAAAGTCTAACGTTAGGAGGATAAACGCTATCAAAGTGGTAAAATGTTTTCCGTCCCCCCTCTTACTTTTGAACTAAGCTAGGTAAAAGTTTTAATAATGCAGGTTTTATTTAAACCTTTCAGGATCATTAGTCTAAACAAAATTAAAAAAGTAGTTTTTGAAATAAAGCACATTTTCAACATCCGCAAATATACCTTTGCCCTTGATAACTATAAAAAACAAAGTCATTTTTGAAGTCAACATAATATCGTGGTATTTTGGCTTAGTGAAAGTGGGTAGACCATTTATTCAGTTAAAGTTCCCCGGAACATGAGGTACGGATACGGAACCCTCAGTGCGCGAATCCGACTCGCGGCCGGTTTTTTTGTTTCTTTCTATACAAAACTCTTGCCCCGAATAAGTGCACCAATCACCGTCCGCTTTCTACATATTTGCGATGTTTTATTCACCGTTTTCTTGTTTGTATTCGTACCCAATTAACTACGATGGTATACGTATGGGAGTAAAAAATAGAATCGCACTAAGATCAAATGGAAGGAAATGCCTCTTCTTAACTGCAAATAAATCAGCATGCCTCGTTATTTTATGGCTCGAATCGTGGTTGAGTTTTGAAATATAGTTCCTGTAGAATAGCGGTTTTCAAACTTTTTTGGTGACGGAACCCTTTTGGAAAGGGATATAGTTTATATAACCTTACAATATAACAATGTTTTTATTTTTTTAAATTAATACGCATAATAAAAGTATCTACTATGTTCCTTTTACTTATTTACATAACAAGTACATAAATATGAAATGTTGATAAACACAAGTTGGTATTAAAAGTTGTAGCATATACATATATTTTTATTGTCTAAATTCTAGCGGAACCCTTACAGGGGTATTGCAGATTCCCCGGAACACTTTGAGTATAGTTACTGAAGAATATAGTTAATTTTTATTTAATTTTATTTAAAACACTTCATGCACAAACAAAAGGTACATATGGCGGACTTAATGCTAAAAGCATTCTCTACCAGTCAACCATAGGTCTTTACAGAGAAATTGCTGGCGGCGCGAAGAAAGTTAAGAAGAAAGTATAGTTCTATTGGAAATTCAGTTTTTTTTTTAAATAAGTTTAAAACAAATCAAAGTTATTTTATACCCGTTTGAAGTTGTTATTTCATAATTAGAATTCAATTTAAAATAAACGCTGGTCTAATTTAGTGCTTGTTAACAATTTAAAGATGTTTTGCAGTTTAACGGTTAATAACTTCATCGGGCTTTGTATAAAATATATTTTTCTAAAAGCTCTATCGCCTGATTCTTATTTATGAAAAAACTTTTAACTTACTTACTTTGATTTATTTATCAAGACTCATTATAGCTAGTGATAGGATAATAAATATAAGAATATCAAATGTAGCATATCGGTGATTAAAATATTTAGGTTAGAACTTAATTATTTTTTTATCTTACAATATTTAACGTCAAAGAACTACAGCAATATCCGTTTCTACTAACCGGATATGATCTATTATTAATTTGGCCGGAAACACATTTTGATTCGATCATTTACGGTGATAGGAAATGACACTTGATTTTCTAAAATATTAATGTTATTGTAAGATGTCATGATTTTAGATTATTTTTATACTTAATTCTGTAAAACATTTATTATAATTATTATTTGCCATGACAGGAAGTGACTTGCGTAGATTTTAATATATTGTACCAACCGGATATCATATTTAAATAAAATTGAACGGAAGCGCTGCCTAGTGGCGCCTCCTTTAATTTACTTTGCTAAACATTAAAAATATTATGTCCATACGTCACTTCCAGTTGGCAGATATTAAATGACAGGAAGTTGTATTTTTAAATTAAAATCGAACGGAAGCCTTACCTGTGGCGCCACCTATAATTTAGTTCATTAAAATGTTAAAAACTGTAATAGCTGTACGTCATTTCCAACATGCAAGTATAAAACTAGTGCTAAGACGATAACCAGTGTCTTTTCTCTCTGTAAATTGGAAGAGTAAACAACTCCTCGAAAGTGCTGTGTTTGAATTATCCACCACTCCTAACATATCAGTGCGTGGGATAAAAAGGGCATTTTTTTTTCTTTTGCCCTTCGAAAAGAGTCCGCGTCCACTATGAGCCGACGACGCATACGACATCCTATTTTGGACTCATCTGGCGAGGAAGAACCTCCTGCCGATCCAGTTCCAACCAAACGGCCACGAAGGAAGCAGAGTACGCGACCAAATAACACGGAACGTCTGACCCGATTGGAGAATATGCTGGAAGAATTAATAAAACGGAAAGAAATTACACCGTCGCCCCAAGAAGCCAGACCGACTGCATCTACATCAAGTTTGGAGGCCGAGGGATCGAGAACACAAGGCGAACTTCAACAAATGGACAATGTACACGGTACGTCTTTAACCTCAAATAATTACGCCCAGTCGAATTTAACCTCAAATCCAGTGTTAGATTGTCAAAATAACGGCCAAGAACCAGTGCAGTCTATGGCAAGTCATGATTCTTCTAATGGCCTCATTGTCTGTAATAACTTAACAAACAATTCTACAACTACCCCCATGGTTGGCAGTAACTTAAGATACCTTGGAAAACCTGATAACATCCCGAAGTTTGACGGAAATTCTAATACAATGTCTGTTCAAACATGGTTGCATCGATTGGAGTCCCTGGCCACCATCTATGGCTGGGATGAGAAGACGCTGATCTACCATATGACGGCCAGCCTGGAAGGAAACGCGCTGCTGTGGTTTGGTCATCAGCAAGACATCAACATTTCCTGGGAAGACTGGAAGAAGCGCCTGGCGGATTTCTTCCCGGCTGGACGAGGGCTCGCCGCCAAGCTGCACGACTTCGTGACGACTTCAAAACAAAAGGATGAGAAGGTACTTGATTTTTATTATAAGAAACTAGCACAGGGAAAACTTTGTGAATTATCAGACCATATGATTTGTGATGTTATAATATACACGCTATCTGACTCATTGTTAAAGGCGGGAGCTCGTGGTGCAGGATGTAGGGACACGCGGTCTTTGCTTAATTACTTAACTGACGCTGTAGTTGACTCGACCACGTCCATTGACAAGCAACCAAAAAGTAGTGAGGATAATGATAAGGGGTCATTTAGGCAACGAAAATGTTTTACTTGCGGTAGGAGAGGTCATACTTCTTTCGCGTGCCGAGACAGTTTACGTTGTACGAATTGCAGTAGGGTCGGTCACAAAACTGAAGATTGTAGGTTTTCTAAGAAGTGTTCCTATTGTAACAAAATTGGCCACGAACGTGACGATTGTTACAGCCTTAAAAAATCCGGTACTAATGCTAACCAACCAACGGCAGTTAAAACTTCTGATCAGTCTAATGATAAAAAGAAAACTCTTTACCATATCCGTCCTATCGATGAGGGTGATCGCAAGTATCACAAAACTGTTATTGCAAACGGGCATAACTTAACAGGGTACATTGATTTAGGTAGCGCATGCAATACCATCACTCTAAAAGCGGCTACACGGATAAATTTAGCATTTAATACACGATGTAGGTTGAGCATTAAAGGTTATGGAGGTCAAATTATCGCACCTGAGGGTGAAAGTACTCTTACGCTGAACATTGACGGTGTATGTGAGGACACCCCCGTTTTGGTAGTTAGAGATGATCTGCAAGATACTGATATGATAATAGGTCGTGCTTTTACAGAATTACCCGGTGTATTCTTAACTAAAACATCAGAATCCCTTACGTTCTCTAAAGACAATAGCGATCCTGTTAATACCGAATTGCCTTTTGCTAATGAACACGAAGTGTGCACATCAAAGGTGCAACTTAAGGTTCCCCGGGATACGATACTCGTGCAGGGTTTAAATAGGATTATGGTGTATACTGATAACGATGTTACCACTGGATGTATAAAAGTTTGTCGTTCTGAACATAGGTCCTTAGGTAAAGAAATAGATATTCCAGAACAAATTACTGACATTCACGAAAGCATAGTATCCATTGATGTATATAATTTTCAATTTGACCCTTTGACTTTGTATTCAACACAATGTATAGCACGAGGTCAGATACAGGTCAATGACAGTTATGATACTGACTTACAAGGGAATGATCAGGCCCAACTCGATAATCTTTTAGAAAAGTTTAGTCATTGCTTTGACGATCAATCGCGGTTAGGAGAAAGTGACGTTAGTATGAAAATAGAGCTAACATCGGAAGTACCTTTCTATTACCGTCCGTATCGTATGTCATTAAAAGAACAAGAAATAGTTAGAGATATAATTACTGACCTTATTAATAAAGATATCATAGAGCCAAGTAATTCTCCATATGCAAGTCCAGTTATCCTTGTTCAAAAGAAAAATGGTGACTATAGGATGTGTATCGATTATCGACAGCTTAATAGGTTGACTAAAAAAGACAGATACCCTTTACCTCTCATACAAGACCAACTAGACAGACTTAGTAATGACGAATGGTTCACAAAACTCGATTTAGCAGTAGGTTACCATCAAATAAAGATGCACCCGGACAGTCGAAAGTACACAGCTTTCGTAACACCCTTTGGTCAATTTCAATATAAAAGAATGCCGTTTGGTTTGGCCAACGCGCCAGCTATATTTCAACGAGCAATGAACTCCATGTTAGGGCAATACAGATTTCAGTTTGCTACCGTGTATATTGATGACATATTAATATATTCTAAATCAGTATCGGAAGCTTTTGATCACTTAGAGTGCATTCTTAAGTTAGTTAGTGAATCTGGAATAGTATTGCGCCGTGAAAAATGCTCTTTTCTCAAAACTAAAATAGAATATTTAGGACACATTATCTCTGGGGGGGAAATAAGACCTGCTCCTGATAAAGTAAAAGCTCTAACTGATTTTGCGACCCCTACCAACGTTCACGAACTTAGACGTTTTATTGGCCTCGCGAGTTATTTTAGAAAATTCGTAGTATCTTTTGCGAATAGAATTCGTCCGCTCTCATCTTTACTTAAAAAGGAGCAACCTTTTTGCTGGGGAGAGGACCAAGAAGCCTCGTTTATTGATATCAAGACGGCATTAATATCTGACCCAGTTCTTGCCATATATAACCCAAATTTAGAAACTCAAATCCACACTGATGCTTCAAGTTATGGGGTGGGTGGTATTCTGTTCCAAAAGCAAACAGATGGACAACTAAAACCAGTGGCTTATTTTAGCAAACAAACGACAACTACGGAACAGAAATATCACTCATACGAGCTTGAGGCAATGGCTGTAGTGCTGAGTATAAGAAAGTTTCGCGTTTATTTAGTCGGTAGACCCTTTACAGTATTAACGGATTGTCAGGCTTTGAGTACTACTTGGACCAAAAAGGACTTGCTTCCACGAATAGGGCGTTGGTGGTTAGAATTGCAAAGCTTCGATTTTACTGTACAATATAGGCCCGGTGTTAGGATGCAACATGTCGACGCCCTTAGTCGGTGTGCTCTTCCTTTACAACATATTACTGAAGAAAATTGGGTATTAGCCGTACAAAATGATGACGAGAAAATTAAAAACATCATAACTAATATTAATAATAAAGAATATAGGGATTTGTACAAAGTCAAAGATAACGTTTTGTATAGGAACGTTGGTGACGAATACAAAATTGTCATTCCGAAGTCTGTACGTTGGAGAATTGCTAAAATGTTTCACGATGATAATGGGCATATGAATGAAGATAAAGTTATAGAACTTATACAAAGGGATTATTGGTTTGAAAAACTAAGGCGTTTTGTCACTAAATTTGTGCGTAGTTGTATTTCTTGTCAATTTGCAAAGATACCAACAGGGAAGCGCCGTGGTTTTTTAAACCCTATTGACAAAGGTAATATCCCTTGGCATACGTGGCATCTCGACCATTTAGGTCCATTTTGTAGGTCTAAAAATAAGAACTCTTACCTCTTAGTTATTGTTGACGCATTTAGTAAATTTACATGGCTGCAACCGGTATCTGATACAAGCACCTCTCATGTTATAACAACAATGAATTTGCTCATTCGTATTTTCGGTTTACCGAATCGTATAATCACTGATAGGGGCAAGGCATTCACGAGTCACGCATTTGAAGATTATTGTAAATCTAAACAAATTCGACACATTTTAAATGCTGTAGCTTGCCCGCGTGCCAACGGACAAGTAGAGCGGTACAACCGTACTATTCTACAATCTTTAATCGCGTATACGGGAGAAAATGATAGTGACTGGGAACAGTTTGTACCGCAAGTAGAACGTGGTATTAACACTTCTATTAATAAGACAACCTTAAAGAGCCCCTATGAATTACTTTATTGATATAAACCCCGTTTCGAAATAGATATTTTAGATCGATCAGAAATCGTCCCAAATCTTCCTCAACTACGAGCTCAAGCCGAAAGTAACACTGTAGAAGCAGCTAAAAAGGCTAAAACCAGATATGATAGGAATAGGATCCCTAGCATTAAGTATCAAGTAGGAGACTTGGTTCAAATTCAGAGACGTGTTGTTAAAAAGGGGCTAACTAGTGGGAAATTGGTTGATAAATATGCTGGACCTTATAAAATTGTAAAAGCATTTGATAATGACCGATACAGGGTAATATCATTGAATAAAAAAGGTAGAAAATACAACAATGTAATAGCGTCCGATAAAATTAAAAAGTTTAGAGTACAATCAATTATTGATGACGATGATTCAACCGATGACAACGATAGTTGAAATACATTGTTGCACTTTCTACCTTAAAGAAATTTAATAATTCTCTTATGGTTTTTTAAATAAAATTTTGAATGGAATCTCTTTTTTTTTTAAATTAATATTAATAAGGAATATATGGATATTTAAAGGTAATATAAATTGTGATTAATTAGCATGGTTGTGTCCCTTAATTATAGATGTATATTTACTGATGAAACGTATGGGTGTGTTCCCGAATATTTAATAACATTAGAGTAAATAACTATAAATCTGTAACATTAAAGTCTGGGTGTGTCCCTTAAATGAAATAAAATATGGATGTATCCCGTAAAAGAAATATAATATGGGTGTGTCCCTTACAGGAAATGAAAATATGGGTGTGTCCCTATAACATTGCAACATACGGGTGTGTCCCTATAACATTGCAAAATACGGGTGTGTTCCCATTACCTATGCATATTTTTTTTTGTAAAATAAACAATGTTTTTTTCGATTAGTACTATATCAACAAATGAATAGTTTTGTAATGCAATAATAAAAATTAAACTGATAAGCCATTTTAAAATTTAGAAAGTTATTGTTTTAACTGATATGATTATAATCCATGTTTGTTTAGGGTTATTATAATGGTCATTCAAGTGTATATAACTGTACCGATTGTAATTTTAGTATTTATTGTAATTATCACACAGTTGATTCGAAGTACTTTATCTGATTACGAGGTCGTAATAGTTGTCAGGAAAGGCCGAGTGATAGGATAATAAATATAAGAATATCAAATGTAGCATATCGGTGATTAAAATATTTAGGTTAGAACTTAATTATTTTTTTATCTTACAATATTTAACGTCAAAGAACTACAGCAATATCCGTTTCTACTAACCGGATATGATCTATTATTAATTTGGCCGGAAACACATTTTGATTCGATCATTTACGGTGATAGGAAATGACACTTGATTTTCTAAAATATTAATGTTATTGTAAGATGTCATGATTTTAGATTATTTTTATACTTAATTCTGTAAAACATTTATTATAATTATTATTTGCCATGACAGGAAGTGACTTGCGTAGATTTTAATATATTGTACCAACCGGATATCATATTTAAATAAAATTGAACGGAAGCGCTGCCTAGTGGCGCCTCCTTTAATTTACTTTGCTAAACATTAAAAATATTACGTCCATACGTCACTTCCAGTTGGCAGATATTAAATGACAGGAAGTTGTATTTTTAAATTAAAATCGAACGGAAGCCTTACCTGTGGCGCCACCTATAATTTAGTTCATTAAAATGTTAAAAACTGTAATAGCTGTACGTCATTTCCAACATGCAAGTATAAAACTAGTGCTAAGACGATAACCAGTGTCTTTTCTCTCTGTAAATTGGAAGAGTAAACAACTCCTCGAAAGTGCTGTGTTTGAATTATCCACCACTCCTAACACTAGCTATCAAAATCAAAAGCAAATTGAATTAGAACGGAGTTGATTCTGAGATTAATAAGTCTTATTTCATTGGGACCGGTATATAACTCAATTAAATCGTCAGTGAAAAGTCACTTTTCATTTGCTTTTGCTAGTAAATCAAATATACTGAGGCCATTTTGAGATATTCTAAGACAAGAAATCAGTTAAGGGTAATTGTAAAACTGCCAACCGATCGCAATGCGATTGCAATCCATACCAGTAAGCGCTTAAATGCTACATGAAAAAAAAATCTTATCAAGAAAAAAATAGAAGAGCGAAAAGTAGTATAATGATAAAAAGGCTCTACTAAAATGAGACAAGCTTTTCAATTAATGATGCGAATGCTAGGTCACTTACTATTTCTATGTCTTTCAGAATTACGTAATGATTAAACCGCCTTTAAAATACTGACTAAAAAGATCGAAATTTTACCAGAAAGCGGTTAATTTATAAAATTATTATTTTATTTCATGATTTTAGTTATTACGCATCTCTCAAAAACAACTAGGTGGATTTTGATAAATTTTACAATGTACCCTAAATTGAAGTATACCTGATTGAACTAAAATAATAATATTCATCTCGCTATGAATTCTCGTTTTCGAGAAATTCATGGTCAAACATACAAATAAACCTACACTTACTAAATTTAGCATACGTGTTTGGAAGCCTCATTACACAACTCTAATATTATTAAACACCAAGGAAATCACATACGTACACATTGAATCGAATATCTTCCTTTTTTTGAAGTCGGCAAAAACAACCATTAACAATCGCAAAAGGATAGCAACTGAGCCAGTTAATAACACTGCGTATAGGGTTGTATACTCGGTGCGTAATGCTTCGTATAATATTAATAGCACCTGTTTCTGTTGAAAGCTAAAGCTATGTTCACACCACCAGTGTAATGCAAGGAATATTAATTGGTTCTTTTTTCAACGAATTTGACACATCGTGAAATCGAACCTACATTATAAAAAAACTTGTACCAAAGCATACTGAATTATTTTGAGAGCAATGTTATTTTATCATGAAAGCTTGTATGAAAACATTAAAGTTTATTTAAAATATTAATATTTTTACCATGATTTTGACAGACCTACCTAATGTTTTGGTGTATTTATCAAAATCAGTAAGTACAAATTAAAGTTATGGGAGTTATTAAACTTTCACTAAATAACCTGAAGGTCTTATTCCATACACTAAAGGTATTTGTCCAGTACACCGTAGCATACCATGACCATGCTAGGAACATGTCCGTCGAAAAAGTATTATTTGTTTAGAAAACTATGACCTTCCCACTTGGCCGTTTGGGGATCCCCGAAGAATGGACGAAGGGGCAGTCTTAAGTTCCCTGAGGCACCCCCATGATGAAAGTCTATCATCTAGTCGCTGAGGCGACGGTGGGCATGCGTTAAGCGAACCTCCGTCGTCTCACTTAAAGCGGATTGAGGGAAACCGCGGAGGTTTTAGTGGGTAAAGCTAGCCGAACGAAGGGTAGTCCCCACTACCCTACCGGGCAGCGGGTATGTATGAAGCATTTCCTCCGCGAAAAAATGCCATGCACGGACCATGTCGTCACCGAAAAAATTCGTTCTCTCTCGCTCCTGTTCGCGCTCCATATAGCGGTGAACAGAACGCTGTCATACCGACCAGCGGGCAAGGTAGACCGCATCAAACATTATGTGGAAACCAGAAAGTTTATTTTCAAGAATACATACATAAAATTAGATCTATAATTCAAAAAAAGTAAATGTATTCAGCCGGCAAGCATTGTTTTCTTTTCGATCCTGACACGTTTCCAGTTAAATTATTAATGATTTTTTTACACATCATCATCATCATTATTAGCCAAAGGACGTCCACTGCTGAACGGCTCCCCCACGGCTTTCCACAGCGACCGTTCACTAGCGGTCTGCATCCAGTTGGATCAAGCGATCTTTGCAAGGTCGTCTGTCTGTTTCTACACATTTCATTTTTTTTCCCACACGTGTGTATTCAATCTTACTTACATTCGTCGGGGTGATTTTATTACCATTTTTATGGGTACCGAACGCATACATCGACATTTATGAATTGGGCGCCCACTTTCGGCTCCGTTACCCTCACAATGAGGTAGCGTGTGGAGCGACATTATTTATATTATTACGCTTTGTCTTTTAAGCGATGAAAACTTTAATACGGAAAATGTTGTAGCTACGAGAGAAATATGCGGTCAGCGTTTACACACAATGTTGCCGTATTTTCCAAGCGCGCTGTGTTAGTAAGAACATCGTAAAGATTTTAGACTTGGGGCGATTTTGTAATATTGTTTGGAGGGAATTCGGATTATGCAAGCTTTTGTGGTATTATGTTATGGATGGTAAAAGTTTAGCTAGATAATATTTTCTGTTAAGCTCAAGGTTTTAAATATATGGGTGATGAGACCTGAAGAGAATTTAGTATTTGCATCTAGACGTGGAATTGTAGGTGCAGCTTGTTAAAATTTTTGATTATATCAGTTGATTTATGTAGCCCTTCTTTGTAAGGTTTAACAAAAAGTTTTTACATCATATAAAATTCCACGTCTCTGTAATTTCTCAATTTCTGAAAATTCTCAATTTGTTAAGATGAGGTGGTATTTTTAAATTGAAATGTTAACAAGCAAATCATCTCATTATGTTTGTCACAGGAATATTACAAAAACCGTGACAATGTAATTTTACGGTTTTAAATCCGGTAGATTGTAACCTGACGATTTATTTTGAACGAGCTGCTCAAAATGGTGTAGCATTTATGCTTTTATTGGTACTTACATGCTAACCTAACACGAAGGATAAATTGAGTGATTGAAGCAAATCCCTCTTATACTACCCTGACCTATCACTTTTTCCAGTGATTCAACATTACAGTTTAAGTTATAATTTATGCTATAATACAACAACCAAGTATCTAAAAAACTGTTTAATTTCGAAAGATATAAAGCTTGTGCAGTGACAAGAATACTAACCGGCCACTGCAAACTGAACTGTCTAGTATGAACATGACCGAAGACACTGCAGATTCTGCAATACAGAAGAAGAAACGGCCATGCATAGACTCTGCTCATGCGGTCCGCTTATTGGCAAAAGAAGTATTTATCTCGGGCGACACATCATGCACCCGGATAAGATAACAAATATCACACTCCAAAGAATCTGGCAATTTATAGACTCAACGGAACTAAGCAGTGAACTTTCACCATAAGAGCTGCCACAATAGATCAAACCTGGTCGAGTTGGCAACAATAGGGCCCAACAACCAACTAAATAACAAAATTAAATTACAATGTATGAAGTTCGTTACAGTTCACAATAAATCGACAGATTATAACTAAACGGATTTACAACTGTTAGATTGTAATGACGCGGTTTTTACAATACGTCGGTGATATAATACAAGTTAATAAGCATATATTATTTGCCAAGAGTTCGACATTAATCTGCATAAGTCCAGATGCATATTGGCCGGTGATTAGGCTCCAGGCCAACTTAATTGTAATATACCGACGCCATGTGTCTTTACCTAAATTTATGTAATCTCAAGTTGGGAATAACTTATACTTTGTAAGAAGCCGGTTGTTTGTATAATTTCTTGCGCCTTCGGTCCTGGTACTCGTACCGGTACATAGTTATTTGGTAAAATATTCATTGACCTGCGGCCAAAATCTGAAGCACAAGGAATATCAATTTTTTTGACGTTCTGATTTTCTGCTCGTAGTAGCTCTATCTTTAATAAATCGTAAAAAATACTCGGCTTTTCAAAAATTTTAATTTAAAAGATCTTCTCCATCAATAAAAAAACACGAAAACACCAACTTTGTTTTAATGCTTTTGAAGCAAGTGGTGGTTATTCGACAGGGAAACTATGTCAAATCTTTCAACACTGACATAGGTGTACTAACCTAGATGTCATTGAACTACAAGACTAAAAACACAGAGAGGTTAATTTATATTTTGATTATACGTGCGTATTCATTGGAAAGTCCCTTCATCAAGAAAGAGACTTTCCAACTATGTAATCACAGTCAAGGTTCATATTATATCTAAAAATCTTTCTCGATTGGATACATGAGGCTTCCATGTTAGTCCAACGAATAAAATGTCCATTACGGTATGACTGTAAAGCCATCGCGTCATTTACAGCTGTTCAACATTTATACAACCAATCACTCTAACAAAAAGTATTTTACAACTCATATAACCGCGATATTTTCGATATCCATTTAATAGCCAGTCGTACATGACAGAGTTGTCAATATTTATCAAGTTTATTCCCATTTAACTTAAATACTTTTAAGCTATATGAATTTTCATGACGTTAGATTAATAACATAAATTTAAATTATATAAAGTTTGAGTCTTCATGATCATTTCAACAATGCGCAAGCGGTGCGCGTCCCTGGTGCGCAGGGTGCGGGGAAGTGGTAACAGTATCCTGAACATGATTGCCAGCAGACTAGACTGCCTTTACGTCGGTCGATCACGTACCATTTCGGGGGGAGTGGTGCAGAACTGGCCGCTTTAAATTAATTTTATTTCTGTTGATAAGTAATTTAATTTATGTATTTTATTGTATTCAACTAACATAGTTTATAAGTTATACTAACAAAAATGAGTCATTGTTACTTGCAATAAATAAATTTCATTCATTCATTCATTCATTCATTTGAAAAATATGAAAAAATCAAGAACTTTATTTTGAATTTTGAAACATATTAAAAAAGGTGATTGCTACATCAGAACTTAGTATTATGTTCATTCGAGGCAGACTTTTAGAACTAAGAATCCTTACACAATGCAACTTTTAGCATCGATGCAGTCACGCGTATTCAAAACGCGCTTCACTATCGCGACTCACGAAATGAACAGATTCAATTTAGCATCGATGCAGTCGCGCGTTAGTGTCGATGCAATCGCCAAAATGCAGTACATATTTTTTCAATTTCAATTTCCAGCTTCTGATCGTAACTGCATCGATGCTAAAAGTAGCGCAGAGTGTAAAGGTTGACAGTTTACGACCGCATCGATGTTGCATCGCGACTGCATCGATGCTTAAAGTCGGAGTGTGCAAGGCAAGGGGTCTAAAATGTGGAGATAAGTAAATAGTTTCTATAAAAAAGGAGATTAACAAAAATAAACCCTGCTCTTTCTCTATCTGGTGAATTTTGTACCTACTAACATAAATACGCAGTACCTACGCACGCGTGGTGCGTAGGAAACTGGTAAACCAAAAGTTTATATTCAATTTTATTGGCGTGGTCTTAAAAATCTTTATGGTCTGGCTATATCTGGAACCATAGTCTAGCAATTACGGTTTTTTTATATATCATAAATTCAGATCCATTTTAGATTTGTTATCTGCTGAAAATTCTGCTTTAAATGAATGTCGACATGTTAAAAGCAGTCTTTACTGCTTTTAACATGTCGACATTCATTTAAAGCAGAATTTTCATATCTACCAAATGCTTTCAATAATGCATTTAGAATGCTCTTAAAAACTTTAATAATATAACACAATTGTTCATTAAGGTAACCGTGTGATTATTAATTAAATGTCAGCAACATCAAAAAAGTGGGCTTTTCTTTAAACCTTTTCAGTCCAACACCAAAAGTTTTCTTCCAAGTTTTAAGGGGGCATATCATCCACCTAAACACAGTTTAATTCCCTGTACACGAGACCGGGACTTACTCAGCAGTTTTTAATTTACTCAGTTAATATTCTCAAAAAACTTTGTCGAAACTCCAGACGGTAACAATCTCGGCATAATTTTCCCAGAATCGGACGAAAGTTTTAATGCCCCACTTTCCAGATTTTTTTCCTCACCGTGCGCCACGTTTTGGATTAGTGCTATGACACACGGGCGGTAATCGATAGAGTAGCTGACGATACGTCAATGATGTATTGACTACGAGTACATACCAACGTCGTATCGGTGCTAGGCAGCTGATTGCTAATGACAATTGTAGACGAGTTAGGGAAAGCCAAGCCAAAAACTGTTACTCGTCAAAATGAGACGTTGGTGTCTAGTTGACAGTAAGCTGACGTCACGTTAATAATCGTGTATCAATATTTAAGCAGCAGTATTTTCCATAGAATCTGACATTTAATTGACGTGTGCCGCCGGCAAAGCCGTCGGGTGGTGTGAACACGCACGCATGTCAATGTCAAGCTGACGGTGTGTCGACAACATCCGGACGATATGTTGATGAAACACTCACGATGTCAACGTCACGTTGATGTTATATCTTCGACTCATTATCAGTGTTACTTATGACGGCAGCAAACTACCGCTCGTGTGTAAGATCCCTTAAGTTGACAGATGCGGATCATAATAGGCGGTGAAATGACGGGATTTTAATCAGTTCTCAGTTTTGTGATGCGAAAGAGTTCGGTTTCGGTTTGAGGAGTACTGTCGAACTTTTACCGGCAGGTAATTGGGTAGTTAAAAGGAATGATGTCAAGCTTTTGGTGGTAGGAGTAGGTAGGTAAGTGGGGCAGTTAAACACCCTCTGTGTTCATCGCTTCTCACGTTTGATTGCCCGTCCAGTAAGTAAACATATTTGTACTATAATCGTTTTTTGGGGCTACCACAGAATTTTTAATAAAACTATAAAATATCTAACCTAACTACTCATAGTTCTGAGCATAATAATTAAGTATGACGCACTTAATTAGTCCCTACGAAACAAGTTTTATTTGTCAAAAAGGTTTCTATTTATTACTAGGTGATCCCCTGCGACTTCCACGTGTTTCATGTGTTACTCTTTCCCGTAGGGCTTTTCCTGGTAAGAATTGACGAAAATATTTTGCAATTTGTACCAGTAGTTATAACAGAATTTTTTTTTAACGCGCTGATCTCAATAAGTATACTTAGTTAAAACGAAATAAAAATCTTAAGGTAAAAAACATATAAAGGCCTGATTTTACTAACGTCAGATAATGAGTCAGGTCGAGCCTATTCATTTTATTTCAAAAAACGCAGTGAGGTAATATTCGGTCAGAAGAAAGGAAAGATTAAAAATACTTTATCAATCCCAATGCAAGAAAGCAATTTATAAATATAACAACTTACCCAAGGAGCTTTAAAACCTTGAAGGAAATGTATTTAAGAGAAAGTCGGATAAGTGGCTGTTAAGAGAGATTTTTTATAGTGTACAAGATTATTTTATATTTAAGAAATAATTTGTTATAAATTGATTAATATTTTTATGTAATTATTACTTTTATTGACTTAGAATTCATGACATTGTTAATTTAGTTTTATGACATTATTATTATAGTTTTGTTATTTTTGATAACATGTTATTAACTGCCTTTTTTATTAATTTGAAAAAATGATTATTAATTTTGCACGACTGCATGCAGGCTGAATTCAGTACCTACTATCTACTTTTAAGACTTGAAGATTGTAACTTTGTATTTTCTTTGTATATTCAGGCAAACAAATGATAAAAAAAACGCCAAATTTTAAAAACTTTTCCTACTTGTTAGCAATCATTTATGTTAATGAAATTTTAAAGTCGTTTTATACTTATTAAGTCTGATAAGTCTTATCTGACGTTGGTAAAACCGGTCCTAAGTAAATTAACATTTATTGGGCAATTATCTACCGGCCTTTTTTTCTTTTCTTAAAGATATTATAAAAACCGGCCAAGTGTGAGACAGACTTGTGTATCGAGGGTTCCGTGCCAATTTTAACTGAGTCAGGGGTCGACTTAGCTAATGCATTACAATATTTTGAAAAAAAAAAAACTTTGTTTTTTAAAGATGTTAGTATGATAGTTTGTATGAAGGACAAAGTTTTATTTGCAGTTGTTGAAAATGTGCTATATCTCAAAAACTCCCAAGCTCTCTCACCTTCTACTTAGGAGAAACAATTTTATTTGGAATCGGTGCGATGAGTGTTGAGTTGGTGTAAAAGTAATCTTGACATCGTGCACCGACTCCAAATGAATTTGTTTCTCATATGTAGAGAGCAAATGCGTTTTTTAAAGCTTTTTAGTCAGATTTATGAAGGCGATTTAGTTTTGAGATTTCACACATCACTTTATTTAAATGTTCTCACCCCTAAAAAAACTGCCATCCTTGTAACAAAATAAAGAAATATTATTTCTTAATTCAGTTTAAAATTCACCGACGCGCGCTACGTTTTTAAATGAGCATTTTCAAGACCACCAGCCTTATAAGGTCTGTATATCAGTGTGCTTTTTCCTTAATAACGATGGATCGCCTGACCTTAATCTCTTATGGTGAACGGTAATGAAGTCTAGGATAGACGTTTGCTAAGTTCCTTCTGATGCGACACACGATATTGTTTTTTAAACGCTGGTTTTTCTTTTTCTTAAAAGTTAAGTATTTATACTTTTTAGCGCTCCTTAGCCAAATTGCCAAAAACGTTAATCTTTTAAGCTTTTTAGTAAGCATTTTTAGGTTTTTTTTTTAAAATATATTTATTTTATTTCATGATTTTTAGTTACTTACCCTATTTTTAGTATATTTAAAAACTACTGAACCGATTTTGATGAAAGTTACACTGCACCTTAAGTTGAAATTAACCTAATAGAACTTAATCATCATTCATCATCATCGAATCATTTCGCTATGACGCCTTGTTTTCGAGATATCCGCGGACAAACATTCAAATATACAAACATACATAAACTTACATTACGTTCATTCCTCGCCACGTTCAGTATTATTTGTATGAAACTTCATCATTAAACACACATCTATAATCTTCATAACGTAAATATTGTAACGCGCTTACGGCGAGTCGCCAACTATCCGCCCACTCTGTCAAACGGTCTGCCATTCACAAGAGTAACTGTCATAAGTTGTAGCAAACCCGATCCGAGGCGAGACGTTCGCTATCCGTTGCCGATCCCATGCCGTGACGTTGACGATCCATTTACGTAGCGTCTTTCCGTATGGTTGATGATGCTTGGTTGGTGCTATTCTCATTTAAGTAAGTAAGTAAAGTAAGCCTGTAACGTCCCACTGGGCAAAGGCCTTATCTCAACAATTAGGTAGTTCGAGCCATACTCCACCACGCGGGCTTAATGCGGATTGGTGAAGGAGTGTTTGCAAGGCATGCGACCTTGCTGTCAGAATATGCTATCAAGCCATAAGATAAGATCTCTGACTAGGCTTAACGACTAATCAACCGATGCCCATTACCATTACAGTTGGAAAAGTCTGCTTTAACGTTTTTCTAGAAAAACCCACATTGAATACCTCACTTAGGTTTAACCAAAATAGTAGTACAAAATTAGTCAATTCCAAAGAAACATTATGCCTAATTGTGTTCGTAAGAATGCTAAACAAGTTCGAAGCAGGGCCTGGGCCAAGCCGTACACAAAACTTGGACATTCAGGAGTAAGCGGTGGGTAAATTAAAATCAATGCTCGGAACTCACTAAAGTTTTGGCTACTGTAGTACTATTATGACTAAGTTCAGTGTAAAAGAAAACTTTGAAAATGTTTTAAAAGTACTCCCTGTATAAATAATCTTACGTTATTCTTAGATTTATTTGAGCTAGCATAGAATACAAGTTACTATTAGATCTTTGAGTTAAAGCATTTAAGAGCACTATTACCAGTTTAAGGTAAAAATTTACTCTAAAGGATCATCTTTTGGCGATGAAAATGGTATACCTTTAATTTTTGGAAATAAAAAGAAGTCACACGGTGCTTGATCAGGGCTGTAAGGTGGGTGACCCAGGAGGACACTGGCGTTCATATTGATAAATCCAGGACTCATCACCTGTAACGATGTCGTAAATACGCCGAGACGAGCCTGCTTCAAACTTGTTCAGCATATCACGGTACCATTCCACCCGGGCCTGCTTCTGAGCGTCGTTGAGGTAGCGTGTATCACCCAGCGTGATACTATCCCCTTCACGCAAAGATGCCCGTGTAAAATCTCGTGAACGCATTCCGATCCAATCTTCAATGTGTGCTGAATCTCCTGATATCTAATTCGCCTATTATCTTGGATTAAATTTATCATTGATAGCACGTTTTCTTCCGTAATAGCCGTCAATGGGTGACCGCTTCGATCTTTTCATCCACCCAGGTTGGTCGAAGCCCTTGAATTCGCTATACCAACGATACACGGTGGCCCTGGAGGGGCCTCATTTAACGTCTTCGGACGATTCTTCGACACTTGAAATCTTAAAAAATCATAGCTCTAAAATGTTCCCGGCAAAGATTCTTATTTCAGTCGTCAGACACGATACTTAGAATGGGCTTGCAAATAAATGTGCAGTGAAATTTTGAAAATGGAACACACCCATTTTTACTTATAAATATTCATATTTTCGAAAAAAAATCGAACCTCCCATATATAAAAACGAGACTGGCCTCCCATATATAAAAACTTTTTTTCGCAATACTTTCTGAGTGGCCTGGTATATGAAAATTAACAAGCCCTAAAGGCCGCACCACACTATAACTCAGCAATAGTTTGTAAAGACATCCAAATCTGATTTTGTTGAAACGCAGCCAATTCTCCGTTAAGACGGCTTGCAGTGCTCGCGGTCAGCAGAATTAAATCAATGCTCGAATACGGCTTTTAGGTTTGGCATCTATACTAAATAATTCACTTATGTCTTAAACAAGGGCAGTTTTCAAGCTTTAGTGCACCAAGTGGCTGGCCAGTTTGAGTTACATTAGTCCTTCGTATAACCTTACTAGTGGTCCCCCGCGGTGTCGCCCGCGTAAATTTTGAATATCCCTTTAAAAAGATTTTAACGCAAAACACCTTTTTTCATCGGAAGTGACAGGCCAGAAACCTTAGCGGTTGGTGCATGTGCGTGTTATTTTTTGCGAGCATTTTTTTTGGCGCAGAGTTATTTTAAAACTGTTATTTTAAAATTCTTAAAAATTTTAAGATTTTTTAACGGTTTACGCAACAGAAGCTCTGTTGCGTAAACCGAAATCAACAGAATCAGAATATTTCCAACCGTTATCGCAACATTTTTCATTGTTGATCTGCTCTTGTAAGTTTAATAGTAATGTTTAATAGCTTTAAACCTTTCTCAATAAATAAGCTATCCAAGACAAAAATATTTTCCAAATCGGTTCAATAGTTTCTGAGATTTGCGCGTTCAAAACAAACTTTTCAGCTTTATCATATTGTTAATATGATAAAGCTGAATAGTTTGTGTAGTGTATTTATAATAAGTAGTAGGTAGGCCTTTATTAATATAGTAAAATATAGTAGGGTATGCTTTGTACTTGTGTGACAGTTCAAATATAGATTTGGAACGCAACAGACGTGTTACTCATTTACACCTACCCAAGGATAATTCATTGGCGATCGAGGTAAAAATTGCAAGGTCTAATACAAGCTCAAGATGTCGTTTGGTAAAATTAACGAATACAACATGAATACCGGGAACTGGTTGTTGTATGTCGAACGCCTGGAAATGTATTTCCGGGTGAATAAAGTTGAGGCGTCCTTGCAGTTACCTACACTCATAACGGCCATCGGCGATGAAGCGTACGAGGTATTGAGTAGTTTGGCGAGCCCCAAGAAACCGGCAGAGCTGACCTACGAAGCGGCGGTCAAGATTATGCAAGACCATTTGCAACCGAAACCGTCTGTCATGGCGGAACGGTACCGGTTTAGGCAGCGTCGGCAAAGAGAAGGCGAGTCAATTGCAAACTACATTTCGGAGTTGAAGAAATTGGCGAAAACGTGCGATTTCGGATCTAATTTAGAAGACAATTTGCGTGATCAGTTAGTGTGTGGAGTAGGCAGTGACGTAATACGGCAGAGACTGTTTGCGGAAGATACATTAACCTATACGAGTGCAGTTAAGTTGGCGGGGGCATTGGAAGCGGCGGAACGAAACGCGGCAGTAGTGGAGGGTTCGACCTCGGGGGCTACGGGCAGCGCGGGCGCCGTGCACGCAGTGAGGGCGAGGCGGGAGCGCGGGTCACGCGCGCGTCCCGGGCCCGGAGGCGCCAACGGTCAGGCGGGCACGGTCAGGTGCACGGTGTGCGGTCACAACGGCCACAGCAGTGGGGAATGTCGCTACAGGAAGTTTATTTGTAGCAAATGTAAGAAGATGGGTCATCTCCGGAGGGTATGTCCCAACACGGCCGGGAGCTTTAGCCCGGATCGGAAACGATTGAATCATGTCAAGTGCCAGAATGAAGAGTCAACGGACGATTCCTGTACTGAGGATGACATAGAGGAGAAGTTACACCAATTAAGTTTAAGCAGTTACAAACCGGTAAGCTTGAACCTTGTTGTTGAGAATATCGTTTTAAAAATGGAAGTAGATACCGGTTCCTCTGTTTCATGTATCAGTAAACATACTTATGATAAATTTTTCAAGGAAATTCCGATTGAGAAAAATGACTTGATTTTTAAATTTTATGACGGTAGTTGTGTTAAACCGTTAGGTATAATAAGAACCAAAGTTAAATGGAATCATAAGGTTAAAACCTTAGAATTATTTGTCATAGACGGGGGCACGACCTCTTTATTAGGCCGACATTGGTTAACAGAATTAGGAATTCAAATCCCACCATTTAATATAAATGCGATTAACGATATTGTTATAGGAAGCGGTTGCAATAAATTAAGATCATTAATCGACAGGCATAAGGAGTTATTCAGCGGCGGATTGGGGCGGTTCACTGGCGGG
The DNA here is from genome assembly GCA_963924145.1 of Pyrausta purpuralis. Lineage (NCBI taxonomy): Eukaryota > Metazoa > Arthropoda > Insecta > Lepidoptera > Crambidae > Pyrausta > Pyrausta purpuralis. The sequence goes on along the minus strand of OZ001648.1, from coordinate 4,052,346 downwards.
CAAGCGCGGCTGCGAGTGCGCGAGGGGGCGCAGCCCGTGTTCTGCCGCGCGCGGCCGCTGCCCTACGCGCTCAAGCCGCAGGTGGACAAGGAGCTGGACTGCATGCTGCGCGACGGTATCATTGAGCCCGTGGACGCGTCGGACTGGGCGACGCCGTTGGTACCGGTACGTAAAGCGGATGGTGGTCTACGTATTTGCGCGGATTACAAAGTTACCGTGAATCCCGTCTTGATGGTCGACAGGTATCCTGTACCTAAAATTGAGGATCTATTAGTCAGCCTAAACGGAGCTAAGTGGTTTTCGAAAATCGATTTATCTCAGGCATATAATCAGGTAGAATTGGACGATACAAAAATGTTTACTGTGATCAATACGCACAGAGGCTTATTTAAATATAATAGGTTGGTATTCGGACTTGCCTCTAGCCCGGGAATATTTCAACGTATTATGACGAATCTGTTAAAAGATATCGCTGGGGTAGAAATATTTTTAGATGACATCATAATTGCCACGAAAGGGGATTATTTAGATCATTTAGCCGTATTGGAAAAGGTGTTGTATAGGCTGTCAAATCATGGTATGAAACTTAAACAAAACAAATGTTCGTTTTTAGTTGACGAAGTGAAATATTTAGGTTACGTTATTTCCAAAGACGGTGTTAAGGTAGATGATGACAAAGTAGCGGCTATTGTCGGAATTCCACGGCCTGAGGATGTTTCTCAACTGAGATCATTTTTAGGTTTAGTAAATTTTTATGCAAAGTTTGTAAAAAATATAAGTAATATTTTATTTCCTCTTTATAGTTTACTAAAAAAAGGGGTTAAATGGAGATGGTCTAAGGATTGTGAGATAGCCTTTAATAAAATTAAGGACATTTTGATCAGTGCGGAGGTACTGGCCCACTATGATCCGGATAAACCGTTAACTTTAACTTGCGATGCCAGCTCGCGCGGTCTCGGCGGGGTGCTGACGCAGCCGGGCGCGGGCGGGCGGGGCGAGCGGCCGGTCGTCTATGTGGCGCGCGCGCTCACCGAAGCGGAGAAAAATTACTCGCAGATTGATAAGGAAGCACTGGCTATTGTGTTTTGTTTGCAAAAGCTACATCAATATTTGTATGGTAGACGTTTTACGCTTAGGACGGATCATAAACCGTTGGTAAGTATCTTTGGACCAAAACATGGAATTCCAGCAATGGCCGCGAGCCGAATGCAGCGTTGGGCAGTTATTTTATCTGCGTATAATTATGATATTGAATACGTAAATACTAAACTAAACGGAGCGGACGGCTTGTCGCGCTTACCGGTGCCGCGCGCAGCTGATAAGAATGACTCATCCTTCGACCCGCCCGAACAAACATATCTACACTTCGCACAAGATCAATTATTACTAGATTCTAATAACATTAAATGCCAAACCTTACGAGATCCACTTTTAAGTCGAATTTTACTATACATTAGGGAGGGTTGGCCGGATCAGAATGATATTAGGGAACTACAACCATACTTCAATAGAAAAAATGAATTGTATGAGGAATTAGGATGCATTATGTGGGGCCATAGGGTAGTCATACCTGAGAAGTGTAGGAACAAGGTGTTACATGAGCTTCATGAAGCACATATGGGTATAAGCAAAACTAAAGCTATGGCTCGCTCGTATGTATGGTGGGCAGGCATCGATGAGGCTGTGGAGGCCCTGTGCCGGGGCTGCGAGGTGTGCGCCGCGGAGGCCGACGCACCGCCCCGCCATGCAGTGACGCCGTGGCCTTGGCCAGCGAAGCCGTGGTCTCGTGTCCATCTCGATTTCTTAGGACCGTTTCATGATAAAACTTATCTCATTTTAATTGATGCGAGAACAAAATGGATTGAAGTTTATCCAGTTCCTAGCACGGCTGCTCGTTTTACGATAAGCAGATTGCAAGAAGCCTTTGCCAGATGGGGTTTGCCAAGACAGATAGTCACGGACAATGGGCCGCCATTCAGTAGTTCCGATTTTAGTCAATTTATGCAAAAACAGGGAATTGAACAAATATTTTCAGCTCCTTATCACCCCGCCTCAAACGGGGCAGCGGAAAATGCCGTACGTATAATTAAAAAGGCTATAAAGAAAGCTATACGAAAAAAAGACGACATACAAACATTTTTAAATACATTTTTATTACACTATAGGAATACAGAACACTGCACTACCGGGGAAAGCCCGGCCGCTCTTATGTTAGGTAGGCAGTTAAGAACTAAATTAGATTTACTTAGACCGGATAGAAGTAAGAAAGTCCGGGAGGCACAAAATAGGCAAATACAAGGGGGTACAGAGGGGAGTCGAGTATTAACACCAGGAGAAGAGGTTTGGATTCGTCAGTATCAAGGCAATACTAAGTGGATTCCAGGTAAGATAGCGGAAAGGTTAGGGACAGCTGACTATGAGACGATTGACGAGTTAGGTAAAACAGCTCATCGCCATGTTGACCAGTTAAGACGGAGAATCTCACGTAACTCGCTAGTTGCTCCTGCTCTTGAGGTTGAGACACCATCCGCGCAAGTCCAAGGAACGGTACCAATGGTAGGGTGTAGTGTGCAGTCCAGTCTCAGACCGTCGAGTGCAACCGAACGAGATAATAGTATAATGGGAGATTTAGGTCAAGATTTAGATACCTTCAAGGATGCATGTTCCTCTCCCACACTCGTATCCGATTCGCTTGCGATACCTGCCACGCCGCCCCAATCCAGACCAGTTAGGAGATGCAGGGTTGAAAATCCCCCACAATATGTGTTTAAATAAAGAACCTAAGTAAACATTGTATGTTTTTTTAGTTGTAGTTAAGTAAGATTTTTCTTTTATATTTAATTTAAATAACTATGTACTTATCTATTGTAGTTGTAAGTTCAGTTGGTTTGTAAGGCGGTATACTGAAGAGATATAATGTAACAGAATGTAGTAGGGTTGTTTATGTTAACCAGTATATGCTTTTTGTTAAAGGGGTAACTATAGTTTAAAGGGGAGGATTGTAGTGTATTTATAATAAGTAGTAGGTAGGCCTTTATTAATATAGTAAAATATAGTAGGGTATGCTTTGTACTTGTGTGACAGTTCAAATATAGATTTGGAACGCAACAGACGTGTTACTCATTTACACCTACCCAAGGATAATTCAGTTTGTTTCTTAACTTAAGATAAATTTGAACTGACATGGATTATTAACACTTGTGACCTTTAACCTTTTACGACACGGGATGAGTGTCAAAATTCTTGGTGCAACATACTCACAAAAAAACGCGATAATTTCATATTATAATAAATCTACTTAATTTCCCCGTACTTAGGTAAAAGAAGACAATAACGGATTATTTCTTTCTTAAAAAATATCAAATTCTTTATTTTTTCTCAATATGAAACGGGCTTACAAAACAAATAATAGGCTTTAATTTGAATACCAAAACATATGCTTATATTGTGTTTGCGATATAGAAGCCTCATATTTACTTAACCCACGCAAACGGAAAATCCGTTAACAGGTTATGTCAAAAATATTTGTTTTGTACATTGGCTTTTACTTTTAGATTGGAAATTCGATAGGTCAGTTATAAATGTTTGTTGACTTAGCTTTGTTAGAAGTGCGACAAATAATCTGTTACGTAATCATTTTCGTATTTTTTCTAATTTTTTTGGCGACCCAGTAGGACACCTAGGCAAAGGTCTCCTCGAAACTATTCCACGTGTTTCTGTCAGTGGTAAGCGTTTGCTAGTCTTCACGGTATTGATTTAATTAACTAAATCATCTCAGCATTGCTTTCGGGGTCTGCTTCTCGGACGTTGTCTTTCGGTAGGCAGCAATGGCAGTACGTGACGCTTTTGGACCATTTCACATTCTTAGAACGTGACTCGCCCAGACCCTCTTCCGTTTCGCGGTCTTTTTCTAAAGCCCACTATGTCTTTGAGTGGATCGTGGTGTTGCGGATCCCATATTTTTATCCCCAGAACTAAACGTTTCATAGTACTTTTGGTATTATTTATTTTAAAATAAAGGCTTATCCCAGCTGCTAATTTTGTGGAAAATATAATGTTTTTACGTAAAGTTAATACTTTTTAACTTTTAATATTGTAACGTCGTATCCTATGAAGGCATATAAATAACACCACTGGCCCAGGCGTAGAGGTGTTGTCGTCGCGCATCGCTAGATGGCGCTGGGAGTAACTTGACTCGCACTATGTTCTAGTCTCTTCGATTACTTAAGACCTTCCTCCTAACAATTACAAGTTGTACTAAGTTCATAGCTTATTGTATTTGGAAAACGATAGTGATAACAATCAAAACATTTACAAAGAAAAAACTACCTACTAAATGGTACCCTAAAATAGATTTCGCAACACTTTTTGAATGCAGTAGTATCATTAGTGATAAATGCGAGAAACAATTACAAGTTAAATATGATACAGATCTTTTTTTTTTTTAAAAGTGTGAATTAATACGAAAATCTGCCTTTGCATGTGTGACACGACGATTCCCAATCCTAGTCTGCCCCACATATTTACTTAGTGCTGTAATAGTATACTTGAGCACTAAACCATATACTCACTGCGTGTGACTTATGTAACCCCATTGTATTCACTACATTACACATTCTCTACGTCATAATAAGTTCAATACATAACAATTCATATGCCTATCTAGATTTGAAATATTATGATTAACGTAAATGTTGGAAGTGCCACCGTGTTGAATGTCATTCGGCTATGATATAAGAATAACTTGGATTAAACTTTAAATGATTGAATTATTATAATTGTATTTAATTAATTGTATGCTAATTATTTAAAGATTATTGGGACACTAATTAGATTTTTATATCTGCCGTTTGTCATAACAAATGTTCATTTTGGCGCCAAAATGAAGTTGACTCTGATTGGTTGGTGGAGGTTAGATTTATTTCAAATATTGTAACTATTAAAATAATAATCTTAAAGGCGACCTAAATTCAGTACAATTAATAACTAAATAATTAATGAATTTACATATTTAATTAGCAGATTGTTTATCCCTACAACTAAATATTTTTGTAAATGTTCGGATATGGAAACGGATGTCGTCCCCACTGTTTTTTACTGTTGTTCAGGGTTTTGATTTGTCTAAAAGCGAGCTTCATGCCAGAATATAGATCTATTTGTACTATCTCTCACTTTGTGCCCTATCTTTGTGCTATTTTGTTGGAATAAAACTATTGGAGAAGAACCTGGCGATTTATAATGCGTGTTTATTATTCAAGCACCCCACACGCGGTCACACATGGTAAAGAAGTAGTTTAACAACTAAAACCGAAACCTCGATACAAAAATCGACCAAGTGCGAGTTGGACTCGCGCCCTTTTGTTGCCCTAACAATGTACTAAAATATGATTAATATTGCCTTATTATAAGGAGTTTATTCCCTCTAAATAACAAAATGTTTGAAATTATGATACAAAACCAGTTGTAAATTTTGATGACAATAACTTACAACTTAGTTTTTTAAACAGCTAAAAAAGACAATTAATACCAATATTGAACTTAAGTTTCAGTTTAAAAATTTAACACGTTTTAGAGTCGTATAGTCTCTGAGACAAGTCACTGCGCTTAGCTGCAGAGGGACAGACGGATAATCAGACATGGCGAAATTATAAGGTTCTTTGTTGGACTACCAAACCTTAAAAATGAAGCACAATTGACCACTGAATGTACCTACATGATTTTACCGATAAAGAAATTTTGTAAGCAAAAATACAATTATTTTATCCAAATTCAATGGAAAACCATGGAGAGTCCTATGTTCGGCAGTGGACGTCCTTCGGCTGATAATTATGAACACTTTTTTCAGAAGGTTACCTTACTTCTGGGGAATGTTTTAACATGTTACTACCCACCGAGTAAAAGCTCAAAAAAGCTCTAGCCGCACATTTAAAAGCTTTTAGCTGTAATCCCAGCTCAAGCTTGCGTTGCACTTACGACTGTTTTCATGCTTAATTAAAGCTTTCGCTAATTAGGTACAGTCGCTAACGGAAGAAAGGTTGCGTTCACATTGGCACTACTTATTTCCTTTCAACATTATCTTTATCAGTAAAACCACGTCCACTGCTGAACATAAGACTTGCCAACAAGACTTGAGATGACATTCAGTGTAATTATTTTGTGTCATTTTTTTGTTACATCAGCTTTATTTAAAGTAAATGAATGAATTATTTATCAAACAAATTAGCGGACCCAGCGAATTTTGTTCCACCCCCAGCCTCGTTCCATTCCGGCCTCGTCCCGCCCAGCCCCATAATTTTAAAATTTAAGCGGTTTTGAAAATTATTTTTCCCGGCCCCATCCTGCCCCAGACCCGGCCCCGTCTCGCCCCAGCCCTAGCCCCGTCTTACAGGATAAAAAGTATCCTATGTTTTTCTTCGGGTTCTAAGCTACCTCGCCACCGTTTTAAGCAGCCACGTCTGCGCGTGTTGAGATTGCCCTCCTCTCCCGTCGCAGCATTTAAGATATCTAATACACATAAATTTTTTCAAATTGGTCCAGTTGTTTCTGAGTTCAAACAAATAAATAAACCTGAAGAATTTATTTATTTGTTTAAACGTTCCTAATATGGTGCTCATATGAAAATGAGCAAGAACCCATCAAATTTGACGACCTCCGTGGTCAAGTCGCTAGCACGCTGGTTTCAAGCGTCGCCATCTCATGAGGTTCTAGGTTCGATTACCGGTCGGGTCAATGTAGAAAACGATCTTTTTTATATTGTCTCGGGTCTGGGTGTTGTGGTACCACCATTGTGTCTGATTTCCATAAGTTTCCACAAGTGCATTGGCTACTTACTTTGGGATCATAGCAATGTATGTGATTGGTGTCCAATTATTAAAAGAAAATATATATAATACAACTCTTACTCAATTTTAAAGTGTGAACTATGCATAACATTTCTTATCCATCCACATTATGGTACGGCGTAAAAAGTAAGATATTCTCGCCGCCAACTGTACTTACCTCAGAAAGATGCTACGGATACATTTTAATGTGTTCTTGAGTAGTTTTCAGATTTATACCGACTGAGTTCAGACATTTTGTTAATGCTAACGCCGCATTCTTGGAATCACTGTTATGGGATAAAAATAAAATGGTTTTAAAGTGAGGCGGACATAAGAAAGAAATTAAAAAAAAACATCAAGTTAAGAGTGTCAAAATATTTAAGATCTTGTGACAAAATGAAACGTTTAACTTTTCCTATCAAAAAACGAACCTTTTTTGTTCCATTATTAACAGGTGCGTATGCTGATGATAGAAAACGCGAAAAATATAACGACTTAAAATGCTTTCTAAAATATTTTACTCAAAACATTTCTGTTCGCAACGTCATAACATTTCCAAAAAGGTCCTCGTGTGGAAAAACGGATCGCCCGGACAATTTTACAAAACCATGGGCAGCTCGTCTACCATTCACAATACGTGAATTTTAGTTTGAGTTCCATTGTTATGACTGTAAAGTTTAAACTTGACTGAGACAATTTATATATTGCTAGGTAGATTGACGTGAAAATGTATCAACACGTTTTATCCTACTCTTTTTACGTTTTTCCCACAGAGAGGGCGAGAGAAACAAATCACTCTTTTGTGTGGACCTTTTGTCATCCCTTGAATCTCATCATCTTTTAATTGTTCCTCTGACGGTACAACCGTCAGAGGAACAATTAAGATGGGAATCGAAGGGAGGGCTCCATTTGTGATATTATTACTGTTTTGCTTTGTTGTTCTTTAGTGGTGACTTAATTTTTGTTCGTGATATCACGTGACAGGAGGTTTTTAAATATAAAGCCTTAAGAAAAAGCACGTAGAATTATAGTTTTAAATATACGGTACAACCGTCAGAGGAACAATTAAGATGGGAATCGAAGGGAGGGCTCCATTTGTGATATTATTACTGTTTTGCTTTGTTGTTCTTTAGTGGTGACTTAATTTTTGTTCGTGATATCACGTGACAGGAGGTTTTTAAATATAAAGCCTTAAGAAAAAGCACGTAGAATTATAGTTTTAAATATACGGTACAACCGTCAGAGGAACAATTAAGATGGGAATCGAAGGGAGGGCTCCATTTGTGATATTATTACTGTTTTGCTTTGTTGTTCTTTAGTGGTGACTTAATTTTTGTTCATGATATCACGTGACAGGAGGTTTTTAAATATAAAGCCTTAAGAAAAAGCACGTAGAATTATAGTTTTAACTATACAGGTATTGAATATGTTAAGATATTATTTACAGAATATGTTAAGAAGAAAGTTCTTTAAAGAATAAATTAACTTTATTGTTTGAATTGATTCAACTATTGCTCTGTAATATATTATTATGATTAATATTGTAGAAACAGGTATCTTGATCCGTCTTCTGTATTTCAAAGACACATGGGATTCTGACGTTATTGAAGGGAATTTTTATCATTCCATTCTACAAAATATATGTTAACATTGACATTAATAACTAAGTACAGGGGCTTAAAAAATTGAAACCTTCTAGTCTACAGCGGGACACGTTCTTACTTCTAAATTATTCTCGTTGGAGAAGTATTGTTTTAAATAATTATGTTTTCACGTTTACTAATAACCCTTTGCAATTACAAGACGAACGACCTTTTATCTCTATTTATATAAAAATATCCTTATTGTCCTTGGTCACGGCATGACGCGTGAACGGCTGAACTGATTTCACTAATTCTTTTCAGTTGTGTTTGTTATTGTCAGTAGAAGGTTCAGATAAAAAATGTAGCGGGTAAACCGAATCCCATGTTTTTTTTATTTCTTTTTCAGATACGTCAATATCCGGCCTAAAATAATAATTGTTAATATTACGGGGTTGGAAAGGGACGGGGCCGGGGGCGGACTAAAGTTCACTAACAGCGGATGTTAGTTACTGGTCAGATAGTTTAGTCGCCCACAATTAGGTACGACAGCAGTCGAACGTCTTTCATTATTTTAAAAGATATATATTACATTTTAGCTTTTTGTTGCAACTTTAAAAAGTTTTTCTTCATCGTGATAACACCTATAGCAATAGTTTCACAAAGGAAATCTTTATCAAAAAGTAAAACCACTAGTTAACTACGTAACGAGCAGGTAACTTTGCCCTGCCTTTTCTCTGATGTCGAACTTTGAAATAAAACACGGAATAAGTGCGCGTTTTGGATAAGTGAAGTTGTAACATGTTTCGAACTATAGACTGAGAAGTATGCATATTAAGTTCAGAACTTAGACTTCACATTGTACAAGAAGATTACAATGTAAATGTTACAATCCTTCTTTTACCAAGAACGTGCAATAAAAAGATGTATCATACAGTCCCAAATTATTTTATTTTATAACATTAATAAAACTCCACAAAAATATTTTTTTGTACTTAGAGAAAGCCCAACTTTTTTTGCTAAGTCATGTTTTTAAGCCGTATCGATTTCGCACAAACATCCTTCTGACAACCTCCGTGGTCGAGTGGCTAGCACGCTGGTTTCAAGCGTCGCCATCTCGTGAGGTACCGGGTTCGATTCCCGGTCGGGTCAATGTAGAAAACGATATTTTCTATATTGTATCGGGTCTGGGTGTTGTGGTACCACCGTTGTGTCTGATTTCCATAACACAAGTGCATTGGCTACTTACTTTGGGATCAGAGTAAGTTGTATGTGATTGGTATCCAAAATTTATCCTCTACTCTCTTTCCTGACACTTAAGCGTGAGAAAACTATATATTTTACTAAACACTGTTCTTCGTAAACACAAAACACTCTATTTCATCCAAGATAAAACAAAGAATGGCATCTACCATAGACAAATCGGCAAAAAGGCATTCGCCTGCCAAATAGACCAATATGCGTTCGTTTTCCCGGTGCCTGCTAGTAGCAACATACAGTATTTTTTTCTATTCCTGGGAGTCTTGATAACAAATTCATTTATTTTTTTATGATTTGATTGTGTAATACAACTCAGTTGATACACTTACTTGAAGTTTGAGCCAAAAAAGCAAAAACAAAACAAAATGAAGGCACTTAACACAAAACAAGGGGGCAATTGACAATAAATTTTATAAAAAAACAATTCAAAGGTCGATAACTTGAGAACGATAAAGTTTGGGATATCGGGTTCCATAGTCAAATCAGTCAGGAATGATGTAAACTACTACGTTTTGAAGGACTTAGATCTACTTAACATGTAACCCTGTATAAACAAATGTATTTGTCGACAAAGTGACTTATCTAGTAGTTACTCCTATCACAAATATAACCTGCTTAACAGAATTTTCCTACACCAAACATTTATATTTATTATTATATTAAAAAAATATTACTTGAATTACTTGAAATAAACAATCTTAATACTTATAATAATTGTCAAAAAGCATCAACAGCTTAAATAAATAAATGGTTTTGGTAAATCCACTCATCTAACAAAAGAAACGTTTTTACTCAGTCTTGGTATAACTGGTGAACCCCGCGTCTCCGTTTGCCCCGCTCCCTTATCCAAAAAGCGGCCACCTAACGCACCCAAGTGCGTTATATGGGTTTTATAGTCTTCCTCGATAAGATACATAGATGCTTGAGTCCAGTTGATCTAGTTCAGCTTTCGCTTCAGCTTTTTAATTAATACATGTAAATAAAATTGACATACCATCTAATTCATATCCCTGTCCCCACTGCGGTAAATCCTGTGAGTACGCCTTGGGATCACTTCGGCTGCCTATCGATATCTTCAGGCTCTTCCACAGCTTCATCTTGCCCACATATTTGTCAACTGTCAAACGCGCTGTCACCGACTGACAGTGGCTGTCAAACGCACTAGAACACTACACTCACACTGTCACCGATGATGACATCTGGAAAGAAAAGAGAAATGTTTTATTAAATAATCATTGACAATAATCCTTTTGACATAGTCACATGTTTTTTAAAATTTTAGATTGACGTAATGGCGTACTTTTAAGTGACCAAAAATTTTGAACTGACGTTAACGGAAAGTCGCAGTTAATGTTTCTTCTGTTGCTTTTAAGAGCGATCAGCTTTCAGATTCGGTTGTTAAAAGCATTGGCCCGGTTCGCCAGAGGTCGTGGGTTCAAATCTTACTCATGCGGAATTTTTGATTACTTATTTCATCTTATAAGATTAACAATAAACACTAGCGTTAAAAATATTCAAACCCATTAATAAAAGTCATTTCTAAAAACTATTATAAAAAAGTCATTTCTAAACATACATGTCTGCATTGGTAGATTATAAGAATGATATCGGACGTGAAATGGCATAGCTAAACTAATTAACTAGTTAATTTTACAGTAATTTTAAGGTTAGTACGTCAAAGATATAAAAAAAGACAGTACCATAAAACACTAATAGAATAATATCTCTAACTCCAATGATTTTAGATTTAAATCGTAGTGTTTCATAAAGGCTACTTAAGTAACCAATCTAAAGGAAATATCGCTAATGAAGATTTATAATAATAAAAAACTTAAAAGTTTTATATACTAGCTAAGGATATTAAAACTTTTTTACTTCTCATCCGTAATCTAATACCCGCTTTAAAACCAAACTTTCTTCTTTCCTCATCGAATGCCATTCAATCTGCTCTAATAAAATCGCAAAGAAAATCAAACATCAACTACTGCATTAAACCACAAACAAACAAAGCTTATCTTCTAAGATAAAATTATTGATGCTATCGGAGTTGAACCAGTAAGCCTAACATGCACGCCCCAATACCGTTTATCGCGTCGATAAAATAATTTTATTTCCTAAACAACATGTTTTGACACATATTTTTCACTTGTATATCAATCCTTTTTGCTTTTTAAAACAAATAAATACAACAAAATAACTAAAAACCTTTTTTAAAATGATAAAAAAGACGTTTGGAATTTATCGATAAATGACAAATAGGCGCGCATCTTAGGCCCGCTGGTACTACACTAACGCCATCAAAACAAGTCGAACTACGTTCGCTGTCAAAAAATCAAAAAGTGCATATAAATAAGTGCAATTCAGCGAAATTTGGCAACGACTATACTGCAAATGGTAGCATCACTGCTTACATAATACAGGTAAAGCTCTCACTCAAGACTCTTTGATAAATGACATTGTTATGATCCCAACTCGAAGGTATAAAATCTTTCTTAAGTGAATGGAGCGAGAACACTGAGGTTTTTATGTGAAACTTAAAAGGAAAATATTGCTGGTAAAATTAATACTCTTTCAGAACTGACGTTAACTGAGTCGCAATTTATGTTTTTTGTGTTGATTTTAAGAGCGATCAGTAGTTTTTCATATTTCTGAAAATAAATGAAGTATTTTCAAAGACTGCTTGTTAAATAAAATGCAGATTGGATAATAATGTACGTTTTATTAAATTAACGTACGTTTAGAAAAATCAAAAAGCATAGGTGCCGCCATGTTTTTTCTCTTCCCAAAATTGAAATACATGGCGGCAGTGTTGCCAACCTACAACACAAAACAGTGATGTAGTATTTTAAAATTATCAAGACTTAACTAGTAAGCTTTAAGTAGTTTAAATTTATGTTTATATTTTATTAAACACTGCTTTTATAATTACTTTTAGTTTATTTTATTGTAATGCACAATAATAAACATAGTAGTAAAGGTTAAAGCTTAAGCGCGAGGTATTTTTTCTCGTACCGTATCGTATAACTCTATCCAATGATATCACAAATGGATAAAAGTGATCTACCTGCTTTGACTGCAGTGTTTTTTTACGCCTATACTATTTTTATTTTTTTGCCTTTATTTTATGGGCATGCACCAAGATATCGTCAGATACAGAGTTCGATTCTTTGTCTGACACAGTTTCTTTTTACAAGTTCATTTTTTATTCTTTGCGCCTGTCTGTTGAAAAACCAGGAGCTTTTTACACATCTCTAAAATGGGTTCAAAGTGTCAAACTCCATTTCGACTTGAACGAATCCAGTCGATTAATGGAAGGGCCTAAAACAATGCAGCAACCTCAGAGGTCCATGCCCTGTCATGGGCCAGCGATCACCATCGATCAAGACCGACACGCTTGCATGCGAACAATCGGACAAACCTTTTTACATTTTAATCGTTCTTGACATACTTCTATGAATATAAGACAATGAGCTCTTTATACAACGTAGTCCATTTTGAAACCTAGACTAAACTATTTAGAACACGCGCAGTATTGGACAAAGCGGTATTGTATTTTAAGAGCAGAATGGATGTCATAGCCAACTTAACTCAGAAGCAGTTAATTTTGAACAACGATTAAAATTTATTCTCCAATTATGATTTAGTTTATTTTATACTGTTTTAAGAATGCCAAAACATTGATTAATGCTTATAAAAAGAGAATGGCACCATTATTTGGTTTTTATCAAAAATTATTTGATTATTTACATCCACAGATTCGAGAATTAATCGACTTTCTATTGGATCTTCATTACAATATATCGAGTACAATTGCCATTATGATTAAACATGATGAAAGACAGAAGAGATAATTGAAATAGGCACCGATCATATTTCTTAATAATTCTCCTCGATTTGGTGCCTTTTATCGTATCAGATGTCTTTCCTCTTATTTCATTATTTCGGTATTTTGTTCGAGTATCATGGGTTTTGGTACATTGTCTTTAAACGGAAATATTGAAACCTCACTTTTGGGCCGTAAAGTTAGATTTAACTAGGTAACGGGTGCCATTATTCTGACATTACCGCACAATCCTTTCTCTCAATTCCACGCAAGTTATTTAACTGCAATCTGTACATACTTTTTTTCTTGTTACTTTGTAATTAGCCGTACTAGTTATCCCAATTTTGTATTACACCAATAATTTTCATTTGCCATTTCAGCCAGCACAACACGCACCACAGTAATTACCCGGCCCCAGAGAATGGCAACACAGTGTGTGACAAATGTAAGGCGTGTCAATTTGCTAGCTCAAACCGTGTTAGTTCGCCGTTCACAAACACAATTACATTTGTGTTTAGTACTGGCACAGTGTAATCTCCAATCCGCAGGCCGATTACTTGTGTTGATCACGTTAGGAATAACCTGATACCTTGAAAGCTCCCAAGTTAGCTTTCAGGATCGAGAGGCTTCCAACAGTTTTCATGTTATCCCCACATTTGAGGTCATGGGCTCGGTCTTTAGTCGTGTCTATTAAAAATTTTGCATATTCTCTCGAGTCTGATGCTGTTCAGACACTTTAACCAGTAAACATTATATAACAAGAGTTTGATAGGAACCACCTGATGCATAGTATCTTAAAAGCTCCGAAGTAAGTTTTGAGTATCTTTATAATAAAGTGGCTTGCAACAGTTTTCATGCTATCCCCGCGTTTGGTCATGGGTTTGGTCTTCAATCGTGGCACTTAAGAAATTTCTATACATATTTTCTCGAGTCTGATGTTGTTCGGACACTGAGGTCGGTAAACATTATCAAACAAGAGTTTGGAAGCAGTTACCCCAGTCATAGACTAGATTAGACGTAACATAGTCAAAACTAGATTGCAATCGCATCGCTAATGCCTTCATGTTACGTATCCCCCAAACCAATTGCCGTGGGGCATTATAGACCACACGATTAGCTCGCACTGTAGTTTCCAGTAGAACAGGCTTAGTATTGAGCTTGTAATTGCAAAAGGGTATTTTATGGTGTTCACAATACCACCAATTTCTACAAAATCAATAACGGCTGGTTAAATTATTATCAAGCATGACCCATGCTTGATGATAATTTAACCTTAGAACACTATCATGGCACCAAAGTGGTCAATCAATCGCTGTAGAAACAAGGGGGAGAACCTATGGTCATTTATCCTACACCATTATTTTTAAACTGTACTCAGTGAAGGAGTATGATTGTAAATTATACAATGATAAATCTATAATTATACCTTTTTTTAAAATACATTTCCAACAACTTAACATGTGTACGAGAATTTGTAAATGGTATGATTTGTTTACAAATGAAAGTGGAGAAATAATAAAATAAAAGTTTTTCCTTAAAATAAATGACATTCGAATAAGCGACAAAGTCTATAAATACAGATTTTATTACATGTTTAATTACTTTATTGTACAAAATGATAGTGTACAAAAAAGTGGTATTACTATATAGAGACGAACTAACTGACCCGTCTCATTGACATTAATTTATCTATGTGTACCATATAATGTATATTTAAATGATGTGTATGTTTATATAATAAATATATTGTTTAATTATTTTTTTATATAATCGTATATAAGTAATTGGCAGTATGTCTGTTTATCATCGTATTATAGTTATCTCTATCGCTATTCTCTTCTCTTTTATTGCCTCTATAACTTTACTTGCACCGCCTGTATATATATTTTTCTCTGTCCTGACCTATGGTTGACTGGTAGAGAATGTTTTTGGCATTAAGTCCGCCATATGTACCTACAATTGTATGTTGTGTGCATGAAGTTTATAAATAAATAAATATTTCAACATAAAACTCAAAATTCAAATATCAAAACATTTTTTATTTTATTTCTGATTACATCAAGGACATTTAATCATGATTTAACATATAGTTTTTTAACCTGAGTTTCCGCAAATGGTCGTAGAGTAATCAACATATCGCAGAATTGTGTAGATATTTATAGAAGAGCAGTTTTCACAGCTGTTAAAAGAAGCAAAAACATAATTTATCAGGATTTTAAAAACAACCTCGTCGCCTAGCAATGTTAACTCTAGAGTCTCTGACTGACCCCTCTAACGAGAAGAGGCATTGTTAACTGATTACTCGCCTCCGGTTACACTTAACTCGGGTAGGCCACCTAATGCTCGGTTAAAATTAATTGTCAGCCATATTATATTTTGAAACTGTGAAACGTACTACGCGAATTCGCGGTCAGGGGTGATAAATTAGTTTGAGTTAGATTACAAAATTTTAGGTTGTTAGAATTATTTTAATATATTTAAGCTGTCGTATATACATTTCATACATTTTGGGTTGTAATTTAAAAATAATCTAGTTCTTACTTCAACATTATTACAAAAATAATAAAGTAAGCTTTTAATAACTTTTGTTAAAGATGCGTAAGTTTAGGTCCTAGGCCTAGGGGCAGTTTAGAATATGTTTACACCCACTTTCAGAATACCCTGGACATCCAGTGCCTGCCCACTCACGATGACCATTTAACCCTTTATACCGATAAAGTCGCGGGCTCAGATACTCTATTCATTAATCATTATAAACCTATTCGCGGCGAGTGTTGTTTGTGCGATGAGTCAGCGCTAGTCATGTTAGTCTATCGATACTTTAAAGGTTTTGATCAATTAATCAGTATTTTCAATGACTACATGACAGATTATAAATTAAATAACGAAAAAAAATTATAAATATAAGATACAATAAAAAACTAAAAAAATGCAGGATTTGAATCCACGACATGCTTTTACCAACCGCTCTTATCTCTTACTGCACGGTGGCTCGGTTCGTAAGAGAGTTGGCCCCGTTCGCCAGAACTCGTGGGTTCAAATCCTACTCGTGCGGTTTTTTTTTGTTTCTTAGCTCATCTTATAGGATTAAAAATAAGTACTGTGAGTAGTAAAAATACTCAAACCCAACGAAACTTTACAATTTTTAATGGATGGTAGGTACTTACAATGTTACAGTTAACCTAATGCGAATGCCCTTTTTGCGACTTTTGATGCTATTTTGTTGTTCTCTTGTTAAGTAAATTATATTCTTGAAGACAAATAAACGTCTAAGCCTAATACTTTTACAGTTACGACAAATACAAAGGGCGCTAATTCGTGGCTCGAAAACTGAGAAAACATATGTGAACTGGGTCAAGTAGGTATAGCCAACTAGTCCTAGTAAAAAAGGTTCAATGCCTCATTAATTAGTCGTAAAAAATATGATCGAGATCCCATAATTATTTCAAAATACATTAAAGATTCACAATGCAACTAACATGCACCCATTATCCTTTACTTTAATCACAGCGGAGCTTGCAAGCTGAGGTGCAACTCTAGGTATCGATACATAATCTTTTGATAGACTTACCGAGACTACTCATGGCTCGCTCAACGTGCTCAGCTCAGCTCGCAAGTCATTTATAGACGGATCAACAAACCAATATGTTCTGATTGTTCACGCAGATTTCGATGCGGCTTGTTTGACTAAATATTATATTTTGATACTCCTAGAGAGAGATTATCAGTTTTTTGTGAACGTATAAATTTTATGTCTGCGTTTCCACCAGGTGAGCAGCTCCAGATTCAATTAAATGTATATTTATCATTTAGTTACAGGTTCAAAAGAATTGTAAAAACAAGGTTTTCTTTTTGTAATGCGATTGAATGAAAGATATTTAGTTAAATGTGTGCTCACTCCGTCCGCCATCGCTAAATACTTAAATATTTTTTGCTAAGTTTGCTGCGTGCCATCGCAGTGTGATTTACTATAGCCTAGAGCCTTCTCCGACCAATAATCTATGCAACACAAAAATATTTTTTCAAAGTACAGTAGTTTCTGATATAGCGTGTTCATACAAACAAACAAACTCATCAGCTAATATAAGTATAGATTTAATATCATCATCGCATTGTTTTGGAACATACAACATTTGAATTCTATAGATTTGGAATTCATAGGTGTATTCGAATTTTGTAGGTCTGTGACTTTATTTTTTATTGATTTGTGATTGTTTTTTATTTAAATTAAATTAAATTAAATAATGTTTATTTCGGACATCGGGATCCATATAGTTGGGTTAGTTACAAATTGACCTTGAAACTAAAGTTAGTAATATACAGTACGACACAAAATACACCAAAAAGACACACAACAAAGACACGTATAACAGATGTAGCACCCTTCACCGCCAGCAAGAAGTCTACTACTTGACAGCGTGTAGCCGTATCCATCGAGCTAGCATAGGCGAGTCCCACCGGTCTGCCAACGCGCGCAGGATACTGTTGGGGCTGTCGCGCATCGTCTAAGGTGTGAAGCGCATCGTTTGTGCATTATAGCAGCAAAACCATCTACATAAGCCTCTGCAAACATAGCAGAGGCGCTACAGAAACGCGGCAGCCCCATCAACACCCGGAACGCGTTATTGTACTGTATTCGAAGGTCACTGTATGTCCTCTGCGTAAAATCAACCCACAGACTGCATGTATAAAATGATTGGCAGTACGCATTGAAAAGCGTAATCTTTGCTTTGTCCGAACATTTAGCAAATCTGCGGGCCAACATATTACAGCGGACAGACAGGGACCTCCGCTCCCTCTCAATATCCTGGTTATCTTTCAGGTCTTCTGTGACCCAGTGACCAAGGTACTTAAAGGTCTCAACCTTTTTCAAGGGGGTCCCACAAAGCTGAACATGTGGTACATTATTGTATCGTGTACGGTCTGGTCTAAAGATCATGAATTCGCTCTTGACAGCATTGTATTTAAGCCCCTGAGCCATTTAATCATAATTTCATAGATTTTTAATTATTGTTAATTTTTGAACGTTTGGTTCATTCTAATTGATTTGTATTTTCCACTAATTATAAACTGTTTTAGCTCACTTTTTTGATAAACTTGTGTACACGTGCGTTGAATAGCAGTTCCGCACCCATGTTTTAAATTTTTTTTCTGTTCTAAGTTTGACTATATAGTGTATACAATAATAAATTGAATTAAATTTGGATATTGCTGAAATAAATAACTACAGGCGTCAGTACATCAGGTTATTCATTTAGTGGAAAACGTTCCTGTATTAAAAATTGTATAATATAACCGCAGTGTTCACTTTGACGCGCTGTTGCCCGTATATTAGATTTGTTTTTATCAATCTAGGATTAATTTTATGAAAATTTACATTAACGATTAAGTGACAATGATTGATCCACAAAACGTTCAAAACATTAACAAGATAAATTTTTATCAGTATAAAATTAAGATGCTTAATGTTTTAAAACATTCCTTGCTTTAAAACATCTACGCATTTTGAAAGAAGCCACTAAGGTATTTGCGATAACCTCGACCCGTTATAGTTCCAATTTTCCTCAAGCAGTTTTTATATGACGCATACGAATAAGGTAAATAGCAATAAAGAAAGTCTTTTTATATTAATTATTTTCAGAAAAATTATGTATTGTATCATTATAATGTACGGACAACAGCACGTCAAGGTAAACACTGCGGTATCGTATGCAGTTGTAATAACGGCTAGTTTGCAACAAAAGTTGATAGTCTGATGTGCTGAAGACTATACATACTAAGTTAAGAATAGTGTAAGTTTTCAATATTTAGTTTTTACAAGTTTATTGTTTAAAAAAGCAGTTTAAAACTATTGAGAACGTGCCCGACGTCAGCCTCACAAATTATTGGAGGAAGTTAAAATGACAAATGGCTAGCTGTCATTACGAAAAGTAATTAAATCAAAGTTATTTTTATGAAATATTATAATATCAATTGATTATACTCAATAACGTAACGAAGTGTCGATTTTTACTTATTAATAAAATATCATGCACGCATACGTGCATTTTGTAAATTTGGGCGACCGCATAGATACTAATGCTCGATAGCATCGATGCAGTCGCGCTATTGCATCGACGCTAACACGCAACTGCATCGATGCTAAATTAAATCTGCTCGTTGCTTCGCAATGCTGAAGCGCGTTTTAAAAATCCGCGACTGCATCAATGCTAAAAGTCAGAGTGTATAAGAAGTCTACGTGATTTTCAGGAACGTGATTAGGAAAATCATCAAAAGCAGCTATTTTAACGATTGTATTCCTGCTCCAGCTTGAAAATTTTGCAATGTAGGAATAAAATATTCAACGACGAACGCTAATCAGCAATAATGTTAATTAGAACATCCATATGGATGCTGTCCGTCTAATTCTGCAGGAAATTAGGACTGATTTATCTTGTGTGAAGAGACCCTCATCTATTGTCTGTTATTAGGGCTAGGTAGTGATGTTTAGACGAAATCGTTTACATATCGATATTTATTTTAAACAAAACAGAAAAACAGTAACTGCATATTTCAAATTACGCAGCAACTCGTTCTAAAGTATTTAAATAAAAAAAACTCTGTTTTTAAATCAGTTCCGTAATTATGGGGCTGGGTAAATTTCTTCTAACTCTTGTTCGATTACGTATTTTAAACATTTAATTAATACCAGTACATCTGAATTGTTGCACAAAGCAGGCGATAGATTTTAATGCCAAACAATTTCTATATTATATATGACTTTTCTCATATTTTGTGATTATTGGATTAAATAAAAACCAATCCGATTTAATCTCTTTTCAGTATTCTTGATAACCCAAATTCTCCCGACTATCTCAAATATCATTTCAAATTTATGAGAGACATAAGTTCTCCCTCCCAACAATGCCCTCGAGCTACTACCACCACTTCACAAGACTGCTTATGTCTCTAACTCCTTCACCCTCAGTGCTATAAGACTCTGGAACTCCGTCCTTGATACCATCAAGACTTCATCGTCTAAGTATTCCTTCCTGTCTATTCGTGAGCTTTTTCTCAGTGAGAATACCACGTGATGCTTGATTAGGTTTGTCCTTCTCTGTTTCCCTATTATTACCTCTGTTAGCCTATGTATGGATAATTTTATGTATTCAAGTATGTTTAAGTATGTTTATTTTTAATTATTTATGTAAGTATATTTGTAACATAAAATTATTTTGTTGATTTTATGTGTTATTTTACGCCGCCTCAATCGTTTCTGCTTCACCCAGTGGTTGACTGGTAAAATGCTTTAAGCATTAAGTTCGCCATTTGTACTTTACTTTTGTCAGTGCAATAAAGAATTTAAAAAAAATCATTCAAAAAATGTTCCAAAATTTGGACTACAAGTCTCACCTCAAAGCAACGGATGTGGATTGTAAGTATTTGTCATAACTTTTTAATATTTTCAGTAGCAAAGCCGCAAATGTGCTTAGACAAATTCGTCAGGGTTTTTTATAGCATAGTTGATTTTTTATACACAAAATGTCTTGCATAATATTTTAAAGTGTCGATACCCACAATTTCGTGCAGCACTATCAAATAGCGATCGTTTCGATTATGAGGCGACATGATTTGGATCGTTTGTCGCCGCTATAGCCGTTACGATTACTATCAACTTTACTGTCCAAATAAAGTTTAGTTGCTGTTACTCTTCAGATTTAGGATATGGATCCAGTAACAGTTATTAGATAGTATAAATCTTAGATACTGTAGAAGATTATTGTCTCCAAAACGTGGTTACCAACTTATTATCGCGACCTCCGTGGTGTAGTGGCTAAGAACGCTGGGTTTCAAGGCGTCGTCGCTCCGAGGTCCTGGGTTTGATTCCTAGTCGGGTCAATATCATATATCAAATAGGAATCAAAATCAATCAATCAAATCAATATCGAATAGGAATCAAACCCAACACTCAAAGTTTTCTATATTGTCGCGGGTCTTGTAGTACCACCGTTGTGTCTGATTTCCATAACTCAAGTGCAATTAGCTACTTACTTTGGGATCAGAGCAATGTAGTCTTCCAAAGTACCTAAAACAACTTTTGTTTTTAAAATATAAGTATATTTTGCTTTATAGCATCATTAATGCAAATATTTATGTTTGTATGCCAGCGGAAGCCACAAATTTTTGGCAGGCGGGTCGGCGAGCGCAGAGGTGCAGACCAAAGACGCAGCGTAGGACGTCCACCGACAAGATGAACAGACGACCTTGTAAAGATCGCAGGACCAAACTGGATGCAGAGCGCTTGTGATTGGTCGCTGTGGAAAACTGAGGAGGAAACCTATCAGTGGACGTATTTGGCTGAAAATGATGATGATGATGATGATTTACTGAGTGGTTTTCAGCAGGTAAATAAAATATGTCCCAAAGATTACTAGGGGAAACGAGATAAACTATCTGCAATCTCAACACGCTGTAATGGCATAATTAATCCACACGACCCACATTTTTCTGGTGTGGCGCTTTTTCATGACGGTTGCTGAGAAGATGCTACCAAGTACCATTTTTAATATAATAAAATTAGGTCTAACTCTTTAGATTCAAACTCATCAAATAAATATGTGAATAGTACATTTGTTGAAAATTTACGTGAAGCATTTCAACTTAAGCAGTACATCATTGAAAGGGTTTGGAGTAGGTACGCAGACTTCACAAATATTGTCTTTTTCAAAAGCGAAATTCACTGCCTTTTTTGGCTTTAAACGAACTCTCAAAAACGAGAAACGAGTAGATGTCCCCTTTGTCTCAGTAGCCAGGCTACAGTCCCTAATAGGAGCAAAAGATATAAATTGCAGTGCAATTTGGAATCTTAGAGTCATGACGCATGAGTTCATTAGGCTACGTAATGGTGATTCGGCGTATTGTTGCCGCAGATCTAAGACCGAACTGTGGTAATCACTCGGTAGATTGCAGACTAATACTCGGAGATTGTTAGGTCAGAATTATTGGGACGTCTATTAATATTGGAAGATGTAATATATCTATATAATTAATATAATTCAAGAACAGGAAAAGGGCATAGGTTACTTTATATCCCATTCAACGGAACCGGGGCTGGGGCGTGACGGGGCAGGGTTCACCCCTGCCTCGTCACGCAGTCGAGGATGTTCGCTGGGACCGCTAGTTGTAGATAAATAGCGATAGCGAAAGTGGATGTGCTTTGGGTATAAATTATATAATTTGTACAGTACATAGTTATTGTATATATATACATATATACGATTCCTGAAACCTTACCTTCTTGTAAAAAAATCTTTGTTTTGTTTTATTTTTGTTAGTGAATAATCAGAATTCGAACACGATTGCACATAGATTATGCTTTCGAATTTTATGCAGATATTTGGTAAAAACAGGGTTACCTGGGCCCGTATGACCGCCTGAAATATTTTATATGATATACATGAAAATATATCGAGAAAAATCCTTTATTTATTACTTATTATCAAGTTTTTTTTTTCAAGCTGAAATTTTTCTCCATTTTTTATTAAAGTTAGCAGTTCTGGATTATGTATGTTAAATAACACGATACAGTAACATCTAACTTTCAAGATACGACAGCGAAAACTAAAATCGAGCTAATAAAATCGGTGCACAAAATATTACGGACTCTATTTGAAAATTTAAAAATCAATATCTTTAAAAAAAAAGATGGACCCCCTCTTTCAAAGTTTATCCTTGATATTTTTTCATGAATATTCTAAATATTAAAAACGGTGAATTGCGCCCGGGCCATCTAATTTTATCTGCAAACCTTGCGTCAATTTTTACAGCCAAATTATTTTAATTCATCAAAGCACCTATACTGTATTACTTTGTCAATTTCAATATTAAATCTGACTGACATAAATCATCAAACGCTCATTCATTATAAGCTAGAATATACAGATCTGAATACATCATACTCATTACTATCCATTAGTTGACTTAGCCACAGTGCACGTGGCTACAGTATATCCTGTTAGTAAAGTAAAGTAGGTATTTAAACTTTTGAGTTCACACCAAGACAATAACACTCAAAAGCTTTCATTTGGGGATACAGCGACATAGTAACGAGGGTCTATTGAAAT
This sequence comes from Pyrausta purpuralis, assembly GCA_963924145.1. Taxonomy (NCBI): domain Eukaryota; kingdom Metazoa; phylum Arthropoda; class Insecta; order Lepidoptera; family Crambidae; genus Pyrausta; species Pyrausta purpuralis. Next base: position 4,028,759 of record OZ001648.1, on the reverse strand, counting down.
TCGAAAATTAAATTTCAAAATTAAAATTTACACCAGTCCCACATGAAAATGATCGAAAACTCCGTGTGCAGATTCTGCGGTGCAAAAGAAGACACAGCCATGCATATTCTCAGCTCATGCAGTTCACTCACGAGTATCACTCAAAATAAGGATGCATTTTGGGCGACACATCATGCACCCGTATGATATAGCGGATGTCACGCTCCAAAGAATCTGGCAATTTATAGACTCAACGGTACTAAACAACTATTTACACAAAGGGTGACACAATAGATCAAACCTGCTCAAGTTAGCAATGAGAATGCCCAAAATGTAATAATAATAATAAAGTAAAGTAAATATTGGGCACCAATTACTTACATTGCATCATACCTAAAGTAAGTAGCTACTGGACTTGTATTATGGAAATCAGATATAACAATAATACGACAACACACATTACAGAAATTAATTTGCATGCGTAAATTAATGGGAAGAAAATATTTTAAAAATAATGCTTTGGAAATAAATCGCCCAAAACAGGAGCTGCTAATCAAAATAGCAATTAAAATAAATCTGTTAGTTTTTAAGAATAATTTTTGCATATTTTTTTTTGAAAGGTAAGTACCACAACTTTTTGTTTTTTTTAAATGAATAAAACAGCTGGTTAAGGCAAACTTTAAGCTTAAGTCTAAGCTTTTAAACATGAATTTCTATTAATGGCCTTTACTTCTATCATCCTGTTCGTTCTTATTTTATTTATTGTTGACTAAATTGAGCACTTTCGATTTTTGATGGATTTAGTTTTTTTTTTTTCAGCAACAACGAAACCATTATCATGTATATATGTAATGAAGGACTTCATTGATAAATCTTTATGGTTTTATTTCCTTTTAATAATTTGACAACTTAGACTGTATTGACACATTATGCCAAACAGACGAAGTTTATTTTGAAAGTTACGATGTGATTATTTTATTTAAAGATTTGTTATAACATTTGGAGTATCTATCTGTAAATGTTGTTTCTCTATTACAGGTAAATATTGTAGTTCATAAGGTGTGTGTAGTTTTAAGTTTGAGTTGTTATTAAAACAAATAAACTTCTCTATTACAGAGCAACACATTTCGGATATTATTCTATGAAATACAGGCTGTAGCCTCATATAGGGTGTTAAAGTACACTATAAAACAACATTTTTTGAAGATATTTCAAACAACAATGGAAAAATTAAGGTTTGAATTTGTTGTGAAAAAGGATGAAGATCCGAAAACGAATATCATTTGTTTAACGTCAATTACTGATGTCAACAATCAAACGTTTCTAATACCTGATAATTTGCAAGCGGCAAGACTGCATGATGCTGTTACTAAAACCACAGCTTTTGAAAAAGTAAAATCAACATTACAAAAACGACATGAAAAAAGAAAAGTCTGGATTTCTATGACTCCTGAGATAAAGAATACGTATATGGATGAAGATGGTAACATGCAATTTAAGGGCTTTTTGTTGGAGGAAATGTTTTTAGATGTAGAGCCGCAAACTTTAACGACCGGAATAAACGCGGAGACTTTAACAAAGATTCTTGAGAACATTACTGAAAAAAAGAAGGAAATGCCAACATCCAGCAATGTAAAAATAGCAGTCGAAGAATTCGTTATACAAAAATTTAACAGAAAAATCTCAAATGTTACACAGTGGATCAATTTTTTTGAAACAGAATGTACCCGTTTAGGCATAGAAGAAGATACAACGAAGATAAAAACTTTCAGATTGTTTTTGAATGAGTCATGTTTGGACTGGTACTCGTCTATGCTCATAAAGTATACAGTTAATTCAAGGTGGTCATTATGGAAAGATTTTTTTTGCGAAACCTATGCTGACAAAGGATGGTCATCTGTCAGGTATGCCATACAATTTAGATATAAACAGGGATCATTACTAGAATATGCAATTAAAAAGGAAAGACTCCTACTTGATATGAATAAATCAATTAATGAATCAACTTTAATTGACCTTATTGCCACTGGGCTCCCTTATTTTGTCGCTGACAGTATTGACAGAGAGTGCCTTAACGACACAAAAGATTTGTTCAACAAGATTCGCGGACTAGAACATTTAGTTACAAAAAAAACTGAAGACAGGAAATTTTATTCAAAAGGGAAAGATGCATACAAAATAAAAGAAAGAAGTGTTAAAGACAAGCCATGCAAGATTTGTGAGAGAGAGAACAAAGGAAGTCGTTACCATCCTGAATCTATATGTTGGTTTAAGAACAAGAATGGTGAAAATTATAAATCAGAACAGATAAGGAATGTTAATAACTCAGAACTGGAAACTGAATTGAATGAGTTAAATCCAAAAAACTGATAATTCCGCCATTAATCAAAGTTCCCCTATCAATCAATGACACATTAAAAATCACAGGGATTTATGATTCTGGGTCAAATGTATCTTTGATAAACTCAAAGTTACTATTATTAAAAAGTAATCATGCTGATAGTGAGAACGATAGATGTGCAAATTTAAAGACGATTAATGGCGTAAAAAGATCTACAGGAATGGTGACGTTGGATATAAAAATATTTGATATCAAGAAGAGTGTCAATGTTTTTGTCATAGACGGAGAAAACTTTGAACATGAATTTTTAATTGGATTAGACTGTATAGAAAAATTTCATCTTATTCAAAATGATAAGTTAGAAATATCACAAAATAAGAATATACTAAATAATAAAGAGAAAAAGGAAGAAAAATTCGAACATCAGATAAATGATGAATCTATAATGAAAGCGGAAGAAACAAAAAAATATGAAATTAATTTCAACGAACATGTAGATGAAAAAAATTTTGAAATTGAAATAAATCAACTGAATCTTCAAGAACAATATGAAATAGATCAACTAATTGATAACTATAAGCATCTTTTTGCAAAAGATAAATATGACATAGGAACTGTGAAAGGTTATGAAGCACATATCGATTTAATAGTAGACAAATATTGCAGTAAAAGACCGTATAAGTGCACTATTGAAGATAAAAAAGAGATAGAACAGCAAATATCGAAATTGTTAGAAAATAGATTAATAGAGGAATCTTATAGTCCTTTTGCGGCCCCTGTAACATTAGCATTTAAAAGAGAAGAAGGAAAAAGAACAAGGCTTTGTATAGATTTTCGTGAATTAAATAAGAATGTAGTTCCACAATCACAACCATTCCCTTTGATTGAAGATTTGATGTTGAAGACAAGGAATTGTAAATATTTCACAACGCTTGACATAAATTCAGCGTTTTGGGCCATACCTTTGAAAATTGAAGACAGACAAAAAACAGCATTCGTAACTCAAGATGGCCACTTTCAATGGACTTGCTTACCTTTCGGTTTAAAGACATCTCCGGCTATTTTTCAAAGAGTACTAAGCAGCATTATAAGAAGGCATAAATTATCGGATTTTACAGTAAACTATATTGATGACATTTTAATTTTTTCTAAAACATTTTCTGAACACGTAAGACATCTATCATCATTATTTGAAGCAATATCACAGGAAGGCTTTAGACTAAAGTTTTCAAAATGTAATTTCGCTAAAGATTCTGTCAAATATCTGGGTCATATTATCATGAATAATACGGTCACACCATTAAAGGATAATTTAGTTGCTATTAAAGAATATCCGACACCAGAGACACAAAAAAATGTTCGACAATTTCTTGGTAAAATTAATTTTTATGGAAAATATGTGCCAAATATGTCTATCATATTAGATCCATTACACAATTTATTACGAAAAGGACAGAAATTTATTTGGACCGATAAATGTCAAGAGTCATTTATAAAAATAAAGGAGGCATTATGCTCGAAACCAATTTTAGCCATATTTGATCCGGATTTGCCAATTTATATTTATACAGATGCCAGTATACAAGGCATAGGGGCTGTTTTAAAACAAACACAAATTAATGGAGAAGAAAAGCCCTGTGCTTATTTTTCAAAAAAAATAAATGAAACGCAAAAAAGAAAAAAAGCCATATATCTTGAGTGCTTGGCAATAAAAGAAGCTTTAAAGTATTGGCAACATTGGCTTATTGGGAGATCATTTATAGTTTATTCTGATCACAAGCCTTTGGAGAAGTTGAATATTAAATCTAGGACAGATGAAGAACTAGGAGATCTCACTTACTACTTATCACAATTTAATTTTGAGGTGAAGTACTATCCTGGAAAATATAATCTAGAAGCAGATAATTTGAGCAGAAATCCTGTTTTGGAATCAAGTGAAAACCAAGATGATGTATTAAAAATTGTAAACTTGATTAATTTGGTAGATATACATAGTGATCAAGAGGAAAATGAATATATAAAGCAGAATAAAGACAGGCTAGAATTAAAAAATACGGTATATTATAAGAAAAGTGGGAAAAAGGATAAGATATTATTGACTGAAGAATTTAGCAAAAGAATCATAGAAAAAATACATTATCACTACTGTCACTTAGGAATTGAACAAATGAAACGAAAAATGAAAACATTTTATACAGCAAAAAATTTAGACACTAACATTAGAAAATATTGTGAGAAATGTGAAATCTGCATAAAGAATAAATCAAGAGGAAACTATAAATACGGTTTTATGTCTCATTTGGGTCCTGCTACTTACCCTTTTGAGATAGTATCAATAGACACCATCGGGGGATTTGGTGGATCACGTTCTACGAAAACATACTTACATCTTTTGGTCGACCACTTCACGAGATATGCTTTCATTGAAACTTCGAAAACCCAGAATGCTGGTGATTTCATAAAATTAATTAAAAAAGTAACCCAAAATCATAAAATTGGTTTAATACTGTCTGATCAATATCCAGGCATAAATTCAAATATATTTAAAGAGTACCTGAAAGCTGAAAATATACTTATCGTTTTTACTGCAGTGAATGCACCATTTTCTAATGGTTTGAATGAAAGATTAAATCAAACATTAGTAAACAAAATAAGATGTAAAATAAATGAGAAAAATAATAATTTAGCCTGGACAACAATAGCACACAATTGCGTTAAGAAATATAATGAAACGGAGCATACTGTAACAGGTTTTTCACCGAAATATTTACTGGACGGAAAAAAATATGATGTATTACCAATTGAATTGATGAAGGAAATATCAAATGATGATTTATCTTATGATAGAAAAATTGCGTATGAGAATTCTTTAAAATCGCACAATTATAATAAACAACGTTTTGATAAAAACCGAAGAGAATATGAATTTAGATGTGGAGATTTGGTTTATGTCGAAAATGGAAATCGATTAAATAGGAAAAAGCTTGATGAATTGAAGATTGGACCATATAAAATCTTAGAAAAACTGTCGAACTCAGTATATAAGATAGACACAGGACACAGAAAATGTGAGTCGAATCTGTTTCACATAACAAAGTTGGTACCTGTACTGGAAGCCAGTACAGACTCCTGAGGGGGGGAGATGTAATGAAGGACTTCATTGATAAATCTTTATGGTTTTATTTCCTTTTAATAATTTGACAACTTAGACTGTATTGACACATTATGCCAAACAGACGAAGTTTATTTTGAAAGTTACGATGTGATTATTTTATTTAAAGATTTGTTATAACATTTGGAGTATCTATCTGTAAATGTTGTTTCTCTATTACAGGTAAATATTGTAGTTCATAAGGTGTGTGTAGTTTTAAGTTTGAGTTGTTATTAAAACAAATAAACTTCTCTATTACAGAGCAACACATTTCGGATATTATTCTATGAAATACAGGCTGTAGCCTCATATAGGGTGTTAAAGTACACTATATATATATACAATACAACCTTATAAATAAGTCCATTATTTTTAGTTAAAGCTGGTAGTAAAAGTGTGTATTTGACTAAAGCAGAATTACTGCTTATAATTGTATTATGCCAATATTGCTAATAGATCTTGTCGAACATCCGATACTCATCTCAAGGCTGTTTGCAGATTAAATCAGATGTTTGTGTAACTGATAATTATTGGTGTTAACATCATGTGTCTGTGTTTGTTTCTGCTAACCAATCTGTATTTGTAGATTATTTGATCATGAGTAGCATGTCAGCAGTTATTACGGAAATAGCTGTCAAAGAAATGGCATCCTTATTATCCTTATCATGTTCAGTTTCATCATCATCTCTACAGTGTGCCTAGGCTTGTAGTCCACAATAACACTTAAAATATTGATTTGCATAATCCTGCTAAAATGTGCATTTGAAGATGCATTTAGTTAAATTTGAAAAAATAACTTAAAAAATGATTTAAATTATTAAGACCACTTTACGTAAATATGAGTAAATAGATTAATTTGATAGCGTATTTCTTACGTATTTATCACACCACACCTGTTCTTAAAATAAAAAGCGATCCACTAGGACAAGATAGGAGTCTCAAACTGCCGTAAATTTCACAAGTAAGTTTTTTTTTGTAAAAGTAAAAAAGTCACTGTAGTATGGTGTTTTTGTGATCCAGATCGTCTTGCTATCGTTTCCTGAACCGTTACCATGAGTTTTGTATAGAAAACTTTAGTTCTGCCAGTGACCGCTAGAGGCGCTGTGCAATTTTCCATAGACTAATTACGTAATTAATATATAAATATAAATATAGCGACGACGTCGTCGCTAGCGAGTAAGACCGTCGTAAACTTATGGTAACGGTACATACTGGGCAAACTTAGCCAGACCGTATCATGGGAATATTACCAAAATATCATAAAGTGTCTGATTAAATAAACTGATCTGAAAGACATCCTAACCCCAAACGTTTCTTGAGATTTATATATTCAATTGATATAATGGATGGGGGTCAATTGTTTATCGCCACAAAAAACTTTAACGCCAACTCCGATGCAATTAAAACTCTACTACAAGCGAAATAATGGTTAAAAATACAATGGACAAGGCTTGAAAAATTCTATGGTTATCGGAGTCTATTATGTTAATTTATTTTTATCAATATGGCTTCATTATGGTTATTTTATTGACTCATTTGAGGGGTTACGAAATTGATTTTTACGGCAATTGTTACGATGTGTGTTTAATAACTATGAGAAAATATTTTATCGTACAGACGTATGTTTGTATTTAATTAAGTGTTTTTGCTGTTATTTAAGATACCTTTATTCATATAATTATGTAGAAATCGCTTTTTTTTAAATAAATTATTGTTCATTTAATTTCTATGTTGGTCTACGTCTATGCTGGTAAATTGTTTCAGACAGTCCTTTATGAAATTAACCTGGATGAATTTTCACTTATTATTGAGTTGATAACTTATTTTATTAATCACTTTATATATAGACACTTGAAAAAACTTGTAAAAGATCCCACGAAACGCGGTCGTCCTTTATAAAATCAACAATTCAGAGAAGTTATAAAAATAAAGACTCAGGATGTCGCGTCACGTGTGCCAAACGGGGGAGTCATTAGGGAAATCTTCCATCTCTCTCACACTAGCGGGTAAAATGTATTCGTGTCTCTTCTGTAAATTATATCTGTTTTGTAAATTATTTTGGACTTGACGAAATATACTTCATCCTGCTTTGACAAACTGTTATACCTTCAGTGTTTTCAATTTACTGTCATTAAAAAGTACACAATTGTTCGGCGACGAAAAATTTTGATATAGGTCCATACTAAGATAAAAATATGAAACTAAAGACTTTATCAATGGGAGAACGGAAATAAAATCCGGTCCCTTTTTATTTTTCTAACAGAAACGTTTACTGAACTGTTAGATACGGATGTAACCTTAATGGTAGAAAACTCTATTTCTTTAAGTTTTGTTATTTCAATGTGATGTCAATAGAGTTGATGATATTTTTATTCATTTAAACCCTATTGCAATGCAAGTTGTAAATTTACCGGATTTAATGCCATGATGCATTAGAAGAGAACTATCTCCAAAATGACGTTTATTTGGGATGTATGACAGATATTTTCTCATACATCCCACGCCTTTTTACGCTACAAAGGTGTTACCAACTCTCAATTGAAATTATTAGGTACCAGTTGTTCCTGTAGCCTATTAAAAGATCATCCTTCAAAGGGAAGGCGTTACAGATTTAGAAGCTTATTTCCGAATAGCTCAAAGGGTTTTGCCTAAGGCAATGTTCCGCAAATGTTGTTATTTAAAATACATGTAGGAAAATAGATTTTTTACCGAATTTAAGAAAAAGGATGTAATCAATTCAATTTGTATATATGTAATGTCATTGTAATTTGATAATAATTGAGTATGCCGATCTATTAAGATGTCCAAATATACGTGTGCTAAATAGCGTAATTGTATATACGCTTGTATATTTGTCTACAGATTTCTCGAAAACGGGAAGTCATAGCGACATGTTTTTTTAAGGTTAATCAGGTTAATTTAAGCATTAGGGTACGGGGTAAGTTTCATTTAAATCGGTCCAGTTGTTTTTGAGACATGAGTATAATAAAAAAAAATTGAAACATTAAAACACCTTCAAAAAACGAACTAAAATGTTTAAAATAATGCATACTTCGTCTTCTATTTAGGAGAAAAAAAATCTTTTGGAGTCGTGAGTCACACTTTCCGGAACTCTGGCCTTAGTAATCAAGATAATATAGTATCAATAAATTAATCGATTCGCAACTGATTCCGTATTGTTCGCTAGACCAGATTGACTAATGAATGATGCATTTAATTAATAAAAAGATATGTGTATCATAGAGACGAACATGTTTTTTTTGGTTTCGTATCAAAAGTTTCAGATTCAAGTTATTACTTCGGCTTTTATCTCAAATGCATTATTTTTTGTCAAAATATTCTTGTAAACATGGCTTTAGCGTCAAATGGACAACATGTGTAAGATCGAACGAGTATTATTGAATGACACATCTACTTAGGTCATTCCTTTGAAGTGTGTGCACTGGACTGTGAACGAGTGAAGATTTAATTATTTCATTTCAGATAATATTGTCCGTAATTACTGTTTGAAGATACCCATTCAGGGAAACGCTTTGTGAAATTTAATACTTTTAAATCAAAAGGACATGTTCGTTCGGGATTTTAATTAATGGACAACCATAATTTTCCGTTCAATTCACACTGATAGAACAAATGAGAAAGTAAATCTTTGTGTCCGTAACATTGTCATACCTCAAACACTCTCGTATAACTTCGATGAAATTGACTATTACGTAAATGGCAAGGCATTTTGTTTCTTATTTTTAAAAATGTTTACTGAGGATGACATTTAAATACATGCTAACCAAGTACAAAACAATTGATTAGCACAATCATACAAACGATATACTTTTTTGGCTTCTAACACCACTAAAAGAGCAAGTTAGTAACTACCTCTAAATTATAAATCTTTCAATTTACCATATTCACCTGTTGAATAAAACTCCTTAAAGTTTGAAAATACGGTAATTTTAATTTATTCATCCACCTATTTTTGACACATATATGGCTAGTTCGCTTTTTTTTCGTATCTAATACAGTATTCGTTGAGAAAAACAGTTCCTACTTAAGTTCAGCGCGTTTCAATAAAAAATAACAAATCTTTAGCTTTGTAATTAAGAACTAGCAAAAATACTCAGAAAATGCAATTAGGACACCAAGAGCCTGTTATAATAATAATATTAAGACAACTGGGTAGTAAACCACCAAGCTTTGACTACACTTTGTTAGAAGAGCAGTGCAGAGCTTACCACATTACGTCACAACCCTCTGTGCGCTTGTCACGGTATATTACCAAGAATATTAACCAGCAAATGCAAACTTGCATTATGAACATCACACTATCATGAGTTATGAATAAGCTTTCATTAGAAGCACTTCTGGAAATTCGGTAATGGTTTGACGAACTCCGCGGTGTGGCTAAGCACGACCGGCACACCCGGGAACTCAGGGCGGCAACGCCTTGAAACTCAATCAAGGCGTTGCCGCCCCGGGGCCCCGGGTTCGATTCTCAGTCGGGTCACTATAGAAATCAAAATTATCTATATTGTCTCGGGTCTGGGTGTTGTGGTACCACCGTTATGTCTAATTTCCGTAACACAAATGCATTAGCTACTTACTTTGGGATCAGAGCAATGTAACTCATTGGTGTCCACTATTTATTTATTTATTATTTGGTTGTCGCACTTTAAAACCGGGTTCCATCCCCGGGTCGGGACAAAAATATATACCTGAGTTTTTGTGTTCAGAAATTCTTAGGGTAGCCCGAAATTTGGAATTTGGCGGTGCTTCACCCCCGTGCCTCGGAAAAGCACGTAAAGCCGTTGGTCCTGCGCCTGATCTCTCTCCGGTCGTGTTAGATTGCTGTCCCATCGAGCTATGAGAGTGAAAGGAATAGAGAGTGTACCTGGGTTTGCGCACTATAATATGTCCCGCGTAGTCGGTTAGTCGTTGTGACTGTAGTCGAAATCGGCTAGGGGGACATTACTATTGGGTTAAAAGAAAATAAGTTAAAATATGAGTAATTTGTGAAATCGAAACTGACCGTGGAATTAAACTTGTATTGTCCTACTAAATGACTATCATCTTCATTAAATACATTCAAAGGGTGTCCACTGCTGAATTTAGGCAACTACTACTACTAAACTGGCTAACACTTAACAATTCATAGCGAAAACTTGCCTAATCACAGTATCTTCTTAAGCAATGTGGTTTGTTCATAGGCCCACTTAAATGAGAAATGTTAACACAAAGTGATGTCAACCACTTTTTCCATAATTTAATACGTATTCCGTGTTATCAACCCCAAGTTCCTACGACTACTGACCGAGGAGTAAGATACCACAGATAGATTACATGTTTATTTTTATCCGGAATCGTACGCTCCGTCAAACCAATGGAGTGTGACGGGTCTCCGGTAACCTGGTAGCGTAACGTCAGCTCTACCTATCACAGAAACTCGTCGATCTTCGTCTTACTAGAAAAAACAATAGAGTTCAATTTTACTTGAGACAATTTGACATTTTGTGATAACTTATGTGCTGTTAAGTGTACATACCACAACCGGAGACCAATTTGTCCGGATTACAGTATTGCTAGTAGACTAAGATTCAAATTTATCTATGGGGCAAAAAGTTTGGACTACAGTTTATTTTGCTTAGAATCTTACTCTGCTTGACTCGGACTAAGCCAAGCCTGGCGAAGGCAAATCGCCGATAGTGCGAACCCAACCCATCAAGAAAAAAGTATTTAAGATAAAAAAGATGATTTAATCTCTCTGTGTCATGGTTCTTTCTTTTTTGCTTTACCTATTTAAGAAAACGATTTTAAAATTAAAATTTTGTTTTTATAGTGTTTTGTCACCATACAAACTTAATAATATGAATTGCATATTGCACTTGTAAAAAGCAACTTTGGCTGTGTGATAGACGAGGAATCGAACCCCGTGTATTGTGAGAGCAATCTCGCAACATTGATGTCGTCACGCAGCCTACGAGTTAAAGAAAGCGCATGCAAAATTCAACAGGCTTGCTAATGTGACGGTGGCCGAGTGGTATAGGCATACGCCCGGATTGCGTAAGACACGGGGTTCGATTCCTCGTCTGTCACACAGCCAAAGTTGCTTTTTACAAGTGGAATTTGCAATTTATAAAACGATTTTATGTCAAAAAAAGTTTCCGTCGAATGTTAGTGCTATGCTCTCGAATGCAACACTTCACTGAAATTGATTAAAAACATGTTTTTACATATTGCATAACCAAATAAAACATACATGTACACATCCAACCTTAGCTTAACTATCTCTGAGGATGCAGCTACCAACCAATTTGTTCGGATTACTAGTATCGCCTTCTCGACCGAGGTCTAAAAATATGTAAAGCCAAGCATCGGACCAGCATTGTCCGTGTTTGTTTTATAAAGATTAAACAAAGGAAAAGCATTGATTGAAAGGTTATGTTTGAACCTGGTATAGCGGCCATTTTATAAATTGCGAACGGAAAAATCCACAAGGCTGTTTGTTGATGCTACGAACGTTGTTTGTAAGCGGAAAAACGGCAATGCTGTGGTGAGATAAAGAGAAACAAATTAACATTTAAGTGATGCCCAAGCACCGCATAAAAGCACAGGCAATCAAATCGTAATATGTACCTAATATATAGGTACTCAATGGGGAAAAGCATCGGAGCGGCAGCGCCTTGAAACCAGCGTGCTAAGCCACTACACCATAGAGATCGTCAAATGTATGGTACAACAGATTTTTTTATTGAATTCATTATAGTTCCCATAGTAAGAGTTGTTCATATCCATCAGTAGAGTCTTCACACAAAATTTGGTCACTAAATAAAATTTTAGCCTGTATATTTGATCGGTGAATTAATTTTTTCGCACTGCATTAAATTTATTGCATTCGAACGTTTAGCGTGTGTCAACTTTCATTCTCGGCAATGGCAAAAATATTTTCGCTCCTTTGCCGCCCTCGGACACTACTTTAATAAAAGTTCGTCGCATGAGAGACGGGTATCGGTCGTCGGATTTTAAGACCGGTCGATGTCCGACTTGGTAGCATTGCATGCATAAAACATGTAGCGAAATCTTAAATCTGGAGAACTACTCCGTAAAATGTTGTCTATTCCCCGAAGTTTTCAGGTCGACACTCAGTTCTACTGGCGGTGACTCTTACGGTATAAATTGCCGTGTGACAAAAGTTATATTTTCATGATTTAATATTCATCATCATTATCATTATCAGCCAAAGAACGTCCACTGCTGAACACAGGCCTTCCCACGGTTTTCTACATCGACCGGCTGGGTGAGCGGTTTGCATCTAGTGTGATCCTGCAATCTTTACAAGGTCGTCTGCCTGTTCGTCTTGTCGGTAGACGTCACGTCTTTGGTCGAAGGGTCTTCACTAGTTTTTTTAACCGACTTCAAAAAAGGAGGAGGTTATCAATTCGACTGCAAGTTTTTTTTTGTATCTCCTCATATCTCAGTCGTTTGTCGACCAAATCAAAAAAAAATTTCGCCTACTTAGAGGGTGTACCTTCTAGTTGGTCCCATTTTTTCCATTTTGGGATCTGATGATGGGATCTTGGTGTAATCGAGGGAAACCCTCAAATTTTAAAGGCAGGTATAGTGTTTCTTTAAATTACTAGAATCTTAATGTTGACGTGTTGTTACGTCTGATAGTCAACATCTTGTGGGGCTGAGCTGATGGTGGAACTCCTTAACGCTCAGGAGTTGAGTAATTATTATGACGGAACTTATGATAGGTAATTTGTAGCTTCTTAAAACGGATTTCAGATTTTCTTTGCCTAAAACGGATTCCTTTCCTTACAATGGTGAAGAGTTTATTTAAGACATTTTAGTGCATTTTGGTTTTGAAGTCGGTTTTTACTTTTTTTTATTTGCCTCAACGGCCATCAGCCCTTTGCACTATGTGCCCTGTCCATTGCTACTTGAGCTTACAGATTCACTGGGATGTATCCATTACCTTAGTTCTTCTACGTATCTCCTCATATGTCTGATTCGATCTCATAGAAAAAGATTTTAAGCTTCTTTATAAAGCATAGTTAGAGATCATGTTTCGGATCCGTATGTCATCGCTGGTATGATTTGAATTCGCACTTCAAAAATATCTTCTCAACGTTCCATCCTAAGCAAACTTTTCATCATACGATGAACTAGACAACTAGAATCAGCTTGTAGCGTCCCAATCCGCTTACGCTTCCGTTACCGATTATGAGCTTGAGCCTACACAAAGATCGTACGATGATCAGGTGATTTTCGCATCTACGCATAACTATACCTTCCTATGCGCGCCCGACTTCGCTCCGCCCGCCTGCAATATGGCTGCGCGTGCGCTTTTGTTCTAAGCTCCGCCCTTGCGGCCGGACACAATATGGAGGCGCGCGCGCCTTTGTTTCTATCCTGCGTGACGTCACATGGGACAGCGCTTGCTAGATGGCCACCTAATTTTCAGCTCCCACTACGACCGAAGATCATCGTGCATAAAAGGACGACGGACCACAACGGGACGACTCACTCACTCTGCATTCGCCTTCGTAATTAGCATTCGTGCCTATTGTCAATATACCCTTTGTATCTTTCATTATTTATTTCAATAATTATTTTTACTGAGTGAGACGTATTTCATTTATTCTTCCTATTAGGCTTGACACTGATCTATACCACTAAAGTAAATTAATCTAATTCATTCATAGTATATTTCATAAATCTAGCTTCAAAAATTAAATAAAAATAGGAATCCTAGGAAACATACTACAAAATACCTAGGGTTTCTATAAGCTATCAGAGAACCGTTGTGAAATCATTTGACCATATAAAATTATACATATAGGAAGACTAGACTGACATAATGACAAGAATTAAAAAATATATGAGAATAGCACCTCTGAGAAGAGTGCGAGCGCCAGATAACACGGCTTCAGTTTGTCGAATAAGGATCCGATGGTGGACGGTCCGATTTCATTTGGAAGGGTGATGGATATACGCGATTCCTTGGATTTACAGACAGATCTCTTGATTCTTATTGAATTTTATACATTGAAATATAAATAAACAGCATCTAATGCAAAAATCCCTGCATCATTCTTCCTTTCTGTATTGTGAACCACGTAAGGTCGAAAAGGTATTACTGCATAACTTGTACAAAAGACTGAACAAAAATGCTTTGTTAAGTTTCTTCGAACACAATTTCATTATGAAACTTCTTGCAACTTACCAGCACAAAACTGACCCATTGAAAGCAAACCAAGAACCGACTAATTACTGTTTCCTTTTACACAAACTTGTGCTTCACTTTTCGAATCAACGAGCGATCTTCCATCCATCGATTTGAATGAAAAAAGTAATTTAAAATGACCTTGTTTGGATTATAGAGTCAGTTTTTCCTCTCAGAGAGATAAATTAAAAACCATTTTTCACGTAATTCCCTCGTGCTCTGGATAGGGTAATCTATACAAATAGGTGTGTATCAAGTATTACACAATGGCCCGGTTTGGTTATTTTATTGGGGGAAAGAGCGATGGAGTCTCTGTGGTACACTCACCTCGATTGAGACAGAGTATCGTTTAGTGTGTGCTTTTTGCAAGGTAAGAAAACACGTTTACATTCGCCTTCTAATTACCATTTGAATTTGCAAGTAGGCTTAGGAGCTTAGGCAAGAAAAAAATAAAATAAAGAGATCGGGCAACTATGTATTAAGTGTGGTTGTCGGTGTCGTGGTCGCTTCTCTTATTACATTTCTGTATACGTAATAAAAAAACGACCAAGTGCGATTCGGACTCGCGCATTGACGGTTCCGGGCCAACTTTAACTAAATTAGGCTTCCAATTAGCCAAAATACTACAATATTTTATAGAAAGCAAAAATAACTTTGTTTTTTATAGTATTTGTATGAATGCCAAAGTTAGAAGATCTCGATCTCGTTCAAACCAATTTGCGTTGAAAGTATTTGCGAAGCACTGTATCGAGTATCTTTTTTTCAAAATTCTCACTTGTTTCGTTCAATAGTTAGACGAGAGGAGGCCTTTTTTACCACTTTGGAAGCGTCTATCTCCCAAATGTGATACTTTTAGAAAAATGGTTCTAGAAACCTCGATGTTATTTTAAGAGACCTATCCATAGTCATGCATAGGCATTTTTTTTGTTTAAGATCCATATATGGGACGCCTGGTTAACAGGATACAACTACCTCCCAGGTTTTGTCTGTAAAAGCTAATAGTTTCTAAATTGGCTATGACATATGCACGGAAAGACAGACAGACAGACTTGACGAAATGTAAGGGGTCCCTTTTTTGTCATTCGGCAACAGAACCCTAAAAAACAGTCATGATGCGTATGAAATATATACTTATGAACGTTTGAGGAAAACAAAAACAAAAAAGTAACTTAGAATGTAAATAAATAATATCAACGATGTAAGTAATGTGAAAAAATATTGCCAGTATAATGTTTGAGTACCTAGCAAGTTTGGAAACGAACTTTAGCGAGTATTTTTTATGGGAGTATCGAGCAACTTTCCCGAAAAAAGTTGATACACAACACACTATTTTAGCCAGAACAATTACGTTGTCGTAATAAACTTTACTACAAGAGATAAATAATAATTAAAACAATACAGATACTGAGTGAATCTTCCAACAGCTTTACAGAGCTGAGGTAAATATTTATTGTTATTCTACAAAAGATTTATTGTAAATATGCTTTTCACTTACCGCCTATCTACAATCTACTTAAAAAATCATCTTTAATTTTCTGTAAAAAATTTTTTTTTTTTTAATTTTTACTTGCAATGTACTTTTGTATGGGTGGAAACTCTGTTCTACCGTTTAAGCTGAAATTTCGTATACACGTTTAGTTTAGATAACAATGCAGGGTTGGCTATGTGATGTCATTCTAAATCCAACATGGCGGATTATCCAAGATGGCGGAATAGTATTTTTTTCTGCACTACCACAATATGGGTATCAAATAAAGGGGTTTCTAAGGAGAAGACGAAAATAATAGGTACTAAGTTACATTAAATCCACTATAGCGGATTATCCCAGATGGCTTTTTTTAGCTTTTCTGCATTACCACAACAATGTATAAAAATAAACTTTTCAATATAAATGAAAAAATAAACTTTTCAATAAAATAATCTTATCAATTAAGAACTATGTATGTACTTGTGATTTGTATGTTTAATATATTTTCGTAATCTGTGTAATGTGTGTCTAGTGCATTAAATAATATTTATTATTCATTATTTATGTACCTAATAAACAATTTTAATTTTATAAAAGCTTGTTGTGAGATGTGCCTGTATCTAACTGGTTATGTATGACACAATTTTATATGACTTGAAATAATAAGAAATAAAATGTCTCATAAAAAGGAAAAACAAATTAATATCGCGACAAGCTTTATTATGGAATAGGTACATATTTGTAGTACTTATTGAATAATTTTGATTAGTTAATTTCCATATTTTTACTAACCGACTGCGCGGGACATATTATAGTGCACAAGTAAGTGCGCAAACACAGGTGCACTCTCTAATCCTTTCACTCTCTTAGCCCGATGGGACAGCAATCTGACACGACCGGAGAGAGATCATGCGCAGGACCAATGAATGGTTCTACGTGCTTTTTCCAAGGCACGCGGGTGAAACACCGCCAACTTTCAAACTCTGGACTGCCCTAAGAAATCCTGAACAGAAAAACTCAGGTATATATTTTTGTCCCGACCCGGGGATCGAACCCGGGACCTCTGGCGCAGCCGTTGCTTTAAAGTTCAAACCTCTTACCCCTACGCTACCGAGGCAGTAGAATAAAGCTTTAGGCTATGAAATATAACACGAGGACGGGAAGACAGGAATATCAAAACGCGTGAACGAAGTCGCGGGGACCGCTGGTAATAAATAATTAACCTAATTACCCTGAGGCGACTAACGATGTTTCATTAAATAAGTAACTTTATTACTGTCGATAACTAGGTAACTAGATGCCTGAGGCGTTTAATACAAAATACTCAAGGTTTTAAGTAAGGATATACTAATAATTGACGTTTAGATATACAGGGTGACTTTTAAAACATTGGCAATATTTTAAGTCGACATGATTCGTAATCTCTTCTACATATAAAAATTTAAATCAATTGTTATAAAAAATATTTTGATGAAACGGAGAAAAATCATATTATAGTACATTATGATACAAGTGTGCTAAGTTGACCATTATATACAAGGCGATATTGTGTGCGCACGAGCGAAAGCGAGTGCGCCATAAGAAAGCCGCGTATATAATGGTCACAGGCACACGCGTATCATACGTCGTTTTTCAACACACTTGCGAGGAAAAAACAAGACTCTTCATTTACTAAGTTTTTAATTATTAAAACATTTAGTAAAAATACATTTCACTCGATTTTGATGGCAAAGACTTTCGCACGCGTTTTTTGCCTCGTTACGTATGTCCGGCGGAGTAAATAATAGGTTTTCTTCATTTTCTTTACTTGAAGTAGGCATTTTCATTAGTATTAAACTTCTTAAATAATGCAAACTTCGTCACAGCCGACAATTACCTATTTACGAAAAATGGCGCATTGTTTTTTTTTCTTGCCGCGATACCGATGCTCGCGCAAGGCTTAGGCGCGAACTAGATCGGCCAACAGCCAAGATTAAAAATGTAATAATTCATGTTTAAAACACAAATCACAGAAAATTTTAAATAAGTTTGAGCTATTGTTAGTAATAAATCTGGATTTACCATTTATTGAAATAAATATGTAGATACTGTTATTTTTCGCATAAATACTGTTTGTTGCTAAAATAAAAGTATTGTATAACCCGACTAAATTATATCGCTTCTTCTTCTTACTTACGACTTGGTACTAGGGTACAAACCTAAATTGGTCGGGTTAATAAACTAAAGGCACTAGTGCAATAATATAATGAAAAAGCACGCGTGTTTAATATCTATTATTATGAGCCAAAAATCGGTGGAATAAAGACGTCGTTATGAGCAAGTGTGTTGAAAAACACTTTATAATCTTCGCTTCGATTAAACTTATAAATTACAGTTTGATTTTATAAAATTTACGGAAAATATTTAAGTATAAAAAAATTACTTCGCCTTAACGGATCTCAGAAATCGAACTGATACTTTATGATCTATCTAGGTTTCATCAAATCAATTGATTTTAATTATGTTGATATTTAATTATGTTGATGAGACTATTAATCATGAGTAGGTTCTTAGTTTAAAATATTGCCAATGTTTTCAAAGTCACCCTGTATTGTGAACGAAAGTACGAATAGGTGGGTTTTATGCGTGCACTAAGGAAATATGGTCCTGTTATAAATCAACTTCGCTAATTTCAACAACTATTCAGCTTTATAATATTATATCTCAGCGAGTATGTGTGTTGAACGTGTATATATGACGCCTTAGCCCTAGAAACTTTAATAAGTATATATGTCAGTTACCAACATCACTATCTCTGTTAAACTAAAATGATAACAGAATACTCTCAAAGACTGCTTCTTTTTACTCTTAATACACCTGCAACTCCGTTGACAGTTTCTAATCTGCAACGAAGCCGAGATAACACGTTCACTGCCGACGCCAGAGCTGGGACTCCGCTATGTTACTATCACAATTTTCTATACTACCGACTCCTGTCTTAGTCACTCAATACTTTATCATGTTGAGAGCGACAAAGACAACCGTATTAAAACTACGAAGAGATAGAATTTAGAGTAGAGCAATCAATCTAAGACTTTTTGATAAACTAGCATCGCTCCGCGAAAGAGGTTTACGTTGTGTGTACTCTTTGCGAGATTTCAAAATGATTTTGAAGATAGCATTTTGCGATTTTCTATTTTTGTAGATACAATTTTTTTTTTCAAATTGCAATCGGTACTTAAGTTAAGGTTGCTTCAAAGCAAAATTATTTGTTATTTTTCTTTCCTGGTATTGTGTTCAATTTCCAGGCAGCTTAATTCCGACTCAGTGTAAACGAATATTATCAATATAATAATATTTTAATGATAGATAACAAATGGTACGAATATCAATATTTTAAGCAACCTACGGCTCGGTCGTGTTCAGATGGGTCACCATTCCGACCATTAAAGTGGTATATATCACAAGTATTCCATGCTTCGGAAGGCACATTAAGCCGTTGGTCCCGGCTCAATCAGTTGATACTAGTCGTCAAGCCTGGTCAGAGGCCTTATGGGCGTTTTGATAACATCTGAAAGCAAGGTTGGACGCTTTTCTTACAAACACACTCCGCCAATACGCTCTGAGCCTGCGTGGTGGAGTAAGGCTCAAACTACCTCAAAGTTGAGGTTCGGCCTTTGCCCAGCAGTGGGACATCACAGGCTAACTTTACTTACTTTCCTGACTTCCTGTTCTGACTGTTCAACATGACAAATATGTCAATATAAATCAGCATTATTGTTTTAACAAGGTATTCTTTGTGTCAGTCTTTAAACTTTTATTCTAAGTTGACTTATTCAACAACTGAAATTGTTGCCTACTAAGCGACTTTTTAATATATAATAGTGTATTAAAGCTCAATGAAAACAAATAAAATAATTCCATTCATCTAAGCTCATGTTAGAACGGCACGTGTAAGAGATTTCAATTTTAAGATTATCAGAAAATCCACCTACGCCTTCAAAGAATTCTCGACTTACGGAATAAGAGTACTACAAGTATTGATATTTTTTCTTCTAAATGTAATATAGCTTCCCAATGTTGAAGCTCGATAAATTATGTCTAATAATTAATATAAACAACGGGTGAAGTGCAATCAATACTTGAATATCTTGATGGAGTTCAAATTACTTCAAAAGTGTTGTGAAATGAAATCCGGTTTCAGGGTCAACAGATGTTTATTCCAGATAGCTTGGGTAATGGAACCTTGTTACTAAATTCAGCCTGTACAAGATCCAATAGAAAACATTTAAAGAATTTGTATTAAAACTTTGTTTAAAATTGACTGGGTAGAGTCAATGTTAAAATTTAAACATTATTTTTATGTGTTCCATCTATATGTTGAACGATTAAGTACGAAGTTCGATAAGAAATACAACTACTATAAAAATCAACAAGAAAAAAAAAGATTCTGTAAGGACCGATTTTACCAAAGTCAGATAAGACTTATCCGACAGAACTAGTACAAAACGACCGATTTTAACAAAAACGATTGCTGACAAATAAGTCACGTATTCGAATTAGGCATTTTGTATTTTATGCGACAAATATGCCTTATATATCTTATATTCTTTAGTGAAGTATACCTTTATAAAGACGCTTTAGATTTTTGTTTTCATTGATAAGAAGACATAATGTTTTTTACTCTTAAAAACATAATTCATAATACCTAACTCTTTATTGCACACCAAATTAGAAGTTACAAGAACACGTACAATTTAGGCGGTCTTATTGCGACTATAAGCGATCTAAAACATAACTAAACTTCATAATCATCATCCAACTTAGTTTAAGTAACAGTGGGTTAAATCACTTTTCTCTTCATGTCAGTTTCTTAGATATAGTATCCGTCAATACTACAGAGCGAAATTGATCTTTTGGTCAACGGCAAAAATCAGAACTAACACTGTAAAATAAAAAAAATAAAAAATGTAAAATTAAAAAGAACGAGTGAAGCATAATCTCCCCAATATACAAAAGATTTTCCTATTTGCCCTTTTGTTTTATTTTCGTACGCGCTCTGTGTAAACTATAAAAATGATTGTGTTCAAATACCGTAGAGCTAACCTCTTTTAATAAAGTTATAATTTTCAATATTTTTTATTTATTGTTAATACAATTGTTTTACAATAAACATACATGTATAGAACTATTAAAATCATTGTCGTTCCCATTCGTCCAGTTTGTTTTGGTCGGGCAAACAATATAAGGTAATAAATAAAAAGACCCTAATAAATAAATAGACTCCCTGAATCAAGGGAGATTTTCTTGCACTGGCTACCCTTATTGAATGCTAGAGCCCCCTGTTGATATTATCTATAGGCAGAAGATCCTTGTCGCACTGTTCCTTGTTAGGACCTGTCACTGTCACTGCGCAGCGAGAGAAATGTGCAAAAATTAACTGTATTGATACGAACCAGACTAACGAATCTGAACGGGCAAGCGGGAGGAGTTTGACATGTTTGACAGGTTCATTTTTATGATAACCGGTAGTACAGTAAGACCTAGATTGAACGTCATTGTATCGCAAAAACTCATTTTCAGCGAGTTTATTACCTTAACTGAGATCACTGTGTCTTACATTAATCAGCGTTTTACTGAAATCAAAATGAGTGTTAATGTCAATGAAGAAAACCATATTTTGTGATTTACAAATTTTATTAAGACTTGCCTCACGTTCAGGACTCAAGATTGAGTTACCTACGTAACTACGTAACTACAAACTACAAATTACTTTTTTTATTATTAATTTGTAACTACAAATTATCAAAACGTTGTTTTCTAATTAAGTTCATATTACGAATTAGAAGTAATATCATTTGCTTAGGTACTTATTTGGCACCTACACGGCAAAAAACATAATACACTCACTCATGCTCGACAAATGTAGTTGTTAAAACCTCCTTTTGACATAAAAGTCGGCTAAATATTTAGCCACGAAATAAGGTACGTGATGTTTTCTCTGTAAATTGTATATGATAGGAAAGTATGTTTTTTCTTACTATAAAGCTGATGTGCTTCTGTATTTGTAAACAAATTCGTTAACCAACGACACACGCAATGTTAATGAAAGATTTCTAAGAAACTGATATCAGAGGATTCAAAACAGACATGGCCGTCAAGCTCAAGCAGTAATAAGTAATCAATCATTTACCAACGACACTAGCAATGTTAATGAAAGATTTCTAAGAAACTGATATCAGAAGATTCAAAACAGACATGACCGTCAAGCTCAAGCAATAATAAGTAATCAATGATTTAAAACAGTGAAACTGACACGTCTACGCCGAACTTTATTTATGTTGAAGAAACTTTTCGAAGAAATCAGAAGTTTTATATCTTTG
The DNA here is from genome assembly GCA_963924145.1 of Pyrausta purpuralis. Taxonomy (NCBI): domain Eukaryota; kingdom Metazoa; phylum Arthropoda; class Insecta; order Lepidoptera; family Crambidae; genus Pyrausta; species Pyrausta purpuralis. Next base: position 4,006,238 of record OZ001648.1, on the reverse strand, counting down.
ATGAACAGTTTTTTTGTTCATTATTTAAAAAAAATATACTACCTCTTTAATCTTAAGCTAAATTTTCTTTCATAAGCGTTTCAATTATTATTTCAGTAACACGTTCTATAATTTTAATTCCGTTCCTTCGCCCCAGCGAATTATAAAATGGGTATTTAATATTCCTCTCGTTTAATCTGTTACTTCATCTCTCAATATTCTCAAAAACACTCAGAAAGTATAACCTTCGAATTGCATTTAGCTCCAAATTGCTTCAATTAAGTGAAGGGGTCCCTAAACATTAATTCTGAAGTTCTTGTTAACTGTAGTCTGATCCCGTCCCAGAGGACCTGTCCCTTTCCGATCTGATTTTCGACTTTGTCCAGTTTTATTTTTACTTCGGTCATGCTGGATTGAGGATTTTGTTGTGATTTAGATTTAATTTTAAACTGAAATCTGTAGGACTGAGTTCCAAATTAAAACAAGTTTATGAATAGTGTCGTATACAATGGATGTTTTATTAAGAATGATTTATTTAGATATTTTGAAGATAATTTTATCTTCTGATTCAAATGAAGGGCTGAAACAAGATAATCAGATATCATCGTCAAAGGCTATACCTTAAAAGATAAGTGAAGGCTCACATTGAGTTAATACTAGTAACTAGTAATTACTTTATTAAGGTAATGAAAAGAAAGTATCCAAATTTCAACAGAGAATATGGTTGGAAAGTGCCACGTGCATGGGATCCTGCTCGATCTTTCTGCGTGGGTAGGGACGTCAATTTAATATCAATAAATGGTGGTAGTTTTATTTGTTGTAATTATATAATGACAAATATCACCTTAGTCTTGCCTGTGACCTCGGATGCTGTAAAGTACGAAATATATAAATGTGCGCAAAGTTATTCCGTAAAAAGTTTTTATTTCAATGAGTCATAGTCGCGTGATCAAAACCTTCAGAACCAAACATAAATAGCTGAATGATCCAAAGGATATCCGATTACTAAGTACCAATCAGCCAATGGGCGGTCGTAGGATCTAAAATTAATTTCGGAATCTCTGACATTCTTCGTTTGCAACAGGTGCCCAAAATGCTTGTCGTTTGAGACAATCGGTATTTCGAATCGATTATGAGCTCAGGAACTCATTGATAACGGTTCCTATTAAAATTAAGGGTAATGTCTCAATCTCTTTGCTCTTTATTTAATCTTCGATCACTGGATGTCTTTATTTGATCAGATGAATAAGATGGCGTCATGATCTAGTTATTATTTGTCACAACTTTTTACGCAGGATGAAGGATTTATGAAGTTACACTGAAGGAAATGATTTATAATACCTATTGTATACCACAATACAAACATTTGTGTGCATGAACATGTCTGTTTGTATTGGTCTGGGTGTTTTCTATGTATATCATGTATGCATTTACAAACAAAAAGTATTTAAGTATTATATCCGTTGTCTGGCACCCATAACACAAGCTTTGAGTAGCTTACTTTGGGCCTGATGGCGATGTGTGGGAATTTCCAAAGGATATTTATTTATTTATTTTTTATTATCTTAAAAAAAAAACTCTTTAGTACAGATCACAATCCTTACCAATTTTTTTTTACAAACAAGAAGGTAAGTTGATATTCAGTTACAACTACTGCTTGTGACAACATGTTTTATCTCAGTTTAATCACATAGAATTGTATTATTTAAATTAGCCGAAAGGATTAGCATAGCTATCCAACGCGGCAACGCTGCCAGCACCATAGCCTCCTTGCCGCAAGGAAATAGTTTCGTTGTTAAATAGGTAGATTTTAAATTATTTGTTATGTTGCATATATTAGATTTATTTTTTCTTCATTGTTTCAATAAAAATTTGCCGAGAAAGCAAATGAATACAGAGGTAACGAATATTTTAGAGGTACTGTGAATATATCGAATAATTTATACACAGGAAACACTCAGGACGTGACATTACTTTTTCCTTCGCTTGGCCGAAATAACTTCTTCTAGGCCTTCCTCTAGTAGAAGATAACAGGAGTTATCATTTTATCTTCTTGCTACTTTTCCTTCCATAATACTCTCAAAGGATGTATATCAAAGGATACTCTGTCATTTCGTATCGCGTACAATCATATTTACCCATCTATTTTCTATTATTTACAAGATATTCCTTTTCTCATCTACAATTTTTGACATTTCACACAATACTTTTTTTTAATGTCCCACAAATAATATAAATAAACTTCCTTCCAAAATTTGACTTAAAAGCCTAATCTAACGCATTAGTCTTTTATTTAAAGGAAACGAATTCTTTTAGAGTCGGCGCATGATGTCAGTGTACCAACAGTGTAATGATATCATATCTCATTTTTAAAATTTGTTTTTATGATTTTTAGTTCTTACACAAATCTCAAAAACGACTGAACCCATTTTGATGAAACTAACACTATACTCTTAATTGAACTTTACCTGCTTGAACTAAAAATAATCATCTCTATATGACATCTCAATTAAGAGAAATCCGTGGAATACTTACAAATATACGAAGATATAAACATAAAGACATACCTGTACATCATAAACTTACAAAATTTAGCACATGTGTTTGGAAGGTTTACTAGATCTAGATACTCAAATATTATTTATCGATATCACAAATATACACCTTGAATTGTTTACCTCCTTTTTTTAAGTCGGTAAAAAGAACCGCTTAAGCAAATCAATGTCTAATATCAGTTAAAATAATATCAATACAGAAACGGGACTATTGTACCAGAGATTTATATTTTTTCCCTTTATAGTTTATGCACCATAAAATAAATTACGAACACACAACCCAGATATTTTATGAGGGGCCTTATAACATTATCACTGTTTCCAAAACTTTCTAGGGGTTGAAACCCCTGTTTATTGGGGTTGAATGATGAATCGCTTGAAAACCATTTTGTGGATTTGAAGTGTAAAACATAATCATTTAGAGAAAGATTTTTACTCAGTGCAAAAGGACGACTACAGTTTTTAATACTTTACAGGGCAGTATCCCAGACACAATAGAATTCATATTGCTTTGCGGCTATAGCCGTTCACTGTCACAAAATGTGTTTAATTGTATTTAAGAGTTGACGACAACAGTTTATTATCACCAAAAACAATTGAAATCGTGAGGTAAATAAGTACTGTTTGTGATTGATAATCTTCTTATTTTTTTAGGTAATTAATTGTTAATTTTTAAAAGTGTTTAATTTACTTTGACATGTGGCAACAACATATTGAAAATGCTACTAAATCCACAAATAAGAACTGAAATATAGACTTCCGTTTCCTCTCCGCTGCATTTCACATAATAATGTATATTTCCTTATTTCCCTGAGTTCCCTTGTCAATACGATGTCCTTACTCTAGATCAGAAAATTTTGTGAAAGCAAGTCAGAAAAAGTCTAAAACGTAACTTGCATTGAATTTGTTTAAATTGTAGGACCGTACTTCATATGAGTTATTCAATGTAATTTTCGATTCAATTCAGAATTACATATTGAAACTTCTATCTGCTTGATATTATAAAAAAGTCTGATACGGTTTAAAAATATGAATATTTGCGAATATTAAATCAAACCTAGTACAATCTAACCGATCAGAAAACGTACTTGTAATTTATACATGTTACAAAAATCATTTGTGTGTCCAGATATCTCCATTTCTCCAAAGAGAAACAAGGAAACCACATTTAGATTTAGTTTCTTCCATTGTCTTTGGACATGAACAAATGTAACTGAGACCACACCCTGTAAAAGGACTATTTTTTGACACATTTCCTATCCCTCACTTTAGCTAAAGATGTTGTATCAAATATTTCTTCACGACACCTTTATCAATAGCGCTTTTTAACGGGCTTATATTATCTGCCACTTAATAATTTATAAATGTAGTGTTTTTTAGTTCAGTGATTTTTGGAGGAATACTTCCAAATTAATTTTACGTTTTTTACGCTTAGTTAAGAAGCTAAAGGAGGGGGCGCCATTTAAAAAACAACTTAACTGTAAACATAACTTTGCTATTCATATAAATACTTTGAAAAACAAAGTTATATTTGCTGTCAACAAAATATTGTGGTATTTTGGCTAAGTGGAAGTAAGTGGATCTCTAATTCAGTTAAAGTTGGCACGAAAATCTTAGTGTGCGAGTCCGACTCGCATTTGGCCGGTTTTTTTCTGTATTGTCTTTGCTCTGGGTGTTGAGGTACCACCGATGTTTCCAATTTCCATTTTCACAAGTGCATTAGCTACTTACTTATGAATCAGAGCAATGTATGTGATTGGTGACTAATGATTATTTTAATTATTTCCTATCTGTTTTTGACTAAATCCAAAAATTACAAAATTTCAGACAAAACAAAAGCAGAGTAGGACCTCTGGCCAACGCAAATTCCTTTTTAAAGTGGGGCACTGACGTGTCCTGAAACCAAATGGTCTATCGTCTTGACCTTTCGCCCTGTGATGCTTGCCACAGGCGTATCCGAAGTTATTGGGGCTGACGGTGTTGGAAATCTGATACCTTTTAAAAAGGTTCTATAATTCTGCTAGCAAGCACCAAGGTGTAGGTAAAAAATATATGTATACAAGTGCCTTATTATCTTAAGATAACAATCAAGCATTCACAATGTATCTCTAAAACAACTATTACTATCCGTTTATGGGTTAGTTTCAACCAGTGGCTGGTAAACTCGAGTAATTATTGGCTACACACAAAAAGTCAACATAACAGATGGTGTGCCAATATATCACAATGGGTATAACTAAAAGAAAATTGTAGGGACCACCTTAAATATATTAAACAAAAAAAAAATGGTATTATTTGCGTATACTATACATATCTCAAATCTTCTCGACAGCCCTAATCTCTTAGCACTGCGCTTAGACAGACGCCATGTTTCGGGACAAATCAAAAAAGTTAGCAAGAAGTTTGTTATGGTGTTGATTTAACATGTTACGCGCGTCGCTCGAGAAAGCCTAAATATGATTTTGTGTTGATATTACAACTGTATTTTAACTCAAGAGTGTACGAATGTTACTTAAAATCGTTTTTTTTATTGTTTTTTTATTAATTTGGCGAATTTTACTGCGGAATCACAAAAACATACAAGAAAAAAAATGAAGTAATCAGATCATCAACCAGCAATAAATATTTGACGTATCTATATCGTCAGTCATTTAAATTTGATTACGATCTAGACTGATTGGATCTTATTGTCGATGTTAATATTTGGTTACCATACATTAATACATTATGTATTAATTATTACAAGCAATCAATATGCTCCATTGAATCACTATGCTTGATTGAGAACATAACTTACAATGTGTCTGAGATAATTAACGTCACTTCACAGAAAATTGATTACTTTATTGTGAGAATGTACGAAAAAACTTAGTTGCAAAACCAAAATATATACTTATTTTTAAGCATTAATCGCTATGTTTCCCCTCTTTAAGATGATTAATTTAGATGTACACGTAGAAATAATTTTGGCGTAAAATTGTGTAGGTGTCCTCTTTACTTCTTTTTTCGCGAAATTTCAAGGTTGAAGTATTCTTGTAACCTAAAATGTCACAGTTTTATCCATAATTTCACCGCCTAAAATTAATTTCAATGAACTTGAACATAGTTGAAAGTATGCCGAATTAATTTCAGATATTTCAATATTCAGTGTTTATTTAACATTTCTCGTATTCATCGCCTTTTCTTTTCAAATCACGTATTCTGTAACCTTTCTTCCTATATTTATTTGCGTCATCAGCTTTTTTAATTTCTTTTGATAGACATTTGATAAAACTTATTAATTCATTAGCTGATGAATTAATAAATAATTTCATTTCAATAAAAAAGCGACCTATAATAAGTTGTAAAAAAATATCGGAAATTAAAAGACCCTTTTCTTGTTTTTTAAAGTGGCTGTTTATTTTCTTACAATATTTTTTCGGTCTCATCCTATTAACATACTAAGTTTCTAAAATCTCGCGTGTCAAAATACATTATTATCTAGAGCCTTATTTTTGAATCAATCGCATCAAGATGGCGTGTGATATTCGGTTGATTACTGTCTGATTTTCGATTGAAAATCTACAAAGGAATGATTTTGAAAAAAAAAACTCAATTTTGTGAGTATTCACGTCTGTATTTTGCGTAATTTTCTTTGATTTTTCTATTGTTATTATTTGCGAAAATCACAAGCCATATTCAAGCGAGTGATTCAAAAATAGGGCCAATATACTGGTTAACTAAGGAAGCGGTAAAGTAGATCGACATTTAATTAATAAAACAGACGTCCCTAATTGCTAGAGCTGAATGCATCTGTTACTTGCATTTGGAATGTTTCACTTGTTCGTTCTGCTGTTTAAATAATGGCTTTACAACTTCTACGTAGAGATCGTAAATTCGCCATAATAATAATTTTGGAATCACTTTACATAAATGCGACATTAATTAGTCATTTTATGTAATTATGGACGTGTATCAAATTGTTAAGAAACCTGGTTGTTTGATTTCGTGCATTATATAGTACGCACGTACTACGTTTCTTAAACTTATATGGCTTTTTCAGAACATTTTGAGAGAATCCAATCCATCAGGTTTCACGAAAATAGACGTGAATTCCAATATGTTTCGAATAACACCAACTAAACTAATGATGAAAGTTTGTCCGAACAACAAAGTGACTAGCGAAAATATAGATAAAGTTATAGAAAATATGTATTATAGTTATCTCTATCGCTATTCTCGTCTCTTTTATTGCCTCTATAACTTTACTTGCACCGCCTGTATATATATTTTTCTCTGTCCTGACCTATGGTTGACTGGTAGAGAATGCTTTTGGCATTAAGTCCGCCATATGTACCTACAATTTTTTGTTGTGTGCATGAGGTTTTTAATAAATAAATAAAAAAATAAAATATTTCATTTTAATATTACTCATAGTAAATTCATCAAATTCGAAGCATATAAAATCGACAGTAATATATTTTTAGGAAATTTTCACGCGCTTAACACAAGAGACTGGTATGTCCAATTGATAAAACTCAAAAATATTATCGCTTATTATTACGTCATCTTGACAGGCCAAGATTTTTATGCATGGCAAGGGCAGCATTAATCGAGTTATATACATTTTCTCAATGTGGAGTCGCGTAAAAATCTTGGCGTGTACAGATGACGAAATAATAAGTGGTAATATTTATTATTTTCACCAACTATACACACGTGAGTCCTGTCTCTTGTGTCCAGTTGATGAAAATCCCATTTTAAGAAGATATTAATTGGCACTATTCGCAATTTCAAGAAGAGCATTTTGTTAAAGATCGCTTTTTTCTTTTGTGTCCATGACATCACCCAAAACATCCGAACCGCGTTCAAATCGAAACAGTCTTTTGTTTCTTTGTACGACAAAGCTTTAATTACTGTACCGGTTAGTATCAACGCTGTATTTACGTCCTCTTCGCGTTCTAGTCCCTAATTGAATATAAACTGTACACATATTCTAATAAAGCTCAAAACCGCGTATCGTTTCGTCACTGTTCTAAGAGACTAAAATTTTATTTGAGCTCCAACAATTGATATATTTGAAGCAAACAATGTAACAGATGTAATTAAAGGGGGGCGCCGAGTTAATTCAGTTTTATTTCCACTCATTTGTTTGAAAATGAGTTCATAGTAAAAGGTTTCTTCATTTGTCTCATGTTTGTTCCTTCAGAGCTTAGTACGCGAGAACGAAGTAATTTTGTTTATAGTTTTTAAGTAAAGTCTTTGCCTGGCTGTTCCCAAATGCTGGTCATTTGGGAACAGCCAGGCAAATACCTTTACCATCAATTCGATAGTAATTTTTACGTTTGAAACTGTTGATTTCTATGCGCTTAATATTTTACCTATATATGATTTCTTTGCTTATCAAACGGAGAGGGCTGACTTCAAGTAAAAGGAGCAGGCAAATAATAAGAAGAATATTTGAATAGGATTTATTAAGCGGACCAAACGTACTTTGTTTCGTCCCAAGCCCCGTCCCGCCCAGCCCCGCACTTTCAAAAATTAAGCAGTCCCAGCTAACAATGTTTCGCTCCGGTCTCTTTCCACCCCAGCCCCGGCCCCGACGAACAGGATAAAAAGTATCCTACTCGTATGTCCTTCTCCTGATTGTAAGCTACCTCCCCACCGTTTCGCCCCAGGCCCGTCCCACCTTAGCCCCGGCCCCTTCTACTAGGAGAAAAAGTTAACTACGTCGTTCTCCTGGTACTAAGCTAACTCCCCAGCGGTTCGCCCCCGCCCCGTCCCATCTTAGCCCCGGCCCCTTCTAATGGGATAAAAATATCTTATGCCCGTCTCTTGGTTCCAAGCTATACCTCCCCACTAATTTTAAGTTAAATCGGTTCAGCCGTTCCTGAGTTATAAATAGTGTAACTAACACCACTTTCTTTTAAATGTGTAGATTAAAAGCTCAGAATATAAAAATATGATACTACACTTATTTAGGACCTCATGCAACTACTCTAAAGCTATGTAACCAACCTCCCCCGTATTTTCAACTGATCAAGCTTTCTACGGGCACGCTTTGATTAATTGTGGCTTGACTTCTTCACCGTTTCTTGATTCTTACTGAACTTCACATAAACTACTACAAAAATAAGATCAGAATTTGCAAACTAGGGCCTAAAGTTTTAATACAAGTCACAATGTCTCTCGGACGCGCGTCACGCTCGTACGAGTTAGCGTGAATCACAAATCCACAACACAAGGGATAAGCGTCACTGTGTGATATAATGAGCGTGAACTCACGTACGCAAAGCTACAAATCAAGACGAGCTTTGGTATTAGATAATTTCTTAAGGGTGGAATACGGAAATGTGTTGTCGCTTCAGGGAATGTCCATTAGGTAGGTACCCTTGGCTATATTTATATGTATTACCATAAAATAATTGATATTTAGGTTCCATATTTGTGTAATATTTTGGCTAGTCTATATCTGCTTTTAGGAGACTAACAAATCCGATAAGATCCAAAATAGTAACGTTTAACTATAAACATGAATAAAAAATATCACACAGAAAATAGTCAAATGTCCCAAAAATCGTCTATATTATCCGTACGCAATTTATTTCCAGCGTTAAAATTGATAAATAAACTTTTCCGCATTTAAGACTACGAGGACGAATTTTGAGTGTTATCCTAGCAAAAAGCTAATTACATAATTATTTTATCTGCCTATACATCAGAAATTGACAAAAACCTAACTTAAGGTACCACTCTCACAGTTGTAACTTTATTAAACCCACAAACAAACAACGCCATTTTTATTCACCTGAGGCCAAAGTACAAGAAAGACACTGCGACTTTTAGCATTGACGCAGTCGCGATACAGCATCGATGCAATCGCAAACTGTCAACCTTAACATTCTGCGCTACTTTTAGCATCGATGCAGTCGCGATACTATCGCGCGTTAGGATCAATGCAGTCACGAAGCAGAAGCTGGAAATTGACAAATTATGTACTGTATTTTGGCGACTGCATCGATACTAATACGCGTTAGCATAGATGCAGTCGCGCTTCTGCATCGATGCTAACGTGCAACTGCATCGATGTTAAAAGTCGCAGTGTGTAAGGGGTCAAAAGTTTTTCGAGGGTCAAACTGAAAGTTCTTAGAACTGGCCACTTATAAACAATATAATAAAAAAAATATTCTAAAATTTGAAAATAGAACTCTTTGCCAATATTACTGAGTATATATTTCATTCATTTGTCATTTGTTTTACGATTTGGCGGCAAATTGAAAATTGTCTGTGTCACGTCAACATGAATTTAACACGAGAAAATTTTCGTGCAATGATTTTTTATGACTTTCGATGTCATTTAAGTCAACAAGAAAGTTATGATAGACTACGATTGGCCTTTCACGATGAAGCCCCATCTCGTGCGACTGTTTACAACTGGTTTAATGAGTTTAAACGTGGTCGCACTAATCTCACTGATGATGTACGTGAGGGACGGCCTTCTACGGCGACGACTGAAAATAACATCTGTGTTGTGCGGCGTATGATAGAGACTGACAAAAGAGTGACCTATCAGCAGATTCGGACAAGCTTAGGCATCGGTATGAGTCAAGTGCACAAAATCCTCCACGAACATTTAGCGGTCAGGAAGCTTTGCGCCCGGTGGATACCTCATAATTTGACTAAGGCTCAAAAACTCCATCGTGTGGATTGGTGCCGTAAAATGATTGAAAGATTTAACGGAGGTGACTCAAATGCTGTGTTCGACATACTAACAGGTGACGAAAGCTGGATTTACTGTTATGATCCTGAAACCAAAAGACAATCTGCTCAGTGGGTGTTTCCTTTCGAGGAGTTGCCAACTAAAGTGAAGAGAGATCGAAGTGCGGGAAAAAAAATGGTGGCCTCGTTCTTTGGAAGGATAGGTCATTTCGCAACAATTGTGTTAGAGGATCAAAAAACAGTTTCTGCAGAATGGTACACTACCAATTGTTTGCCACTTGTCTTGGAAAAAGTTCGAGAGAAACGACCTCGCAGTAGGATCCTCCTTCACCACGACAACGCCTCGTCGCACACCGCCAAGCGAACGATCGACTATTTGGCGACATCAAACGTTGAATTACTGGGTCACCCGCCGTATAGCCCCGACCTCGCGCCTTGTGATTTTTATTTATTTCCAAAAATTAAAGAAAAACTTAAAGGAAAGCGGTTTATGAATGCTGAAGAAGCGGTGGCTGCGTATCGCGATGCCATTGAAGAGACCCCTAAGGACGAGTGGGCAAAGTGCTTTTCCCAGTGGTTCCATCGCATGCAGCGGTGTATTGACGTCAATGGACAATATTTTGAAAAGATATAATAAAACTAATAACTGGCTAATGTAATCAGTTTTTGATTTTCTAAGAACTTTCAGTTTGACCCTCGTAAAACAAAATCAATTTCGAGCAAGCAAAACTATTGTCAGATGTCACTCGGTGACCACGCGTCACGCCCGGCCAAGTTAGTGCCCGAATCGTCCTCGCGGGACGGTTTAAGCGTCACCGCGTGATCCAATAAAATAGTGTCGCTCTACTGTGTAACTTAATGTCCAGAAAAGTTGTTACAATGCTTGCTCGTTACGTAATAGCTCAATAGCATCGACTCTAAACGTCTTTCTCACTCATTTAAGGGAGACGATAGGAGAGAGAGCTATGAAAGTAAAATAACTTACTCAGTAAGCTTACAGGACTCACGTACGCTTCTAATGTACGTCTGACGTAAATTTTTGTGGACTCTGCCCGAACGTTTGGGAACACTTTGGCAACAATGTTAGAGGGTTGACTGACCCTACTTATCTGATAAGTCATTTTTGTAATGTCTAAGCTAGAATGTCTCCTTAAATACTTCAACTCCAGTACATGATCGTTAGTTATTTCTATTAATTTGTCGAATTTTATATAAAACAAAAATTGTATAGTTAGATAACTATATTTCACGCATTATAAGGTATCCTTTGAAACCGGAAAATGTTCACGGTCGAACCAACAGATCGGTAGCTCATTTGGAAGAGCGTTTGACTCGGTTAGCCAGAAGTTGCAGGTTCGAGTCCCGCATGTACACTATTTTTGGTTTCTTATACCATCTTTACGTATCATAATTGTTCTTAAAGTAATTTTGTTTGCCTATGTCTAACAGCATCTTACGAAAGCTGTGATAATTTTCATTTCTGGTTTAAATGTCTTATCAAATCAACTAAACGCCACGTATAACTTTGGTACGTTAGACGCACGTTAATTATTTGTAGTGACTAGATAACGCCGATAGTGGTACCACCGTTGTTTCTGATTTCCATAACACAAGTGCATTTGCTACTTACTCTGGAATCAGAGCAATGTATGTGATTGGTGTCCAATATTTATTTATTTATAACGATCAGTTATATATTTTTTATTTTATCTATCTTTGACTAATCTATTCTGGCAGACACACTTCATTTACGCTAATATTGGATTTCTTCTACAAACTTGGATGATTTGTAATTTTTGATGGTCCTTGTTTTTATAAACTTCCAAACTAAGACGATTCTGATGTCACTTTTGACGTTTGTTCCTCCCAATTTATGTACTTCATATTATGAATTTAATGTTTTCTTTTTAGGTGAAAGAAAGTTCGTTTCGGTCAAAGTACATAAATTGGAAGGGAAAATGATAACGAAGGCGAAAAAAGAGGGGTTAGAAATGTCTTAGTTTTACAGTCTACCTATAATTGTCAGAATTTCAACTTTTAACAGAAATCCAGAAATCTGGTTCTCCCAACGGGCCTCGATGAATTGTATAATCTCGTCATATTCACAGCGTCATCCAACCTAATAGAGTCCATCTGTCTCTTATTTCCTTTACTTCCGGTAAATCTGTAAACTTATTTTCACTAAACCGTGGGCGAGACATGTTTTCTCTTCGATAACAAAGTGTAATTACTTTGCGTTATCTACCTTAGATAACAAAGAACTCGCAACGGGAACTTGTATCATTTCCCAAGTATTTTTTCGTTCGGAAACATTGTTTTGTTTCCCCTTTTTGCGTCTTTTAATACGGATCGTTTGTGTGAACGTCAGTTACTGCTGCACTTCAATTATCACAATCTTCTTTTGTTATACTATTGAATCAGTCGTTAGTGACATTGAATCGCATTTGTTATTTTTTTCAATCATTCTCAGATCTTCATAATGTGACACAGAATGTTCATCATCATCATCATTATTAGAACTGAACATAGACCTCTGCCACGGCTTTCCACAGCGACTGATCACTAGCGGTCTGCATCCAGTTTGATCCTGCGATCTTTACAAGGTCATCTGTTTATCTCTGTTGGACATCCTACGCTGCGTCTCTGGTCAAAGGGTCTCCAACTTTTCTGCCACAACGGCCATCAGTTCTTCGCGCTATGTGTCATGCCTATTGCCACTTGAGCTTATCTACTGATTTCAAGGCTATTTCCGTTACCTTCTAGTTCTTCTACGTAATGCGGATATTTTTGATTTGATCTCGTAGAGAAACACCCAGCATAGCCTCTCCATCGCTCGCTGTGCAATTTTGAGCTTCTTTATAAGCCCCATAGATAGAGACCACGTTTTGGATCTGTATGTCATCACTAGTAACACACACTGGTTCAAGTCTTATATCTTCAGACACCAAGGTAGTTGAGATGAAAAATACTATCACCGCTTTATTCCCACCAAATCCAGCGAACCGTTTTACTAAAGCTTAGCAACGAAATAAAACACCCCAGAAAGAAAAACACCAACGAAATTAATTTGCAAATAAATTGCTTCACTGCAGATCTCTTCAATCTACTTGCCCAATTTTCTAATTCAAATCAGGAGGCTTTATCTTCGGCTTACACAAAGCCGGGATCGTGTGGAAGAAAAACCTTAGTTTAGAGATAACAACGGGTCAAGAGGTCAACCTATTGTCAGGGTAGGTTACTCATTTAACACAAGTGCACTTTAGTTACTGATATTGGACGGGTATCCGAAAATAGCCGGTAAATTATAGGGGAACGAATAACACTGACCCTATGATTGAATCCGGTTTAGGTGATTATTGAAAAAAAAAGGATTTAGGAGATTTTCCGTGAAATAATCAACGAAATTTTTGTTATACGGATTCTAAATCCAAATCCACCTTAAAAGCTAAAATCTCGTGCACCTAACGTTTCCCTTTGTAAGGAGTGACTCCCGTTTTTATGTCTTGTGTGTATGCGAATTTTCTTTAAAAGTGGTAAGGCGCAAGAGTCCTCGATGATGACTCATATTTTTCTTGATAAAATTGCAATCTCGACTTTAAATAGAAATGCTGCCATTTATTATAACATTCGTATTGCTCAAAAGGTAATTTATCCGCTTTTAATAAGGGGCAGATATTTTTATAAATCAGAAAATCTTAAGCTTAGTACTTAAAGGATAAATGGGGTTCTTTCAACCTCCCGAAGATAGTGCTAAGCAAAAACATTTGTAGATATCCAGCGTGGAGTAACAACTTTATTGATAGAAAATTATTGATAAGCAAGTAATTTAAAGCATTGTTATTTCTTATAGTTTTTATTCTTATTTTCTTTTAGAGAAAAATCATATAAATGGTTTGTAGAAAGTCATGAAGTCAACGTAAATAACTTAGATATTTTTTGTAGGACAAAGGACATAGAATGGTTAAATATTTTTTTTTAACCAAATACTCATACTACAATTACTACATTCAGTTTTATCAATTCCTCAAGTATGCTTTGCGTTGCTCGCACAGAAGGTTACGGAGCCATAATGCGCAAAAAGGCAGCTTCTCACTTACGCAGATTGCGGAGGATCACACTCAACAGTCCAATCAACAGTAACAGATCAACAGTATTTAAATTTCCATTGCCCAATAAATATGACTGCCTATAGGTCAGATCACTAATATATTGAATTATCTTGTTTTAATTGTCATATCTTATTTATAATTTTAATTGTTAGATAAAGATTCTACTGACCGAAATAAAAACATTAATTCATTTACTCATTATAAGTGTTCGGCTCGCACTGATAAAGGTATAACTTAGTAGTAGGTTTGAATTATCGATATAAACGGAACATCACTGGTTCTCCCTTTGAAGTCGAATATGATAGAGATGTAAAACATTCATTCAGATGGAAAAAGAGTGAAATATTTTGCTTTTGGAGCAAAAATATATTATTCAGTAATCGTTTTCAGAGTAACCTGAAAATGCGTAAGCATTATTAGGCGTAAGGCTAGTCATACATACCATTATCTTCAAAGTCGGCGAACTGAAAGGATCTCGTAAAAACCAAGCAGTTTCGGGTTAAATGATGAGCAAAAACGGATTTTGTATATTGTCATGAATATTACAAATATTTCGGTTATGTTTCCAAAGAAAATCTGTATTCTTGTTGTGAAACATATAATCGTACAAATGTGGGGCTCGGTGTCTGGATATTAAAATACAGGAATGGTATGATACTTGATTTATTAAGCGTTTTATACGTACGTCTTCACGTTCTTACATAACTCTTCAGATCATTACACTTATGTCAATCATAACGTCTACGTGCATTCGTCTATCAAATTCAAAAGTTCTTCTCCTTTCTCACTCTCACTCGTATGTCATCTCATTACTTACGATCCGTTCCATGTCTATATCCTACACAAATAACAGGACGCCATTCATCTAAGACATTTGCTACGACATTGTCTAATTGCTAGCCAAAATTTCCCATGGCGCGGCTTAGACCCCTTTAAACACTGCGACTTTACCATGCACATTTACCACTGCGACGTTAGCATCGGTGCTAACACGCGTTAGTGTCGATGCAGTCGCTGAAATACAATACGTAAATTGTCAATTTCCAGCTTAATGCTTAACGCGTGTTAGCATCGCGAATGCATCGATAATAAAAGTATCACAGTGTATAAAAATTGACATTTTGTAACTGCATCGGTGCTGCACCGCAACTGCATCGCGACTGTGTCTATGCTAAAAGTAGCACAATGTGTAAGGGTCTCAGACTCAGATAACGCGTGCTAACGCGCGTGATAACGCGACTGCATCGATGCTAAATTAAATCTGTTTACTGCATGAGTCGCGATGCTGAAGCGCGTTTTCAAAACGCTTTAAGTCGCAATGCGTAAAGGGTTTTAAACCTCTTTACCCAGTCGCATCGATGCATCATCGATGCAGTCGCAAAATGTCAACCTTTACACACTGCGCTACTTTTAGCATCAATGCAGTCGCGATTCAGAAGCTGGAAATTTAAAAATTATGTACTGTATTTTGGCGACTGCATCGTTACTAAGGCGTGATTGCGTCTTATCGATGTTAAAAGTCGTAGTGTGTAACGAGTCTTAGGCTGTGTCATTAGTTGTTGGTTTACATAGTCGGATGAGCAGTCCCCGGGGTAGCATTTGAACCGAAATTAGGTGCGTCCAAGTCCACACTGATTGATTATACTGCTGAAATAAATTCACCCCCCATTTAAGAGATTCTTGAATGGGAAAATTATTTGTATTTTTAGGAATGATTCTCGTGTAAAGTTGGATTCCTAACGTTACATTTAACTTATAAAATGTACCATCAATGCAGTCGCGATGCTAAACGTCGCAGTGTGTAAGGGGTCTGATCTGTAATAACACCATATTTACATATGTTTCACAAATAAAATGATTTGATTTGAACTTTCTACGTTTTTATTTTTAACGCAGCTATATCAAGATCATCTTTTTTATTTGTATTCGCATTTAATTCAGAATTTATAACGCTGACATAATTATTCGTGGAGCGCAAAATATCGACGACGATAACGAAATTACATCCCGCAGAAAATATTGCCGAAGGTAATTTTATTTTTGCGCGATAAGCTAATATGATGGAAAGCTAATTTTTTTGCGCCAACAAATACAATTTACCGGTTAATAAAACCATAGACCGTTACAGTCCTAATAAGGTGACATTATTATGGATTTATTTAATCAATCAAATTATTTTGTTGCATGGTTATAGGTTGTTTTACAACAGATCTAAGTGTGTAATAATGGGCAAATTATAACCTGCCCGTCGGGCGTACATAATAGTGAGTGATACACAATCAGAATTAAAAATCCAAATAAACCAACCAAATCAAGTGGAGATTTTTCATAAAGTATTATTTTAAAGAGTAGTAACTTTTTAATAGTACCTATTTTATTCGGGGAAGAATGATAAATACTTTACAACAATGCTATTACACGTATTGGAAAATATTGTTGCGAGTTCTGTTCTTAATATAATAAAATCTATATAAATAAATATATTCTGTATTAAGTACGTCTTTAGCTGTCTCCCTAGCCGATTTCTACTACGGTGGCAAAATGCAAGCAAGTGTTGCAACGACTAACCGACTGCGCGTGACATATTATAGTGCACAAGTGTGTGCGCAAACACAGGTGCGCTCTCTATTCCTTGAACTCTCATGGCCCGATGGGATAGCAATGTGACACGGCTGGAGAGATATCAAGCGCAGGATTAATTTACGTGTATGATAATGTAAATACGTGCATAACTTCAAAATTCCTGCTGCTCAAAATGTTTTTTTCTTTGTGAAGGTTATTGAAGGGAAAAGGTTTGTATGATAAAGAAAATGAAAGTTTGGATGCGAAATCCAACATTAGCTCTGGCAAAGTCGCAAGTGACCGCTGGCGAGGGGTACTTGATAATTTTAACTCTACTATTTCAATATTCGCTGGACATGATTTATGTAAGGCACATTATTTTAGTATGTCAGTTAAGTAAAAAACTTGTATGAGTCTACCAAACACATAACTTACTATTGTTATTACTTACGATTTCTATACAAAAACGTTCACTACTTTATCGAACAGATATATATAGAACAGGTTGCATTTTCTCACTCTTAACTTAACGCAAGAGGGTTCAAAATACACAAGAAAATCGACCACTTACAATATCCTATCAATCTCACTATGGTCGTAATCAAACATCTGAAAGTAGCACCACAAAAGGGATAGATGCAGTAAATTCATTCAAAAGGGATGATTAAATATTGTTTTAAACAACAGGGTCACTAACATGAGAATAGATTATAACGGGATTGCTATCATGTATCTCATTATTTTTAAGTTTCCGATATTTAGGCACAGTTGCAAGTGCTATAGTCACAAAGAGACCATATAAGTGATGATTAAGTGCAAGTGTGAGTTGACTTTCTTTATACACGAAAAGATAGAATAATTATGAGCTATTTAAAGCATCTATCGATATCAGTGTCGTGGCATACATCTTGCGGCCACGATTAATGCTGAGAAGGTGCCTTTTCAACTCATACTCGATGTTAATGTTAAACAAGTGTGTGTGTGTGTGTGTGTGTGTGTGTGTGTGTGTGTGTGTGTGTGTGTGTATATTTGTTTACGAGTAAGTGTTTTTGTATTTGTCGGTGAGTCGGATAAACGTATTTTCTTCCTACTGTATAGATTCATATTGTACCTACCTATACCCTGCACTGAACGAGATGGCATCTCACACCCTTGTTTTTCTTTGGCTTCCCAATCTAATCGAGCGTTAGTTTGGCAGTTAAAATATCATAGAAATATATAAATTTTAAATCATGTTCTATCATTCCACATCATGAACAGTTGACCTGAATATTGCTTTTACTTAAAGAGGTTTTGAGTACCAAATCTGCGTGATAAGTTGGTATTGTTGCGTCTATGTGATTTTGCATTATTAAAACAAATAGTTCAATAGTATTCGAATAATCGTTAATATTTTTCCACAAGTTACACTAAAAATATTTTTAATATAAGCTAAAAGGTTAGGTAATATCTGGAAATTTCCTGTTACTTTTTGCAACATAAACTGAACTGAACAGTACTTCTTAACTTTTTCCGTTTGCCTCTCACACCAACTCACCCCAAATAGTTTACACCCCATAGAAAATAATGCGAAAGATAAAATTACAAGTTTATGCTTTTATTCGAATGTCATAAAGTTTGATGCAGGATATCTACATTGAAATATTGCTTATAGATAAAATAACGAACTGCGTATAAAACTATTTTATTCCGATTCAAATAAATGTGTTCGTCAATAGAGATTGCCCGAAAATAAAAAGCAATAAAATTGAAAAGAACTCCTGTTTATTAAAATTTAACTAAAAGCTTAGTTATTTCAAATAAAATAAAAAAACCTTTTATTATAACCAACCTGCAACGTCCCACTGCTGGGCAAAGGCCTTACCTCAACTATGAGGTAGTTCAAACCATAACAACATATAATAAGAGACTTTATTTTGCACATGCTTAAGTGTTTTATACCCTCATTTTTGATCAGTTCAGATAGGGAATATAAAAGAAATAAAAACTTCCACAATAGTCAAAGGAACTTCACATGAATCTATTGAAACAAGCTTTCACTCGACAAATGCTAATACAAAACGTTCAGTATAACTTTTCTAACAAACATTTGCTAGATTGCAAAACTGTGCCGTTTATATCAATATGCAATAAAGTGTCTACAGAAAATTTCTCTCAATTGTACAGGAACTATTTATTGTGTGCTGAAATAGGTTTCAGCTTTGAACTTTTAATAACTTTGGTCAAAATGAATGTTTAGAATTCAATTTAAAGCATGTCTTTTTTTGTTTATAATCTGTGGTTTTCTGTGTTAATATAGATACAATGGAAAATCGAGACATTGCCCGACGACTTGAATATATTATTGTATGGTATTACCATCTCGCCGGAAAAGATAGACAGACCACCTTAAAAAATCGCAGGATCACACTGGATACAGACCGCTAACAACCGGTCCTTGTGGAAAACCGGTGGGGGTGGCCTTTGTTCAGCAGTGGACGTCCTTCGGCTGATGATGAAGATGGTGTTACCAACCTATATGAAGGTGTTATCTTTATCATCTTTATCAGCCACAGGACGTTAACTGCCGAACAAAGGCCTTTCTAACGGTTTTCCACAGCGACCAGATGTGAGCGGTCTGCATCCAGTGTAATCACGTAACCTTTATAAGGTTATCTACCCATTTTGTCAGTGGACGTCCTACGCTGCGCCTTTGGTCGAAAGGTCTCCAATTTTGAATCAGTTCTTCGCGCAATGTACCCTGCCCACTGCCACTTGAGCTTACTGATTCGTAGGGCTATGTCTGTTACCTTAGTTAATCTACTTATCTCTTCTTTCCTGATTCAATCTTGTGGAAAAACCCCGAGCGTAGCCCTATTCATCGCTCGTTAAGTAATTTTGAGCTTTTTAATGAGGTTTGAAGACAAAAGTCTTCAGACTCTCAGGTAATTGATACGAGATGACACTCTTGCGCAATTTCCCACACTGCTCAGCTGTAAGTAGGTATATTTATTAATTATTGTAAAAAATAGAACAAATTTAAGTATTAACAGTGAAACCTGACTAACTGGGGTCTTAAGGGACCAAGGATTTTGTACCATTTAGGCCTGATTTTTCCAACTTTAGATAAGGAATGTGCGTCGCATATAATACAATACGCCTAATTTTAAAACGACATCTATTTCAGCGATCATTTATGTAAATGTAATTTAAAAATGGGTCGTTTTATACTTATTTTTCACTTATCCAGGCTATCCACTATTCCAATTAGACAGGCTCAAAATTAAGTTGCCTCATTTCCAGAGGCCTCCGCTTATAGACATCTATAAGCGAAGGCCTCTGAAAATGTACCGTTCTTTCATTTATAAAGATAAAAATATTGATACAAATTTGTATATTTGTCGATGAGAATTAAGTGTAAAGAAAAAAAATCTATTTCCTATAAAGAGAATAGAGAGGTCCAATCTTAACCAATTATAGAGGTTATAAATAAATAATAAAATAAATAAATAAAAATATCTTTATTGACCACTAAAAAATAATAATAATACATGTGTTTAAGCTTAGATTATACAAAGAAAAAGCCATAAAGTCTCGCCAGTTACCAAAGGCTCTCAAACTAGGCTTTGCCTGTATCTTGAGAGACCAGATGCAGTGTAATATGCTGAAGTATTGGCACTTTAAGATAAGTGAATGGTGTGTGTGTGTGTGTGTGTGTGTGTGTGTGTGTGTGTGTGTGTGTGTGTGTGTGTGTGTGTGTGTGTGTGTGTGTGTGTGTGTGTGTGTGTGTGTGTGTGTGTGTGTGTGTGTGTGTGTGTGTGGGAAGATAATAAGTATGTTAGGTTAGCTATTGCAGATCAGATATTCAGTTTGTGTGTAATCTAGAGAACAAAGTAACCGTAGAACGCGTTTTTTTACTTCGTTTAGAGAACAGTTCTTGAAGTTGCATATCGCTGCCATGTTGTTGTAGGTTGCAACCAGGCAGTATCTGGCAAACCGTTTCGCAAAACTAGTCCTTACAGCGGGCACAGGCAGTCTGTAGATACGACGACTAACAATGGTGTCAAAGTTTTCCAGGTGCGTGGCAAACCTGTGAGTATCTAGAGAAGCAGTTAAGATATACAGCTGCCTCACGCGCAACATCTTCATATCATTATATACGGCATTTGTGGGGTACAAAATTGGTTTTCCCAGCATTACCTTGAAAATACCACGTTGCGCCCTTTCCAGCTCCAGCATGAAAGTTTTTGCAGCACCACCCCAGACTCTCATACAATATGTGATTATCGAATGGCACACAGCATAATAAACGGTTTTCATGGCATCTAAATCCGCGCACCTTCTCAAAATTCGCATAATACCAGTTACTTTTCTTACTTTGTTGGCAACAAAATGAATATGACTTGCGAAGGTAAGGTGCTCATCCAATAATAGACCAAGGTATTTCAGCTCACTTGCTCGCTGGATCGCGAGGCAATTGCAGACGGTAGGGGTGGCACCTCGGAAGCAGCAAGAATGGATACGCAGATTATATGCCCTGGTTGGACAAGACGCAGCTGTGATATGAAAACATAAGTATTTAGTTTTTTTAGTATTTAGGGTGAGCAGGTTTTGTTCCAACCACTCATATATGCGTGCTAGGCCACACTCGGCGGCTTCAAAGGCGCTGTCCCAATCGCTACCTCTAAAAAGAATAGCGGTATCATCAGCGTAACAAATAAGTTCGGCTGAGGGTATATCAAGGTCATGTATATTGTTAATGTAAATAATAAAGAGAGTCGGCCCAAGTATGCTTCCTTGAGGAACCCCGTAGTTGACTGGGAGTCTGTCACTTGCTAGTCCGTCAATGCGCGTCAGTTGGCTCCTACCAGACAAGTAGCTCCTGAACCACTCCAAAGCTATACCCCGAATTCCCATACATTCTAATTTCCTTAGAAGGATGGGAGTCGAGACCGTATCGAAAGCCTTGGCGAGGTCCAGGAATACTGCAATACAGTTAAGGCCGCCGTCAAGATAAGCCGAAACTAGGTTTGTCATTAACATCACAGCATCCTCAGTTGATTTCTTTTGACGGAAACCGAACTGTCTATCAGAAAGTAATCTATGTGATTCCAAGAAGTCAACCAAGCGCTTATTTACTAATTTCTCAAGGAGTTTGGAGAAGGTATTAAGAAGGGAAATTGGTCTATAGTTAGATGGCAGGTCAGCAGACCCGTCCTTATGGATCGGCGTAATTGAAGCAGTTTTCCAAAAATTTGGGAAAACGCCCGAAGAAAGGCTAAGATTAAAAATGTAGGTTAGCGGTGTGATAATTTGCTTTTTAATGCTCTTTACTAATAGATTCGAAATGCCATCTAGCCCTGTAGAAGTCTTGTCCTTTAGCTGAGAGATGAGGAAGCTGACTTCCAAGACATCAGTAGGTGCAAGGAATAACGAGTGCTGAGGACTGCTTTTAATGGTAACCATACTTGAAAGGACTTCTTCCGTCCTATTTACCCTGGCAAGGATATCTTTAGCGAGTTTTTGACCAACAGAAGAAAAATACTCATTACAGAAGCTCAGAGAGTCCGACTGATTAGGCTTAGTGGTAAGCAAGTTGGTAGCGGCACTCTTTTTTTCTTTGAAGTGACAAATATTTTTAATTGTGTTCCAAAATTTCTTTGGATTCTTATGATTCGACTTCAGTTCACTAGAATTATATTCGTCCTTGACCCGCCTCAAAATGTCATTACAAAAGTTTCGGTATCTTTTGTATGAGATCTGGGTAATTTCATTAGAGGGGAAACGTTTAGCTAGGGAGTGTAAATGATCTCTGTGGTGAATACAGCGTAATAGACCTGGGGTCATCCATGGACTCAGCGCGAACTTTGATCTACTGATACGCACTATCCTTGAGCTACTTAGGACAGCAGAATTCACAATATCTACAAAAGCTTGGACAGCGTCGTTTACGTCCTTTTTCCCGGTGACAAGAGACCAGTCCACTACCTCCAGGGCGTCGTTGACACTCTTAAAGTCCACGATAGTCTTACAACGACTTGGTTTCTCTCCTTTAGACCCAACTGATAAACCGAGAGCAACTGGCAAGTGATCAGTGATAGCGGTTTCGCAGACTACACCCACTGCTTGGTCAGAGGACTTAATAAAGATATGATCCAAGCATGCAGAGTTTCTAGTGCATCTAGTGATTGCAGGTCTAAAACCATAGTGACTAAGTATTAGTAAGTAATCCGACGGATCACATTTATCCTTATCGACAGATAGGATATCGATGTTCAAGTCCCCAGCCAAAATTATGCGTGACTTCTGAGACAGACCTTCTAAAAAAGATGTTAGGGAATCCACAAACTTATTTTTATAGTTGAAAGAAGGTGACCTGTATAATCCCAAGATATCTATTTCATTTTGTATTGTTAAATGAAGTGCACAGGCCTCATCAAACACGGGTTCTGCCACCGAGACACTCCATAAATCTCTGACATATGCGACAACCCCCCCATTCTGATTGATATTTCTGCATGTATGAAAGCTTAAATAACCTGGGATCTGCCCAATAACCGCAGTGTCTGTCAGTCTACACTCAGTGAGAATAATGACGTCAAAGTTGACCCTGATATCACGAAGGAGAAGCGAGAATGCATCAAAGTTTTTTGAGATACTTCTAATGTTAAAAGTTATTACTTTGAAGTTATACTCCTTACCGAAAATAGTAGTGCAATTTGAAGGCAGGCAAGTTTCACAAACAATATCTAACGTAGAGTCTATATTATTCCAGAGTAGTTCACTATTCATTTTCACAAGCTTGATTCATAAGACTCCGATGGTGTACTAAGTTGGCAGTTAGCCGAAAGAGCTTAACAAGAATCTCGGTGCGTGTTGTTGATAGTGCGATGTAATTGTGAATAGAATTTGGGAAAAAGTTGTTGTGTGTGATAAATTGATGTACAGTACAAACAAGAGTTCTCACAAAAACCGTGCGAATGATAATCAGAATCATTAACCTTAGACAGTTACTAATTAAAATCAAGACAGAAAACATAATTAAATGACAATTGATAAGTTTGTGATAAAAGTAATAAAAAGGTATACAATATAGTTGTATTGGATTACAATCGTTAGGAACACTGTTTCGCAACCGGGTCGGTAGTGTTTTGTGCTATAAGTTTGTCAAGTATAGCTTCCGTGTTGACACGTAACACAGAGCTGGTCTCAGTTCTTCGCATAAAAATGTTTCCATTAGATGTCCATACGAACTTGAAGTTCAACTCCCTCCCGGCCGCCCTCGCCTTGCCAAAAAGAACCCGGTTTGCCTTAGTAAGGTGTTCATTGATGAACACTTTTCGCGAGTTTCCTGCTATCTCCAACTTATCAGTGGTGATATCGCGCCGCACGCGAGCCGCTCGCAGCAATTGGTCACGTGGTGCACGCCTAACGAAAGTGACCACGACAGGCCTGGGTAGCTGCAGCTCCACCTTTTCAGAGGCCTTAGGCTTGCCAACGCGTCGGACATCGTCAATTTCCTTGGGGTCTAGATCAACTCCAAGCTTGGTTGATAACACGGTTACAGTGTGGAATAGATTTTCTTGCTTATGTTCCGTAAGGCCCGTTATCTCAATGTCACGGAGATATTGACGTTGTTGTTGTGAGGCCAGCTCCTGACGTAGGTCCGCAACTTCGAGCCGAAGAGTAGCGGCTTCGCTTTTGTACTGTTCCAGATCTCTTACTTGTGATTTCAATTCATTTATTTCCTTGCGGAAATCAAAGATGTCCTCAGTAGTTGAATTTAATGAAGCCGTGAAGTCCAGCATCTCCTGTTTCATCAGTGCAAAGGCGCTCTGCATATCCTTCACAATTCTGTAGAACGAAGCAGGAGTTACTGGGGTTGAGTCACGCTCGTCGACGATGTCGTCGTCGAGTGCATCGGCATCGGCGCTGCCCTCATCCGTAGCTGAGTTTTCGGGAGTGGGTCGTATCGGGGTCGAGTCCGAGATCGGGTTGCGTTTTTTAATTTTACACAATGGACAGGATGGCATTTTGCCACTCGTACGCACCTGACGCAGGTCGTCTCTAGTCAAATTAAGACAGGATGCATGATATTTTGAATTGCAGTTTGTGCACCCGATGGTCGAATCTTTAGAAGTATCACCCTTTGGGCGAAGCTGTTTATTGCATGAACCACAAGGCATGACGATGACTGCTAGTGCCCTCTATCAGACCCGTCAAAAAAAAACAAACTGAACTTCTGGCCGCTAGATGTCGTTAGTTTGTATGGCGTACTTGAGGTTCTTCTTATAAAAAGCACCCAGTATTCCGGTCTGATGCGGTACGGTTAGTTGTTGATAGATGGCGCCACTTTGTATGGAAATGTGACGGTGAGTTTATCGATTTTTAAAAAACACAATTGATGGGTAACTTTGATTTATAGGTCCAAAAACGCATAGGTCGACACTGAATTGTCTTCAAAAGTAGTCAATACACTGTAAAAATATTGGATAACATTCGTACTTGCGAGTTCGGCACAACAACACAAAAGTTTAAAGTTTTAGCCACTTTAGTTCACTAAATCACTTCATATTTATTTTATGAATACGGAAAGATTAGCAATAGAAGTTACTTGTCACAGCGCCATCTAGCGAAAAAAGAATCTTAGAAATCAAATCGCATGTAACCATGTTCGACAAGTTCCATTAATAGAGGTTAATCGATGAAAAAGTGTTGAAACCTCATTGTAGTCCTCAAAAAAAAGGTTTTAACTAATTCAGGTTTCAATGTACATCCCAAATAGACTTTCGACGTCCATTAGATACAAATAGTCACAAAAGACCCCTATTGTAAAAGAAATACTTGTATCAAAATATATTACGTAAACATTAAAAGTACCGAAAAAAGGGAGAGAAAGGATATTTAATTGCTTCAATCGGTTAAAAGGAAGCGTTCCTTTTATCTAAAACTTTTAATTTCTGTTTTAGAAAGGTTTTAATGTTCAACAAATTAATCAGATCCCTAATGTCAGGAGAAAATTTTCTAGGGTCGTGAACTTGCAATCTTACAACGATAATAACTTTTTACAGTTTTATGTACTGTCATAAATCTTGTGAATAAATCCGTTTAGTATTTATAATGATTCCAAATATATTATGTACTCGCAGTCAAAATAAAAACTGTTTTAGTGAGGCATTTGCCAAGATGTGGGATGTTAATACTTTTTTTTTAAATGATTAAAAATATGCATTGCATAACGTGAATAGGAGATATTTTAGATTCTAAAGTTGCTAAAACACCAAAAAAAGCAAGCTCCCTAGCGCCATATAATTTACTTTTACATGTAATTTTTGACAAGGAAAGTTTTAAAGTTTCTTACACATAATGTACGTACTTAATGTACTGCGTAAATGAGCCTAACAGTCCTTTGACGTTAGCTTTGGTAAATTAACATAGTCAATACAATGTACGCAAAAAGGGATTCTTATAATGAAAGTTGTTACCTGAAAATAGCTAGGTATAAAAGGGCAAAAGCTAACACCTTCTGACGCGATGAGATGAAAAAATCTAAATTGCTTTTGCATGCAAATAAGGTCTAGTCACATTGATTTGCAATTCCGTGTGGTGGAAGGTGACCTCGCGCTATAAGACGTCCTATACCTATCAGTTAGTCATCAAAAAAGTACTGAAAACCTCAACATTAGTGATGAATGAAGTCAAATTGTATATACCTACTTGAACCTTAGTATTTTTTTTCTATAATGAGGCTAAACAATGTATTAATAAAGATTTTTAAATTCAAATTCAATTGTAAAGGAAACACAGTCTTATCTATACTTTATGATAGTCTGATACTTACTTAACTAAAATAAGTATCACTCTCGCGATTAAAATTTTTGTACTTAGTTATTTCAATCGCTTGATCAATGACCAATCTTGGTATGTAGGGCGTTCTGTCGAGATGATCTGAGGCTTATAAACTCAATCCAAATCACTGGATTTTGGAATAGCCGATTTCTGTCTGTCGTTGTTTTTGACCGCTTTGTCCACTCATTCGGCACGCTTCGGAACGTTTAGTTTGGTCAATATTAAAAGCTATCACAACTGCTGTATTATTTTTAATAAGGTCGTCTATACATCTTATTGGTGAATGCCTTATGCTGCGCCCTAGTCAAAGAGTCTTCGATCCTGAACTTTTCTGTCTCAACAGCCAACAGTCAACTGACGCTTTATAGTTTTGCAAACACCTTATAAACGTAATCATTACTCATAATAATTACAAACTTTGGTCTATTAAGCAATTTTCAAGGAACTAAGCACATCAACCACACTAAGGTTTAAATTGCTTTGAGCGGTTAATAAACTCAAAAATGCAGGCTCTAGCACGATCACGGTGCAAAGGCTATGTTGCCTGTTCAAGGTATCCAAAACTACCAAACTACTCCTCCTAATAGTACTCGTTAGGCATAGTTTGAAACTCGCATTGTTCTGCTACCCGCTATAAAGTAGCTGACTAGATGGTAGAAAATAAGGTATTATTGAGTTGGTTCGTTAGATTTAATTTTATGATTCGAGTTAGGTCTTACTTAGGTTATTGGTTTATCGTAGGATTAAAGAGAAAATAAAATTTATTTTGTTAAAGTCGACTCGTGAAGACTAAATCTACAGTGATTTGCGTTCGAAAATCAAGGAAAATCACGTGAAATATTACCACAAATAACTGAATCAATATTATTTTTTTACCAATTAATGCAACATCAGGTATGTTGCATTAATTGGTAAAAAAAGATGCATACCATGTTATGGTTGAATGTGTCCGGGCCCAGAAATAGAGACATATTTATTTCGGAAGTAAACTTTAGGTCTGTTATAAAGAATAATCTTCCCCTCTAACCAAAGATTCCTTTTATTTATGTAAAATTGTAAAATAGTGTTTAGATAAATGAACTTAGTGTATAATGATTATAAATGACTAGCGGTCCCCCGCGCTTCGTCCGCGCGTTTTGAGTTTGCTCCCTCCCCTCCCGTCGCAGCGTCATGTTTTATATCCTTAAGCCTTTCTCGATAAATAAGCTATCCAACACAGATTTTTTTTTCAAATCTGTCCAGCAGTTCCTGAGATAAGCGCGTTCAAACAAACAAACTCTTCAGTTTTATAATATATTAGCGCAAGCGCACGTTGTACTTAAGTTGCGAACATTATTTTGGTGCGGAGTTATGTTAAAACTGTGATAGCTCCTAAGATATTTATTGAAATCAAATGATATAAAGGGCAACTTGGTTCTAAATGAAATGCTCGTGATGATGAATGTATTTATTTTGATAAGAATAAATACCTGTGTGTATAATACGCCTCTAAAAATAATGCATTATTTTTAAAAAAAATATTAACATAAAAAAGGTTGTAGTAAGTCAACCATAAAAGATAGACATATGCTGTCGCGGACTTTATTATAGAACTCTTAATGCTGAACAATCCTGTCATACATGATTTTTGTGTAACTTAAGCGGTTTCCGCAGCGTATGCAGCAGAAGCTCTCAAAAGGAATATCTTTCGCCCGTTTTCGCAACATTTTTCATTTCTGCTGTGGTCTTATGAGTCGTATCTTTATGTTATATAGCCTAACTAAAGCCTTCCTCGATAAATGGACTATCCAACGTAAAAATAATAATTTTTCAAATCGGGCCAGTAGTTTTTGAGATTAGCGCGTTCAAACAAACAAACAAACAAACAAACTCTTCAGCTTTATAATATTAGTATAGATATTGAGCGGCATGCTCAGTAAACAAGCTTATAAAATAAAGATTTGAAATATAATCACGATTCTGTCGTTTGTATTTTTTTTTTAAGTTTTAATTTTTAAATCTAACATGAATAATTGGAGTGATTCAAATAGAGCTCCTCGCATCTAGCTCAAGGATATTATCAATTCTTTCTGTATCTAACAAGAAAATAACTGCGTTCGGGAAACGGGTCTGCAAAAGTGAGTCTAACTAAATGCCAATCCGTATTGCTGCAGAATTAGGTTACCGAATCGCTTGTTCGGTATCATTATATCTATCAACCAATAGTATTGACATAATTGAACTGGACTGATTCTTTCAAACTATATCCTACGAATTATTAAACTTATCTTACCAATTCACTGATCCTGCCCCACTTCCTGTAAAAAAAAGAAAATATTAATTTCATAATAATCGGGGCTAAGGACCTTTTCAATGTTTACCTAGTTTCTCAAAAAAAAAAACTGTTTGTACCAATTTTTTTTTCGTACTCTGTAATTTGGAAACCTAGGGTAGGTTCTAAGGCCCGGTTGCGTGATCGATATTTAACAAAACTGATGCGGTTGAATAATCATAATGGTGGGTTTGAAATTAAATACTTGAACCAAATATAAATAAGAATTTTTCTTCAAAGCAAACAATCATAAATAACATAATAAGGGTAACCATTAATTAAGTTAACAAACGATCACACAACCGGACGTAAGTGCGCCTGCGATAAAGATGATGATAAAGTCTGTATGTCGCAGCCATCTGGTTAAATCAGCCAGTTAATTGAATGGCTAGGCTATTAATTAAGCACCGCCGTTTAATTAAATGGCTAAACGTCAACTAGTTAAGTCGTTAAACGCAACGTTTAGCCATACGACTAAACGTCGTGCTGTCATTTAGTTAAATCAGATATTGACGAATTGGTGATGTTTGGTCAGGGTTCAGACTTTGATTTCAGAATTTTAGTAATACTTTTTACACAACAAAGCAACTAGAGCGAATAATACTTAATGATAACAATAAATTAACCTTAGTATAGCTATGAATGAATGAATAAATGAATGACTTTATTATTTTAAAAGATACAACATTGCTGATCGGTTTAGTATTTTTTGATTAAAAACTTAAACTAAAAACATCATATAGTCTTGGCATGTTAAAATACACTGTATAAAAAATCGCTCTAGCATCAAAATCATATTTATGGCAGCTTGTCATATAACTTTTATTGTTCAAATTCGTAAGAAACTCTTTAGTCGATGCTTTGGATGCAACGACTAATTTGTTCATAGGATACTAAGCTGGAAATAATTGGTTCTTTCTTTTAACAATAGCTCACGTAAAATAAAGTTGATCGTTTGTTGACTTTATATTGCGTTGTAGGTGCTTCATTAGCAAATACGTTTTCTAATACACAGGGTGACTTTGCAAGGTGTTGTCAAATTTTAAAACGTGAATGAGACCATTAATATCTGCATCTATAACTAAGGTGCCATAGTCCAGATCTTTTTTTTCTGCCTTACCATACATTATCGTCAATGTAGCTGATCGATTTTGTATGGAACACCAGTTTTTTCTATAAGTTTTGGACCATGACCCCATTTTAAAACTTGTGTGTACAGATGGTTTCATTCACCTCCTTTATTTTGGTAAAACCTTGCAAATCACCCTGTAGTTTCATACGTACCACATTATATACAGGGTGATTTTTTTATCAGTACCGATATTTTGTGTAAAGACTCCACTGATGAATATGAACAAGTTTTGCTATGGGGGCAATAGCGAAATCGAGAAAAAAAAAACAGCTGTTCCATACAAAAGTTCAATTGGCGCGCCGTCAAAATGTATGGAACAGCTGATTTTTTTTTCTCGATTTCGCTATTTCCCCCATAGTAAAAGTTGTTCATATTCGTCAGTGGAGTCTTTACACAAAATATCGGTACTGATAAAAAAGTCACCCTGTATATATTTTTTAAAGAGATAATTTGTATGCCAATCACTGGCTTCGTTGCAAACCAGTTTTTAACCGTCATCGTAAACCAAGCAATGCAATGTCGATACAATAATGTTTTTAGAACTTAAGTATTATATTAAATAAAGTTTTAGGAAACAAAAACCCTTAAGAACACAAATAAACAAGAAATGTTAATGCTTAACTTTCGAAAGAGGCTCTAGTTGAAATCATGGCAGCTTCCAGAAACATCTAAATAACATGGACGTATTTTGCAGAACGATTTCCTTGATAGTGTTTGGCAAACCGACTTATGAAATCCGTTGGGTTTCAATCTAGATCAGGAACAGGGATGAGGAGAAGGTGTCAATGCCAAACATAAGGTTCAAGAATAGTTCAAAATGGTGCGTTTTAAAATGGTTGTTCAATAAAATCGTACCTAAATAGTGCCACTGCAAGAAAGATTAACGAAGTTGTATAAACATCTCAATGTTAAATGGTTGTTGTTTGAAGACAGCTACACATAGCAGTCAGTACATGCTAAATAGCTAATTTATTAATTTCAAGATGACCCTTTTTAAGATGTTTTTTCAGGGTTCCGTAGCCGAATGGCAAAAAACGGAACCCGTTAACCGCTTTACGATTCTTATAAAACAAATAAAAAACAATGATATTTAAGAGGGGGGGGGGGGGGACTCCCGTACATGAAACTAAAACCTAAATTATTATTTTTTTGTCAAACCTATGCGTGTGGGGTGTTTATGGATAGGTCTTTTAAGATGACATCATGGTTCCTTAAACCATTTTCTCTAAAAGTCTAACGTTTGACAGATAGACGCTTCCAAAGTGGTAAAATGTGCGTCCCCCCCCCCCCATCTATCTTATAAACTAAGCGAAAGTAAATTAAAAAAAATACATGATGGAGATCTTGAATAACTAACTAGTCCGTTATAACTAGGCCAAGTTGCGCGATCGCAAAGTAACTCAACTTATTGTTAAACGTAACTGGTAACGACCAGGGTTGAATATTTAAGATTGTGCACGTTTAAAAAAAACTAGGGATGGCAATTTTCAACAAGCAATGGCTTAAGGTTTATTTTCTTCGAAACGCGTACACTCGTAAATATTCAACCACTGGTAACAACATATTAGCATAGGTTGAGTTAAAAATCGATCACGCAACTTGGCATAATTATAACGGACTATCTAGTACTGCTGGTGGTACCTTTAACACTCATGTCAAACTATAAATAGAAAAACAATTCTCTTTCATCATTTTATTTGATACAGTTCTCCACCTTAATTCCTCAACAGTTTCCGCTCCATGATTGATAAGGATATTTTACTTGTACATAGACAGCGTATACATACACACACTCAAGTACTTTTACAGGGTCTTCTCCAAGGATAAACATCGTCAAACAAGACAAATTGAATACAAAAACAAAACCGAGATATCAGATAACATGTCAACAATCATAGACGTGTCTTGGGAGTTAGAGTTGGGAAATAATATCTGTAGCGACGAAAAAAACATTTTTATTATTTATAAAAAATCTTTTATCCACAAAAATGTCAAAAAAGTTTTATTAGTTAGGTACATAAAAAAACTAGTGCATAGTACCTATTGCCTATATAATAAATACACATAACTATGCGCCAAACATTCACAAAAATTGTCTGGTAACGAGGTAAGGAATTTTCTTCCTTGTGCTATGAAGTACTAGAAAACTACAATAACGGGAGCGTCTCCCATGAATACTTAAATATATATAAAGTTCAATACTCAGGTAAAAATGTTCGTGCTCAGCACACAACATTTGCCCCTTGCGGGATTTGAACCCGCGACCGCTAGTTCAGTAGTCAGGATCTATAACCACTGCACCAAACGTGTCGTCAATATCAATGCCAGTATATAAAATGTTAATACTCAAAAAAAAAACTTTTTTATTAATGTAGTTACTATTACATTTTGTTGTAGGCAAGTGATGCTTATGTGCGAAGCTACGTACGAATGTAAATGCATTAGTTCGTTAAATCGATGTGACAAGAATAAGTCTGCTATTTCAATCAAGCCGCATAACGGCGTCGTATCTGCATCGTAATTGTCAATTCTGACAGTTTTATGCCGACGCCAGACCATTACACGGTAATAATTGCGGTCTTGTTGGATCACATTTATCGATAGATGTGCCCATCCCTGCTTCTTGGAATACATTAAGTTTATTCCGCGGGTTTATTGGAGTTTATTTTGTTAACAGTGAACGGTTACATCGACAGATCGTAATATGATCGTAAATCTACCCCTAAGCCCTGGAGATAAGGCTTAAAAATTGTGCGAATGTTTTGTTTACGGCTAAGAGATTAGATGTTTATTTGATACTGCTATTTCACCAGTGCCAGGCCATTCTATACACTCACTGTTTATTTGGTCGAGTAGGTCCAAATACATAATGTATTTGATTGCCGTTTATATTTCTATCACTTTGTTTTTAAAAGAAGAGTACGATGTTTAACTGGAAATGAAATTTAACTGGAAAGATAGAAAAAAAAATGCTGATCTTTCACCAAATGAAAAAATTGGAAGTTATTTCGTACATAAAAATTGAACACTGCAATTTTTAGCATCGATGCAGTCGTACGTTTTGATAACGCGCTTCAGTATTGCGACTCCCGCAAAGAAAAGTTATAATTCAGCATCGATGCAGTCGCGCGTTAGTATCGATTCAGTCGCCATAAATCAGTACATAATTTGTCAATTTTCTGCTTCTGCATCGCGACTGTATCGATATTAAAAGTAGCGCAGTGTGTAAAGGTTGATATTTTGCCACTGTATCGATGCTAACGCGCGTTAGTATTGCGACCGCAACGCTGCTAAAAGTCGCAGTGTGTAAGGGTCTAAGGCTTAGCGTTTTCTCGTAGATGCAAAATTACAAAAATGTGGAGGCAATACTACATTAATATTTTATGTGTGATTGTCAAACTTTTTTTATAATTGTGACAGTTATTTAATGGGCTTCTTTTGAACTTTGCCATCATTTGAAGATGAAATTAACAAAAAAACGGTCAAGTGCGAGTCGGACCCGCGCACTGAGAGTTCCTTTCCAATTTTAACTAAATTAGGGAATCCACGTACTGGAAGTACGTAGCCAAAATACCTCAATATTTTGTTGACAGCAAATATGACTTTGTTTTTCATAGTGTTTATATGAAGAACAAAGCTATGTTTGAGGTTGTTGAAAATGTGTTATATCTAAAAAACTACTAGTTCGATCTCGTTCAAACCAATTTCCCTTGAAAGTGTTTGTTAAAAACTACATAAATTTATACTCGCTTAGTTAAGAAGTTAGAGGGGGGGACGCCTATTTTACAACTTTGGAAGCGTCTATCAACTTTAGACTTTAAAAGAACCTTTTAGGAACCTCTATGTAATTTTAAAAGACGTATCCATAGACACGCATAGGTATGTCAAAAAAATGATTACAGTTTTAGTTTCATGTATGGGAGCCCCCCTTCAATATAATTATGTTTCATTGTTTATATATAATTGTACATCTTCCAACCAAATTTCAACAATGTGATGCTTATAGTAACAGAATAAAGTAGCTGTTAAATACGGATGAACAGACAGACAGTTAGACTTGACGAAACTTTAATAATAATTCAGTTTTTTGCCATTCAGCTACGGAACCCTAAAAAGCATGGTATGGTGGGACTCTAGTGGGTGACTTCTTTTTTTTAACTTGTGTCCATATAATATCGTTTACTTATAGATTGATCAAGATTCACAGAGGCTTAGCGTTGGGATGTAGATAAGCGGGTCATGTTTCTAGCGCCTGTAATTTTCATTGGCCTGAAAATTCCCTTTGTAGCCTGGGATAGCCACGAGACCTCACTGGCAGTAATTTAAGACTCGTCTTACTATCAACTCTGTCATTTACATTTTGGAAACGAAAATAGAACAGATATGAAAATAAATAAATCTTTCTCTAAAAAAACTCAATCAGAACATGTCAATAAATAAAGTGAGAAATGAAAGTATTTATAAAATAAAATATTGCAATACTTTTATTTATAACACTTCAAGAGAAATTAATTGAATATAACAAAGGGAATATATAATATTTCGGCATAAAGATAATAATCTTTCGTTCCTAGTATTTGTAGTTCATTATGTTAATTTGTAAAAAGTTATGTGTGTTAGTAAAGTTATGTTGTAGTAATCTATGATGTTTTTAAACTCAAGATACAACTTTTTTTTACAATTTTGACGTTGAAATACATACATACGAATTGCTCTTTTGGTAAGCGGGTGGTTGTACAAACTATACCGATGCCAAAAACATATATTCTTATAAATGATATAGATTTTACTTTAAAAAATAATTTATTAAGAAAATCAGAATCAACAATATTATAAAACGAAATAATGAAAAATTAACACTGCGAAATATAACACAATCGAGGGGAAAATCGGGCAGAGTTTCTGGCTTGATGTTTCCTCTTCGAAGGCTGGCGGGCAAATAGGTTTGCGACTGGCGCGCGCGCTCCTTATACAGAAGCGGCGGCATGATGCGGTGGTGTTGCCAGGGAGGGGGTCTTCTCACTTCTAACAATATATAAAGTAGGTATATTTTTAAATGGATGGACCCACAAAATTAATATATTATTGCGATACTAGCGACGGGTCAAATCTAGCAACGCCATGCGCCTATTCGTAAC
Organism: Pyrausta purpuralis; assembly: GCA_963924145.1. Classification (NCBI taxonomy): domain Eukaryota; kingdom Metazoa; phylum Arthropoda; class Insecta; order Lepidoptera; family Crambidae; genus Pyrausta; species Pyrausta purpuralis. The sequence continues at coordinate 3,970,926 of OZ001648.1, read as the reverse complement.
TTAGGTACTTGTAGCGTAGTATTTCATAGCGCGAGCTACGCGCCAGTATCTCCATTCGTTTTGAACCTTTTTTTGTTGTGAACAGGTTTCCTTTTATAAAACTCGCATATAATTTAAAGAATATATTTTTAAATAATAATTATAACTCATTTTATCATCACTTAGTTGGATGTCACTGACTAAAATAACAACCTGTATATATTATAGGCGTAGGTACGCCTCTTCTATTAGTACAAAAACATCTAAAAGAACACCGAAATCCAGTCTAGTTTCGTATTCCAGCGTTTATAAAGCAAGCATTCCGCAACAATATTACATTCGTCCCAAAAGCCTTAAGCGAACCTAAATAAGAACAAAAACGATTTAAGCACTTGAAATAAGTCCGATGTTTCCATACCCGCCGCACCTCCAGGATTCCAGGCATTGTGTGCGGAGGAATTTTTATTATCAATATAATAGTGAGGAGCCCAAATGTTTGTGTAGTTCTCTTATTAAGAGAGGATCGGATTTTTTCAATACTGGCCCGAAATATTGGCCAAGCTTTTTGTATGGAGCATTTGAATGGAGTTTTTTAGCATACTTTGATCGACGGTTTACTTGATAACAACCTCTTTCAGGTTTGATTGACAAGATATTCCATAGATCAAATCAAAGCAAGAAAATATTACAAATTGGTAGCAAATTAACTTAGAAATAGTCTATACAGCGGATATGTATACAATGTCGTGCATCTTTAAATACTTACGTCAGGAGTTTTTTTTTTTTTTACTTTCAAAATATGACTACAGTTTATGTTACAGACTGATGTACGGACAAAAGCACGTCAAAGTAAACACTGCGGTATCTTGTGCAGTTGTAGTAAGGGCTAGTTTTCAATAAAAGTGGGTGGGTGCTGGCAACTGTACAAGCTTAGTTTTAAGGCAGCAATCTTAGGCAGTTCTGACTAAGATATTTTTGTTTCAAAATCTCAATAGTTTTGTGTTTTTTATTGACTAACTAGCGGTCTTAGCGAACTTTGTTTCGCTAATAAAATATTATCTCATTTCGAATAGTAACGAATCTGACAATGTAAAAATTATGATAATCAGTCCAACCCTCAATATTCCCTTTTTTTCTTTCATATTGACCATCTCTTGACAATAACAAACACGCAGAAAAAATAATTAGCGAAATCGGTCCATCCGTTCCCGCGCGATGCCAAGACTAAGAGAAATGGATTAATTTTTATACGTAGAGATTCTTACTGGCAATGTTAAACTCTAAATTTTGTGACTTCGGTCAATATGATGATAACTTTGCTCGCAAATTACTTAAGAAACTATTATAAAATAAATCTTTGTGTGAATAGGTTAATGTCAGAAATTTACCCACTTTCTTGGTTGAGTTCACTATTTTCATCAAATTCAATATTGGAATCTTCCGTTTTTACCACAAACTCAACACAACTCAGCATTAAATAAAACTGTTATACGAAAATCTACATTATAATAAAATAACATTAACCAGCTTTACCCAAAGGTCACCCAACCGCAAACGTCCAAGTACCTTCACATAATCCTTTACATTAACGTAACAAAAATCAGTCGGGCAAGTAAATCTCGCTAGGACGATTATAAGGCAATTGCCAACTCTCCCGAAAGAAGGAAAGGTATCCGTTATTTTTCCCAGGACCCTTCACCTAACATTTCATTCTTAGGTAAGGCACGTGCTAGCACCAAGGTATATTATTAAATTCCGACATAAGTCCGAAATAGATACTGGGTTGAAAAGGTACGGAATTTATTGACGGTGTATTATCAACTTTTTTAGCGTGAAAATAAAGAGTACTTTCTGTTGCATTGCTACTTTCATTTTGTCCGTGTCGATTAAAATTACTCCAGTATTTTGCTTTTGGGATTGTGTAAATATTTTTTGAGGTATTTTTAGCTGGGGTCCATTTTTGTTGATCCTATGGGATATCATGCAGATGGGTCAATATGGAAAGTGTCTATAAAATTATGTATCATTATTAATATACCACGTACGTAATTATTATAGGTATTTTATTAAATGTGGTGAAGTATTTTGATTCATATGCATAAAGCGCAGCGCCACACTTTCTAGAGAATTTGAGTATTAAGAAAAAAATAATAACTTTATTAGAAACTTACTTTACAGAGATGTAATTTCTTGTGCAATACCTAAATAACTTACGAGAAAGACAATGATTGTCTAGAAAGAATAGATATTAGGTACAAGATATCTTATTATATCTTATCTATAGATCTTACCTCTATAACGATAACTTGAACATGAAATGCAATTATGTATATAATATCCTAACATGTGTGGTCATTACTTTGTGATTGGAGAAATGTACCGTAACAAGTCTAAATGTAAGTTGTTTATAGAAACAGATAAAACTAATGGTTGTAATGTCTTATAACATGATTTGTAACTTTAGGACAGGACAGCAATTATACTGTTAAAAATCGACTATAACTAGCTTGAAACGACCGGAAACAAGATTGTAAGTACAAAAAATATAGGTAAGGATACGTCATTACATAATACACTATATACTAGCTCATATCCAGTGGCTTTGCTTGTAAAGCAAGCCTTTATAAATGTTTTTCCAAAGACGAGTTAACTAGCCATCTCTACATCAACCGTCTTGCCAATATTTCGTATTCTTAGGTTAGAAAAGATTTCGAGGTTGCGTCAAGATGAGCTTTGGGTGATAGATTTTTTGATGCTAACGATGAAAGTAATTTACTTTTTTTAGGTAAGGTTATTATAAGCAATTTCGTATTTCTTAAAAATCAAAAATTCCCTCTCCGGTTCAATTTCCGGTGCAGTTTGTTAGAGAATAAAACTCGTTCCGTACATCCGCTTCAGGTCATCCGTGAAGCTAACGTTTCACCTCGTTTTATAAAGAGGTGAGCTTTGAAATAACACGACTAAAGGAATGAACAAAAGAAATAACGTTGTTATAATCTACTGTACGTCTTAAAGCAATTTTATCTCGCTGTTGGATATCTCGGTCATTAATACCAATTTCAAGATAATTTGTTGCGTAACTCTAAAAAGAGTTTTGCTAAAGAGCTGCTGCGGTACTTTAGAACTACAAACTTACAACTCAATGGTATGAAGGTCAAAATCGATGATTTAGTCCAACGCAAAGCAAAATCGCATATTTCTTCCAAAACCCTAACTGGTATCTATCAAGGACTTTCAATGTCCAAATTTGTCCGAACGGCCGCATCAGAAGCATTCAGTGCAAACGTTTTACAAGCGACAATAAAAACGGTTGGCTCGGATGTCGCATTTTATGGACGACATTATGCAATAATTCAACCGGAGAACGCTACTAGGTGCTCGTGGAAACTTCCAAAGTTGGAGGCTTTAAAAGGTTTTCAGTTTTGAAATAATTTGTCGCCTTTGAAATGAAAAATGTTTTTTGTTCGTCATCGTTAAAAAAATTCACGATTTGAAGAATAGGGTAATAACCCTTATAATTGATACACATATTTTTTATGCACAGCATAAATAAAGAAACAGAAGATTATAAGGATCTATCTCCTCTCAATCAACATCAAATGCTAGCTAACAGTTTCTAGCTTATAATGTTATACTCTTTATATCGTTGTGCTATATAAACAAAAATCTGTCGAATTCTCAAAATAGTTAAATTCGTCTGTCGAGTACTAGGAACTGAAAAATCGATTGGAATAGAATAAAATCAGTTGAAAACCTATTAAATAGAGTCTGATAGCCAATAGTGTAATGACACGGAAAATAACTGGACTAATAGTGGCCTCCACCATGTGAAATAGGGTTTAGATAAACACTTGACTGTGTTATTTTACCTATTTGTATTTAAATATTGTTCTTTGTTTGAAAAAATGTGTGTTTTGTATATGTCCAACATCATAGCAACGGACCGCTTTACTGAAAAGCTGTATTTTATTTATTTAAAAATTAATACGCAAACTAAGCACTGCCATTTACAGAGCCACAAACCAATAACATTATTTAACAAGACAAAGATCAACATTTTGCATACACATCATGTAAATATTAAATAAAATAATGCAACATTATGTAAGCATAAATTAAATTATGAGTACATAATCAATAAATTACTAAAACCCTTTACACACTGCGACTTTTAGCAGCGATGCAGTCGCGATGTAGACTCTGACAATTGACAATTTATGTTCTGAATTTTGGTGAATGCATAAAAACTAACGCGCGTTAGCATCGATGTAGTCGCGTCTCTTCATTGATGATAACGCGCGACTACATCGATGCTAAATTAAATCTGTTCATTGCGTGAGTCGCGATGCTGAAGCGCGTGTTCAAAACGCGCGACTGCATCGATGCTAAAACTCGCAGTGTGTTCCGAGTAAGGGCCGTACTTTTTTATGCTTGACTGATAGATAGGTAATCTATAGAGGTACTAATATTATAAATCTGAAGAGTTTGTTAGTTTGAACGCCCTAATATCAGAAAGTACGAGACTGATCTGTTTTTTTTTGTTTGATAGCTGGCTAGCTAGCTATTAATCGACAAACGTTTTAGCCTATAACATTATGCCTATAACATCCGTTGTGACGAGACGGGAGAAAGGAAACTAAAAACGCGGACGCGTCGCAGGGGTCCGCTAGTATCGGGTATACGGATCTTATTTGGAGATAAACGTTCCAGTACTTAATCAAATAAATTTTAGTATTATTTTACACATTTAATAAGCAACCGAGTGTTCGAACCCCGTTTCATTTGCTATCCGGGTGTCCTGGCAAGCATGTTTTAAGAGTAGGCGTATATTATTTTTTTCTTCGAAAATACATAATATTAAAGCAGCGGAAAATACATAATATTAAGGCATTGGCAACCATTACCTATAAACATTCTGCCTTTAGTTCCAAAACAAATGTCAAATTCACAAATGTACGACCCGTTTAGGTAATATAACAAATATCCAATTCTTGTACCTAGCTGGTTCAAAAACCGGATATTTGTTATATTACCTATAGCATAGGGTGCCAGTTCCAATAGCTCGTAACAGTTTGGAAGTTCTATGGCCGAAGTTGCATTCTCAATTTGAATTAAAGCATTATATAGTCGCAGTCACAGTCGAGCTGTAAAACGATTCAATAACTGAACTTAAAGCTCACACATATAATTTAAAATTCCCAATTCTCCGTCGTACCTTAAAAACAAATTCTCGTATCTCCATACTTCTCATGACCGGTCCCTTCGCTCCAGTAGCTAGCTCTCTCCAACTGTTCACTCCGCGTCCTCTTCTGGCTTCATGTCCAATTCATTTACCCTTACAGCCATTCGACTTTGTAATGGCCTCCCAAAGACAGTACAAGCATCCACCTCCAAATTCTCTTTCAAGATGGCCCTCCGAGCACTTTACAAGGAAGAGATATCGAACTTGTCTCACTAACCTCTTCTTTTTTTCTCTCACATGTGTACCATCATTATTATTAGTATTATTATTATGTGTATGTACTATGTGTATGTTAATTATTCCATAATTATGTATTAATGCATACGGTATTTATGTAATAAGTAGTATATATGTTTGTTTTTTGTTGAAATACCTATCGTAGTTTCAATCAAGCTCTCACTTATGCCCTTCTATCACTTCCTTCGCGCCTCCAGCAATTTCTCTGTATAGACCTATGGTTGACTGGTAGAGAATGCTTTTATCATTAAGTCCGCCATATCTAAATTTTGTTTGTGCATGAAGTGTTTTAAATAAATAAATTTACGAGCATATTTTGTATAAAATATTACATTATAGTACATACGTTTCCGGTAATGAAGAGAAATAAAAACTACTGTAGAATTACACTTTTAACCACAGTAGACGCAGCTTAAAAAAACATGGTTCGTTGATTTTTTTAAAAAAAACTATCGTACTAATTACGAGCATCAATTGATGTAATTTCAAAATAGAATAATTTAAAAGTGCAATTGGCGTAGATTTCTTTCTGTTTACTGTAGTCCTTAAATGATTAATCGGACGTAAAAACTGAAAAAAGCAAAATAGGTGTCAAGCGCAGTAGGGTGGGTCACTGTGCAATAAAGTTAACATAAATAAATAAGTTTACACTTCAGACTTCATCAAATACTTATTTTAAGGCATGTTTTTCATTAACCAAGCAACACAAAGTCTACAAATAGTGTAGGTATTACCTATGCATTGCAAGGTTCTTAGTATCTCCAACCTTGATGTAAATTTAAATGCAACTTACTAAATGTGCTAACAGTTCTAGTCCAAGATGTTCTGCCTACCCAAACAACCCAGATCAGAGCTCTCTGGCGCAAATACAAGAAGACCTCACCCTATGTAAACTGGGAATCACGGATGAAAATAATGATGATAATGATGCTTTAGAGTGTTTTTAAATTAGTCTTAGTTTTTAATTATTATAAGATAAAATAAGAAACTAAAAATTGCACTGGACTGAAACCAGCAACCTTTGGCTAACCGGGCCCACAGTTGCAAAAGAGTTGGTGGATGACACTGACGTCACGTGTAATGACGTATCCATAAGAGTCAAGATTTTTTGCACGCTCGAACCGAATGCACGGTTGCTCGTTTGGAAAGAGCTTGGCCCGGTTAGTTGCGGGTATAACCGTGTGCAATTTTGAGTTTCTTATTTTATCTTATAAGGAGACGATAATAATAGTTACAAAAAGTAAATTATTACTCACTCAGCTCACACTGCGTCACCGCGTAAAATTAAAACCATCCATGCGCTTTCATCTTAAAAGCAAGCAAACCAACAAACGGAGAAATAAATCAAACATCTTAGACGCAGCCCGCCATTAAAAGTGGTTCATAATCTATTTTTGATAGTACTTTGACGACCACTAATGATCCAAGAGACTCAGATTAGCCAAGAAGAAAAATAAGTCTGCTTAATGTGCTTGTAATGATAATAATAATAATATATATTTCTGATACTTTGTAATTTTAATATTCATTTCAATTTAATTCTTATTCGTATTTTCTTTTTGACATATTATTATTATTTTATTACATATTTTCCCTTTATTTTATTTAATGAATTGTACGAATATATGGATCAATGTTATCTGAAAATAAATAATTTTGATTTGATTTGATTTGATTAATGTGGTTTCAGAGATGATAAAACAGAGATATCGAAATGTTTGGATAACCTAATAAGTATTTAAAACCCCTTACACACTGCGAATTTAAGCATCGATGCAGTCACGAGTTTTGAAACACTCAACAGCATCGCGACTCACGCAATGAACAGATTTAATTTTGCATCGATGCGCGCGTTAGTATCCATGCAGACCAATATACAGCACATTGTATGTCAATGTTCTGCTTCTACAACAAAAGCAAACTCAGAAAGGGGTGTCACGACCCTTAGCAATAAGGAGTCGATGAGAGAGCGAGGCTTCTACATCGCGACTGCTACTATCGCGCGTTTGCATCGCGACTGTATCGATGCTAAATGTCGCAGTGTGGAAAGGGTCTAAGATGTTCGAGTTGAGGTATACGTAATCGTTAGACACACGTACTTAGACAAAAATGACGATTTCCAGTTATTAAAATAATTTAAAGATTTTCCTACAAAAAAATAAAAACAAATTAAACTGGAGTCAGGTTAATACACGTACCTGACTCCAATTTACCAGCTACGAAGCTGAAAAAAAGAGTAAACAAAGTAATAATAATATAACTCCTTATTGTACATTACAAAAGCCAATAAACAGTTTATATTTTTCAGTAATATGTACAACTAAGGCGGTTATATCGCTAATCGCTTTATCGCCTCTTCCAGACAACCTTTGGGTAAGGGAATAATATATTCATAGGAAAGAATTTCGTGCAAAGTATAATGAAGTAATAAAACGATAATAGCGTATTAACTTTACACCAAATAGACAAACAACTGAGTAAAAACAAGCGAATATACACCGATTAATGTTAATATCTATTCTTCCCACTATAAATAAATGGGTACTCCGTATTCATATCAAAATTCTACTTCATTGCTTAAGTAAGCCATCATACAATGAAACGTAAAACTAAAGTTATCATATAATATATGTTCAGTGTCGGAAGTCTCGACATAGTTCCGTGTAAAACCACCAGGTGGCGCTCGAAAAATGCTGAGACAAAATTGGTGTTTTCGTGTATTTATTGATTGAGAAGAATTTTTGAATGATGCTTAAAAAACTACAAATATTTTTTAAGATTTATTAAAGATATAGCTACGTAAGTTAAATTGATATTTGATGAATTAGAAAATCATAAAATTGAAATTGTCGACGCGAAATGTCAAAAATGATGCATCAGACTTCGCCCGCAGCTCATACAATTTCAGAGTTCACCTTGAAACGTAGGTTATTATCTTGAATAAGTAGGCGAAATAATATTCTGCCTACTTATGGTATAACTGGGTAGAATGTAGTAAGATCAATCCGTTCTGAATATCTTGAGTTTCACGATTTTAAAAGTTAAGGGTGGGTTTTGTCTTTCGTTCGTTTTTTCTTCTCGTTTATTTATCGATATCAATAAAGGTATGAGGATTCCACCAAGTATTGAAGGAGAATTCTTGGATCAACCATTAGATGTTCTTTTACAACTTCATCTTATCCTAATCACTTCTTACATTTTATCATAAAAAATACGGACAACAGAACCCAAAAACATGAAAAGTTGTATGAACTTTTCATGTTTTTGGGTTCTGTTGGTTCTGTCCATATAAAAACTTGTCATTGTTTCAAAACCAATTGTCATAGTTTCAAAGTAATAAATTTGCTTCTTTGTGTTACAATTACCAGACAACAATTATAATACGCCCTTTTCGGGCGTCTTCCATAAATACTTATAAACATCCATGCAATGGGTACAAAAATTCGTGATCATCACACAAACATTTGCCCCTTGTGGGAATCGAATCCGCGACGACCGGCATAGTAGTCAGCAGCTCTTACTACTACACCAAACGCGTTGTCATAACAATTAGATAACGTAACTGGTCACTTTTTAGGACATTACAATACATACCGTAAGTCCAGTGTTATGATTTTATTCTAAGATAAGGACCATAATACCTCATTTACCCGATACAACGATTAAAAACAGCCTGTAATAGAAGTAAAAAATACTTATATTTTGTGAGATATCATTATATATTGTGAGAGCAATCTCGCAACATTGATGATGCCACGCAGCCTACGCGTTAAAGTAAGCGACTCTAAAAAGAAATTGTTTGCCTAAAATGGATTCCTTTCCTTTTAATGGTGAAGAGTTTATTTAAGACTTTTTAGTGCATTTTGGTTTTGAAGTCGGTTTTTAATTTTGTTAAATTTAAAATTTTAAGTATTTTTCATTATAATAATTTAAAACCATTTCGAATTGATTACTTAAGAGTTACTTAAAGGGCCTATAATTTTATTTTTTGCTACTATTACAGGCCACAGCCTGTATAAGTGGTTGGCGCCCTGAAAGCTAGTTCGTTACTAACACAAAGTAATCATAGAGTCTTAAGCATCACGTGAATATACAGCTTTAGTTGATTGTAAGAAAATAATCGTCGTCTACATCATACCGACATTATCTCCCGAGTTACGAGGTGTAATAAAGAAACCTGACGCTAAGAATTCTTGAAGCATAAATTGTAGGTAAAGCTATGTGTACAATGCCCTATTTTTCAAATTTATACTTTTGAATTATTTTTTCTTTTTTAACATAAGAAAATATATGGTTTCCATTGAGATAACATTTTACCGAACCAAATCGGTTGCAGTGTGCAGTATTATCATAGGCCTACCTATATTTCGGCATTGTCTGACGATGTAAAAGTTATCAATAGCCAATCTTCAAAAACTGGTACTGTTGTGTTGAGTCTAAAAGACATTTGGAAGTCACTTTACACATAATAACTTGTTCATTTTATTCGTATGTAACGTCGGCTTTGTTTTATTTCCATCCAAAGATGCATTCTTATAAATCAGCCACAAAGTAAGCTATGGATAAAAATAAAGGAGATTTGAGTATTTTCAATGTAACCCAACACTCAACTGTTTACATTAAACAGTCTCATAATTAGCACTAAAAATTCACTCCGCATTCGACGTTTTGTAACGGCAAAAACAAATTTCAGCGACTCCGACTTGGGTGTTTAAACTAAGAGAATAGGTGCCCAAATCCACCAGGCACTATCAGGCTATAGCGCTCTTGTACGTGATCCATTAAGAAGTAAATAGCGCCTTTTCTTTGCGAAAAACTGAACTAAATAAACTAGAGAAAGAGTTCCGTGCGTTTAAGTTATTTTTTAAGTTAGTTGTGTTTAAGTTATTTGTGTAATGGCTAAGCTACTGGGTACACCACGGAGGTTGCCATCTACCAGACACTCTACCATTTAAAGTAGTCTAAATTTTCTGTAATTTACACTTTAAGTTTTCTGAAGCCAATGTGTGGAACCCTAATTTGTAATTGTCTCTTAGATCCATTGGCAAATTAAATGTAGTAAAATTCCAGCTGGAATAAAGCGCGTCTGACACAGCGGTTGAAACGGCTCATTTGAAACTCAAATTACTGACTTCTGAAGACAAGACAAAATAATTTAAAATTAAATATCGCAAGGTTATGACCGATTTGACTTTGAAAACCGTTCTGAACTTTTAAAGGCGAGAAGATTGGCGAATTAGTTTCACCAATTTGTTGGTGATTAATTCTTAATAAGTAAAACTTTTATAACTGTATTAACTTTACCGAATGGTTTAATCGGTTTATACAGGCGTGAAATACGATTACAGAAAGTTTGCAAGTTGTCTGTGATGGTTATTAGAAAAATCAGCCGCAGCGGTATTTTCTGCTTTACTTTTGACTTTATGTAAAGCAGAAAATACCGCTGCGGCTGATTTTCGGGCTAACTCTCTATCAAATTAAAGCATAAATTAAGTGTAAAATATACTAAATTGAGTGACAGGTCTTAGGTAGTTTACTAACAACTGAGTGCTTGGTACATCGCTACATCACCAAAGTGGCATGTCTACAAAAAATAAAGCTAAAACACTTGTCAGTCGAGAAAACTTGTTAGAAGTTAATCAATAAGTTTCAGGTTGTTGTTGTTGTTGTTTTTCACCTTTTTCTCAGTTTATACATTTTTCGCACACCGCATATTCACGCAAAACTAGTACAGTAGGTACCGGTTTAAAAATACACACGAATTTTTTTTTCTGTTTTTATAGTGTTTTGTCACTAAACAAACTTAATCATATAAATTTCAATTGTAAAAAGCAACTGTGTCCGATAAGGAATCAAACTCCGTATCTTACGCTATCCGGACGCATGACTTTACCACTCGGCCACCGACACCTTGGCAAGCCTGTTGAATTTTGAAAGTGTTTTCTTTAACGCGTAGGCTGCATGACCTCACCAATGTGGCGAGATTGCTCTCACTATTCAGGCTTGCCAAGATGCCGGTGGCCGAGTGGTATGGGCATACGCCCAGATAGCGAAAGACACGGGGTTTGATTCCTCGTCCTACACAGTTGCTTTTTACAAGTGCAATGTACATTGTTATAACTTAAATAGTGACAAAACACTATCAAAACAAAAATGTATTTGGCTTCCTTCATCTAAATCGATTGTTAAAATATTTGTAAAAATATTTCCTTCGAATATTGTGAGATCAGTCTTTCATGAGGTCATGCAGCCTACGTGTTAAAGAAAGCACTTGAAAAATCTATCATGCTTGCCAATGTGTCGGTGGCCGAGTGGTATAGGTATGCGCCCGGATAGCGTAAGACACGGGGTTCGTTCGACGGTCGTCTGACACAGTTGCTTTTTACAAGTGAAATTCATATTATACAAACGTTAAACCAAAATTAAAGGTTATGACAGAATTGAAGTTAGATCTATCTATGAAAAAGGGCATACAATATTTTAATGAAATTGACTAGACGAACTCCCTTGAAACACGAACAAATTTAATTTAATGGACCGATCAAACGAATACGTCGAATTTTGAATGGTGAAAATGGGAAAAAATAGTAAAAAATGGATTCGTCAGTGCGAATTGAGCGGGATTACCATTTGTTCCATAGCGCCACCTACCCGGCACTTTGTTGTATATATTTTTCAACAGTCAACGCACTCGGTCATATTTTTGAGTGATTTTCGAGTGAATTCACCGTTGCCTATAGGTCGAGCCAGGACTCATAGAAATCTATATGAAGTTGTTTATCTTTAAGTTATTTTTTTATAGTTTAATCTTTTATGACATAGGTAATTTATGTATTGTATAATTTTAGTGACGTTAGTTTGGTGCCAATTTTTGGCTCCTGTGTACCTTACGCGGTAGGGTGAAAACCAGCCTCTGAAAACCAGCGTCTGGTTCTCACATCACACACACTCAATTACACATACACCAAGTGACAACAAAAAAAAACATGGAAAATATTACATAATACATCAACAAAAAATAAAACGAACTAAATAAATGCTTCTTGCTTTCTTTTTTCTTAAGTTAGTCTCTTAGTTCGACGATTTCTTTATCTGTTATTCAGGAGCGTAAGTTCTTGAGAAGTAATAAATTGTTAATTTTTTTTCGTAAACTTGATTCAACAGAAGTTGGAAACCTAATTTCGGTCTGTACACAATAATTGACTTTGAATACCTACTAACACTACTCAAGCCCTCTTCACCATATTTTAAGATCTAAATTAATAAAATGTCCATCTTTTTATTTTATAAAAATAATTTTAACTAACATTTCCACTCATTTTATGTAGCCTGATACATTTGATACCCATGGTTTAGGTACATTAATAATTTTATTATTTAAGCAAATTTAGGGTTGCGATTTATAAAAACATTCTTAGTTACAATACATAGTTACTTATTCAAACTGGTAAAGATACATTACAAAGTTTTGCTATCAATTCTACATCTGCCCGCAATTTTCCGATACATGAATATGGTTAAGCTAAAACGTACCCACTTTTACGTCACTAAAAACACATTAAAGCAACTTCCCCTCACCTAAGTAACCTTTAGTACCCAAAGTGTTATGGCTTTCGAGTTTCCATAAAAAGTACAGTCAGTCTGCTAAATTGTATACCTGTCATATTTTACCTGTAATTTTTTACTTTAATGCAGATTCCGAAATTAGAATCAATCGTTTGTTAATTACTTTTTTAAACTTTTCAGGCTTTTTAAATATGTATTATTAAAATTAAAATTATTATAAGTAAGATTGATATCCAAATATGGCTTGATTGATGTTTTAAGAAATGTTGTTTTACTGTTTTATTTTTATTTGACGATACGTTTGGCCCAATGGTTAGCGCTCCTGACTGACGCCAGCCGTCGCGGGAATGAAAATTTAAAAAAAATAGAATCCTGAGAGTGGCAAAAGTTTGTGTGATGAACCCGAACATTTGTACCTTAGTCATGGATGTTAAATGTATTTAAGAATTTATGGAAGATGACGCCGTAATAATCGTTGCCTGGTATTCGTAACACAAGGTACAAAATTCCTTACTTCGATACCAAGACAATCGGTGTCTGGCGCATATTTATTTATCATAATATTACAATATCACTCATGTGAGTTTGAGAGTACATGAGAAAACTTCAATTCCTCAGAGACGAGAGCTATTGATGGAGGTGCGTGGATAATCGTACTCGTTCCAGCGGAAAAGTATTACAGAAAAACTTATTTCAATCTGCTTATAAACTCTTTACTGCGTTTGCAAAATTGTTTTAAAATTATTGTCAATATGAATTAGAACAATACACATAATAATAATTGTTTTAATTTTGTAACTCTTTTTGAACGTGTGTTTCGGATGTTTTTGGATTCATTTTTTTTTAATTGTGTCTTATTGTCGCAACAGTTTTATGCCGGACTCAAAAAATGCTTTACTTCTTAGTTATATTTTAACAGTTCTAATAAATATGAATATAAATATATATGTATATATATATTTGTATGTTTATATTTAATAAAATATTTGCACGGGCATTTACGTTGCGGACTGTATTGTCGCTATCAGTGGTTAAACTTTCCATTCGCTCGGAGTCAAGAGGGCACGTCTGTGGCAGCACGCTACCTGATCGAGAAAATATACCGCACTGGAAAAATTTACTCTGTTTTCAAGGAATAAATACGATGTTATTAGATTTTGTGTTATAGAAAGGTAGCTGATTTTTCGGTTTAAAAAATATTATATTATATAGATCTAGTAATAAGAAAAAGAACGTACGTTTTAAAAAGTTGTTAACTTTGCCTTTCTTAACACAAAAATACACTTTTGATGGAATGTGTTATAAACATAAAAAGCAAAATTAAAAATTTTGAATAAACCCACGACGTTTAACATGAAGTTCGTAAACGAAAAAAACAATTAAGTAAAATTTCTAAAATCGCCCGACTAAAATGCGTTAGCGTATTAATTAGTTTACCAATCCATTGCAGAAAACTACATGTCAATTGGTTAAGCCGTTATGAAGATGGATGGGAACATTTGTCTGCGCACAAACTCACAAACACACAAACTTCCTCTCACCCCAAACGCATACACGTTCACCGTTCCGTCGCGGGAAAAAAAAGGTATGTTTCATGAAAAATAAAGGACTCTCTTTTTCGATTTTCTTTTTACGTTAGAACACAAGTACACTCTAACTTTGTGTTTGCGACATTCGTGTGTTCCTAATGGCACTCAGTCGTCGGAAGAATCTAGAATACCTCCAGAAACCACTAAACTCAGGTTTAAGACACTAGTTGGCTTTAAGAGTATTCTGTTTTATGTTACGAAAAATCAGGATGTCTCTTAATTAAATTTCAAGTATGGGCCGGTGGTAAACATACATACGAATATGTATTATTTTCAAACACTTTTAGCTCCGACTTCATGACCTAAAGTGTGTTAAAGTAATCTATAAAATCACAATAACATTTTTGAATACGAACCTGTTCAGACATTTTTTTTTAATTTGTACTAAAATACGAAAAGCAATATCGAAACCTATTTAAAAGCCAACACTTGTTTATGTTCATTATTTGCTTGTGTAAATGGGCGTTAATAATATTAAACTAATCAACAGACGGGATTTAATGCACCCCGGGCGGGACCATGACTCGAGCAACCGAGTAGGTAAATTCGATGATATCAGTTGATGATAATACGTGAATCGTTGCTTAAATCTCGTAATTTGATTAGTATAGTACAAAATGCAGTAAAGTTTTTAGCCTTTAACTTAGACATTGGCAGGGTAAAAAAAATTAAATATAATGTAAACACAAACATCGACTTCATTATTGAGAAACTCCCGCCAGCAAGAAATAAAAAAAAAGTCGTAATAAAAAGACTTTTACCCCGCAAATGCTGCATCGCCCGAATACAAATCAGGAGTAATTTAAAATTTAATTTAATTTAGAAGCACGCTTCATTCGTCGCAAAAGATTCTTAATCCGCCTCACGTTTCTTGTAAAAAGTAGATAGAAATTGTACGTTACCTTTGGTCCCGTCAACTTCATTGTCATCGTAACTCGATTCTAGAGCTATGTAGAGTGCATTTGTGTCGGGCATTCGGTGCAGGAATCAATGGGCGAACTCTGACTGGCCCGGCATTGGATAGCGATAGAGTTGAACATGATATCTGTCGTCATTAAATTTGAATGTGTGTCAGTTATTGCAAGATGTCTTATTAACAATATATTCATGGTCGAAGACACATATTATACCTACGTAAATACAAACTACACGTTTATAATCACATAAAGAAAATATATGTCTGTGACTCCTAAAAAAGGAAGTTCCTAATTCAAAAAAGATTTTTTTTTATATTTGTTACCTCATGTGTCAGTGATTACTGGATCATTTTGTTTTTTTTTGCCACTGTTCTGACAGCAAAAATAAGGAAAGATACTCTTAGATAATAAAATAAGTCACATAAACGTCAAATGTCATATAAATTGAATACTTTCTAAATATGTTTCGTTATAATTTTGTTTGCTGCCAATCCTAGAATATTACCGTTTATTTGTCCCTCCAACTTTTACACTGCTTTGGCACTTCGATTTCCAATCAATTCGGATGATTTAAACTGACGCCATTTTGTCCCCATCGCTTTCCTTGAAACAGAGGTTCCAGAAGCTATGGCATTCCGAGCTGTCGTTTTTGAAGATTATTCGCTGTAGACTTTGGTATAGTTTCGTCAAGTTTATCTGTCAGTCTGACCTGAAACTATTAGAAACAGACAGCTGAAACTTAGTGGAAAGGTGTATCCTGTTAACTGCTTTACTATTACTTTACAAAAATAAAAATAAAAATGTTATTTAAGGGGCTCCCAAATATAAAACTAAAACAATTACATACATACATAGATATAACCCAAGCTAATACAAGCGTGGTAAAAATACTCAGGCCTATTCGTTTGGGGTGTCTATGGACTGAAATCTTTTAAAATGACATAGAGGGTTCTAAATATTTTTTTGTAAAAGACAAACGTACAAAAGATATGCTTCTAATTGGTTTTTTATTTCACTTTTTTTAAATGCCCCCCTCTCACATTTAAACCAAGCAATACCGTAGACATCTGATTTTGTTTAAGTTGGCAAGGAACCTTTAGTGCGCGAGTCCGACTCGCTTTTGGCCAGTTTTTAAAATATAGCTTGTCTTGCCATGTCCTTGCTTGTATGTCTGGTGTACATCTGTAGTCATCAGTAATTATGCTGCCTAGGTATCAAAAGTTTTTAACCTGTTCTTCTAGTCTATTATCAAAGATGATGTTATTCTTTCTTTGTGTTTTAGTTTTTTTTATATAAATTTTAAGTTCAGACTTTAAATTTGATATCCATTTCTTACACTAATAGTTTCAATTGTGTCTTATTTTCTGCTATGGTTGCGATTTATGATCGTCGATGGTTGCGACTTGCTGCATTGAAATTCCCGATACCAAGGTTTTTAGTGCAAGTTCACAAACACAGGTAGGTAACGTGTAGGTTACATTGTATAAGTAAACAATTTAGCAACTCCCGCTCTGCCGAATAAGCGTTTCGTGCAAAAACGCAGCGGCAGAGAAAATTGGTCGAGTGATAAATTGCCAGGCGTATCGGTGAAACCGTAAAAACGTGCTATTTACGATAAAATTACTTTTTACATAGTTTATTATGTACTGTATTTATTTATGTGTGTGAGGCAACCAATTTGTAGAGGAAGCTATAAAGATCAACAATGAAATGACAGTATTTTTTAATAATAACAACAATTTGAAAAAGAATATATATGCTGTCATGCTTCGCTAATTTTTTTATTTAAGCAAATAAAATGAATTGCAACCAAAATATTTAACGGTAAAAATAATGTTAAATCATTAATATAGTACAAAAGCATGAGTATTAAATCTAAATGAAAATATTTTATATGTGATAGCTTCTAACTCTAGTTTGGAATTCGCTACACCAGTATCAATGGCCAAAAGATATTGTAATTCCGTAATTCAAAGAACAAGCACATTAACCTACCTACCTGAATAATAAATAATCAATATGACGACTCGTCTGGTGTAGTGGTCGAGAAATCGCCTACTACGCAGCGGGTGCGGGTTCGATCCCCGCACAATACAAACATTTGTGTGCATGAACATATCTGTTTGTATTGGTCTGGGTGTTTTCTATGTATATCATGTATGTATTTACAAACAGAAAAGTATTTAAGTATTATATCCGTTGTCTGGTACCCATAACACAAGCTTTGAGTAGCTTACTTTGGGACTAGATGGCGACGTGTGGGAATGTCCAAAGAATATTATTATTAATATGCGCCAGATAACACACCAATGCTCGTGTTTTCGAAGTAAGTATTTTTTTTCTTGTGTTACAAACAATCCAAATATGACAACCAATTGTTTCAAAAACACACTACCTTTGTAGGCATATCCAAGCCAAGAAATTTTACATGTTACAACTGAGCGTCAGACAATTCCATTAAAAACAAAAACAAGCGTGGCGACATACGCAGTACCACTAAACGCAGTTTAATAACCCGGATGTCAACTAGAAAAGCGGCTGTGTCCCCGTCGCCATGCTCTTGCTCGGATATTGTATCCATACTAATAATATAGCTACAGATGTGTGTGTGTACTTACATTTGAAAGTTTACTACTACTACATCAGTTACTAATTTGTATAGTAACTATACCGCCTCAAAAAACGGACTAAAAGCGTTAAATACCGCATTTTTCTCTATTTATGAGAAACTAATTCATTTGGAGTCGGTGCTTGATATCAAGCTTACATGACACCAACAGTCTACACACATTAAGCACTGACTCCAAATGAATTCGTTTCTTCTTAGTAGAGGGCCAATACGTTTTTTAATCTTGTTTAGTTAGTTTTTTCTAAATAAAATGTTTTTATTTCATGATATTTTGTCATTACCAGCCACATCTCAAAAACTACTAGACAGATTTTCATAAAACGTAAACTGTACCTTAAGTTGGTATTCACCTGATTGGACTAAATAAAAAATCATTTTGCGGTGACTTCTCGTTTTTGAGAAATCTGAGGACAAACATACAAATAATAAAATATCCATACACTTACGAAATCTTGTACACGTGTTTGGAAGCCTTGATAGATCAACATACTCAAATATTATAAAATTCCAACGATATTACACACATACACATTGAAATGATTACCTCCATTTTTTGAAGTCACTAAAAAGTGTATGAGTACGTACGTATGTTTGTAAGTCTAGCAAATATGTAACACAAATCACCAAACTTCATATAGTGAAAACTAAGAAACACATACAGCCCTTGTAAATCTAACATTAGTTTTAAAACATCACAACAAACCTTGCAGCAAGGACTAAAATACCGGACACTTATCTGCATTTATAAATGGCAAAAGTTTGTGAAGCATCATGTAACTACGAAGCGACCGTGGCTCGTAGTCCGTAGCGTTTCCGTAGCACCTTCGTAGCAAAGTAGAAGGCTTACTACGGACTACGGCCTCCGCCCAGAATCGATTATCGGATCTTTGGTAAGCATTTATCATTAGCTATCATTAATTATTTTGAAAAAGTTTACTCATTGCAATGGATTAGTAGACTAATGCATATTGCATACGCGTATACCCACACTATACAAATATCCTTAATGATCCTTAATTTCAATGTTCCAATTTGAAAATATAGTTTAAATATATTTAAATATAGTTTGGTAAATATAAAAATGGCCTGGAATGGGAGTATCTATCTATCATTTTATGCCTTTTTATTTCAAATACCATAATTTTCTTAAAATTAACGTCAACTTAATATGGCAGTCATAAATAAACAAGAACCGACTGGACTTGTCGGACTTAATTAATGCTTCTCTGGTAAGATGCTGCAAGAACAATCAAACAACTCTGTTTTTTTTTCATTATGTGACCAAGGTCGCAAACTTCTGCATACAAAATCCGCTCTAAGATGACAAAACTTGGATAAGAAGAAGTTCACATGCAATAAAAAAATATTTTACTTTAATATATACGCGGAGGAGTACAAGGAGGAGGCAAAGGGTAAAATTATAGAAATTCTAATTAAAAGATACATAAACTATCATACAAAAAACAGTTTTGTTGCAAATTTTGTATGCAGCATTTTGCAACCTGGGTCAATTAATGACAAATCAGTCTCGATAAGTTTTTTTAAGTCCGACGAGTCCAGTGTTTTTTTTTTTCACAGCCATTTAAAGATGCAGATCAAATTCGCTACAACTACTAGTACTTTTACCTCACTATCCTAGTGCATCAACTTGCATGCAATAATAATGTACATTTCACCGCGTGTCGTCGGAACGTGGTTTAATAAACCAGGCGTCGACTCAAGCTCCCTTCTCATCCATATGAATATTACCTAACTTAAATTCTTAGCAATCGCATTGCAATTTGTATGGGATGTGATAAAATAAAGTGGCAGACGCATTGAGAAGAATATTAATGCAAGTATTATATTAAAGCATGTTTATGTCTTGTTTGTAAATAAGCAGTGAGTCAAGTCAAAAAGTCTTTAAACGCCGCAGTCTACACGTTTAGATATAACTTAAGGCCGACTTAACACTGATGGATACTGATCGGAACGTGTCAGCACTGTTGTGTGCGCATCGGCCTTTATACGCTATAAGAGGCTTTTCCAATGTCTGAGTTGTCCAAGAAACAAAGACATTCCATCTGGATAGATTTTGACGCAGATTAGGAGCATGTTTAATTTTGACAAGAAAAATAAGACATTTGTTACAATTAGATTTTACGATGTAAGTTTGTAAAAAATCGCAAGAAAAATACAATTCTACTGATGCTGAGGCTTCCTTTCAACAAACTACAATACGATCGCAATAGCGATTCGTTATAGCCCTGCCGCGAGTTCTTGCGTTTAAATAAACGTTTCGGCTCTGGAACCGCTATAGTTTCACGAAAGTTAGTTACGCCAATTTGGTGGTGGATCGTTATAGTTCGTTCCAGCTCTGCTCGAAATGCGTCGGCAGGGACAAGTATGAGTAGCGATACATTTAGTTATTTCTCTTTGATATGTAGAATTTTTGATCTTATTCACGATGAAATACTTGTTTCTGATTAATATAAATTAAATAATCGACTGAACATTATTACAGTGAAAAACAAACGAAAGCTATCACATTCCTTACCGTACTTATTTTTATAATTCTCAAACAACAATTTTAATTAGAAGCACACCGTAAAATGGGCATTTATTACATTTTTCGCTTGCTCCGTGCGTTCCAACTACACACATCAAAAGTGTCTAGGGATCAAGCATTTTTTGCGGATTTCTTGAGATTGAGATGTGGCTTTGTAATAAATTTATGATTTCATAAATTAATATGGATCCTTTTTGGTGCATTTCATAATTTGAAATAGGAACTGTCAATCAAATTCGAGTAAAAGATGAAAATCAGCTGTCAATATTTTTCCTATAAAAACATACAACGCTTTGAAGACATTATAAGTAGTGCTACTGTTTCCCTACTACTGATTAAAACCAACGTTACTATGGAGCGACGACGTCATTTAAGCAGGGAAGAAATGCTCAGAGCCGTGGGAATGATAGGAGTTGGTTCCCGGCAACGTACTGTGGCTTTAGCTCTGAATACAAGTCAGAGTGTTATCAGTCGACTTTGGACACGTTACCGAAGCACTGGTACCGTGGCTGAGCGCCAAGGAGGACGGTATCGCTGCACCACACGGAGACAAGACCGCTACATTCAAATCACAGCTCGAAGAGCTCTAACAATAACCGCCATGATGTTAGCCGTGAGGCTTCATCACTCTTCAGGGAAATTAATTAGAGACCATACAGTCAGAAACCGCTTGCATGAAGTGAACCTTCATTCCCGAAGACCGCTACGGGTACCACCTATAGCAATGCACAATTGCAGGATTCGATATCAATGGGCTCTTGAACACAGAAATTGGGCAGAAGAACAATGGCGTTTCGTGTGCTTTTCTGATGAGTCTCGTTTTGGTATGAGACCGGATACAAGATGTATACGATACTGGAGAACCCCTGGACGCCAACAACGATTAAAATCCTGCCAGGAAATCCATCCTTACAGTGGTGGAACCATCATGGTATGGGCGGGTATTTGGATCAGTGGAAGAACTGATTTGATTCGGAGCAGAGGCAACCTCAACGCTCAAATTTATGCTGATACGATTGTATCAGACGTCGTCGTTCCTCTACAAGTGCAAATCAGTCCCTTATTTCAGTTAATGCATGATAATGCACGACCGCACACCGCAAGAGTTGTAAGACAGACTCTCGCCGCAGCTAACATCAATGTCCTGCCCTGGCCTGCTCAGTCGCCAGACTTAAATCCGATTGAGCATGCATGGGATATGCTACAGAGAAAAGCTCTGCCGAATATGGAGGGTATCCAGTCGCAAGAAGACCTTTTTTTTGTTGTTGCAACGAACGTGGGCGGCCACTCCACAGCGTGATTTGGTTGAACTCATTTTGAGTATGCCAAACCGATGTTCTTGTGTTGTAAGTGTTCGCGGTAGAACACGGATTATTAATTGTTTAAGTTAACCAATAAAATTTTAAAGAAAACTGTTATTTCAGTCTTTTTTTCGAACTTTTATGTTAGTGGTTCAAATGTCAAAAATCACTTTATCAGGAAAATGGCAAATTTCTTTATTCATGCAAAGGTGACTTGGTTTATCGTTACTGTAGACAAACGAAAACACTTTATTTGATGAATCCTTAAAGAAAATTTTAATTAATATCAATCAGGAGAAAAGTTATTGCCATAATATATGTTGATCCCTAGACACTTTTGATGTGTGTATTTCCTCCACATTATTGTACGGTGCCATTGTAGGACAACAAAAGGAGTTTAATAAAACTGACTGTACCGCAATATTGAGAAAAACTGAACGCAATATTCAACGTAGCCCGCGACAATAGAAAAACATTTTACATTGCTTGAGGGATAGCCGTTTCAGCGGAGGATTCGGCTCGCCGTGGACAGACCACGATTAAATGCGCATGAAAAAACGTATTTAAAGAAATACGATGGAAAGGTTTTGTCAAATGTGCAAAAGCTCTTATTTCGCTCTATTTTTAGCCATATGGTTACTTAAATCAGTGTTTGTTTAATGTTAATACTAAAATAACAAAAAAAAATCATTAATTAAAAACCTTACTTAATATTATATATGTGAAAGTAACTCTGTCTGAAATAATGAACCAATTTAAGTTTACGACCTCCGTGGTGTAGTGGCTTAGCACGCTGGTTTCAAGGCATCGCCGTTCCGAGGTCCCAGGTTCGATTCCCGGTCGGGACAATATAGAGATAAAATTAAAAATTAAAAATCTATACTGTCCCGGGTCTGGATGTTGTCGTACCATCTTTGTGTCTGATTTCCATAACACAAGTGCATTAGCTACTTATTTTGGGATCAGAGCAATCTATGTGATTGGTGTCCAATAAAAAAAAAAAACTTGTCACACACATAGTCTAGAGCCTGAGAAAGGACATAGACTTCTTTAATGCAAAAGAAAAGGGTTGTTAGGGATTGAAAAGGGGGATGAAAGGTTGTATGGAAGTATCGCCTTTTTCAAAGTTAGAAGCTAGAAACTTATTTTTAAGGCTCTTGATTAGATATCCTTTACTTATATTATAAATGTGAAAACTCTGTCTGTCTGGCATATAAATACTTAATATCTTTCGTACTTACTCAAAATATAGACTGTCAGCTCCAAGAAACAAAGTTAGAGTTTCGAAAAACGTTTAATTAAGCTGGTTCAAAACCTTAAACAACAGGGGTTTAATAGTGTTAATTTTATTGTATTTCAAAATTTAATTTAAAAAAAACATCGAATTGAAATCACAGCAGATTGTAACTAACAAATACCTTATATTGCACGCTGTGGTTTAACACACAAATATAGTATAAAATAAACCAAGGCAATATGTTGGCACAAATTTAAAAGTGGTAATATGTATCTTGATCGCTTTCATATGTCAATTTAGTATATATTATTAAAATTGAACACCAATCACATACATTGCTCTGATCCCAAAGTAAGTAGCCAAAGCATTTGTGTTATGGAAATCAGACCTCGTAACTCAGAGCGAGGTATAAAATTTGCCAATTTCTATTTATCTATTTATCGAATGTGTAAATATCATCTTTATTAGTACCGTTGAGCGGCATGCGAATGTTTTAATGTACTAATGGCGTTCGCGTTTGCAAATCGCCATCGTTATCGCGGTCGCTTGTACTTAGATAGGTAGTACCACCGCCGATCCTTGCAGGCTGCTGAGATTACGTTAAGCCGCCGTTGTTAGCAAGTCTTTGGCCCATGCCAGATGACCCGGGACAAAAGGTCAGGTTGTAAGGCTTAAAGATTGAACGGCAAGTGGCTAAGCAACGACTGGTAGAGAATGCTTTAAGCATTAAGTCTGCCTTTGTACGTCCACGTCTAATGACCTAAAATTCCAATTAAATATACCTTGACAAGTACCTACATTTATGTAATCGTAAATTAATTATCGATCTTTGAAATTCAAACAAAATTCCTTGAAAATTGTGTCTTACGTACTGAAGTAACACCTCATGGAGAAATATTTATTTGTTTTATTGTGCATTCTACTTCAATATTTTACTATTTTTTCTTGTTCGCTACAAAAGATGCTGAAATTTTCCACACAAGACAAGAAATTGAAATAAATAATATTATTGTATCTTTTTTGAGAAATTTTAAATTTATTTTTTACGTGAATGTTATTGTACTTGTCAATCAGTGCCAAATACAGGCATTTATTTGATATTGTTGAGAAGAAAGAATAATTAACATGTTTTAGTTTAGCACTCCATACTTTTAGTTCATTATTTACGATCAGAGCCGACTTAAATTAAACTATTTCTATGTATATATTTAAAAGTGCAAGCAAATTGCCTGTTGTTTATTCAAACATATTTGATTGCTTTAAATCAAAGTATGTTTTGTTTTTTGTCTTGTTTAGGTATTTTTGTGACCTTTAAAAAAACTATTAAATATTCATCACGCTTGGTGTTCTATTACTTATAATATATTTACCACTGTTTATACTTATCTCCTGTCATCATTGCTACTAAAATGGTACTTTGTAATCCGAAATTTTGCGATAGTTTCAAAAAAATGGATTTGTACGTTATTTTGCTTTATTTCTACACAAAAGATGTAATATTCCTTTGCTCATTATCAGAATACATACATTATGACAAATTAAGGTTCTACGTTGTATGCCCGTAAGGTCAGCTATTGAGCCCGAAATTATTCTAACGCCGTAATATTAGCCTGGAAATTTTACCCTGTTTTTGTTCGAAGTCATTTTCAAGAGCCCCTTCCGACTGGTTCAAGTGACAAGAAGATGAGGATTCACATATAACATGCGTTATACAACCTCAAACTTTATATTTTGGATTCAAAAGCTTAACTTTTTAAAACTAGAATAAATTATGGACAAGATGCATACTTTCGTAAGTTTTCACATTTTTACAAGTTACCTGACAAAAATAAAGATATCTCACAAAAACTTCAATAAAGAATCGCTGCTAAATCTAAACGGTTTTACTCACAAAAGAATTCGGTCTCACTTTTTAACATTATTATTTTTTTGTTTATGTATACCATGTTCTAGTGAGTTATTTATCTACCATATACTCCGTCATATTTAATAAATAAAATATTTAAAAAAAATAAAACTGTCTTCAACAAACTGAAATATTAAAATATTTTTTTTAAATTAAGCCGCTTTTAAAAACGGACTTAAAAGTTTAAAATAACGCATTTGCTCTTTACTTAGGAGAAATGAATGGAGTCGGTGCATGATGTCAAGCTTACCTACACAAACAGTATTTTTTTTAGTTGGTCACATTTATATACATTGCTCTGATCTCAAAGTGAGTAGCTAATTGCACTTGTGTTATGGAAATCAGACAAAAATACCAAAAGACGCGAGACAATATATGAAATGTTGATTTCTATATTGATCCGACCGGGAATCGAACCCGGGACCTCCGAGCGGCGACGCCTCGAAACCAGCGTGCTTAGCCACTACACCACGGAAGTCGTCACCTACCGTCTCCGTACTCATCATGCACCGACTCCAAATGAATTTGTTTCTCCTGAGTAGAGGGCGAATGCGTTATATTAAGCTTTTTAGTTAGTTTTTAAAGGCGGCTTTATTTATAATTTTTTTTTACTAAGTCATATTCTTTTGTTATTTTTGTAATTAATTTTTTTTTTTAACATCCACGTTTGTTTTCATTTACTCTTTAAGCCCTAATGTTAAGCAAAGCTTTTTTGTACCCTCTATCTATGGTTAACGCTTATCACTTGTTCCAAATAGTGTACAAGTGTTGACGATCTCTGCTACAATTTAGATGATGTTCCGAAATAATCGTCTCGCCAACAATGTTAGGTGATAATAATATTTCGTAACAAAGGATGTATTTTGAAAGTGCTACAATAAACAAAGATAAAAATGATTTGGCTTTACAAGTTCAGTCTTTGTTTTAAGTTGTAAGCAGTCAGTTTAAAACAAATGTTATTATTATTTCTTATTATTATTATATTTCTTATTTCTAACACATTAAGTTGATTTTTTTATTTATCGACCTGTTCAAGTAAAAATTTCATAAAAAATTTGTGTACAATAATATATGAACATCAGTTAGACGTTGGTTCTTCTCTACCGCTTCAAATTGCCAATATTATTTGTTACTTTGAATAACACTTAATTATTGGATAATTTTAACTTTAAGATTATGGGATTCTTAACGTCGTCGATTTTTAATATACCCCGAATTCGCAAAAAGCAATATCATAAAATTAAATCACTAGTACCAAACATTCATTAAAACCGCACAATTACCCGTAATCATGGGACATTTCCCTTTCACCCTCAAAATGTTAAGGCATTAAACCGGCGTCTAAAGCACCATCGCTTAACCCGTCGAAGAGGAATCAGGTCATAATACCTTTGCTTGTGGCCCTTGGAGAATCACTGAAAAGGAACTGACTCGCAAAAGAACCGACGAAAGAGCGGCTATTCTGGCGATGATTAAAAAATTACAAAATTTCCTCCTAATATGGCGAGATGTTTATTGTGACGACCTCCGTGGTCGAGTAGCTAGCACGCTGGTTTCAAGCGTCGCCATCTCGTGAGGTTTCGGGTTCGATTCCCGGTCGGGCAATGTAGAAAACGATATTTTCTATATTGTCTTGGGTCTCGGTGTATGGTACCACCGTTGTTTCTGATTTACATAACACAAGTGCATTGGCTACTTACTTTGGGATCAGAGCAATGTATGTGATTGGTGTCCAATATTTATTTTAATATTTATTACTGAAAAGGAACTGACTTGCAAAAGAACCGTCGAAACAGCGGCTATTCTGGCGATGACTGAAAAATTACAAAATTATCGCCCAATATGGCGAGATGTTTATTGTGTGCCATATTTTTTCCATTTCACCATAAAACAAAATAAAATCTTATTAATTAAAAAATAATACTTTTGTTTTAATTACTAATTACCTTTTCTAATTTCATTAGCTATTTCAACGTTTTGGCAACTGTTCACTTATATACATTTTTTTTTAAATCCCTATTGACTTAAAATGTATTGAGTCAATATAACTTATAAATATTGAAAAACGTGACTTATCTGTTTTCCATACTTAGGCTCGATTTTACCAACGATAGCCAAGAAATATTCGTCGAATATAATACAAAACGCTTAATTTGAAAAATGTCACCTATTAATCAGCAATCATTAGAATAAATGTAATTTTAAAATCGGTTGTTTTATACTTATTTTGTCGGATAAGTCCTTTTTGAAATGGGTTAAATCGACTCTTAGTCAATAAAAATTAGAGCATTAATAATCTTAGCACTTATTTGTTCAGTTCAGTTTGTTATTATCTGTGAAATAATTCTTTATATTAATAGATAAAAAACAAACACTGGGTATTTTTCATTAAAAAAAGGATTTATAAAAATGTTTTTACATTCAAGAATGTGTTGGTAATGTCGACCGATTCCGGAATAGGGTGGGCGATTCATGAAACGATTACTTCAAAAAGAACTCAAAACGTTATTGTCGCTCAAAGCCTTTGTGCGACGTCTGTCCAGGATATCAATAGAGCCGAATGCAAATATTACAATCGTCAAATACAAGTTTTGGGGCGGTTTTACATCTGTTTGTTTAGTTGAGTATCCTTCCATGGATTTTCTTGATATGAATGAGCGTAGACCACACAAAAAAAAACGGAACCTTTGTAGTATCGTGAAGTCTGTCTGTCTGTCAGTCAGTCTGGATGTCACAGTCACTTTATTCTGTTTAAACTATGAGCATATCTGTGTACAGAAAATATGTCAGAAACCCCTCCCGCCGCCCACATTTGCCATTATTTTTTTCGCATACATAGAACGAAAACAAAAAGAAATGGTCAAACCATAAAATTATTATCCCTTTGGAATAGAACGACAAAAGCGAGATGTCACTAGCAGCAAACTGTGTGATAAAAAGAGATGGGTAGCAGAACCATTTTGTCAGATGTCAAACAGTTGACCGCCCTGCAGAAGCTCCCTGAAAATTACGTGCATTTGATTTTTTATATTTTAAAAGTGTATATTTTGGAGAAATAATGCGTCTGGAACATAGTGACTTGATCGGTGATTGATTGTTATGCATTACAGCGGCATAACCCTAACAAATAATCATTTAACAGGTAGATTAGTCCAAATCGAAGCCTCTTAATATACGACTTATATTTACCAATGCGCTTCAAATTTAAAGTACGCAGTTTGATTATTCTATTCTACAAACGTTAATTTACGTAAAAAATAAAGACAGAATAACACAGGGAATGTATATCGACGAATATTTTGTATAATGAAATAACATTTAGTTTTACACTAGAGCTGCATGATCAATATTTTGTGTCGACTGTTTGTCATGCAGTAAACTACTATATTTAACTTAGGAACATTGTTATAAATCACCTGATCAAAAGCTTATCTCATTTAAAGCTACAAATGTTACTTACTTATGTTAGTTACTGACATCTTAAATCGGTTTCGTTTGACAGCTTTTACTTGTCCTTCTATTCCGATAGGAATATTAATTTTATGGGTCAAACCTATGCATTTTAGGGTGTCTATGGATACATCTCTTATAATGACATCTAGGTTTTTGAAATCATTGGTGTCCAATATTTAAAAAAAAAAAAAAAAAAAAAAACTGAAAGCCAAACGTTTGTACGACATAATTATGCTTTCAAAGTGGCGAAATGGGCGTCCCTCCCCCCTCTAACTTATGAACTAAGATGCTGAAAATTTTGAAAAATACTTCCTACCAACATTTATGGAAATAGTTGTTTTTGAAATATAGCAAATTTTCCACAACCGCAAATATAACTTTCTCCTTAATACAAATACTATGAAAGACATAGTTATTTTTGCTGTTAATGAAATATTTCGCTCTATTGGCTTAGTGGAAGTAAGTAAGTGGACCCCTAATTTAGTTCAAGTTGTCACGGAACCCTTAGTGCACGAATCCGACTCGCACTTGGCCGTTCTTTTTTACCAAACCCTTACTAAACTACTGTACTATACAATCAGTGTGGATAATATGTAGCTATATGTTTATCTTTATGAAGAAAATATAGTAATAAATAACCTGTCCAAAAAGAGTACCGGGTATTTGTTTCTTCAATGAAATAACAAGTACAAGGTCTTTTTTGTGTTGAATATTAGAATAGCAAATAGAAATTTATTTCTAAAAGGTCATTTTATACAAATGATGACCATTAATCTGCTGGTTATCTTATAATCTGGAACGAAGATTGGTGATCGTTTGGTGGTAACACGCAGATTCATAGTCCTTTGATATTGCTGCCGTTTCTGCCCTAATGTTTTATTTAAATCGCATTTGATTTGACGAAGTATTGTAATATTATACTTCCGTACGAAACAATCAAGAATCGTAAATTGCCAGCAGCGTAACGGTCACCAGTTGGATAACATTACATTTTCGGAATTATTTTCGTTTTTTTTTTACCCGTCTGTAAAACGAAAATAATTCAATGTCTTCACATGTGTGACGCGTCGTCAAGCTTAAATAAATCAAGTTCAACATCGTGGAGCCAGATTAAAAAACTATTATAAGAAGTTAGTGTAGTATTTTTACTTGAACCGATCTCATAATATTAAAAAAGGTGACCAGCCCCAGCGCTTACTATTATTAATAACTGGTAAAAGCGAAAAATTAAACCATTATTTACGCTTTAAATATAAACCTATATAAATAATTAAATTAAGAACCTCTCGACATTCAGAACGACCCACAAATTTTGAAACGATTGGACATTAAATCACACAACGAGCGATGGAAAGAGCTATGCTGGGTGTTTCTCTACGGGATCGAATTAGAAATGAGGAGATACGTAGAAGAACTAAAGTAACGGACAAAGCCTTGAGAATCAGTAAGCTCAAGTGGCAATGGGCAGGGCACATAGCGCGAAGAACTGATGGCCGCTGGGGCAGGAAAATTCTAGATTGGAGACCCTCCGACCAGACACGTAGCGTGGGACGTCCACCAACAAGATGGACAGACGACCTTATAAAGAGCGTAGGATCGAACTGGATGCAGGCCGCTGGTGATTGGTCGCTGTGGAAAGCCGTGGGGGAGGCCTATGTTCAGCAGTGGACGTCCTTTGGCTGATAATGATGATGGAGATTAAATAGTCTCTCATCAACTATTAAAGACCAGATGACCTTCAAATCATAGACATATTTTAAATATCATTGAAGTAACACGGTACCAAAATTTGATAGGACTTAAGGAAGTTAGTCAGATCCCCTCATCAACTAATCAAGAAGCTAGGATACCACATACAAATACACAGGTACACAGAGTCACTTTTACCTTAACACCCTTCTTATTTTGCACCGGGGGGACCCGGACGGGGGAATGAGAGTTAAAATACTACATAAATAAACAAACATTACTTCGACCTCCGTGGTGTAGTGGCTAAGCACACTGGTTTCAAAGCGTTGCCGCTCCGAGGTCCCAGGTTGGATTCCCGGTCGGGTCAATATAGAAATCAAAATTTTATATAGTGTCTCGGGTCTGGGTGTTGTGGTACCACCGTTGTGTTCCATAACACAAGTGCATTAGCTACTAACTTTGGGATCAGAGCAATGTATGTGATAGGTGTCCAATATTTATATTTATCTTTATTTATTTATTTATCACTTACTGTCCTTCCACCTTAGTTGCGACACATTTTTGAATTCTCAGCATAAGTCGAAATGTCGATATACGCTTCAATCGTTGTTCTATCATCGCGAAGCCTGGAGAAATATTTCAGACCAAAACTCTCGTAAAATTTACCCTCAGCTACTTTTCATATTTCCCGCTCATCTGCCACCCTGTTCTTATCTCAAACTTAACACACACCAGTGCGCAAAACCCTCTCACACAAACACAAATGCGACTTAAAAAGATGTCAGAGATAAAAGAAATCCAATATCGTAACGTTATTGGCATCAAGAGTGATGTAACTTCGTTATTGCGCTTCCGACGTATCATTCGGAGTGGAAGGCTCGCGAGTTTTCGGCGCGTCTCAGCAGTTTGACATAACACGCCAGATTATAACTTTGAGGCTACGGGGTTGGTGACAGCCAACAACTGTATAACGTGTGACAGCCGACATGTTTATCTTTTAGGACGCTGTTTTTTAGTTACAGGGGTCGACAATATACTATTATTGATTTTTATTGTTATTTTTTTATTCGTAAGCAACTTTTAGGTAATGTCCATTAATTACAAATCTTTTCTAAAGAAATATGAATGCAAGTGTAAATATTAATGATTTAACAAACATGTTTTGCAGAAAACCTCCGTTGCACTATTTTTTTTTATTGAAGTGACATATAAATTATTTGTTAGTCAATAATTTTAAAATTTATGTCAAAATCCTAAAACTGACATTGGTTAAGTAAGCAAACGTTCAAACGGAAGACTTTTTTTTAAAAATTGACGTAGTAAAAGATTTCTGAAGATTTTCGACTGAATATTTATAAGTAACGCTTAGGAGAAATCAGGTGGTAACAAATATTAGAGAGTACATTTTTAATTAAATAATAAAAGAGCACATCCCATGGACCCTTTTTATTTCATCAAAACTTAGTTTTTAAAGATATATCTTTATTTATCACTAAAACATACTGATGGCACCACGGATAATCGCACCACTAGCATGCATGTCCATTATTTCGATATACTTCTTTCTATAAATAGTATCTGACATCTTATAACCTAAAATCCTTTCTCGATAAATAAGCAATCTAACACAGAACTATAATCCAAATCAAAGAAAGCCACGTTTAAATACTAATACAAGTATAGTTCAACTAATAATATTGCACTTATGTAAATAACTAAATATAACAACGTACTAAGCACTTAATCAGTACAACGTACATAACTCAAAATTGTTTGTCAGTGTGTTTACTAAATCAAGTATCTTACAAGGTTTTACTAAGACAAAATCTTTATTTTTAACATTAACGTTATGATTTAGAAAAAAGAGATGAAGTGCGACAAAATAGTTTCTATCAGAATAACCCTTAAACTCAGTGGAGTATTACCCGGTTAATAGCTAGGGGCTATTATTCTAGGAAAATATCCGAAGGCCTTTTCGTTATTCGTACAAACCAAAATTGTGTTAGTTACGCTGCAACGGACACACTTTTGTTCGCGAATTAAATTCGCATAGACTGGGAATGATAGGGTCCAACATAAAAAAGAGGAGAGTGAATAGACTGTTACTTGGCTGACATGTTCCATCTTAGGCGGCATTGTCACTAAACACCCAGTGTAATAGTGGCCAAATGTCAGACTTTATCTAATTTAAAAAAAGTGACTTCATGAACTCACTTTTTTCGTCTTAAACATGTTTAGGACGCGAAGGTTGCTTGAAAAACGTAAAAAAATGTTGACTTGGACTGACATCATAACACCATTCGAAATTCTTTTAGTTGTCAGCCGCACAGAGTGCCTCTTAGGTACATGACTAATTGATTTATATATTTTTATGTATTTGTAAACTTTAATTTCATTCATATAATTAAATTTTATTTGTTTTTGATTAAGATTGATTTGATTAAATTTGATTTGTTTTTGTTTGTTTTAATTTAATTTGAAATCTATACTAATATTATAAAGCTGAAGAGTTTGTTTGTTTGTTTGTTTGTTTGTTTGAACGCGCTAATCTCAAAAACTACTGGCCCGATTTGAAAAATTTTGCGTTGGATAGTCCATTTATCGAGGAAGGCTTTAGGCTATATAACATAAAGATACGACTCATAAGGCCACAGCAGAAATGAAAAATGTTGCGAAAACGGGAGAAAGATATTCCTTTTGAGAGCTTCCGCTGCATACGCTGCGGAAACCGCTTAAGTTACACAAAAATCATGTATGACAGGATTGTTCAGCATTAAGAGTTCTATAATAAAGTCCGCGACAGCATATGTCTATCTTTTATGGTTGACTTACTACAACCTTTTTTATGTTAATAAATTTGTAAAAATAATGCATTATTTTTAGAGGTGTATTATACACACAGGTATTTATTCTTATCAAAATAAATACATTCATCATCACGAGCATTTCATTTAGAACCAAGTTGCCTTTTATATCATTTGATTTCAATAAATATCTTAGGAGCTATCACAGTTTTAACATAACTCCGCACCAAAATAATGATCGCAGCTTAAGTACAACGTGCGCTTGCGCTAATATATTGTAAAGCTGAAGAGTTTGTTTGTTTGAACGCGCTTATCTCAGGAACTGCTGGACCGATTTGAAAAAATATTTCTGTGTTGGATAGCTTATTTATCGAGAAAGGCTTTAGGATATAAAACAGTACGCTGCGACGGGAGGGGAGGGAGCAAACTCAAAACGCGCGGACGAAGTCGCGGGGGACCGCTAGTATATTATAAAGCTGAAGAGCTTGTTTGTTTGAACGCGCTTATCTCAGGAACTGCTGGACCGATTTGAAATGATATTTCTGTGTTGGATAGCTTATTTATCGAGAAAGGCTTTAGGATATAAAAAATGACGCTGCGACGGGAGGGGAGGGAGCAAACTCAAAACGCGCGGACGAAGTCGCGGGGGACCGCTAGTTATATTATAAAGCTGAAGAGTTTGTTGGATTGAACGCGCTCATCTCAGGAACTGCTGAACCGATTTGAAAAAATTTTTCTGTGTTGGATAGCTTATTTATTGAGAAAGGCTTTAGGATATAAAACATCACGCAGCGACGGGAGGGGAGGGAGCAAATTCAAAACGCGCGGACGAAGTCGCGGGGGACCGCTAGTAATTAATTAATACACATGTATGTAAGTACTAACACCTAGTTTTAAGCGCTATTGTACTTATTGCTAACCCATGGATTTTTGTTGTCTGAAATAAATGATTTTGAATTGAATTGAAATTCGAACACAAGTAAAAGTAACTATAACTGTAATGGGAATAGTTGTCAACACCATCAATAAAACAAGCCTGAAAATTCAAAGAAAATCGCCATGAAGCAAAAATAGAATTTACCAGGTAGATCGTAAAATGGCTTAATCACGTTTAAAAAAAAACACACTGTGTAAACCAAATAGCATCACAATACCCTACAATTTTTGTATCAGTGTTTTCAATTAAAACTGATTGGTTCATTTGTCCAATTTAATTGCCAACAGTCTGTTTACAGTGTTACATTAATTTTCTGCGTAATGCTCACCGGGGAACGACATTTTAATATCACACTTATGAAGACACCTGAATTTTCAGCGATCACCCTGGTAAATGTACCTTACCAATTAAGGATTGTTTCAACCAGAAATCATTTTATGGTTAATGCGTTTTCTTCCTTTTCTCTGTTTTATTTTAAAGTTTTGTGCGAAATTAGCATTCAATAAATCAACGGTAACAACTGAATCTGCTTAAATTGGAAAAGTTTAAGTAATTTTTCGAAATTGATGGATTTGATACCGAATATGCGTAACTGATGACGTTTTATTCCAAAAACGTAAAAGAAGTGATTTCTTTCTAAATATATTCCTTCTTACTTGAAGATACCTAACATAAAATATTATAAAATAGATTCTGTTTGGCATCGCATTCATATATATAAGTTTAGTTTTTAGATTTGATAAATTTAAAACCTCTCTGATATAAAATAACATTTTTTATTTTATATTGTTTTTATTGTATTTGTTTTAAAATAACTAAAAACACCAAATAATATCATTCCCAAGTGTAGAGCAATCCGTCACAAAATATTTCGCATTCAAAATTACTCACCAACCCGCACCTCAAAATTGTTGATCTTTTAATTGAAAAAAAAAACAAACACCAAAGTATCCAAACTCACCGGGGCATGAAAAAAATCCTTTTAACAGCACTGTTTGACTTATAGTTATAAACTTGCACTTGTCACACGCGATTCATAAACGAGTCACACACTGATTAAAAATAACGTGTCACTACAACTATTTTCGTACGCGTCAAGTTGCCGGGGAGCGAGCGCGCGACCTACCCCTACGACGACCGGGGCGAAACTGAACTAAACTGACTGTTCGTTCTCATTATGGCTGCAACGAAACAAGGCAAAGATCCAAAGCCCATTCAGCCAAGCATCAAACTTATTGAAGCATAAACAGGATAACCTCATAAATCGTTGGATCGCAGGTGACGTGCCTGGATTACATATTTTTTTCTCTGGAAAAGCTTGATCGTACAACTTTACCAGCCAGTGTTTTTCTGACGTTATTTTAATCCTTTTTGCGCGCTTTTCTACAGTTCTAACTCTTGTTTAGATACGGCTTAATTACTGCTTTTAAGATGGTTGATGGCGTTTTTGCCGACTTCTTACCAATTTAAAAAAAAAGTGGTAATCAATTGAATGTTTATAAATCTGATATTGTTGTTAACATTTGAGAAAGGCTTAGAGTGTTTTTAACACTCACAGTGTCATATTTTATATTTGAGAATGTTGATCTATTAAAACTTCCAAACACGTGTACAAAACTTCTTAAGTTTATGTGTCTCTTTATCCATGTTTTAATTGAAAACAAGAATTCATAAACATTATACACTTTTTTAGTTAGATTAGGTATTTTTCAAATTTTCAACTTAGGTTAAATAGAGTTCCATCCAAATGGGTCCAGTAGTTTATGAGATTGTTAAATAACTTCAAATTATGAAAAAAACGCCTTCAAGAAACTGTCATAAAATTGAAAATAACGCATTTAGAGGGCAAATGGAATACTTAGGAGAAAAAAAATAATTTGGAGTCGATGCATGATGTCAAGTTTACCTACACCAACATTTAGTCAAGTTTTTTATTCGCAGTATGCATGCACGACATTCTATTTTTTTTAAAATAAAATAAGCTTTTTTAAAGCTCAAGCAGTTATCAAAGTTAAATTAAAAAGCTTCTTGGGGCGTAAAGACTGCTTAGTTACAATCAACTTTCTAATTCATATTACATTTAATGTATTTAATTAATTGAAGCGCACCAATGATTTTTATAGACACAAGAGGATTGCTACACTTAATTGGGTTGGTAACGAGTTTTGAAGCTTATTGGCCCTAATTCTAGGCAGCCTTCTAATTAAGGGCTTTATTCTATTGTAATCAAATAGATAGGTTTATTTAATTATACCTTCATTGTTATTTATATTGCGTTAAGTGTTCATTTAACATATACTGTCTAAAACATTCGCGTTATATTGTGTGATAAGTCCCGCGAGACGTTTCGATAAAAAGACAGAATATGATGTCTTTCATATAATAAAACTAAGAATGATGATATTTTGGGAACATATGACCCGTCTGGTGTAGTGATCGAGAAATCGCCTACTACGCAGCGGGTTGCGGGTTCGATCCCCGCACAATACAAACATATGTGTGCATGAACATGTCTGTTTGTATTGGTCTGGGTGTTTTCTATGTAGGTATCATATATCATGTATGTATTTACAAACAAAAAGTATTTAAGTATTATATCCGTTGTCTGGCACTCATAACACAAGCTTTGAGTAGCTTACTTTGGGGCTAGATGGCGATGTGTGGGAATGTCCAAAGGATGTGATATATATTTGCAAATAATCAGTTAAAAAAAAAAGTTTTCAAAGGTGTAGATTCCCGAGAAATCGATCTTGACATCTGTAGAACTAATTTAACCGGCGGACTGTAAACATTTGAAATAAACAAGCACAGATGAAAATAGAAAACGATTTATTAGAAACGAGATGAGATCTTTCGATAGAAATCTTCTGATATTCTCTAAAGGATAATTACTTTTTCATTCGTGTAACTGATTGTTGGAAATTTAATAAAATCTTTCACTTAAATATCCTATATTATTTTTTGAAATGTTGTACGCTCATTTCTGCTTATATTTACAGAAATTGAGTTTCCTTAGTTGTATTTCTAACCATAATCTATATTAGCTATACCTCTCTCAAAGAATATTGCAGGTATCTGACTTCAGCCTTTTTTTTCTTACGCCCTAAATCAAGATGGTGCTTATAAGATCACCAATATTCAAACTTATTCCTCCATATAATTAAGGAATAAGTGATCGATAAAGAGGACTATTTTGCAACAAAAGTCGGCTCCCTAAGGTAATTTTTGAACTTGACAACATACACTTCTTAATATACAATATATATATATATATATATATTATAAATATACACGTCCCGACATTGACCCTACAACAACTTTGGGACAATTGTGGGCTAGTGCCGAGAAGAAACTGCGCAACAAACTCAGTCAGTATTGTCATATTACATTCCCTCGTATGTATTACAATTTGACTCATTAGGTATTAAAATATTTTTAAATTAAGAATATGTTAACAAAATAAGAACGAAATATCATTAGCATAGCTAACAGGTATTGGTAGGCAAAGGCAGA
Organism: Pyrausta purpuralis; assembly: GCA_963924145.1. Lineage (NCBI taxonomy): Eukaryota > Metazoa > Arthropoda > Insecta > Lepidoptera > Crambidae > Pyrausta > Pyrausta purpuralis. The sequence continues at coordinate 3,933,379 of OZ001648.1, read as the reverse complement.
TTAACCGTTAAATTACTATTTTGACCAGTCCGCAATTCTGAATATTTGTGCAGCGTCAATGTTAGCCACCCCACTAAAAATAAACTTTAATACCATGTCTTAAGGACAACCGAAAATACGACGGTATTAACAAAATATGACTCAAAATTGTATCAACAAACGGGGGTACCTACAACGGGGGCATAACACACGAAGCCAAAGCCACGCGTCAAAATTATCAGTCCCAACATTGTTGTAATACATTTGAAATAATTCATCGCTTTGTATGAGTGACTGTGGAGTAATCTCAGGGCGACCACACTTTAACCCTTTCAGAACTCTGCCATACAATCAGGACTAACCAAGTAACCAATATCAGTTAGTGTCGCAACCCAAAAAAGACTACTATATACTTTTTCAAATTTGTTGTTTGGAAAAGATTACATACGTTGTTTTGTTTTATGATGTACTTATAAAATATAATAATTCGTGACTTATTGAGATATTAATAACGACACGAGTAGGTCAAGATCAAGGTAACTTTGTCAACTTTGAAAAAATAAGTAAAAGTTGTAGCGCACACAAATATTCACTCTATTTTTACCGACTTATAAACAGGAGGTAATCAATACATCTTGTATAAACGTATCTTTTAAATGACCGTAATGACGTCATTTGCATTTATTATGACGAATGGGATAAAATTTAGTATATTAATTTATTAACCTAATACATGTGCAAAGTTTCCTAAGTTTATGTACGTTTGTATATTTTCATGTTTGTCTAAGGATTTCTTGAAAACGAGAAGTCATAGTGATTCTTTTTTAGTTAAATCAGATATAGGTAAGTTTCATCAAAATCAGTCCAGCAGTTTTTGAAATATGAGGAATGACTGAAAAACATGTTCCTTTTATTTATTATTAAACCACAAGCCGTCAAGCTTTCTTACACCAACAATCTACACACATGTTACTTATTTTATTAATAATAATGAATTCATTGTTTTTTCTAATGAATTAAAGACGAGTGCGTTTTTTTAAGCTTTTGATTAAGTTTTTTGAAGGCGGTTTAGTTTTAACCTATGGCATAGCTTCTATCGCGGGCTTTGAGCGTGGAGACCGAATCCGTAAATTCCGTAACGAAAATAACCTAACACCCCCCACTACGGAAGGCACAGGCGGTGATACTTTTTTGATTTTTTCATCTACCGATGAATAGCAGAACTTTTAATGACTTTTTGAAATATCACGCTTGTGTCTTTAGTTCAGCTACCCGCCTTAAGGTGGCATTGGTTGTATAAATAAAATAAATAAATAATTATAATCGCATAAGTTGATAAAAAATGCTATGCAATAGCTTTACCGCGGCAGTCTCCAAGTGCCACACGTCTTTGTTTTACTTATTATTTGATGATTGTCTTGATTCCTTAATTGCTTAAAATGTAATATTTATTTTACTAATATTGAATCTAATATTTTAAGATATTAAATTCTTGGCGGTTTCCTTTTCAAAGTCAAAAAGCTTTTGTTTGTTATGTTGAAAAGATGTGGTCACCCTATCTAAATAAGTATGAGCAACATTAAAGTCTGGACTCCACTGTACTTACGAATCTGGTCGTTTTAATTCTGCTTTCATTTCTATTTATTATGTAATACAAGCATTACATCAAAGCATCAAACATTACATCAAAGCTAGCCTCGACAACTCCTGCAGTCGTTAAGTTAGCAGTGATCGGAAGGTTAAATATGTGAATATATGTGTGAATAGAAATAAAGAAAGGAAGGACATGAATTTATACGATCGAAATTAAGCAACATTCCTTACATTAAAAGTTTGAGGTTAAGGGTTTAAGACTAATTGACGAAAAGGAGGTAAGTACACTTAAGTCGAAAAAGAGTGGAACTCTTTGCCTGCATCAGTGTTCCCAAGGGAATATAACCCAAAATCTATCTAAGACAGAGTAAACAATCTTCTTTTTTTTTATTATTATTTTTTTGGATGTTTGTTACCTCATATCTCAGTCGTTAGTCGACCGATTCGAATTTTTTTTTCGCCTACTTAGAGGGTGTACCTTCTAGTTGGTCCCATTGTTGCCAATTTGGGATCTGAAGATGGGATCTTGGTGTAATCGAGGGAAACCCTCAAATTTTAAAGGCACGTATAGTGTTGTATTACAAAAATCTTAATGTTGACGTATTGTTACGTCTGATAGTCCACATCTTGTGGGGCTGAGCTGATGGTGGAACTCCTTAAGTTTAGGAGTTCAGTAATTATAATGACAGAACATATGAAAGGTAGTTTGTAGCTTCTTAAAGAACAGAGTCATAAGGTGAAACTTCCCCCCCCCCCCCCCCTCTCTTGGTAACCTCTAAAAATGGAGAAATAAAATTAACTTCAAAATAGTAAAAACCGACTTCAAAACCAAAATGCAATAAAAAGTCTAAAATAAACTCTTGAACATTGAAAGGAAAGGAATCCATTTTAGGGAAACAATTTTGGAGTCGGTGCCATCACTTTGAAAATTCAGCCTCACCTGTTGCAGCACCGACTCCAAAAAAAAACCCTTAGGGCTACATTAATAGGCTTAAGATACAGGTACTGTCTTCATTAGACAGGGTGCATTTAAAAAAAGTCTCTATTGGTAGAGTTCGAACAACTGGTTCATACATACAGCTCTAGCACTCGCATTATCCCCAGTGACCTATCCACAGCAAAGACCAATCAAACAAAATAAAATCATGGAGATCGGTACATCCGTGCTTGAGTTATTGAAAAGTATACAGATGGTGACATTTTTTCAACAAACAAGTGCAATAACACTATTCCTTGCCTGAGTAAGTAAATAGAGACGGTTGTTCGTTTAGTAAAAATGAGTTTACTTATAACACTAGGTTCATTTGTTTAAATAAATAATTGTAAAATATTTAGTGAGCATCCAATGAAACTTCGTTTGCGCTTGGTTTCTTTATCGCTAATAGTGTGACAAAGTTTTATCATAACTTCCTGGAAGTTTACTGTTTGTGGTTAATACGTCACTACGACCACTGGCCAATCAGCAAACTGCTTTTATACTTGGTATTGTTTTATTTACTTTAGTTCAAGATTCTAAATGGAAAGAATACAATACACCAATAAAATAGAAACATTTCTGCATCATAGAACAGTTGTCAATACTTAAGCTTTCCACTTTAAATAGTTTCGGAGAAAAGCGTACTCAAGAGTAGCAGACCTGAATCGCGATGTTAAAGTTTTTGATCCTGGTTGCTTAAATACAAAACCCGGTATATAACTGTTGGTCTTCCTTTGGGTTCCTTCATCTGACTGACCCGCGGTGAAGTCCCCTGGGCTGCGATCTGTGTGTCCCGGGCGCCACTTGGTATGTGGCTTTGCCAATGACATTATAACCCTGTTCGCCGGGCTCATCCTGACCATCTTGTGATAAGAATCTGTCTCTCCTAAGGGCAGTTTCGGGCGTCCGGGGCGTTCATAAGATGCGCCTGGGAATGTGGACGGCTGCGGTGGTTGGCCAGGAGGCCTCCAGTGTCACCTGAGGTGCTGCACGCCACAAGTGATACTGTTCGGTGGTTGGAGGAGCCCAAAGGAGGTACCCGCAGTATATGATATTGCGTTATCAACTTATCAATTATAAGTTATCACATGCCTATAATAGTAGTTTATGAAACTGGTACATAATGAGAGGTATTATACAGGAGTGTGAGTTTAAAAAACGAGCGAAGCGAGTTTTTTAAAAGTATCACACGAGTGTATAATACCTAGTTATGTGCAGTTTCATACATTACTTTATCTTCTCTCATTGAACACGAACATATCAAATAAAAGATAAAGATTTCCATGCTAAAAAGTCTTGATAACATTTATCGTATAATTTTCTTGACTTTACTGGTAGTAGATTAAGACAGACTGCTCTCGCAGTCTCTAAAATGTCGGGTGGCGTCAAATTTTACTGCACTTTCACTACCAGACATTTTAATAAACACTAATAATTATCTACCGAAACACAAACGTACTATGACGCCAAAATTCCCGTTATCACCGCGCATGCGCCAAAGCGTGCGCAGCCACAGATAAAAAATTAAATAGATGTATCTATGATCTGTAATCTGTATCATAATGAAAAAAAAAATATTATAACATTATTTTGTTAGAGAAATAGTGTCATAATTATATTTTTTAATTTATTTCGATATGCTATTTATAAAGTACGTCTATATAAACTCGTTTTGAGTTTTGTATTTTGAATTTAACGATATGAGAGTAGATAAAAAACTTTAATCCCATAACAATACTTAAAAATTAATAAAAAAAAAGGTTGCCTTTCGGGTGCTTAAAAAAACCGAGATTTGCCTTTCCGGGTAAATCTCCCTTTTGCTCTATGAAATACAGCCTTTATAGAAAAAAATAAAGTTTGGTACCATCCATTTTTAAATAGTTTAAGACTTAATGAATTTTAATTTGGGGATCACCTAACCTTATATTTAAAGTTAGATAACTGTTTGACCGGGAAATCCAATTCTTAGCCGCGAGAAACTTATATATTTTTTATCATAGTTCCGCACCTTGTGATGTAGTCGTACTACGAGTATTTACATTATCTCCACCTATGTTATTTTTACCGTACATCCTCATGTCACAGTAGTACGTCTCAGCTTTATTGCTGACAAATGGTCAGCGGTTGACGTCGGGTGTTATGAATCATGCTGGTGGGCGAACTGCCAACTATTCAACGCCAAATGTTGGCGATACATGCAAATATTGGTCCCAAGCTGTCTAAGTTTTTAGAGCAGTGTCATTTTCTTATTTGTTTAAGTTGCAGTTGATTCTTAGTAATGATGGGTAAGTTTTCTGATAAAGAAGTAAGAAAAATTGAAAGTAATGTTTAGGAGTACGTTGTATAACGTAGAAAATGCTAATAACGATCAAATCAATATATGTATAAAATTAATTGCCGTCTTGGAAACAATTAAGAGCAACTGGGCTGATTTATTTAAAACTAGCAACCCGCCCCAGCTTCGCACGGGTGCAATGCTGCTGCCAATGTTGTCTTTAGCTTTTAGTTTTAATAGTCGTCGTTAAAAAAAAAGGTGATATTGTGTACTGTGTCTGCTTCTCTGGGGCTGATGATCACAGCCATCCTATAAACACAAAAATTGAAGAGGCTGATATTTAGAGCTCTGTCTTTTGTAGTTTTTTTTTTAGTTTTTTAGGGTTCCGTAGCCGAATGGCAAAAAACGGAACCCTTATAGTTTCGTCAAGTCTGTCTGTCTGTCTGTTTGTCCGTCCGTATGTCACAGCCATTTTATTCTGTAACTATAAGCATCACATTGTTGAAATTTAGTAGAAAGATGTATCCTGTTAACCGCTTTACGATTCTTATACAAAAAATTAAAAAAATATCTTCTTCCTTGTTTGGGTATGAAGTTGGAAAGACATAGTGATTGTGACCTGTCACCGTCCTGTCATCACCATGAGCCACCAAATTATCTGAAGAATGACAGGATCAGTCCACAGTCGAAAAGGGTTGCTGTTTTTACTAAGTTAAACACTTTTGGTCTTTTTTAGGATTCCGTAGCCGAATGGCAAAAACTGAAACCTTATAGTTTCGGCAAGTCTGTCTGTATGTCTGTTTGAGTATTGGCCTTATGAACTGAGCCACTGATTCCACCGACCGGTACCGGTTATATGGCTATAAGCGATCTCTTCTAGACAACCTTTGGGTAAAAAAAATATAGGAAGGGGTATTTTGTGCACAGAAAATATAGAGCTGAAAAAGTGAAATAGAAATATATCTGTATAATAGAATTAAAATAATAATAATCAAATAAAAATAAATACAAATAGTGAATAAAATTAGTATGTAATATTCTTGTTTATTAAATATAACAGATTAATATGTATAGTCACAAAATAATAATCATGCATAATGTATACACAAACCAATATGAAATGAAAGGTAATTAACTCAGACATAAGAGTAGATATAATTATTTTAAAAAGACTAGATGTTCTTTAAGCTATTTTTTTTTGTAGTAGATGTTGATAGCTCGTGAAAACAGCGCAAAAGTCGTTGTCCTTATGAAACCGTATGAAAAACAGGCAAGCCCGCGACAGATCATTATTTGAAACATGCATAAAGATGCAGCCTGCGCCCGGCGGATGTGCAAATAAACGCAATTAGGACGTGGCGCGCCGTGAGAAATGTCTTTAGACTCGCTGTAGACCCCAAGCTATAAGCTGAGGCGTTTAATTTAGAAGTAATAATTAATATTAAATAACTTTGCAGCCACGGTCACGTGATGGACACCGTTACCAAAGACATGAAATGAGCTCTGAGGCCTCATTTTGAATTATATGGAATATGGCGTGTGATTTTTTGTATGTAAAAATATAGCAATATAGCACATTTTCAACAACCGTAAACATAACTTTTCTCTTCATACAAACACTAGGAAAAAAAAAGTTATATTTGCTGTCAACAAAATATTGTAGTATTTTTTTAAGTGGAAGTAAGTGGATTCCCTAATTCAGTTGAAGTTGGCACGGAATACTCAGTGCGCGAGTCCGACTCGCACTTGCACCAGTTTTTTTGCCATTTGGCAACGGAACCCTAAAAATGAGACTAGATTCGTTCGATTTTTTTATCAATTATTGTGTTTGCTATTTTTTAAAATAATATAAAATTCGAACAATTTGACAGCGGCCTGGAGCGCAAATCAACCAGCGTGCCATATGAAACACGCTATTTCTTCACCAAAATAATACATATTATTCGTATTCGATCGAAAAGGGTTCGAAAACTAAGAAAATATCGCTCACGCCTGCACCAAAAACCGTGACCTGAAAATATTCGTCGTGTAGGTAGCGGCCAGCAAGTAAAATAGTTTCGAGCAGCGGTTCCGTCGCCAGTTCATTCTTTTTACTCGTAATTTTCTAAGGACGCTAGTTTTTTCACCGCGTGTACACAGCATGAGTTACTGAGTGTTGTGAAAATTGAAAATTACGGTTCTACAAGACGCGGGAATGTTCAAAGTTGAGAGTCGAGATCTTTTTGAGTAATAGACGCTTTTGAGAAAGTCGCGTACTTTGTTATATCTACTCGTATTTTTGTAGCTTCTTGTGATTTTGTTCTGGATGTCTTTTTAGAGTTCATAGGTACATGATTGATTGTTTTGATGACTATCTTGAAGCGGTTGTAGAGCCAAAAATAGGGATATTAGGAGTGAATACAGATTAATGATAAACTATAGTGTGTTTTCTACATTGCATCATTCAAGTTATGTCAAGCAAGTCTAAATTACTCGTACTTCAGTGGTTTAACTTGTCTTCCCTTATTATGTCTTACATTTCTCTCAGTGCATTCCAGATAACTAATCATTTAATGATTGCAGTAACTCTTAACTGATTATTACATGACACTAAGGCCCGATATTCCCAACGTAAAATAAAGAATATTCTTCGAATATAATGCAAAACGCCTAATTTGAAAAAGTCACTTATTTATCAGCAATGTAAATTTCATTTTAAAATCAGACTTTTTATACTAATTCAGTCACATCTGATGTTAGTAAAATCGGTGCTTAGTAACAGTAAAACTTATATGTACTTTATTATCCCAGCTTTCTTGTAGCTTAATTCGAAATACTTTTTTAATTCCAGTTCATTTTTATCAAATAATGAGAACACAAATCGGCCACTATGCCTGAACGCAGTGACCCAGACGGACCGGGTTTTTATATCAATGTCAGACAAATAGTAACTTAAGATCCCGTATTTTAATAAAAGTATTTTTGGTAAATACACAATTGAATATTCAGGGCCAATAAAGTAGGTGATAAAGAAACCGGTAATTCATGAACACTCACTACTAATATCTGAAGAATCTCACATACGCAGTAGGTAATGTTGTTTTTTAAATTATTTATCGATACTAATATTAAAAAGCTGAAGACTTTGTTTGTTTATTTGAACGCGCTTATCTCAGGAACTATTCGACCGATTTGAAAAAACATCACGCTGCTACTAAACGCGTAGAGCAAACTCAAAACGCGCAGGCGCTGTCGCGGGAGACGGTTAGTTTGAACCATACAATTAATATTCCTATCGGAATAGAAGGACAAGTAAAAGCTGTGAAACGAAACCGATTTAAGATTTCAGTATCTAACATAAGTAAGTAACATTTGTAGCTTTAAATGAGATAACCTTTCGATCAGGTGATTTATAACAATGTTCTTAAGTTAAATATAGTAGTTTACTGCATGATAAACAGTCGACACAAAATATTGAACATGCAGCTCTAGTGTAAAACTAAATGTTATTTCATTATACAAAATATTCGTCGATATACATTCCCTGTGTTATTCTGTCTTTATTTTTTACGTAAATTAACGTTTGTAGAATAGAATAATCAAACTGCGTACTTTAAATTTGAAGCGCATTGGTAAATATAAGTCGTATATTAAGAGGCTTCGATTTTGACTATTCTACCTTTTAAATGATTATTTGTTGGGGTTATGCCGCTGTAATGCATAATAATCAATCACCGATGAAGTCACCATGTTTCAGACGCATTATTTCTCCAAAATATACACAATTTTACTTTTAAGTATAAAAAATCAAATGCACGTAATTTTCAGCGAGCTTCTGCAGGGCGGTCAACTGTTTGACATCTGAGAAAAATGGTTCTGCTACCCATCTCTTTTTATCACACAGTTTGCTGCTAGTGACATCTCGCTTTTGTCGTTCTATTCCAAAGGGAATAATATTATGGTTTGAACATACAAACATGCTTTGGGTGTATTCGATACACCCAAAGCATGTTTGTATAAAACATATTTATTGCTATGTCTCCTCCCAGAAATCAAGTTCTGTTTCTTCCAATTTGGAAGCCTTAATTTTGCTATGGATCTCTACAGAATATTGAAACAAAATATTAAAAGCTGCGTCTATTCAATCTGCCAGTCTATGCGTAGAGATAAGAAACGCTATTTGGATTAAAAATATTGCGGCCAGCAAACTCAAAGCGCTGAATATAAATTCCGAGCCTTTATTATGAAAATGGGGCGTTTTCATTTTCGTCAGTTCAGCGCCGGGTCAATTTTCAGCTTCGTAATTTTTCCACCACACATTTTAATTACTTCAAAATATTATTTCAATGCGGCAAAATATTATGTAAGGATTCCTGTACTTTTAATTTACAGACTGAGCTCTTTGATCAGATTTTGTGTTTACGTTGTATGGTATATTAATGAATGAAAAATTCAATTAGTTCTATAACGCTTATTAACGAGATAGTAAGACGTGTTTTTAACATAAAAAGTTAGTTTAACTTTACCTACTCTTACCCTTAGTTAATCATTTCAAGGGAGCAAACTCAAAACGTGCGGACGAAGTCGCGAGGGACCGCTAGTAAGATATATAAGAGTTTATTAGTTTGAGCGCGTATATGTCAAGAACTACTTAACTAGTCAAGTAATTAAAGATATCTTTGTTTTAGAATAGTTTATTACCGGGTAAGGCATAGATAGGCTATAAAAAACACGATACAACCTATAATGTAGTCAATAGGGAGTTACCCCCATGGAAAGTTTTTCGGAGATTTTGAAAATGAGCTCTTATAGATTTTACTAAAAATTTCTTGGTTGCTTCGGTAAAGGAATAAATTGAAAACTTGCGGACGTAGTAACGAGGGTGCGCCTATCATATGCAAAAACATAACCTGTCTCCCAATGAGGGTAATACAATAAGTAAAGTTTAGTTAGCCTGTAACATCCTATTGCTGGGCAAAGGCCTTACCTGAACTATGATGTAGTTTGAGCCATACTCTACCACGCGGGCTCAGTGCGGGTTGATGGAGGGGTGTTTGCAAGGCAAGCAACTAGCCCTGCTGTCAGATGTTATCAAGCCACCCATAAGGTCTCAGACTAGGCTTAACGACTAATATCAACCGATATTAGCCGGGACCAACGGCTTAACGTGCTTTCCAAAGCACGGAGATGCTCGTTATGTACGTCACTTATATGGTCGCAATGGTCACCATCCAAATACGACCGCGCCGTAGGTTGCTTCACTTGGGTATCACTACCAAAGCGCTGCTACCACTGCGCTACGAGCACCTCGTATATCTCGTAATATTTATAAGGTAATAAATAACTACTAGTTACTTAAAGGTCCTTTATTTTGAATATTTGCTAGTATTTACAGGTTATACACTGTATATCAATAACAGTTCCTCTCCAAAACGACGTCACAACTCGTTTGTGACGCAGCAGATATGATACGTCGATTCTGCGAATCGAATTAATCATTCGGACATATATGAGCTTGATTTTCATGAATGAGTTGGCATTCATTCACAGTTGATTTCTTTGTGCTCTTGCTCTCTTACATAAACGTAACATCAATTTTATGTACGAAATACATATTGACAGATGAAACCACGCAGTGGAGTTTTTGTTTTTTTATTAATATTATTTCTATCAGATTTTTGGTTACAATATTATATGACAGTTCTATATACTTTGAAAGGCAGTTGATTCAAATTCCTACCTTTATTAATTTATATGTGAACGTGAACCTTAAGTGATAACTATTTCAAACATAATAAACCATTTGGACCGTCAAAACGTAAGAAAAAACTCCTTATAATGTATTAAATCATTATTCGCTGCTTTTTATTATTTTGGAAACTTAAATATATGCTTTTCACTTATAAGTGGCCAAATAATTAATTACTAGTCCAGACGTCCGATGGAAGAGAAATTTTTAATTTCAGAAGACGCAAAAGTCTTTTCTCATTTATAATATAAATAAGAAAAAGCTTTTGCATCTTCTACACCTACGTATTATTCAATGAAAATAAAAATGAGAAAACGCATTTTATCACATTAGCATGAGTGGAAGAATAGAATTAAGTATTTGTGCTATTCTTTCAGTCCGAGACGCGAAGCTGAGTGATCATCATAGTATCGTTCATCTTAACTAAAAACTTAGAGCACCAAATAAGTTTTGAACTAAAGCTCTTTATTTGTTATTTGAAACGCTTTTTCGAGACGTATTTTTAATTTATTAAGTAGAAGTATTACAAAAAAACTGGTTTGTTAAGTGCTCACTCGCAGGTCTGGCAATATTCCAAAGATACTGTACAGAATACATAATAAGCTAAAAATTAACGACGGCCGGATTTATAACACAACACAGCCATTTTTAAAAGTCATTTTCTTATTATTTGTTTCCGGAATTTTAATTCAAAGTGCACGGTTGACAAACAATTTTATAAAATGGACAATTCTAAATATGGACTGAGAAAGCAGTAAACACATATTTTAACCAATACATTATAACCTTGACTCAATTGGGCAAGAGTAAATAGAATACACCTTTTATGCAGTATTAGTTAGTTACATTACTGAATTATTCATTTCTTTTTCTTCTTTCACTCTTGTCGGTGAAGTAATCGCCATTCTTTTCTCCTGCGTGCTTTCATTTGACTTTGGGTCGGACTGTGGGTCAAATTAAGCTTAATACCTTAGGCTAACAGTAGACCTATTAGACCCTTAACAAACTGCGACTTTTAGCAGCGATGCAGTCGCGATATAACGCGCGTTAGCATCGATGCAGTCGCAAAATGTCAACCTTTACACACTGCCCTACTTTTAGCATCGAAGCAGTCGCGATGCTAACGCGCGTTTGCATCGAAACAGTCGCGATGCAGAAGCTGGAAATTGTCAAATTATGTACTGAATTCTGGCGACTGCATCGATGTTAAATTAAATCTGTTCATTGCGTGAGTTGGGATGCTGAAGCGCGTTATAAAAACGCGTGATTGCATCGACGCTAAAAGTCACAGTATGTAAGGGGCCTCAGGGTTAGTTTTCAACAAAAAAAAAACTCTGTCCAGGAATTCACTGTTATAAAAAAATGACATAATTAATTTTAAGGATTAATGTAACTTAAAAAAAATACTGAAAAATATTTACAAAAGCAACATTTAGAATAATCCCCTCGACCCCCACTCATACAAATGCAGCAATGTTTTTTGTATCATCCATCATTCCTATTGGTAATTACGTGACTCCACAGTTTTCTTTTTCTTGTTTTCTGAATTAAAAAGTTCCGCTGGTAAGACGTCCAGTAGTGTAATAGCCTAGTTTTAATATTTTTCTTGAGAAGTATGTCTTAAATGCTCGTAGTTTATTTTTCATTTTATCAAACATAACTTGTGATTAGTTGAAACATGACCACATGCAAATGAACGAGTAGGGTTCTTTCAAAGACCACTCTATACGCGCTGAGTCACTGGGCTTTTTACTCGGTACGCGTGTTTCAATATAAAATTTACCTAGATTTCTAAGAGCCACAACTAGCTAAACACTAAAGATACAGATATCAGAAATGGAGACGATAATTAAACAACCAGAATCTCTATTTTTAAATGACTAGCTTGACAGGGCGTGCGATTATCGGTCGGAAACGAAAAATAATCAACGAAAATCACGCAAAATGTAGGCGTGAGTTCTTATTAAATTGAGCTTTTTTTAACTCTTCTGTTTCCAACTGATTTTCATTCCAAAATTAGACTTTAATCAATGAATATCTCACGCCATCTTGCCGCGAGTGATGCAAAATTAGGGCCCCAGAACAGAAATGATCATTAATACAAAGAACGACATCCATATATATCGACGACCTCCCTGGTGTAGTGGCTAAGCACGCTGTGTTTCAAAGCGTCGCCGCTCTGAGGTCCCGGGTTCAATTCCCGGTCGAGTCAATGTACAAATCACAATTTTCTATATTGTCTCGGGTCTGGGTGTTGTGGTACCATCGTTGTGTCTGATTTCCATAACACGAGTGCATTGGCTACTAACTTTAGGATCAGAGCAATGTATGTGATAGGTGTCCAATATTTATTTATTTATTTAGTTATTCGAGCGACTCAAATTCATTGCACCAGGGATGGTGACGCCACTAACGCTGCAGTGTTAGCCAGCCAGTCGAAAGAGATTTGAATCCATTATTCATGTTGATATTGGGCGAGCTGGTAATATTTTCATTCCTCAGTGAAGTGCAATACTTGGGGAAAAAATTTGCTGTTCTAGGCCATGTGAAAAGTGCTAAGTGCATGCAGCTCGTCAAGGAGCAAAAAATAAACGCCATTAATCTTCGATGCGTTCCCTCGCTCTGCATTATCGAATTAGTCTTCCAGAGCTTCAGCCAGTGTATGATATAAGCGGTGGCGAAATTACGTGACCACGTTACTTTAAAAAAAAAAACTATTTTATCGGCTGCAAAAAAAAAATATTTAGCATTGTATACTTTTGTTTTGATTACCATAGCAAACTGATGGAATCAAACCATTTACATTTGAGCTCAATTAAAGTTAAAATTTCTTACCACGAAACCAGACAATTGGTGTCTTATCTTGCGCATTTTTTTTTATCATAAAAATGACTCTTAAATTAGCACCGAATCTCTGATGACAACCGAAAATTCTGAGCGTTTCTAGCGCGCTACTATGTTAAAACTTGGCTTGTGGCATGAAATCCCTAATACTATGTATTAATGATGAAATTCTTTGAACATCTTGCGAGGCAACTCATACACATTTCAATAACAGACAGGGCGGTTTAAAATCGCTACAGCGTATGCCTAATCGATCTTTTGATTGATCCTTCTGTCGATACCGGCCAGCCGTCGAGGACTCTCCATTAATCGATTACGAACAGCTGATTTAGGTGGCGATACTCATTCTGAGATATTGATAACAGGCGGTTAAAGTGGAGGTCGGTCTTGTTACGAGTAATTGTGTCCGGTTGATTAATCAATTCATTTATGAAGAAACAAAGATCGTACAAAATTACTGCGGCCTAATTGTACGAATTTACTTTAAAGAAATAAAAACTCATTTTTTGTCAGTGTGGCAGAGTCATAAAGATTCGACGCTTCTCGTTATAGGTGTATAAAAGTGTTATTGCTTCCGCAATAAAGAACCGTGAGTGGTCTTTGAATTTTATCATCTTTTAACAATCATCACAATCGAATATCTACATAAATAAGTTCACTATACTTAGGCCCACTTGCGCATGATGATTAAACCCAGGATTACGCTAATCCTGGATTAAATCATCATTATGTCTCGGTCTGTTTATTTGACGTTGACAGAGTCAGAATGAAGATTTAATCTAGGATTAGCGTAATCTTGGGTTAAATCATCATGCGCAAGTAACACCTTAGTACATCATGAAAAAATTTACAAAAAAACTCTAACGACGAGTTTTTTCGAGAGCATTAAGACACAAATTAAATTAATTAGGTACAATGTCTTTTATTATTTTAATATATTCGTAGTATTTGCTTATCATATTAATAAAACTGTGCATCCACCCCATTTACAGAAACCAACGTTGTGTCGATACAAAAACACCGATTCCGCCCCAAATGTGACCCTCAAAATTGCAAATGTCTGATTCGTCATGTCATACGAATTCGACGACCCTTTGCATAGGGAGTCAATGACACATCACCCTCGCTGTAATTTCGATATTAATCACACAGTGCATAAATTGAACGATTGTTGCTGACTTAAACGGAATCACAAGATATGGTTTGATATTGACGGAAATTAGGGGGTCAATTTGAGGTTCCATTTGATAGAGGTTCTCGAACAATGTCTTGATTTTTTAAGTGCAGTGTACACTCGTTATGTCACTTTCATTATATAATAGGTCCTTACATATGAAATTAGCGTTTTGTCCTACTGACCACTTCGATCTGAAATATCTCCTCTTTGGTTAGGAATTTCATATTCAAATTTAAAAGTTCATTCAGCGGGTACGTTTGAGTTTTGAAAACAGTCAGTCATGTCTGCGACATTCAGCGTACTCCCCGGAATTTTCTCCAACAGATTACCATTTTTTCCGGAATTTGGACAACTTCTTACGAGGAAAAAAAATCAACTCCGATGCGGCAGTCCAAACCACCTTCAAAGAGTTTATTGATTCTCGTCCCCATGTTTTTTAGTAAAGGGTGATGAACTACCTATGAGATGTCAAAAGTGCATAGATAACAACGGAGCATACTTTGATTAATTAAATATATTTTACTAAAAAAAATGACTTTATATTCCTCCCTTATAAAACGCCAATTTCATATGTAAAGGCCTTCAAAGTCACAGAACCTATTGCACCGTACCAATCACACTATTAGTTAGTAGTCACAATTTAAAATAAAAAAGTGGCATTACGAATTTTTTTACGATTTTTGTTAAAGTTATGTTTTTAGACAAATACAGGTTTTTTGATTCCGCTTAGGATCTTTATCTGTTATTTTCATTTAGGCGCATTAAGGCTTATTCTCATTATAGCAACAAACTCGCTAATGGACTACTTCTCATTATGCCCACTTCTCATTTTGGCTACTTCTGATTAGGGCAACTTCTCACTTGGTCTACTCTTCTCAATGGCCCGAAAATCACCTGTCATAGGGTCAGCCGAAACTTAAATGGCTGTCAGTGTCATAGACGTTCGGATACACAACACATTAACATCAAAATATGTGTACAAAAAGGCTAAACGCAATCTTTTTCTCAATAAGAGTAAATGAAATAATATCTGTTCAGCGTAAAATAAAAAAGATTTTATTGTATTTACGTAGATTTATTTAAGAAGTATTTTTGTAAGTATATATGTGTATATCTAATTAATTATAATTTATGTAAGATTTTACTGTACTGTAAGAAGACGGTACTGTGCACAGAAGAAACAGACAGCATATTATTAAGCTAAAAACTAAAACAGTTTCATCTTCTTCTAATCCACCAGAGATCATTGATATTGAAACTGCTGAGTCTAAACATGATGAAGCATTACCGCATTCTTGTGGTCAAGCCACTGATGAGCGGCAAGTGAGAACCAGAAGTGGCAGACTTATCAAACCTCCTGTTAAGTTAAATTTATAGATTGAAATATTAGTTTGTATGTTTACGTTTGACTGATAAGATGAAGTCTATTTTTATTTAAGCAGAATAATTTATTTTATTTTATTTATTTCTTTTTACGTTTGTGAAGGGAGATGTTATGAGATGATAGTCTATGGTTGTCGTCTTGTCTATAGTCTTGTCATAAGATGTCGAAACATATTAATTTGTCTTATAATAAATTAATTTAATATAAAGTGCCCTGCCTCATTATTCCCACATATGTCGAACCCTATTACAGTGCACGGTTGACAAACAATTTTATAAACTGGTCAATTTTAAATATGGACTGCGAAAGCAGTAAACACATATTTTAACCAATACATTATAACCTTGACTCAATTAGTCAAGAGTAAATAGAATACACCTTTTATGCAGTATTAGTTACATTACTGAATTATTCATTTCTTTTTCTTTTTTCACTCTTGTCGGTGAAGTAATCGCCATTCTTTTCTCCTGCGTGCTTTCATTTGACTTTGGGTCGGACAGTAGACCTATTAGACCCTTAACAAACTGCGACTTTTAGCAGCGATGCAGTCGCGATATAACGCGCGTTAGCATCGATGCAGTCGCAAAATGTCAACCTTTACGCACTGTCCTACTTTTAGCATTGATGCAGTCGCGATGCTAACGTTCGTTTGTATCCAAACAGTCGCGATGCAGAAGCTGGAAATTATCAAATTATGTACTGAATCTGTTCATTGCGTGAGTTGGGATGCTGAAGCGCGTTATATAAACGCGTGATTGCATCGACGCTAAAAGTCACAGTATGTAAGGGGCCACAGGGTTAGTTTCCAACAAAAAAAAACTCTGTCCAGGAATTCACTGTTATAAAAAAAATGACATAATTAATTTTAAGGATTAATGTAACTTAAAAAAATACTGAAAAACATTTACAAAGGCAACATTTAGAATAATCCCCTCGACCCCCACTCATACAAATGCAGCAATGTTTTTTGTATCATCCATCATTCCTATTGGTAATTACGTGACTCCACAGTTTTCTTTTTCTTGTTTTCTGAATTAAAAAGTCTCGCTGGTAAGACATCCAGTAGTGTAGTAGCCAAGTTTTATTATTTTTCTTGAGAAGTATGTTTTAAATGCTCGTAGTTTATTTTTTATTTTATAAAACATACCGGCCATCGTCAGGTTCCGAGCCGCCAACTCGCCGATATCGAGTTTCGATTAGAAACTGTCCATCAAAAGAGAACGACCCTTATTGTATCAATTATGTGTTGGTCTAACTAAATGATCTGTAAATATTACAGTCGCTACTTAGCTTCATAAAGATGAAATAAGAAACCAAAAATTTGCGCACCGGCGGCACTTGAACCAGCAACTTCTTGGCTAACCGAGCCAAACGCTCTACCAATTCTATAGATACGTTATTACGCGTAACGTTTATGGCTACTTATACTCTGATTTTTAATTAGATAGACTAAAATGGCATTTGGTGGGTGGCCAGTTTTTCGTAATACAAAAATAACGATGTTCCTAAGTAATCGAAGAATTCAATTTGTTCAAAAAGGTTTTATAAATAAGCTAAAAAAATATAAAATTCATAAAAAATATGTTTCTTACAAGTATTATCATTATCCATTATGAAGTATTTTTGGAAAGTGGTAAAATGACAAAATAGGTTAAAATCATACAATAATATTGCTGTATTATGTAGCGGTAGAGAAAAAACAAATTTTTTACTTATTAGAACAACTGTTTTATGTATTACGTTTGTTTGTAGCTCTTTGCAACGTTTTACATGTATAATTCATTCAAAATAATAATAAATATATCCTTTGGTCATTCCCACACATCGCCATCTAGTCCCAAAGTAAGCTACTCAAAGCTTGTGTTATGGGTGCCAGACAACGGATATAATACTCAAATACTTTTTTTTTGTAAATACATACTGATATACATAGAAAACACCCAGATTAATACAAACAGACATGTTCATGCACACAAATGTTTGTATTGTGCGGGGACCGAACCCGCAACCGCTGCGTAGTAGGCGATTTCTCGACCACTACACCAAGACGGGTCTAAATAACTAAAAACTGATTATTGAAAACTCATATTACAAGTTCAATTAATCGCACACAATCGAATAGTCACAACACTATTGCTCTACATTGGCAACATTAAAAAAGCAAAAGTGCGATTGAAGCTGTCATTCTGGTCTATATAATTAAAAATCAGAGTATAACTGTTAAGATAATGTAGGTGTATCGGTTATCATTATTACAGCACTATCAGAAGGGCTTGCAGCCATATTTATGAATACTACTATCAATTCTTACTTGAGTTATTTTCTCTTTATTTATTTACGAAGTATTTCAGTCCCATCATAACATAATCTTATTCGTCTCAACAACCAAACAAAAACTACGGAATAATAAAAATCAAGTGACTGTCACTGGTGAATTACCAAAACCATGTCGCAGACATGTTTAGCTAGACATTTGATTTATTTGAGTTCATATAAATACATGAACGGGTAGTAATACCTATACCGAACTATTTCTATTTTTGATTTTTTTTATTGCAAGATTGTAAGAATTCAAAAGCTTGTTCCAGCCTTAAGGTTAGACAGATGCGCCACAAACGCAATAAAGTAAGACAATCATACTTCAATTATTTGGGCAAACAAAACAACAACGTTGATTCTTTTGACTGTGATGTAACCTCTCTCCTCTCGGTCGTTCGCCACATCGAGAATCGAGTTACACAGATTAAAAATAATATCCCTAGTACACCAACAAGTTGTGTACTAGTAGCACAAGAGTGTATTTTTTTTGTCTATGGTCATATCTCCCTTCCTTGCCTGTTTGTTTACGTTCAATTTCAGCTTGTGTTCAGCTTAAGTTTAGTAAAATGTATAGCAGGAAACCGTTTCGTGTATATTTTCAAGCGTAACTACAAACGAACCACTGCTAAAGCTAAAGATGAATGACTCATGTGTAAATAGCGAAATTGGGCTGCTGATTAGTTCTTGTTCTACTTTGTGGGTATTTTTGATGTATTTAAGTAAAAAATATGTTTCAAAACAAACAACTATAAACATCGAACTTCCGATCTTTTTCTTTTCCTGTACAGATAAGCGTAATACGTAGTATAAATAAAAACATGTCCGTCTATTACATTTAAGTCCACTTTTCGCCATCACAAATCACTGCCCGAATATATTTTTACACATTATTGGAAGATGCTGGACCCTTAATAAATAAATCTAATCCACTCTCTGCTAAAAACGGACATCAATTTTCCCTTATCGACCTGCCCTGTTTATTATATAAAATGTTTATACAGGACGTCTTTGTGTGGTAATTGAAAAACCACTTCGTATATTGGATGAACTTTTTGCAGGCTCCGCCAATGGAAAATATCGCAACAACCTGAGAGCTTGCCGATTTAATTTCGTATTCTTATTCATTGGCCGCTCGGTAAGCAACAAACAGAAGATTGTCTTTGTAGATTGATTGCGAATATTTTATCGGCCTATCTATTGCTGAATATTTGCATGAAAAATTGCATCAGTGAAACAAGCCGGTTTTATCCCCGCCATTCAGATTCCTTACTAAATTATTCCATATTTAGCCGACCACATGCAATTACAAATAACTCATGTATTAACATTTTTTTTAAAGAATGTCAACTTGACTCTTCTATTCGGGATTAACATAGGTGTAAAATTGACAGTAAATCAAAATATCTTATATTCCTGAGTGTTTATTAAAGATACCTCATATATTTTGGGAGCCAAGCCACATATTATGACGCATTAATGAAATTTGTGAAGATATACCACCCTGCACAACGACGGGATATTATTACTTTCGTGAATATTTATTGACATAAACTGGTTGGAGTGTAGGAAAGGGTGCGCAGCACTTCATCGAAATTTTCGACCTTATATAACACCCCTTTTTTTCAGTGTCACTGGTTAGGGGGGTCCAAGGGATGCAACTTTTGTTAAGGTGACCAAGCCATAAAGTCAGAAAACACTTCGCTTGGCAGGAAACTAGCTGGATGCCAAACAGCAAGGATAGGTTAGTTTAAAACAGCGACCTGATAACGAACGGCATTGGCTTTTACTGAATCGCCAGAAATCACCACTTGGCAAGAAACTAACTGTATGCCAAAGAACAAGGTTAGGTTAAGTTAGAACAGTGACCCGACAACGCGCGAAGGCGAGCGAGCGAAGCGAGCGTGCCCAATATTTTGTTGACAGCAAATATAACTTTGTTTTTCATAGTACTTGTATGAACATCAAAGTCATGTTTGTGGTTGTGTACTCTATTAAAAAAATAGTAAGCAGATGGAAGAACTATATTGAAACTTTATATGCAGGAGAGGGTTTATCGGAATCTGATATTGAAAAAGAATATGAAGTCAACACTGATGATCTTGGACTGGATATAATAAGAGCAGAATTCGATAAGGCACTAAAGAGCATTCAAAACGGAAAAGCGGCTGGGCCGGATGGAATTTATATTGAATTGATCAAATACGCAGTTTGTGAGACGTAAATTGAAGTAATCTATGAGATAGTGAAAAACATGTATGTTAGCGGTATCCTTCCTGATGACTTTAAAAAGAGCAAAATGGTCACACTACCTAAAAAACCCAACACTTTGAAATGTGAAGAGCATCGCACATTAAGTTTGATTTTTCAAGCAAGCAAAATATTATTAAAAATAGTACAAAACAGGATCAGACCAATTACGGAAAACTATTTAGGACCCGATCAGTATGGATTCAGGAAAGATAGAGGAACCAGAGAAGCAATACTAGCTCTTAGACTAGTGATAGATAGAAGGCTGGATTTAGATTTGGAAACACACATAGCATTCATAGATTTAGAAAAAGCATTTGACAAAATTAATTGGAAAATAATGATGATCATTTTGAAAGTTGCAGGTATAAATTTCAGAGAAAGAAAGATAATTTTTGAGCCTTTTAAAAATCAAGAAGCCATAATTGAAGTAGGGGAAGAAAAAGAGACGGCTAAAATAAAGCAAGGGGTTAGACAGGGGTGCCCACTTTCACCACTAATTTTTAATATATTTATTGAATGTGCCATCAGAAAACTAGTAGAGACGGGAATCGGGGGGGTTAGTACGAACGGGAGGAAAATTCAGTTTATTCGTTTCGCAGATGATATCGCAGCGGTGGCCGAATCATCCAAAGAGCTGGAGCATTTGGTACAGGAAATGGATGACATCTTTAGCGAGTTTGGGTTGAAGATTAATAATGCTAAAACTAAAACTCTGATTGTAACAAAAACAAAACCCAAACACGAACCGATAAAGTTGAATAATTTTAATATAGAGCAGGTTAAATGTTTTAAATACCTTGGCAGCATAATAACGGATGACTCCAGGTGTACAATGGACATTAAAACAAGGATAGCCATGGCAAAGAAAGCTTTTAATGCCAAAAAATATATATTCAAAGCCAGAATATCGAGGCGAATTCGCAAAAAACTTATAAAATTGTACATCTGGAGCATCGCTTTGTACGGCAGTGAAACGTGGACGATGACGCAGCGTGATAGAGAGAGAATAGAGGCGTTTGAGATGTGGTGTTGTCGAAGGATGGAGCGGATTAGTTGGACAGAAAAGAAGACGAACGAGGAAGTGCTAGGAATTGTGGGTGAAAAGAGACATATATTGAAAACAATTGAAAACCGGAGAGGAAAGATGATAGGGCACTTGGTACGACATGACGACTTAATAAGGATCATCATAGAGGGAAAAGTTGAAGGGCGGAGAAAAAGAGGAAGACCTAGAAGGGCATACATGACGCAAATTAAGGAAAAGTTAGGAGTCAAGTCGTACCAAGTAGTCAAGGAAATGGCATGGGATCGATTAAATTGGAAAAAACTCCACCGACAAGAGCATAGCTCTTAAATAAGAAGAAGAAGAAGACTCTATTCTCCAAAACTACTAGTTTGTTCTCGTTCAAACCAATTTTCCTTGAAAGTCTTTGATTAACATCATGCTTTTTTTTTTTTCAAAATTTACACTAGCCTAGTTTAAAAGTAAAATGGGGGGCGCACAGTTTACCACTTTCGAAACGTCTCTCTCTCAAACATTAGACTTTTATAGAAAATGGTTGTAGGAATCTTTATGTCATTTTAATAAATCTATCAATAGACACTCTGCGCATAGGTTTGACATATTTTTTTTTGGTTTTTAGTTTCATGGATAGGAGAGCCCTTAAATAAATGAGAATCGTCAAGCGGTTAACAGGATACATCTACATACAAAGTTTCAACTGTGTTATACTAACAGTTTCAGAATAAATTAGCTGTGACATACGGACGGACAGACAGACAAACTTGACGGAACTGTAAGGGTACCGTTTAAAGTGTTATATATCGTGAGTTTGTTTAAAGTTGCCTGGTTTCAAGAAATAATATTTAAAGAGCACAACGGCACAAAAAATCATACATTTATTGTAGAAATCACTTTGAGTTTTTATGCGCTAGTTTTTAAGAATATTTGAGATTAAGGTAATTATATTTTCTAGATTTTGATTTTTTATTAATTAACGTTTAGATTAGAGAAAAATAAGGATTGGGCATTAAAATGAGAAAGGAAAAGCCGATGACGTAGATAACTTTTAAAATTAATAGGGTGCTGTTTAATAAAACATATTTTCTTAATTGTAGAAAAAAAAATGGTGTCCTGTTCCTATGATGTCTACAAAGGCACATTTAAAATAAGCTTATATAGTGCAGTAATTATTAATTTTAATAGTTATGTTTTCAACAACGAATCAATATGAACCATAAATAACAGCAATTTATACTTACAAATCTATATTTTTAAATATACCTGTGAATACTTCAAATAATACCTAGGTACTTTCCTTGCCATCAAATAAAAGCTCTATCTGCCATATTTCACCCTGTATAGAAATAGTCGATGAATATTTATCATCGTAAAGTTAACGGTTATGGTACATCCGAGCACATAATTTTTATTTCCATCAATAACAGTCGGTCAAGTTTATGTCTTGGGGTAAATCTGATGGCAACGATTAATTACGTAGTGCTGTTTTTACTTCTTAATTATTAGAGCAAGGAGATGGACTGTGTGATTTTATTTTAATGTATCTAATTTAATATTATCATCATCATCATTATCAACCAAAGGACGTATGATGCTAAACAAAGTCCTTCCCAAAAGTTTTCTACAGTAAGCAGCTGCAAGCGGTCTGCATCTAGTGTGATCCTACAATCCTTTCAAGGTCGTCAGTCAATCTTGTCTAACGCTTTAGGTGTTGAGTTTTCAATTTGGAACTTTTCTGTCCAAACGGCCATCAATTCTCACTACTATGTGCCGTGCCCAAATCCGTCCGCTCATTTTTTTAAAATCTTTCTTTTATAATAACTTTCTCCTCATAATAACCAACACAACAAAAAAAATAAGCGTATCACGCGTCAAGCCGCAATATTAATGTGAGGTTCATTGTTGTAGTTAGTATATTTATGTTCTCTCATTCGTAAATTGTTTAAAGACTAGTAGTCCGAGGTCTTTGTAACCCTTTGTTATCATTTGACATAATATATTCCTAAAATTATTTATTTCTTTGCATAGTGTTTCACGACTACCCGTGTCTGGCTATGTGATTGATTGGCGAGAGACGGCGCTAGCGACAAGATGTCCTATGATTGATATCGCCACTGACGGTAGATACACAAACGTCCATTTTGGTGATGAACAAATATGTATGCGTTATTGAAAAATAAGTAAACATAATTCTTGTACTCAACGAGATCGAATCATAAACGAGGAGATATGTAAAAGAACTAAAGTTACGGACATATTCCTACGAATCGATTGGACCCCTCGACCAGAAGCGTAGCGTGGGACGTCCACCGATAAGATGGACGGACGACCTTGTAAAGATCGCAGGATCAAACTGGATGCAGACCGCTCTCAATGCGATCAATGACCGGTCGCTGTGGAAAGCCGTGGTGAAGGCCTATGTTCAGCAGTTGACGTGCTTTGTCTGATAGTGATGATGATGATGATGATGAATGCTTGTTACGGGATGAATCGCTAGAAAAACAACAGACACAGTTAAATAGAAAATTATAATAACGAGAAATGCAACTGTAAAAGTTTGGGAAAGTAAGTTATAATTAATAATAGCAACGAACAGAAAAAAACAATCAAAAGAATGCATGTATATAGTTATGATGTCCAAAAAAAATAAGAATAGTATATTATTAATTCTTTAATTTTTATTTGTAACGACAACTTCTGTAAAAAAACAATTATTTCGAATGTGATTCCACCAATAAATTTAAATTGTGTAATTTTCTCTCTTTAGTGCCTACAGAGTATAATGGGGTCCTATGAGAAACACTTTGAATCTCCGACGTATATGACTAATAATCTAAACGTTTCTGTAACCCAAAGAAACATTCCATGCTTGGGACGGCGCAAATGTCATCTGAACCTCGTCTGTGTCATATTGTGAGCTGTGATTGATGAGGTGTGACGTCACGACGCGTAGGCGGAGTGCACATGATCGATACGACTTGCAGGTTGATTACGTATCAAGCGATAGTATTAAAATGCCACAGAATAAAAAAAACACATTAAGGCAGCAATTTCATTTTGCATGCACATTTTTCTCGGTGGTCAAACTTTGAACTCGGAAAATAAATTATCTCCTTTTATCATAAAGGTCTTATTCAAATGTCACTTCGGTATAAGGAGATTGTAGAGTACATCAAAGTGAAGACCAAATACTCACTGAGGGTCTAAAAGTTGGAATCTCGTCACAACACGGATTTCAATTCGTTTGCAGTGGAGTTCGACCGAACAGCTGTCGACCTTCATGAAAGCAGAGTTTTGGCCGAAGCCTGATTAGTATCGTCGGTTTCGAGGACGGTTACCGGGCCAAATTGAGCAATACTACGCCGGAATAAATTGATTTATTTTTATATTCTTTGTATTTAGGCTACTAATGTAAGTACATTTGTAGCCTAAATATATATAAATGAAATAAAAAAATAACGATCAGTCACGCTGACAATAAGTGCAAATTAAAGCGCTATTTCGATTTAAGAAGCCCAAGAACAAAAAAAATACAGTGGTCTACCGCCTGGTTGACGGCGGGTGTCTGACGACTGCCGCGGCCGGTTCGGTTCGCTACCCGGTGCCGATCCCATCCGAGGCGTTGCTGTTCCCTTTACGTTATTTGCTTCCGTATGGTGGACACCTAGTTGGTGCTGTTCCCGTGCCGGGTGGGTAGATTTGCTTCAACCTTAAGCCGAGGCCTGTACTTTATCACTTTGAAGGTGTGCGTTTTCATAAGTTCAGTCTGCATTGTTGGTACATGATAAGATTTAAGCCGTTGACTGGAAATACGCAAATAAGACCACGCACAATACAATTTCAAATAAATGAATAAGAATATGCGGTTTATCTAAAAAATAGCGGTCCTTCACGACTGTGTTCGCACGTATTGAGTTTGCTCTCTCCCCTCCCTTCGCAGGTAATGTGTGATAACCTAAAGCCTTCCTCGATAAATAAGCTATCCAATACAAATAATATTGTTTCAAATCAACCTTTACTTCGCGAGATAAGCGCGTTCAAACAAAGAAAAAAAAACTCTTCAGCTTTATAATATTTCTACAGTTATTAATATGAATTTATTCTAAAAATAAAGGGATATTAACTGACTCGACCGCTTTCGTTTTGCAGTCGATAAATGGCATCATGTTGACACTATTTTGAAAGCTCCAATCAAATTAAGCGCTAACAATCATAATACGACGGCAAATAATCTGCACGATACTCTTTAGAGTAATTCCCCTATTTCATTCGCCACGTTCATTCCAATCGCATTACGACAGCTTGCAAGTTCAGTAATACGTCTGCGAGTTTGTTATACGACTTAATTAATAGTCATAGAAAAAGTCAATATGTCTTCAGAACTTGGCATCGATTAAAAGTCAAGAAACCGAAAGTAATGTGAATAAGAGCGAAAGGTCGAATACGTAGTAAGTCAAAAAGTCAAGTTTGTGGCAAGTCAAAAAGGTCAGGTTCGAGTATGACAGAGATATTTCGGTATTTCTACAGAGTCGCTTGCGTCTCTTGAAAGATGGTGAAACACAGTCTTTGTAATTAATAACTGTCTCTAGAGTAATTATCATTGTAAGAAAACTTCAGTATAATATTTAGCATACCAACCTATGCTACGCTACTTTCTCTATAGAAATATCTATACTTTCTCTAGAGTGAATAAATAATAAGAAAAATTTAGTACATTTGTGCTTAGTTAAAGTTAAAAATATGTATTTATTCACGAATCGTTCGTATAATATAGTTTATTTTCCAGACTATTCTAAAGATAGATACGCTATTGTAGGCAATTGCTTTTATAAATGAACAACAATTTGACATCACCCGATCGCGTCCTTGAGGTGTCCAAACCAAATTCCTCCTTACCAAAGATATCAGCGATGTATTCCACTTTCAGCACTCAGTTTTTCGGCACCCGCTGTTACAATCTGTGCTCTTTTACATTCGGCATAAGCGTATTTTTAATATATCTTTAAAAATCTGAAGAAACAAGAGAGTGACAGAAAGTATCGGCGTTTGCACCTAATAATCTAAAAGTACTTAAAGTACAAAAGTTTTGTTGCCACATGCCAAAAGTTTTGTTGCCACATGCAACATGTAACTTTTTGAGTATTAGTATAATTGTTATTATTTTTATGTTCTCTCTTTCACTTGTCAATAACTGTATGTAATACCAAATAGGCGCATTTTACCTAATAGACCTCTTTTTTTACCAGTCCATACGACGTAATTTAATGCAGTCTTCTACAAGTTAAATAAGATGTTAATGGTAGATTAATATTTTGGAACAAACGTCATGTTCTCTCTTAATAATATAAAAATGCTAGCTAGGAGTGCAAAAGTATATTAGAAACTTATGACTTTTTTTTATCGTCTTAAAAAAGTGATATGTCAAATCACTATAAACTACTTGACCGATCGTGCCGAAAGTAATATCAGGCAAGGGCCGAAAACGTAGTTGCCAAAAGTAGAACACATCATATCAGGATGCGGATGCCAGTGGCGTACACTGACAAATATCTGACCCAAGCAAGGGTCGCATATGACAAACGATAGATCGTGGCTCATTGATTCGGGTATCCTGAGGAATTCGACCAATCTCTGTGTTTATTTTGGAGGCAACTGAAATGTGGCCACTGTCTTACCGTATGTGAGTTATGGCGACTTGGAGGCATTGTTTTGCTTGACATAGTTTGAATTGAGCGTCCCTTTTGAGGGTGAGTTATTTAAACAGAAACTCTGAGAAATGATATGAAGTTCAACTAACCGTTCTGTCCGCACGTATCTTAAGACATATTTTCTTAGAAAACCAGAAAAGATAACAATTTATAGATGTGTGTTTGTGTAAAAAGAGAAAATGTAAAAGACTCAGGTCTATTATTCGAAACCTCATTGTCAATATTCAGGTACTAATTTCTGATGAAACAAATTCACTAACGATTTCCAAACCTACAGTTTTGACAGGAGTAGTACGGTAGTAGAGTTATGTATTATTTATTATTTGTTAGTAGAGTAGTTTGGTTTAGAATGTTTTTAAAACTTACAGTGTCAAATTTTATATTCATAAAGATGATATAAGAAGCGCGCGCAATTTTATGTTTCTGGCTTCAAACCAGCAAATTTCTGGCTAACCGGGCCAAACGCTCTTCTAATTGAGCTACCTTGCCTTCGAACCGACAGAGTGAAATTTCTGGTCTCTTATAAATACCTACGTCATAACTCGTAACGTTTACATTATCTACCCCAACTGTTTTACAACAGCAGCGGGCCAAGTAGTTATTAAATACAAAATAAATTCGACTTGGAAATTGATAACGCTTCGTTTAGAATGTGAATAAATGATTTGTACTACACCTAGTAGTACAAACCTGCAACAAAAATGTTACTTCCCTATTTTTACACTAAGTTGAAAGAGAATATTTGCACTTACGCTAAGTATGTACAGTTTTTCAACATGCTAGTTAGCCTGCCCTGCCATTTAAATAATTTGAGAGCGCTCTATGTATCCATGTAATAAAATCTATAATAATATTATAAAGCTGAAGAGTTTGTTTGTTTGAACGCGCTAATCTCAGGAACGACTGGACCGATTTTAAAAATATATTTGTGTTGTATAGCTTAAAACATTACGCTG
This sequence comes from Pyrausta purpuralis, assembly GCA_963924145.1. Classification (NCBI taxonomy): domain Eukaryota; kingdom Metazoa; phylum Arthropoda; class Insecta; order Lepidoptera; family Crambidae; genus Pyrausta; species Pyrausta purpuralis. Next base: position 3,905,169 of record OZ001648.1, on the reverse strand, counting down.
CAACAGGAGAGGAGGGAGAAAACTCAAAACACGCTGATGAATTCGCGGGGGCCTGCTATTCACGATGTAAATGTGTTTGCACATACGATAGACACTACTAGGTAGTAGGTACCAATTACCAGTTGACCTATACCCATTTATAGTCAGAATAGTTAAAAAGTAAAACTAGAAAATAATGTATTGCAAGTAAGTTCGTGAAATGAGCACTAAAGACGTAGCAGCTCGTTATCAAGTCGTGTCAGTTGCACACACGATTTAATCATCATAATCAAGTTCTCCCACAGAATATATCAGCGTAACGTGCACTTGTATGTGGCTGTGCTTACAAAGGCTGCGCAAAGGTCTTTAGTTAGCAACGGGGCCAGATAACGGCACTAAATTGGCGGTATTGCAGCAACAATAGCAGTTAATTTAATATTGTCCTATTTATTGCAGTTCGCGAGACTGCACTGGCTAGAGTAGGGTGGACTAGCTTTTGGGGTTCGGCTGGCAATATCATCACAGTACAGTAAAAGAGTAATTATCGGTAAATACTACAAAATCATAGGGTTAAGACCCCTTGCAAACTGCGACCCTTTAGCATCAATGCAGTCACGTTTTCAAAATGCGTGACAGAATCGCGTCCCACGCAATAAACATATTTGATTTGGCATCGATGCAGTCGTGCGTTAACATCGATGCAAAAGCGCGACTGCATCGATGCAAACGCGCGTTAGTATAGATGCAGTCGCCATTATACAGTAGATAATTTGTCAAAGTTCTATAACAACGTTCACTCTTTTGCTGTGCACGTGGTGAATGATGACGTTAAGTGTTTTGTTCGTGTCGTGTTTCTGTATAAAAAACAATATAGGTCTTGTCAAAAACCAACATTTGGTCACAGTAACTCTGTGCGCTTTCACAGCGCTTTGCTTAAAGGTTTTACGCGATAGCAATAAAGTTGTTTTGAACTTTTAAGTGCACGGTCGATTTGTCTCTAATACTAAAAAATGTAATGTTATAAAATTTTGATTCGAACAATCTAAAACCTTCAGACGGTTCAATTTGTCAACTTGGAAATAGGAAAAAATTTTGTTAATTTAAGTTTTATTTATAATGGTCATTTATTGAATTATACTTGTAAATACTTGTAAATGTACTTGTAAATTTTATTCATAAGCACAAATCTCACTCGTATCTTAATCGTACACCATAGGGTTATTACATTAATAATAATAATAATCGTATATATATTTTTTGGTAGACTCAGAACAGTTATATTGATATTTGGTTCTGAAGTTTACGCGAATACTACAAATTGAAATAAAAAACTTCATACGTACGTCCTTTGGCAGATAATGATGATTAAATACTCTGCTTGTTTGTAACTTTAAAATATATCTTGTCAAAATTGACCATAGTAATGCGAACACACATTTCGGTTTCTATTGCGGGCACGTTTGTTACATTTGCATCTGTGTTTGAGACGTGCAGTATTGTCGTGCATTTCCAGACGTGCACTTACATACGGTACGTGTATTTCCCGCTGATTGTAAATGATTATTTTGCATAAGCTGCGTTGGGGTAAAATTGTATTATGCGACTAGTTTGTATGTTTATTAGGGTAGAAATATGTTGAACATATAGTTTAATTAAAAATTAGTTAGATCCCACAATGTTTAAATTCCACTATGATCAAGCTGTCTAGCATAGCTGTTTTAAATTTTTGGTTATCTCCATTTTCACAAACTCTTTAACTAGCCCATAAGCAATCTCATCAAAATTTGACATAAGTTCATACTCAATATAATCGCAAGCTGCTTTTTTACACAAAAATGTTTTCATCGACCCATACGATATCTAAAACCGGGTATTAGGACATTTCACTCCTCAAAAGTTTTCGGACCGCGGTGTCTTCCGCCCAAGTGCTGTTCCATAAATGTGTAATTCGCATCGCCAGTGATTTAGCAGTACAAATCTCCTGAATCGATCCATTTCTTCGACCACTACGGTGCGAATAAACAACACATAGGCGATGTGCCCTGCGGTCCGAAAATCTCGTGGTGCGGAACGCTCGAATTCCCAAATAACGTGAAAATCCAAAATCACCAAGTTCTTTAATGTCAATTTTCATATATAATGCGAATTTTCAAGGCTCACATTACGGTTAAACTACGGATCCAGAAACTCTGAAACTGAAACATTTTCAGCTCGGCCCAAAGACGTAATGGAGTGAGCTGAGCTTTACTCACGAACCGCTCGGCGCCACTAAAGTTTTTAGGGGCGCGTAAGCAGAGATTAAAGCCATGGTTTTGATTAAATACAACAAATAAGGGGAGGATAAATATATCCAATTAGGAAATTATTATGCATATTACTAAAACTTATAAAGTTAAACGATTCAAGAGAAAGGAGTCTGACAATCCGAAGCGTAAACTTAAATAGGGAACGGAGTAAAAACGCGCGGACAAAGTTGCAAAGGAACGCTTGTTCTTATAATAAACACTATAAAATGATTTGTTTGCCTAGGCTATGACAAACACACGGTTTGTCATATGTTGCTATTAAATCATGCTTACCAAGACTCTACGCAATCCTAGCACCAAGCTCAACAAACTGTTACAAAACTGCCTCGGTGGCGCAACGGTAAGAGGGTCGCACTTTAAAGCGACGGCTGCGCCAGAGATCCCGTGTTTGATCCCCGCGTTGGGCTAAAAAATAAAGCTGGGCTTTTCTGTTCAGAAATTGTTAGGGTAGCCCGGAGATTGGAAGTTGGCGGTGTTTCAACCCCGTGCCTCGAAAAGCACGTGAAGCCGTCCTGCGCCTGATCTGTCTCCGGTCGTGTCAGATTGCTGTCCCATGGGGCTATGAGAGTAAAAGGAATAGAGATTGCACCTGTATTTGAGCACACACTTGTGGACTATAATATGTCCCGCGCAGTCGGTTTGTCGTAGTGACTGACCACCGTAGTCGAAATCGACTAAGGGGACTATAATCTCACCAAGTAGGCACCTCTACCCTACTTGTACAGCATCAATACCTAATTGTCGCGATATTGCCAATACCGTGGAACTTTTGAGTGGATCGCGTTGCCTTATAAACTATTCATGGGTTAGAGGCAAGGCTTTTACCTAACTCGGTCGCTTTCGGATTGCTATAGTTAATGAGTTCATCTAAGTATTGAAAGCTTTAAATTTCTTTTTGGGTTACTTCCTTAGAAAGTACGTTAATAAGCCATTTGTTGATATTGCGCTTCCCTCACTGCGGCTATGTCAGACAGTACCGTCTTACCCGACAATGAAAGTGATAGAAAGAGTGCATATTACCCAGTGCACCTGAGAACTATAATATATCCCGCGCTAATGACTAATAAGCGTCAGTTGGGATTGACTGCCGTGGTCAAACATGGTAAGGAAGAAGTTATTAAAATATTAAAATCGATAAAATTAGCGCTAGTTTTTCTGTCAACTGAAAATACTTATCGCAGACAAAAACGTACCCCTGTCTCTCCCTGTCGCATTGCAATGGTTGATGACGCTTAGGCGTAGGCGTAGCGCTAGTAAGCGCTTACTAGCATTGGCAGCACTGACAATCTGCTTAATACTGTAAACGGTGTGTCAGCTATTTTACTTGCAAACACTTAAGGCGCGTATACTCTATCTGTTATACATACTGATTGCAATCAAATTTCGTTTGCTTATAGTTACGTAAAAACCCTGCGGAACTCCGCTTCGAATCCGCGTCGTATCTAGGACACATGCTTTTTCATGTATTGATAAATAAATGAGCACTCTTAATGTTTGTTGAGTGGCTGTAACGGTGATTCTCTGCTTTAGTAATGTCAGCTTCTTTACCTTGATTTAGGTGTCAGCCCTGATTAGAAGACTTAACTCGAAATTGCTTCTAGAAACATTGTATCACCAAGCAAAATTATTTTGACTCGAGTAGGTATAGAGTTTGTTCGTAGCCTTAACACTAGCTTGGCTCACTAAGAAATCTGATATTTTATACTTTCTTCGGATTTGACCAAATGAGAATAAATGTTAACTTTGGAATAAATCGCTAATTATCCGAGAGTAAAACAATTTTCCATTTTACCATCTACTACTCTAGAATATCGCGTTTTTATGCGGGTAATTCTTATACCTGCCGTGTTGAATGGAATAAAACCTAACGCACGGAAAATGTAACGACGTCTACTTGCCTTAAGACTTCTGTAATGTATCTTATTCTTCTGTAGTGTTCTGTCTGTAATTCACATTGAAAACTCCAACAACATTAACTTATTACTTTAATTTAACGACTCTTATTTAGATGTTATGTTAAGACAATGCTTCCTCAGCAAACCCTTAATTAAACACATCGTCGGCAATATGGGATTATGTGAAATCAAGTTCTTACGTCTGGTATTTAATGAGAAGCTAATAAAGACCCTGCTTACATTGGGGGCTGGCGTGGCATTTGTGTGACCATAGCGGAAGAAACATTAACTTTAATTCTAAAGATTTCATTAGTGTTACAAACCTATATGAGCTTTTCTCAGGGGTATCTGTACTGAATAAGCAGTGTTATAGAGGTTCATAATTTATTTTTTTGGCTACATAAAGATTTAACGTGCATAATCTTTATCTCTTGCTTGGAAATATAATAACATTGTCTGTAGAATATGACACTATCATTTTATGTGTTTTAAAATAAAACTCATTGAAGGCTTTTTAAATGGTTGCGTACTTTTATCACCTTGCACGATTGACTCTAGCTTTAGATGATAAAGTGATATGACATGAATGTATTCAAAATTATTTTTATTTATTTGCATTACATGTAAGTAGTATACAGATGTTATTTAAGACGAAAAAGCTATACATGCAGTGCCTTAACATTTGGGCGACTACAGCAGCGTGAAGGTCGCTCGACAGTTGCGCTGCTGATAACTTCATACATAAATGGCAAAAACGGTACGCGGCAGCGCCGCTGTTTTTTAAGGTTCCGTAGCCGAATGACACAAACGGAACCCTTATAAATATGTATGTCAAGTCTGTCTGTCTGTCCGTCCGTATGTCACAGGCACTTTATTCTGAAACTGAGTATTACGTAATTGAAACTTAGAAGGTAGATGTATTATGTTAACAGGTTTACGATTCTTCTAAATTAGTAAAATCGGCGTCCTCCACATCTAACTTTTTAACTAACTTTGATATTCATAATAATAATAATAGTAGTCCCCCTAGTCGATTTCGGCTACGGTGGCCAGTCACAACGACTAACCGACTGCGCGGGACATATTATAGTGCACAAGTCATAAGTGTGTGCGCAAACACAGGTGCACTCTCTATTCCTTTCACTCTAATAGCCCGATGGGACAACAATCTGAAATGACCGGAGAAAGATCAGGCGCAGAACCAACGGGTTTACGTGCTTTCTGAGGCACGGGGTGAAACACCGCCAACTTCCAAACTCCGGGCTGTCTAAGAATTTCTAAATAGAAAAACCCAGGTACACGTCTTTGGCCCGACCCGGTTATCGAACCCAGGACCTCTGGCGCAGCCGTCGATTTAAAGTGCGACCCTCCTCCCGCTGCGCCACCGAGGCAGTCAGTGATATTCATACAAATACTATAAAAACAAAGTTATATTTGCTGTCAACAAAATATTTTGATAATTTGGCTAAGTGGAAGTAAGTGGATTTCTAATTCAGTTCAAGTTGGCACGCAACCCTTACCTACCTACCGCGCTGCTGTCGCTCTCATGTTAAGGCATACTTAAACATGCTACATATTTATAGTGGCCCCAGGAATATTACCTGCATACAGTTATGATGACTGTAAAAGCATCCGCATGCCGCGTCACCAACGAATTAGGAAGTAACGATGTTATAACCGTTATCGTTATCCCAGATGACGGTCATAGACGAAGACGGGATTTCCGTTTAACGATGCATTCCAAATTCAAAATTAAACTCGGTTATAAAAGCTTTGCCGATTGACTTGGAGAGACGGTTGTAAAAAGATTTCCGCCAATTACTATTCTTGAGTTTGCTAGTTAGGTGGTTTTGCATGTAAAGTTCCATTGAACTTACATCGTAGATTAAGTAAGATTCTTAAAGGTGCATAGTATAGCTTTAAATAGTGATCCCTAGTGCCTGCAAGAATCTTACCACAAATATGTGTTAACTAGCAATGAATATACCCAACTTTACTACTGCTAAGTCAAGAGCAATTGACATTTTAAATTCTAAACTTAAAACTTTTATTTAAACTTTGAGTCAATCGATAAAGAATAAATAAATAAATATTAATAATAAATAATTATTTGACACCAATCACATACATTGCTTTGATCCCAAAGTAAGTAGCTAATTGCACTTGTGTTATGGAAATCAGACACAACGGTGGTACCACAGCGCCCAGACCCGAGACAATATAGAAAATTTTGATTTTCTATATTGACCCGACCGGGAATTGAACCCGGGACCTCGGAGCAGTGACGCCTTGAAACCAGCTTCTATCTAAGAAGTACAGTTTAAAAACATACAAAAGCAACAAACTTATTGTGGTGGTTACACTTATTTTCTAAAAGCATATAAATTAAGGTTGTATTTTTTGAACAGGCAACTCTTGGTTTTATATCTAGTTATAAGGCTCCCTACGTAACCTACCAACCTTACGACCTACGCCCTTTAACGCTTCCTATGAAAACGTAGATACATTATAGACTTACGCTTATTGTCCTACAAAAGCCTACCACCCATCAATGCCTAGACATCAGTTTCCCTTTTAACTCACAAATAATTGCTATCATTCATGGTAAGCTAAGTTTCTAAAAAGATTAAGTAAATACATAAACGATTCCGACAAATGGCACACAATATTTCTTGTTCCTCAACTAATGATAATGTACCATAAGTATTCATCATTCATTTTTAATAGAATAAAATAATTATCGCTTACAAAACTGGGCTTTTCCGGCAGATGTACAAAAGCCGTCCCTTGTGAGCTTACCTATTTCAAAATTATCCTCTATCCGTGTTTCTTTGTTTATAGAACGAACAAGTCTAATCGAATCTTCTTTTTTTCCGTTTAAGTGTAAAATCAAAAGCGGGTGACCAGGGAAACATAAATCGGCTGAGTTAAACTGTCCCCGCGGGAGTACAACACAGTGTTGCTATTGTACAAAATGTCGATGTCGATGTACGCACAACAGCACATTACATGGCGACATCTTGTGCAGTTGGGATCCCTCTATTGCTTGGATTACAATATTTGACTATGTAACTTTGTATGGACTAGTTAGGAGGTCAACATATCAAAAGTCCCAGCCCGTAGCCCTACAGCCGGGAGTAGGAGGAGGGTTTGGAGTTATTTTTTTTAGGTTTTTCGCATATACTTATATATGAGAGACTTTTGCCACCTAGTGACGTCACAAGGCTTTTTACAATATGGAGGCTGATAGGCCTATACTAAAATGGTCTAATCCCCTTCTTTTATGGTTATAAATATTTAAAGTTAAAAGTAACTTGGCCACAGGATGATGAGCATTGAAATAATTAAAGAGTTGTAATAATTGAATAATTTGTTCCTTAAATTCTTTACGTACGCAAAAAAAATGAGATGTTCATTTTATTGTAATGAAACTTTTGTTACTTTTTGTTAAAGGAAACAGCGGGGGAAGCTTATGTTCAGCAGTGGACGTAGTTTGGCAAAAATGATGTGATGGTTATGAATAGTTTACCTATATAATAAATAATAAATAAATACTGGATCATACATTTCTCTGATCCCAAAATAAGTAGCCAATGCACTTGTGTTATGGAAATCAGACACAACGGTGGTACTAAAACACCCAGATTCGAGATAATATAGAAAATTTTGATTTCTATTTAGCCGACCAGGAATCGAACCCGGGATCTCTGAGTGGGCGCCTTGAAACCAGCGTGCTTAGCCACTACACCTCGGAGGTCGTCGATATACCTATATCTATCGCTTCATTGACTATCGATAGTCACACAACACCGGTTGTTACAGCAAATAAAGTGTCGTTATTTAAAACAATCGGAAGTATTCCTCCGGCGCCGAGATATATTTGCACCTTGCAATATGGAGTATTAGGCTAGGTGCTTAGATCTTTATTAGAACGCAAAAAATCAATGGAACAAAACACGAGGTAGATAGGAATTACGTATTCGTTTAATGTGAATCCCTAGATACATTTGTAATAGTTAATTCAAAAATTTAGCATCATATTTTGTACATTATGCGGACACAGTGATAGAATAAAATGCTGGCAATTTTTAGTTTGTTTTCAACTGATTTCAATCACAAAACGGATAATTTAGGTCGATATTTATAGGTGCCAAACTGATGGATCTGTCGGTAAAGACCAACCGATCGCTTAGCTTAGCACTTTTTTCTGCTTATTATTTTTTATAGTAGGTAAAACATTACCTAAATTACTTCATTAATTATACTTGAAACCAAAATTCATCACAAACATGCTGAAAAACATGTAAAGAAAGTTTATGACGAATAAAAATCACGATGTAAGTATAAGTTGTCTTATGTATAAATTGTTTACGCAAATTTTACTTTTATAATATTTTACAGCATTCATTACATGCTGATGAAAATGTATGCTAAGTTTATTTAGACGTCTGAAGTATTGTGTGGGCTGAGGCACCTTGAGATTTGTTGATTAATGTAGCCATTTGCCTGTGGTTTGTACAGGCTCTATAGTAAATAACTTCAGTAGGCCTGCTTTTAACACAGGACGCGATTAGCAATGTATAATAGTAAAACACTTATAGACTTATAGACTGAAAAAAATGCACAACATACATTTTATAAATTTGATTAAACGAAATGTAAAATTAACAAAGCTTTTGTAAAATTTTTGATGCCAATGGGCATGTCAGGTAGGTGAAAAATAGCTTATTAAAGAATATGAGAAAAAACTAAATAACTTGAGCAAGTATATTATGAAGAAAAACATAACCTCTTGCTATTTCGAGCTATAAGACTGTAAGATATCATTACAAAAATACCAGTAGGATATACCGTATTTATTTGACTACATTGTCTTGGTAGTAAAACGCGTAGGCCGTGAAATATCACAGCATAATGTTGGTTTAGTCTGTATTATTACAGCGACGTAGCTCTCTGAAATAGGAACACGAGGTGGGTGAAAGATCCACAGATTAAATAGAAATCTATGTATCTACTTAATTACAATTTGAATAGTCAAACACAAAAAGATAGACATTTTAGAAGTTCATGGGTTGGTCTGGTTAAAAGTTGACATGCCTGGAGGTGGGCTTCTTATAACTAATAATCACTTCGGAAATTAATGGGGTTAAGAAAAAGCTAAGAACGAGCGAAAGAAAGGGCTATGCTGGTTATTTCTATACGGGATGTAGAAGAACTAAGGAAAAATACATAGCCTCGAGAATCGGTAAGCTCAAGTGGCATTAGGCAGGGCACATAGCGCGAAGAACTGATGGCTGTTGGGGCAAAAAAGTTCTTGATTGGAGATCCTTTGACCAAAGACGCTGCGTAGTACGTCCACCGACAAGATAAACAGACGACCTTATAAATATCGCAGGATCAAATTGGATGCCTGGTGGTCAGCCATATTCCAAAGGCTGAAGGACACCGACTGCCCTAGGAACCTCTATGAAATTCTCCTAAATAACGTCGGGAAATTCTTATCCATTTCTCAGTTACAGGATGCCAAACAGCAGTCGTGAAGCTTAAACTTCATGACTGCAGTTCAGTGTATCAGGCAATACTTCTTGGCATTGCACGTGCTTGTGAATATGCAGAAAACCACCAGTTGCAACGCGTCATTATATTGTCCGACAGTATGTCAGGGCAACAACAACTCGAAAATGCAAACTCTCATAATCGCTTCGCCGTTATGGTACAAAAGCATATGCTAAGCGCCCCCATACTAGGCGGATCGTAGATTTTGCGTGGATCAAGGCCTACGTCGGACTATTTGGTAATGAAGTTGCAGACTCTGCAGCGAAGGCCGCGGCTAATATGCGTAAAGCCACGGACATTAAACAAATCCCAATTAGTTACATAAAGGTTCATAATAAGCAGCAATGCCAAGACGCTGCAGAAGATCGATGTGTATATATGGATCAAAGAACTTGCGTCCACACAAGGAGTTTACTACCAGCTTTTAAACATTTGACCGACTATCTTAGTATAGACCTGTCATTGCCATTACCCAACTCTTGACAAACCACGGGTACTATCGTGAGTACCTGAATCGCTTTCACATCATAGCTACAGACAAATGTCCATGTATCGCTTCCACAATCCAAACCTGGGAGCATCTACTCACTTCATGTCCTCGTTTAACCTCTAAGCGCCTTAATCACGTCAATACCTGCAACAATCATAACATTAATCCTTTTAATCTCTCTAAAATTGCATTCAAAGAGCCTTATATTATATATCATTCGACAACTTAACCTATATAGTCAATAATCTTAAACTATTCAATAACACATAATCAATGAAAGCCCCGAAATGAACACACCGTTGTGTTCGCGGAAGTAAACCGCTAGCTCCGCAAGCTCGTTATTACAGTAGTCAAACAATTGAAAAAAAAAATGTTTAAAAGGAATGCAAAGATTTAAATCAGTGGCGGAATATTTAAAAGTACTGAGAAGGACCAAAATAAATTTGTTCTAAAATGCAGTAACATAAACATACACAATAATATTACATAGATAAAAATTTATAAATATATAAGCAAGGGACTAATAAACATACATAGAATACATATATTTCATAAGAACTAAATTACATCTAGGGAATGAGATGATATTGATGACATCTATTAAGATATTGACTTAAGTTAAGTTATTAAATCTTAAGGGAGACTTGCACATATTTTTTTGTCGATGTCGATAAACGGACCAAGAACAAGTTGGATTCAATTAAATGATGATAAAGGATGTCATTGAATTTACTGTGGTAATATTTGTTGTTGATCAAAATAAATTCAAGGAACTTCCAGGTCGTACCTATCAAAAGAGGCACAACGTTCCCTGAACATCTTTATCCCTATCATTAACCCCAATGCTAATAACAATTGCCAACAGCTACTAACTATCCGGTTTCCAATAAACACACAGCGCAGGAGGCGACTCGAATCCAATAGTACCAAAACATCACACCAACTTCCTTGGACAGGATTTTAACAAGAGTCTTACTCATTATATGTATCCATCCATTAGCCTATTTTGATTAAAAGCGATAGCCTTTGTATATGTAATGTGTCAATCACACTATACTCCGATGAAACAACTTCTACATGAACTTGTTAATTATTTTTCTCTAGAGTCTACCTAAACCAAGAGTGTCAAAGAGAGTAATCAATGGAGCTCGCCCAAAAAAAACGCTTTTCATTTTAAATCAAGTATTAAACTTGGGAAACTAAGAAAGCATGTTAAGAAAATACTGTTATTCTCATTGTAATGAAATTGTTTTGTTAATGCTCAAAAAAGTCATTTTAAAACACGAAAAACTTTTTTATACACGCTTCAACACCCGAGCGGTTGCAGGCAACCGCCTAACAATAGAATATTTATTGTGTCTCGTTCACATACGCTTGAAGGATTAAATTATAACTAAAAGCGGTTAAAGGAAAATGTGACTACAGTTGTATTTATAACGTCTAGAACGTACACATTCTTTCGAAGCGTGTTTGACTAGGAAGAAAATATCTGGCACATCATCTCAGAAAACATATAATATACATTTATCATGTAAATAATTCACAGTCATCATTTGGTAACATAATCCTGTCACAGGCTGCCAGTATAATGGACAGAAAAAATGTGAGTCGCGAAGCCATGTCACATGATGACAAATGAGAGACCTGCCACGCGACACAAACGAATCACGTGAACCTAGCACCAAACAAGAAATTATCTCATTTCAAATTGAATTGTGTTGAGATGAATACCAAAATTGGTTGGTAGATACTGGCATTTTGAGGTATGTTAATGAACCGTTGAATGTGGAAAAAACAATTATGTCGCGACGCTCGGCGAGACACGCAACATTAATATAATAAAGAAATATGCAACTTTCTTGACAACAAATATAAACTCTCTCCTTGACTTTTAGTTTATGCTAAATTTTTCAAGAACCCATGCAAAATCTAGTGAAATGAGCTCACGCTAGACCAAACGTCTAGCAACTCGTATTAACAACAAAGTTTCAACTCGTCAGGTATCAATTCATTGTCAGGTCATATTTCGGAAAAAATCGAAAAAAAAAATTGAGCTATTCATAAAACAAAATAACGTAAGTAGTTCAAGAACGATGTATCAGCATTTTTTATATTCAAAGCAAAAAAACAAGTAACAGTAGTGTATCCATTCAGCGCAGTAAATCGACGTGAGAAAATAGTTTTTAAATCAGCTCGTGAGTGTATGAATAATTCAACCGACGCAGCGCGATCCCTAACGCTTCTACTTTAATTTTAAATCTATGACACCGTGCACTAAAAACAACGAGGTGATACTGAAATATGATATAGAAACGATTCGAAAAAATTTTGCATCCACATGAAACGACCGAGAGATTTGCTTCAAAAGTACCATTTTAATTAGCAACCTTTTGGCAAACCGGGCCAAACCATTTTAATTTACCATTTTAATTTATTTTGTACGCCAACATGCAGCATACAACAAAAAAGTTGAAAGAGAAAAAAATATTAACAATAAGTTACCCCATTCTTTTCCATGGACTCAATGATCCATAAAGATTTAAGTTTGCGTATTTTGTCACTATAACTAGCCCTTATGCTAGGAGCTTCACCACACTGGCACCAAGAGTATAGGCAAAAATAGAGATAATGTCATCAGTCAATGCTTTAGACTGATGAGTCTAAAGCATTGACTGTCGTAATTAGGTACTCTAACCTAAATATAATCCAAAATCACTTATTTGAAAATCACCCAAACGTCATATTTAAAGTCTTGGCTACCTTACCATGCTACTTTAATATCATCGAAGTAAGACGGTTCCAAATTTCGAACCGACAGGTAGAAGAAGGTTTAAAGAAGGCTTAAAGAAGGTAGTCAGAATTATTGAAGAGCTGATGATTCTCAAACTGGGTCATGAATACTTTACCATATACTGTCAATGTGATCGGATCCTAATTTCGGATCGATCGGACAGCTATAAGCTATAAAAGAGCTGATGATATTTAAACGGCTTATCAGATTTTCATAAAATATGGCTTACACTCTCATCATCATCATCATCATCATAATCAGCCAAAGGACGTCCACTGCTGAACATAGGCCTCCCCCACGGCTTTCCACAGCGACCTATCACTAGCGGTCTGCATCCAGTTTGATCCTGCGATCTTTTTAAGGTCGTCTGTCCATCTTGTTGGTGGACGTCCTACGCTGCGTCTTTGGTCGAAGGGTCTCCAATCTAGAACTTTCCTGCCCCAACGGCCATCAGTTCTTCGCGCTATGTGCCCTGCCCACTGCCACTTAAGCTTACTGATTCTCAAGGCTATGTCCGTTACCTTGGTTCTTCTACGTATCTCTTCGTTTCTGATTCGATCTCGTAGAGAAACACCGAGCATAGCCCGCTCCATCGCTCGTTGTGTAATTTTGAGCTTCATTATAAGGCCCATAGTAAGAGACTACGTTTCGGATCCGTATGTCATCACTGGTAACACACACTGATTGAAGACTTTCGTCTTCAGACACTGAGGTAATTGAGACGAGAAGACGCTCTTGCGCAGTTTCCCGAACGCTGCCCAGCCGAGTTGGATTCGTCGATTGACCTCTTTCTCGAAGTTGGACCTACCCAATTGGATCACTTGTCCCAGGTAGACGTACTCGTCGACAACTTCGAGAGTTGAGTTCCCAATGGATACTGGAGTGGGTACAACAAGGGAACTCGACATAATTTTCGTCTTCTCCATGTTCATTTTGAGACCCACTTGTTGGGATACTCGGTCGAGGTCTTCGAGCATAGTGCCTAGATCATCCAGCGTCTTTGCCACAACGACTATATCATCGGCAAACCGAAGGTGTGTTATGTATTCGCCATTGACGGAGATGCCGAATCCTTCCCATTCCAGGAGCTTGAAGGCGTCTTCCAATGCCGCTGTAAACAGTTTCGGAGATATAACATCGCCCTGTCTTACACCTCTTCGCAATGGAATCGCCCTCGTATTCTGTTCCTGTACTCGGACCGACATGGTGGCGTTGTTATATAGACACTTTAACACCTCTATATACCTATAGTCTATGTGACACCGCTGAAGAGACCGAAGCACCGCCCAAGTTTCGATCGAATCAAAGGCCTTCTCATAGTCCACAAAAGCTAAACATAGAGGCATATTATACTCCTCGGACTTCTGTATAATTTGCCTTAGCGTATGAATGTGGTCTATGGTACTGTAGCCTTTTCGGAATCCGGCTTGTTCGGGAGGCTGGAAGTCATCAAACCTACGTGCGAGACGATTCGTGATGACCCTTGAGAACAGCTTGTAGACATGGCTCAGGAGTGAGATGGGTCTATAGTTCTTCAATAAGGTTTTGTCTCCTTTTTTGAAAAACAACACCACCACACTCCTGTTCCATGCCTCAGGCGTGATGCCCTCTAGCAGAACGGAATTAAAGAGTCTCTGAAGGACTTTAAGTACCGGTGTTCCACCCGCTTTCAGGAGCTCTGCTGTGATTCCGTCCTCGCCAGGTGCCTTATTGTTTTTAAGCTGTTTCAGGGCCATCCTAATCTCGTAGAGGCTGATGTCCGGGATGTCTTCAGTGTAGTGTCGGGTCAGGATAGCTCGTGGGTCTCCGGTCGAGCTATCAACGGGTTTGGCTACTGAGGTGTACAACTGTCCATAAAACCTTTCGATCTCCCTCAAAACCTCTGCTTTCGTCGACGCTACACTGCCGTCCTCCGTCTTAAGCTTCGTCAACAGGCTTTGCCCAATAGACATGTCCCTTGCAAACACTTTGGAGCCTTGGTTTCGCTCTATTGTTTCTTTAACACTAGTCGTGTTAAAGGAACGAATGTCATGTCGCAGAGATTTCATTATTCGTCTATTAAGCTGCCTGTAGGTTTGAGCATTAACGGAGGTCTGCAGTGCCATAGATCGACGTTCTGCCATAAGGTCGAGAGTGTGGACCGAGAGTTTTTGAGGTCTATTTTTACGGCCAGGTCTAAAAAACTTAGATCCGACCGTTTGGACAGTTTCCACAAACCCGTTGTTTATTTCGTCCACTGATACGCAATTCTCTAGGCAATCAAAGCGGTTTGACAACTCGAGTTGAAAGCTCTCGGGATTTTGGATATGGGCACGAGTAGGTCGGAGCGTGGACTTCATCAAGCGGGACCTTTCCAATTTGACATTTATATTCAATATGCCTCGGACCATACGGTGATCACTACCGGTTTTTACCCTGTTGATCACGGAGACATCATTGAATAACCGTCTCTTGGTGGTCATGATGAAGTCTATCTCATTTCTCGTCTTGCCAGCCGGACTCAGCCAGGTCCATTTCCTTTGAGGCGGCTTCTGGAAGAAAGAGTTCATCGCAAAGAGTCCCTCCTTCTCCAGAAAGTCGGCCAGCCTATTTCCCCTGGCGTTCCTTTGACCATATCCAAAAGGTCCCACTTTCAACTCATCCTCGCCTCGCTTGCCGAGTTTTGCGTTGAAGTCCCCCATAACAACAGTGAAATAGGTTTTGGAAGTGTGTATGGCTCTACTTACGTCCTCATACATTTCCTCCACCTCTTCATCCGGGTGTTTCGAGGTCGGTGCATATACCTGTATGACCTTCAGCGAATACCTTTCGGTTATTCTGAGTATAAGGTATATCACCCTGTTCGACACACTCTCGATGGTTACGCTGTTGTTTACGAGGGACCTGTGGACAAGAAACCCAACACCACCTTGGGACTTTTGGTCACCCTCCCGGTAGAAGAGCAGGTTGCCAGACTTCAGAGTTATCGTGTCCTCGCCCTCTCTACGGACTTCTGATAAACCCACAATGTCCCAATGTAACCTGCTCAATTCTTCCTCCAGCTCGAGCAACTTCTCGTCTGTCCTCAGTGTGCACGCGTTATAAGTTACCAGGGCCAGTTGTCGTTGGGGGTGGTAGCGAGATCGCCTCCGGGGATTCTTAGCACCCCCTGCCCCGCCGTTACCGTGACCGCTACCGGAATCAGGAATAGCGGGGCTGCCGGAGACTGGGGGCCTGTTTTTTTTGTGTACTAACATATGAGGGGGGTATTTGCCAGTACTCGCCACGCTTGGCAGGCGGGTTGGCGAGCGCAGAGGCGCAGCCCCTTGCAGCTGTGACGCTGCTGCCCGTCACAGCTCAACATTTTACTGCGCCTTTTGTTGGATGGTTATCCCGCCATCGGTCGGTCGCCAGAGCCTCGTCTGTTGAAACAGGACGCACCGCGTGAAGGTGAGGTTGGCTTGGAGCTTTGGGTCTTGGTTAAGCTCCCTTACGTCCCGGCTTACACTCTTGCGTACGGCTTACACTCTGTTAGGATAAAATTACGTATGTCAAAAAAAAAACTAAACGAAAATCGGTTCATCCGTTTGACGCTACGATATTCAAGACTGATACACAAATACGAAGACAGACACATTAAATTTATAACACTCTTTATTCGTCGGGGCGTTAAACAGTATCGTAAAGTCTTAAAGTTCAATTATTTACTTAGGGTCAATTTTATCAACGTCAGATAGAACTTATCCGACCGAATAAGTATAAACGACCGATTTTAAAATTACATTGACATAAATAATTGCTGACAAATAATTGACGTTTATCTACTCTCATACGAGTATCGTTAAATTCAAAATACAAAACTCAAAACGAGTTTATATACTTAGACGTACTTTATAAATACATTACATTATAAATAGTATATCGAAATAAAATTAAAAAAAAAATTTGACACTATTTCTCTAACAAAATAATGTTATAATATTTTTTTTTCATTACGATACAGATTACAGATCATAGATACATCTATTTAATTTTTTATCTGAGGCTGCGCGCGCTTTGGCGCATGCGCGGTGATAACGGGAATTTTGGCGCCATAGTACGTTTGTGTTTCGGTAGATAATTATTAGTGTTTATTAAAATGTCTGATAATGAAAGTGCAGAAAATTTGACGCCGCCCGACATTTTAGAGACTGCGACAGCAGTCTGTCTTAATCTACTACCAGTAAAGTCAAGAAAATTATACGATAAATGTTATCAAGACTTTTTAGCATGGAAATCTTTATCTTTTATTTGATATGTTCGTGTTCAATGAGAGTAGATAAAGTAGTGTATGAAACTGCACATAACTAGGTATTATACACTCGTGTGATACTTTTAAAAAACTCGCTTCGCTCGTTTTTTAAACTCACACTCGTGTATAATACCTCTCACTATGTACCAATTTCATAAACTACTATTTCGAATTAGGTGTTTTGTTTGTATTCGACGAATATTCCTTCTCTGACGTTGGTACAATCAAATCTTAATGGACCAAACCTTAGTATAAAATAAATTTATTTATAATTTTATGAAGTAAATTGGTTTAAATCTTTCACGCGCAAGTGATATTATAAATAAGAAAATGCCTGAGTTATTAGCCATGCTATAGAAATAAATCTTAAATTAAAGTAAACTATAACTAAAAGTTCAAATATCGTGTCTCAAAACGCTGCATCAAACTCACTTTACAGTCTTTTAGGATAGATTGAACTATCCCGGTATCGTCTCTTCCAAGAAACCTCCCACAAACACACTGGGAAGACCATTATTTACAGCTGAATCTTATTCATCTGCGGAATATTATTCGAACTAAATTAGTTTTAAGCTCGATAGCGGTGCAGTCTGGAATAATATTTTGAGTTATTACATTTCGAAATTATGTTTGCGTATTTCAGAGCGCATTCATGTAGCCTATTTGGTTTGCAAAGAGTTTTGAGTGCTTAATAGAGAATTGTAATGGCCTTTCGATGAAATTTTATAATTTAGTTTTATTTTGATAAGGAACTAATAAATTTAGTGTTTAATATTTAATTACTAAAATATATCTCTTGTAATTGAATTATTTTGAAAATTAGAGAATCTATCAAAGTTTTAATGGTTATAATAATAACTAGCGGTCCTCGGCGACTTCGTCCGCGCGTTTTGAGTTTGCTCCCTCCCCTCACGGCGCAGCGTGATGTTTTATATCCTCAAATCGGTCCAGCAGCTCCTGAGATAAGCGCTTTCAAACAAATAAACTCTTCAGCTTTATAATATATTAGCGCAAGCGCACGTTGTACTTAAGCTGCGAACATTATTTGGTGCGGAGTTATGTTTAAACTGTGATAGCTCCTAAGATATTTATTGAAATCAAATAATATAAAAGGCAACTTTGTTCTAAATGGAATGCTCGTGATGATGAATTTATTATTTTTGATAAGAATAAATATCTGTGTGTATAATACACCTCTAAAAATAATGCATATTTTTTTAACAAATTTATTAACATATAAAAGGTTGTAGTAAGTTAACCATAAAAGATAGACATATGCTGTCGCGGACTTTATTATAGAACTCTTAATGCTAAACAATCCTGTCATACATGATTTTTGTGTAACATAAGCGGTTTCCGCAGCGTACGCAGCGGAAGCTCCCAAAAGGAATATTTTTCTCCCGTTTTCGCAACATTTTTCATTGCTGCTGTGGTCTTATGAGTCGTATCTTTATGTTATATAGCCTAAAGCCTTCCTCAATAAATAGACTATCCAACGTAAAAATAATTTTTCAAATCGGGCCCCTAGTTTCTAAGATTAGCGCGTTCAAACAAACAAACAAACAAACTCTTCAGCTTTATAATATTAGTATAGATAATATATATTAAATATAATAATAATAATAATAATATGTAATATTGTGATATATTTCATATTTATTACTATTAAAGTATTACAAGTATTTATAGAAACTTAATCAGAAAGTAAGTTATAATTCTTACAAAAATTTTCAGTCAATGTTTTTTCATCAGTTCATTTTCTCACGGAATGTAAAAATATTTTTTCAAATCGGGCCAGTAGTTTCTAAGATTAGCGCGTTCAAACAAACAAACAAACAAACTCTTCAGCTTTATAATATTAGTATAGATAATATATATTAAATATAATAATAATAATAATATGTAATATTGTGATATATTTCATATTTATTACTATTAAAGTATTACAAGTATTTATAGAAACTTAATCAGAAAGTAAGTTATAATTCTTACAAAAATTTTCAGTCAATGTTTTTTCATCAGTTCATTTTCTCACGGAATGACTTAAAACTCTTATATATTATCAAAAATTTGGCGCTATTATTACCCTGAATAAGACGAAGCTGCAATTGTCCAGATAAAATTTGTCAAAGAGACAAAGATGGAAATTTAATATAACAACCAATATCTTCATTACATTGCATTTGTGTCCAAAATTTCGAACCGAGCATTCAGTTAAATTAATATTTCATGACAAAAACACGCGAGCAGATGGAGTGTCATCGGTGTTGCCGCCGATATTGATACAGTCGGCACTCACTGCGCCCACAATATTGATACATTTCGATACATGGAGCGTACTTCAAACTGTTATTGAAGTACTAGATCCGATGCCGCTTATTTTGAAAACCGAATGCTGGTTACAAATATAAATGTAAAGATTAGTTCACACTTATGATGGGAGCGAAGTCAGCGTAAAGTATTAAAAGAACACAATGGAATGCTGTGCTTAAAAAGAAAATTAAGGATGTTTTTCTTATATCCAATTTTTTTGCAGCAATCACAATCCCATTTTTTTTTATAAGTCAATCTAAATTTACGATACGATTACGTTAATAACAATTACAGTCTTTGCGTACCTACATTATAGGCAAATTAAAAATTAAGATGAAACTTATTCCAAAGATATTTTCCATACTAAATTCTCTTTATCTTTGGTGTACATTAGTTAGTATACATAAAGGTATCTTTAAAAACCGAAGTCTAAATTCAGGGTCCAAAAATAAGTTATAAATTATTCATCCACCATTTACAAAAAATCAAAGCCATTAAATATTTTCAAATAAAATGATTTGGATATCAAACCAAACCTTTTGATTACAAACCTAATAATAACTCTTATTACTTTATGAAATAAGAGGCATATTATGTGTTCTCCCTCCATCGTGGACTGAAAATATAGAGTCAAGAAAAAAACAACATTAAATAAAAGGTCAACGACAATTAAATAGTAATACCAACTTTATTGCGTACAAGGCTTTATAAAACTACACCGAGTATTGTGTGTTCATTAAACGAGCGGTCACAGGATGTGTTTGCCGTCCGCGGCGAGCGCGGGAAATGTTATGACTCCATTATAATTGACTCACTAAATACTCTAGTACGTACTGCAGTCCGAGTTGTTTCAACTTTGTGCACCTGGCCTTATAGTTGTGTTAAATGTTACATGAAAGTTTAAAAACGAATATTCTCGTTGTATAATTAAATGCCAACTTATTCTATTCTATATGGTGGTATTTTGCAAGGAACACTTGTCATGCGGTTGCTAGATTTTTGCAATGTTAGCTGGTTAACTTTGATTTACCATGCGTAACGTTTGTTGTAAGCTTGTACTATGATTAAATAAGTCTTAACTGTATTTTTCGAATGGATAAGTAAATAAGTTTTTCATGCAACTAAGACATGATGATGATGGAGACAATTGTAATAAAAAAAACTTTGCATGCAGTCTACCGCCCCTGTGCAACTATTTCCTCGAAAAAGAGTGCATTGATCACTTTTGCTTTTCGGCGCTTAATCTGTCACACTTTCGTATTTTTACTCATAAGAGACTTAAGAGTATTATTTGTATTATATGAATTCTATTAAACCAAAAATTATTACTCGTGATTTTGTAGAACTTAGGCACGATTTTACCAACTTCAGATAAGAAATATTCGTCGAATACAATAAAAAACACCTTTTACGAAAACGTCACCTAAATGACAGCAATCATTTATGCAAATGACATTTTAAAATCGATCATTTTATACGTATTACGTATCGCAGCTGGGCCATTATTTGAGCACCGTTTTTTGATGGTCACACGTTTGTAATTCCAAACATATTCAATGTTAAGTTTAAGAATAAATTTTGTATGTTTTATCATGTATCTGTCTATACGAATTCATTTTAAAATGTGTAATAATGATTATAGTTTTGTAGGAAAAAATATTTTACCATCGGAATCGGGAGTAAAACTGCTGTTCTTCGCGCGTCACACCGAGTTGGCGCTCTGTTTAAACACTTATGTCTTGCTGAGCTTTTACATTATAATAACATTTTATATGTCAAAAAATTGGAAATATAGTCAGGATAAGTTATATTGAGGTGGAAAAAATCCGTCTTTAGATTTCAATTTAATATAATTAATTTTGTGTCGGTCACACGATTTTAGCATTTTCGAAAATGTGACACGTAAATGCTCATAACTTCAAAAAGGTTCGACCTATCGACATAAACCAAAGGTCCGCAGAAACTTCAGACGCGGTAAAACACCAATAGATGACAAATTAATATCTCACAGCAATGATATAGCTTATAACAGCCCCTTGCTTTTTATTTTTTTTCTTCAGACCCTAGTTCATGTAACCCTTCATGGGTGATGTTTTAAGATTATAAGTCAGCGTTACGAATAAATGTCTACTATTGAATCATAAAAATCATAGTCAAGATTCATTTGAACTGATTAGATGACATAAGCGTTAGTTACTTAATTTAGTATTTCTGAAAATGTAAAATTTTCGTCACTTGCGTGGCACAACTTTCGTGGTCAACTGCCCACGAAAGTTACAAATCATACCACGAAAGGTTATCAAAATGTACTGATCTCACTAGAAATTATATTTTATGGTTTGTAAATGCAGTTAAAATAACCGCCTTAACGTTTTATACTTGAATTTTTCTACTAAGACAGTTTCCAGAGGCACATATATGATTTATAGAAATAATGTAGCTTACTAGAAAAATATGTAGAACATGACGTTTTAAATATTGATTTTAATTCGGCTTTGAATCGCCTGATCAATCTATGTACTAATTATATAACAGCGTAAAGTAATCATAATAAGTAACTCTAAAAAAGCATACTCATTAATTAATGAATTTTCGTGCATTATTCGTAATTACCCCAATTTGTGTTTTTCACATGAGAAAATAATGAATATCACAAAAGCAAACCTTGAAAATAATTATTAGCCACTAACAAGAATGATGGCAGTTTATGCCAGTCGTCTTTATTTAATCAACCAAGCGGCATGGCTAAAATTTGAGACTGGTCTAAAGCTGGAAACTGTCGACTAGACCGATAAAAGAGTCTTCTTTGAGGCTACTAGATAAAGACTGTAAATCATGACTTTGCTTCACGGGATAAATACAATACGAAACTGATACTATACATCAAAGGTTTGACAATAAGTGCGTGACTTCTGGTGTTTATTTCCAAAGATGCTAAAGAAATAGTTTAATTCTTAATTGGATAAAAAAAAGGTCGTATTTTAACGCTCTTACAGCTATGATCCAGCAGCTAGTAGTCTAAATAGTCTCACTCCAGGCAAGAAAAATATCTGTAAGACTTATTTGTTGCTTGTAAAGTTTATGAGTGGAATAATTTATGCATTTGACTTTGAATATGAGTTCTGACTCTTCTCATAATAACCGGCAAATATTTAACTACTAAAATGCAAGGTTACCTATATGTAATTTGAGGCACTACTTTGGAGGGTCAAGAGTTGATTGCTACAGATTTGCTATCATGTACCTTAGCTTAACTTTATAACCCTAGATAATTTCGACAGAATGCGAATACTTACCTAGATTTGTCAAGGAAGTGATTAGGTTACAAAATACTAAAAATTCCATCGTGAGTATGGGTTTAAATTTTCGAATGTCAAAATACCATTGATTTGAAAGTGTGAAACCCTAAAATTTAATAAAGTATCCTATCGCTGGCAGATACTGTCAGTGTTATGATTCGAGAACAAATGCGAGTAAACAGGGAATTGGAGGTAAGTTATACCGCAAATGAGTGCAATAAATGAAGAAGGAGGGTAGACCATTAAGTCTGCAAATAACAGCACACTCCCAACAGTTTTAGGTACCCTGTGATCATGGCACTTGCGACAGTGTTGTAATATCAGATACTCGTAAATAATTTGGTACATAGTAGCAATGTCGAAGATAATAAACTATTCTTATGTTAGTGTTCATCATGAATGTTTAAAAATATATGTAATACCTAAACACATTACTTTTTGTCTCATCTTCATTTAAATTAATGATTATACTCATGGCTGTTAAATAACCAGTAACATTTAAGGATATGTACTATATTTTGTAAAGGCTAATGAACCGATAATAACATTCAATTTATGTTATGACAAATTATCTATTTAGCAGCAAGTATAATAAATGCAGTATTTAAGTATGTATAAAGTTCAATATGAGGTAATAATTTAAGTAATAGATAGTTTTATTACCGAATTATCTATCCAAAAAGACGCTGCGTAACTTTCGTGTCTCGGTGAGTAACTTTCGTGGCTGACGAAATTTCAATATTAAATATCTACATGAATAATGAACCGATTTTCTTGAACTAACAGATTTTGTTACAGTTTGATAGCTTCTTTAAAGCAGTATTTTTTTCATTTAAATAATATCAGTATAAATTTTCGCCACGAAGGTGACACGAAGAACACTTTCTGAAGAAATGCCCAGCTACAGTTTGCATGAAAACTACTCCATCAGCCGCACTAGAGTTTCTCCTGAATCTAAAACAGCTGCATCTGGTAATTCAGGAAGAAGCAAAGGCAGCTGCCCTACGACTCAGAGCAAACGGACTATGGAAACAAAACATAGCGACCACACATTCAAAAATCCTAGATGGGCCTCTGAAATGGATGATGGACCACTTTTAGACGCACCCATGGACAGAATACCATGCCAACATGTATTTGATAGAAATTACAACATCCAACTCACGGAAGAGCCCAGTGACAGCTCAGGCACAAAAGAGGTCCGTATATACACAGACGGCTCCAAAACCTCAAAGGGTACAGGAGCTGGTGTGTTCTCAAATGACCTAAACATTAAAATATCAACAACTTTAGACAAGCTGAACACTATCTTCCAAGCAGAATGCATCGGCATCACTAGGGCAGCACAGGCAGTTGCAGCCAGAAATGTCAAAGACCTACATATTAAAATCGTCTCGGACAGCGCATTGGTGCTCCAAGCCCTAAAAAACAACAGCATAACATCTGTCCTTATTTTGGAGTGCCATAAAGCACTACAATCCATAGCAAACACAAATGAGGTAACTCTGCAATGGATCAAAGGACACAGTAACTCACTAGGTAACGACGCAGCTGACGAACTAGCCAAGAGGGGATCAGCAACGACAGTATATGGACCTTTGCTGCCCCTACCGCTGGCCCAAATAAGAACTTGGCTACGTGAAGAAACTGAAGCAGCACACCAAGATTAATGGAAAAACGGCGATGGTTGCAGGCAAACTAAGGAGGCTGTTCCGGAAGCATCGAAAAGGCTTGCCCGCAACCTCATCCGATTACCAAGAGACAAACGACGCTTAACCATAGACACCATAACTGGTCATAGTCTCATAAACAAACACCTTTTCACAATAGGTGTCACAGACAGCCCCCTATGCAGAGGGTGCATGGGGGCGGAAGAAACACCACATCATGTGCTCATGGAGTGTACAAGTGTGGCAGAACAACGGGCAAATATTCTCAAATCCCCAGCTACTTTCCCAGAGGCCTTTTGGAACCTGAGCAGGTTGCTAGCCTTCTGGGAAAGCTTGGGTTGGTTAGAATAAAAAGGAGGGACATACGCACAATGGCCCAATCATGAGGCTAAGTGCGGGTAACACCCCAGCCAAACTAACAAACTAACTAACTAACATACGTATTACGTAGTCGGCACTTAATCCGTGTTTGATACGTTTACGTACCTATTATAGTCCTTTTCACCTTACAAGAGTTCTGTGACACTTCATCGTTTTCCGAATTACGCATATTACGTTTGTAAATTAATAATATTTAAATATATATATATTTTATTTTTATTACCCTGTTATTACAAAAAATATAAAAATACAAGTATCTGATCCTATAAAACAAAAACAGTTTCGCTTGGTTTAATTTAGTGAAATTTAAAACAATAACCATTTAATTTATTAACTACGCAATTCGTGTAATGGAACGGTTTGCTAACAGAGGTGGGACACTCGTAAATCTCACAGCAATGATATAGCTTATAACAGCCCCTTGCTTTTTATTTTTTTTTCTTCAGACCCTAGTTCATGTAACCCTTCATGGGTGATGTTTTAAGATTAAAGGTCAGCGTTACGAATAAATGTCTACTATTGAATCATAAAAATCATAGTCAAGATTCATTTGAACTGATTAGATTACATAAGCGTTAGTTACTTAATTTAGTATTTCTGAAAATGTAAAATTTTCGTCACTTGCGTGGCACAACTTTCGTGGTCAACTGCCCACGAAAGTTACAAATCATACCACGAAAGGTTATCAAAATGTACTGATCTCACTAGAAATTATATTTTATGGTTTGTAAATGCAGTTAAAATAACCGCCTTAACGTTTTATACTTGAATTTTTCTACTAAGACAGTTTCCAGAGGCACATATATGATTTATAGAAATAATGTAGCTTACTAGAAAAATATGTAGAACATGACGTTTTAAATATTGATTTTAATTCGGCTTTGAATCGCCTGATCAATCTATGTACTAATTATATAACAGCGTAAAGTAATCATAATAAGTAACTCTAAAAAAGCATACTCATTAATTAATGAATTTTCGTGCATTATTCGTAATTACCCCAATTTGTGTTTTTCACATGAGAAAATAATGAATATCACAAAAGCAAACCTTGAAAATAATTATTAGCCACTAACAAGAATGATGGCAGTTTATGCCAGTCGTCTTTATTTAATCAACCAAGCGGCATGGCTAAAATTTGAGACTGGTCTAAAGCTGGAAACTGTCGACTAGACCGATAAAAGAGTCTTCTTTGAGGCTACTAGATAAAGACTGTAAATCATGACTTTGCTTCACGGGATAAATACAATACGAAACTGATACTATACATCAAAGGTTTGACAATAAGTGCGTGACTTCTGGTGTTTATTTCCAATAATATTTAAATATATATATATTTTATTTTTATTACCCTGTTATTACAAAAAATATAAAAATACAAGTATCTGATCCTATAAAACAAAAACAGTTTCGCTTGGTTTAATTTAGTGAAATTTAAAACAATAACCATTTAATTTATTAACTACGCAATTCGTGTAATGGAACGGTTTGCTAACAGAGGTGGGACACTCGTAAATCGGCAGCTATTTTGTAATCGCTTGACAATCGCGTCAGTCAGTAAGTACGAGTGCGTCAGCCATGTATGATTTAATGCCGAAAAAACTATAAAGACTGTTTTAAAGTCGCAATCTCATGAGTTGGTCGTTCGACTGAGGGATTACTTTGAGCGAGAGCGACAAAATGAAGACTTTGTAAGAAACTGCATGCCAACACGCACCGGCGAAAACTGGGCGAAAGTCGTCGAAAAGACGAAAACAACCATATTAAAAGGCTGGGAGCGGTACATTGAAATAGACCGATTGAAAGACTAACTAATCATTCATGTTGGTGATGATGACTCTTCAAGTGATTCTGACAAAGTTGATGACTCTTCAGAAACTGAATAAATAAATTTAGCATTTATAATCCTGTTTTATTTTACCATGTAGGTACTTTACCATTTATGAACAGTAAAGTTTAATACGGGATAAATATACATATCTGTTTTTTTTTACAGTTTTGTTATTTTATGTAATGAAATCGATTTCATTTTCTTATAAAGTAAATTCGATTTTAAGAAAATAATCGGTACGATTTCACTATAGGACATCTCTACAACTGTCGAAATTGAACTGTCACAGAACTCTTGTAAGGTGAAAAGGACTATAGCTACGGATGAATTAAGAAACGTCTTTATTATCTTGTGGCAAAGTGACTTCTCTGATATTTTAATAGGTATATTAATATTCCTTATCTTACTTTTATCATTACTTGCCGAACATATTTCAGCGCAAACTCTTAATCCTTAATTTTCGCTGAAAAATAAGAATAATTTCTGGAAAATGTTGATTTTTTACGATGTTTTATGATTATTGGATACTAAAGCACACTTGGTGTGGTGCCAACTATAAATTTCACAACCATTCTCACAATGCGCTTAATTTTTGCTTTATTTATGCGTACGTACATGGATTTAGTATCTGTTAATGTAATTATTTCCGTGAATTATTTATCCAGCAAAAAACAAATGCCAAAACCTACAGCTTTAAGAAACCTATCTGATTTAGTACATTACTTAGGTTTTTTCAAAGTCAGATAAGACTAAATATAAAATTATTATCACTTTCCGATACGGGATAGTTTTTCTATGAATAAGAAATTTTCTTCGAATAAAATACAATATGCTTAATTTAAAAACATCACCTATTTGTTAGCAATCCTTCATGAAAGTGTCATTTTAAAATCAGTTGTCTTATACTTAATCAGTTCGATGAGTCTTATTAGACGATGGTAAAATCAGCCCTTATTAGTCAACCCAATTCCAAAGTCTACTGCAAAAATAGGGTTATACCTACCTACATAACATTTTTTTACACAACAGCGCTAAATAACCATAAGTTGTTTGCATAGCTTAGATAGCTCGTGTAAGGTCATACTATGACACTCATGGAGATAAAATATCTCGGGACCCGTTAAAAACACTAAATGAAAAGAGTTCGAAAGTTCAATAAGTTTTATTTACTTTTAACTCTAGGTCCAAATTAAACCTATTACGGCTGAGATAGAGGCCGCGATGGCACGAGCTCGCCCAGAAAAAGCCTGTTCATTTTGAATTTAAATAAAGAAGTATCTTCCTTTCGCTGTGCGCGTTCGTATAAGTAGGTTTTAAACTTATGTAAAATTAAACATTACACAGCGCCAACTAGTCTTTATATTATAAATTCCTCAACTCCAAAGCCTTTATCAAGTTACCACCACTTTATTTGGTTTCAAAGTTTCCACTGAAATTTGCCGCAAGTTTCTACAACGACTCTACCACGTATGCTTAAATCCGTCTATCGTCTTCTTTCTCACTCTATTTTGTATTTTATCGTGAGCGAAAAAGGTAGCTGGTGCCAAAATACGTTTTTTTTTAAAGTGGGTAACAAAACACAATTGCTTCATAAAAGGGCATTAAAGCGGTCTATTTTCCAAAATGATGATGATAAGACTCTGTTTTGTGTGATAAAATAAATAAATATGCGCCAGACAACACACCAACTGTCTTTGGTTTCGAAGTAAGGAATTTTCTTCCTAGTGCTTTGAAATCCGAATACCAGACAACGATAAATACGGGGTGTATACAATTAATATTTATTTACTTATAAACACCCGTAACTTAGGTCCAAATATTTTTGCTTATCCCATAAACATTTGCCCCTTGTTGGATTCGAACCCGCGACCACCGGCATAGTTGTCAGGAGCGCTAACCACTAAACAAAATGCGTCATCGTCGTCACTATAAAAGTATCAGCAATTGGTCGTATAAAAGTTTTTGTTCATTGTCATATTTCATACACTTCGCACATCCGAGCCTTACTGATAGCGCACTATATTTGCCTTGTCTTGTAAATGTGTGTCATCATCATCATCATTATCAGCCAAAGTACGTCCACTGCGGAACTAGGCCTCTCCCACGGTTTTCCACAGCGACCGTGCTATCTTCGGATCTTTACAAGTTCGTCTGTTCATCGTGTCTTTTTTCTTAGTCTGTTCAAAGGGTTTCCAATCTATAATTTTCTCCACAACAGTGATCAGTTTTCCGCACTATTTGGCCTGCTCTTACTATTTT
The DNA here is from genome assembly GCA_963924145.1 of Pyrausta purpuralis. Classification (NCBI taxonomy): domain Eukaryota; kingdom Metazoa; phylum Arthropoda; class Insecta; order Lepidoptera; family Crambidae; genus Pyrausta; species Pyrausta purpuralis. The sequence goes on along the minus strand of OZ001648.1, from coordinate 3,876,129 downwards.
CACTTGAGCTTACCGATTCTGAGGGCTTCACCCATTACTTTTCCTTATTTCTGATTCGATCTCGTTAAGAAATACAGAACATAGCATTATCTATCGCTCGTTGTGTGAGTTTGACCTTTTTTGGATCCGTAAGTCATTACTAGGTACACACACTGGTTAAAGATTTTCGTCTTCAGACACTGAGACTTGAGATGAGAAGGCACTTTTGCGCAAGTTATTATTTACTGCAGTCCATTGCTAGAGATGAGAGTAAGCCCCCATTTCCGAGTGGCGCCGCCCATATTTTATACACTCCGCACTCCCGAGCCTCACTGATAGCGCACTATATTTGCTGCCTTGCAAATGTGTGTCGGTGGTGAGAAATAGAGAAAATCTCGCAACGGCTCACGTCTGTATTGAATCTTGCCGATTTTTGACTTTGTAAGTTGAAAAACCGGCCAAGTGCGAGTAGGACTCGCGCACCTGCTATGAATTTAAGCACTTTTCTTGCCCTAATAATGTCCTGTAAAACATGATTAAGATTGCCTTAAGGTTTTGATTCCTAATATCTGAAATTATGAGACAAAACCGGCTATATTTTTTTGATGGCGCTGACTCACAATTCAGCTAATACAGACAATGATCAAGATCAGTATTTGAGTATACAGTTTCAATTTCATATCTTAACGCGTTTTAGTGGTAAAGATTTTTAAGCGAAAATTTACATTAAAGTTATTTTGCTTTAAGTTTATAGACTACAACTCTGTAATTTGCTTATTTATCATAGCCGTAGTTATTAAATTAGCAATTCGTGTTGCGATTTCGCATGATATTTATAATGTATTATAATTAAACATAACTATTACAATGATACGCATTGTAGTATTATTATAATATTCGTTTACACTGAGTCGGAATTGAGCTGCCTGGAAATTGAACGTCTAAAGTTAGACCGCAATAGACCCCCTTGTTGGACAACAGGGCTATTAAAAGGATACAATATATTTTTTTATTTAAAGTCTTTATTGCACAAATTGAGTGTACAAAGTTGGACTTAATGCTAAAAGCATTCTCTGCCAGTCAAACCTTTAGGTCATGCAGAAAGATGGCAACGGGTGCAGTTATCTGGAATTATCAGGAAATTACTTTTGTAAAACTTCAAATTTAGACGTACAAAAAGTTTGGCGAAAGCGTATCTACGAGTATCTATGCAGTTCTTTTTTAAGTTTTCCTCTACTAAATTGTAACACACTGAAGAACAAAAGAGTTCCATAAAATTAGTTTCCTATCACCCCTAAAAATCTTCTGCATACAAACAAACTTCTTAAGTTACTTTGAGATTATCAGTGAATTTTCAAAAACTTTTGACAGAGAATCAAGTGGCAATGAGCAGGGCACATAGCGCGAAGAACTGATGGCCGTTGGGGCAGAATAGTTCTAGATCGGAGACCCTTCGACTAAAAACGCGGCGTAGGACGTTCACCAATCACAATGACCTTGTTAAGATTGCAGGATCAAACTGGAAACAGACCGCTTGATCGGTCGCGGAGGAAGACCGTGGTGGTTCCCAGCAGTGCCAGTGCAGTCCTTTGGTTAGTAATGTTGATGCTAGCATAAATACACCTTAAAGCCTATTGACACAAAAAAGCTATGAAATTACAGCTTTAGAAGCCTCTATAAAACTCCGCTCATGCCTTCAATAACGGTAAATGTTAGTTACTTTTGCTGGGCTTTTTCCGCACTTAGCCGCTCGATAAGGCGTGACGGTTAACATAAACGAGCACTACTATCAGACGCAGAATACGGTTCTGTCACTACGAGCAGTGATCGCTACACTGCGGGAACGCGTCTGGAGCAGGTAAATTAATAAAACCAAGAACCACGGTACTCCGTAATGAATAGCGTCATCTAACACAGTAAGGCCATTAAACTAGTGGATATTTTGGTGTGACCCAACCAAATAATTTACAGTCGAAATGTCAGTGACTAATCAACGCAGCGTTGTCATGCTATCGACGTGTCGTTGACTAGCAGTCATCGGTTTTAAGGCAGCTACAACCAATGTCAATTAATGCTCTTTGTCATAGAGAGCTCTGAGGATTCTTCAGTATTAATTTTGTTATTCAGGTGTAGGGGGTTGTAAACTAATATTTCGTATGGAATTTACAGTCGTGGAGTATTGTAGGTAATGGCACTAAGTATAACAATGGTGCGATAGTATTTTAATTTTTCTTCTATTTTTTTGTGCAGGCTATTGTACCTCAAAAATTGCATTATGTATGTAAGCTGTCTGTCAGCTTCAACAAAAAAAATCAAAATCTTTTGCAAACTTTTTCACGCTCGTTTTCTGGCCCCACCGTCCCCAACAAGTCAGGTGAGACGAGATACGTAGTTCCGGATAGCGCGCACAATGCGCGATCACGTCGCAGATACGGCGCGTGCGCGTTGATTTAAGGCTGCACTTAGTTAGTTAGTTAGTTTGGCTGGGGTGTTTTCCGCACTTAGTCTCACGATCGGGCCGTTGTACGTATGTATATTTTTTTGCAATTATCTGCTCCTTAGACAATGTGCTATGGTTATATGGTATTGCCTAAGGTGTGGTATGGTTTGGCCTAAGGGTGTTTTGTATCGTCGCTTTTGCGAACGGTTACCGGACGGACACCAAGATGCGCAACACTACGCCAGCAAAATAGTGTTTCATTTGTTTTCATTTTTAATATTATTATATGTATCTTTAAGGTCTCTATTGTATGGACCTTTGTTGCCTGCAATAAGTGATTTAAAAAAAACTACTTAATCAACGATTAATACGCTAATTTACACTAAGAACAAATAAACAAAGTTGGTAGTTTCGAGTGATCAATTATGGTTTTGAGATATCTTTACACGAATCAATTTATGATGTAAATACGGATTATTAATATTTTAAATAATATTTTTAGTCCAAATCACATTTGTTCACGTGACTCTAACCGCCTATGAGAGGATGTGACGTCCTCTGATAGGCGGCTTGTGCGATGGCGCGCTTTTTTTGCTGTCAAGAAGACTTTTGAACTTACGCTGTGAAGTCACACATTCAGTAAAAATAATAATAACACTAATTATTTAAGTTTTATTCATAGCATAGGAACACAGAATAAATAAAAGTATATAATGTACTTTAAATAACGTACACGTATTTATTAGGGTTCCATAGCCGAATGGCAAAAACCGGAACCCTTGTAGTTGCGTAAAGTCTGTGTGTCGGTCAGTCTGTCCGTCCATATGTCACAGCCCCTTTATTCTGTAACTATAAGCTACACTGTTGAAATTTTAATAAATAATGTATCCTATTATAACCGCTTTACGTGATTACACAAAAAAATAAAAAAAATTATATTTAAGGCTCTCATACATGAAACTAAAACCAAAACATTTTTTTTAGTCGTACCTATGCTTGTGGCTATCTATGGATAGAAGGTCTTTAAAATGACATAGATGTTTATAAAACCATTTTCTTTTAAAGTCTAACGTTTGATAGATAGACACTTCCAATGTGGTAAAATGGGCGTCCCCTCCCCTTCTAACATCTAAACCAAGCGAGTGTAAATTTTGAAAAGAATATGTAATGTAGATCTTAACAAATACTTTCAACGAAAATTGTTTTGAACGGGATTGAACTAGTAGTTTTTGAGACAGAGAGCACATTTTCAACAACCGCAAACAAAACTTTGTTCTTCATACAAACACTATGAAAAACAAAGTTATATTTGCTGTCAATAAAATATTGTAGTATTTTAGCTAAGTGAAAGTAACTGAATATTGTAGTATTTTAGCTAAGTGAAAGTAAGTGGATTCCCTAATTGAGTTAAAGTTGACACGGAATCCTCAGTGGGCGAGTCCGAGGCGACAACACGATTAAAAAATATTTTGGCATTACAATGGTTTATGGCTATCCATTGCTTGTTACGTTTTAGTTTGCTTTTATCTCTTTTGAAAATAACATTATCAGTGTTGCCAAACCTAGACAAAAAAGATGCTATCGAACGCCGAATGGCACCAAGAGAGTTGACATGTGCAAACATCCCAGATGCGCTGCACCAACATTTCAATCCCATTAGCTGTCTAAAGGTATTATTATAGGCAACTCAGATACTTACCAGTATGCGCTTTCTTGGTTATAGCCGCTCTACAGTTGACTCGTGTAAAAAACTTGACAGTAATTCCGAAACCGAGTAGGTAACCTTGATTCGGCGATGCTTTACAGAACTTCCGACACAGCATTTGCCTACTATAGTGGTATAAACGGCTCTTCCTTTACAGTCGACCCCTTGATGGTAACACTGGGAATGTTTTAGGGACCTTTTCAGACCTATAAACAACCATTTCCTGTTCTACCCGACTACGACGAAGCAAAAAGGAGGGATATGATTTTGACCAGTATGTATGTATGTAGGTATGAATGTTTATCTATTCCCTCATAACTACTAAATTATTTATCATAATTGGAAGATTAGGTGTTGTTGAATGCCTCTTGATCGTCCGCTGGTTAAAGGCTACATAAAATAACGTTAAATTGATAACAGCGCCCTCTAGGAGACTTAAAGTAAAGAACTAAAAAAATTTGATTTCTTACGGTGTCGTGTGTAGAATCAAACGAAAAAGCTCTTTTAGCACATTTCGCCGACGCGTTTGGTGTATTGGTTAGAGCTCCTGACTGTTACGCCGGCCGTCACGGGTTCGATTCCCGTAAGGGGTAAATGTTCGTGTGATCAGCACGAACATTTGCACCTGAGTCATGGATGTTTAATATTATGTATTTAAGTATTTATGGGAGACGCCCCCGTCATGATCGTTGTCTGCTATTCTTTACACAAGGAAGAAAATTCCTCACTTCGAAACCTCGACAATTAGTGTGTTGTCTGGCGAATATTTGTATTTATTTGATAATTTCAAATCTGTAAATAATATTAACTGTTACTAATGGCTTTGCTTGCAATCACCTGATAGTTGCAAGAATTTATAAACTCCCTTTTAAACCAGTTAAGTTTTAAGTATATGTATAAGTCTGCTCTGCATAAAAAAAAACCTATCTCAATAAGTTAATTTAGGAAAAAGTTTATATAACCAAGACCCGACTACTTAAAACACGCTCTAATAAGTGGTCGTATGCCACCTACTGAAGCAAAATAGATTCATTTCATTATAATAATAAAATAAAATCAAAGTGACATACGACCACTTTCTTGTTTCGTACTTTTTAGAGCGTGTTTTAAGTAGTCAGGTTTTAGTTTAATAAACTTTCTTTTTCTAACATAATCGACAGACTTCATAAGATAAATTGCAGCCGAGGAAATGAACCCGTGTCTTACGCTATCCGGGCGTATGCCTATACCACTCGGCCACCGTGACATTAGGAAGCCTGTTGAATTTGGCAAGCGCTTACTTAAACGCGTAGGCTGCGTGACGTCATCAATGTTGCGAGATTGCTCTTACAATATCCGAAGGAAATATTTTTACAAATATTTAACAATCGGTTAAGATGAACGAAGCCAGTTTATAATCACTTTTTTTTATAGTGTATTGTCACTATACAAACTAAATTATATAAATTTCACTTGTAAAAAGCAACTTTGGCTCTGTGACAGACGAGGAATGTGGAGTAATGTGACGGTGGCCGAGTGGTATAGGCATACGCCCGGATAGCGTAAGACACGGGGTTCATTTCCTCTTCTGTCACAGAGCCAAAGTTGCTTTTTACAAATGCAAGTTATATTATTATGCTTGTATAGTGACAAAACACTATAAAAACAAAATGTAATTATAATTATAATCGACAGATTTTATTCCTGCGCATAATTCTCACAGATAGATATGTCACCGTAATAAAAACCGCTTGATTACTACTTTTAGGGCTGACTTTTCAATAGTCAGATAAGAAATATTCATCAAACAAAATACAATGTGGCTAATTTGAAAATGACACCTAATTGTCAGCAATAATAGGTACCTGTCATTTTTTAAATCTGTCGCTTCATAATATATCAGTTTGATAAGGTTTATCTGACCATTGAAAATCGGCGCTTAATCTTTTAACTGTACCGAACTACATACAGCGGGTTAAGGTAGGAGAAGAAATAATGGGGAGAGCGAAGCAAATCCCCGTTTATCATTTGTGTTCGGTTGACATGTAAGTACAAAAAAAACCATATGCTAAACCTTTCGAGCCTGTTTACAGTGAATCGTCAGATTACACTCACACGGTTTTCAAAGTTAAAGTCAAAAATAATGTACTTAATTTAGGACACAAAATGCCTCTTATGAACGTCAACAATTAGTTAATATCAATCAACTATGGCCCATATAGGTCCAGAACATCTCTCCTTGTCTTTTGGGCCCTACTAGGGCTTATTCGTTCGTTTTAAAACCGTTAGACTGTAATTTCGCGGTTTTTACAATAAAACGGAAACTTTTGTCTTTAGTTTATGTCTTTAAAATCTATGTAATAATATACACTGAACCATTTCCTTCTAAAATCTTTATGGAACCTACCTGTCATTTTAAAAGATATAACGGTTTTTTTTTTTCAATAAAACCGCTTCCACACACGACAGAAAAACTCGACCGTGTATTACCAAATGAACGCAACTGATAGTTTATTTGAAACCACAGTACTGTAACATGAGAATTTTTAAATACTTATATAATTTTACTTCGCAATTGAAATGTGTTTTATATTTATTTTAGCGCTTCATTATGGTTGCAAAAGTTCCAAACGTGTTTCTTATTTCTTTAAATTCCGTCCTCGTTATGAATTATTTAGGCAAACGTAAATTATGTAAATTGTCACCTCTGGACAATTTTCTTAGTTAAATCATGTCTTGGCTGTTTAAAGAAATATATATATCTCTTCAAAATAATGATATCTACTCTTGTCTCAGTTCATTTCCTTTCATTTCATATTGGTTTGTGTATATATTATTATGTATGATTATTATTGTGCTGGAAATCTGTTATATTTTATAAATATGTATATTATTTATTAATATTATTCTTTATTTGCTTTTATTTTTATATAATCATTTTTATTATACAGATATATTTCTATTCCACTTATTCAGCTCTTCATTTTCTTTTTCTTTGCATGCACAAAATACCCCTTCCTATAAAACTCATAATTTCTTTACCCAAAAGTTGTCTGGAAGAGATCGCTTATAGCAATAAGACCGCCTAAATTGTACATTTCCTTAAAACGAATTTGTAAATCAATTTATGTAATTTGCAATAAAGAGTTATCTATATTTCTATCTATACGTGAATAAAGAAAAAATTAAGACTTTGTCTGGAAGAGATCGCTTATAGCGATAAGACCGCCTAAATTGTACATTTCCTTAAAACGAATTTGTAAATCAATTTATGTAATTGCAATAAAGAGTTATCTATATTTCTATCTATACGTGAATAAAGGAAAAATTAAGACTTTGTAAAGCCAAACAGACAGGTCGAAAAAAAATTAGACTGTTTTGCAGGCAACTCATTAACAATTTCAAAAGCTATTAGAAAATAAAGTTTCTATTATTTCAATAGGTTACGTGTGTACGAATAGTTCGCCAGTAAATAATTATTTAAACATACACCCCGAAACTTGTGGCCCAAAACAAAATCCATCATAATCGAAACGAAAAACGTTGTATTTTTTGTTTCGATTATGATGGATTTTTTTTAGATTAGCTGCTAGCTACAGCACATATGCCCTGTAGAATTTAATCTGTCATTCGTACTACTCACAATGAAATATAGTTACAATTATGAAATCAAAATTAATATATTTTTCTAACATCCTGTATAAGTGGACGTGACTACGGTGCTGTTACTTTATCAAGAATTACGAGCAAAACGTTTTATTGGGTTATTAATAAATCAGATGCACGAACAACGGCAAAAATATAATTTTGATGTTATTTTCGTGTCCCAACTAGCTGAAAGCAACGAACAATTCAGCAGATTTGATTATTTGTTGAATAAAAATAATGTTCCATTTTAGTAACAGTTTGGAAATTACTAATGCATTGTTAATACTTTCTATTTTTATTGGCATTTTTAAATACCACGTCTACTGAAAATTTCATACTTATTCAATTTAAGTCTATAAAAATATCAAATGCTTTGTTTTTTATTTGTTTTGCCTTCGGAAACTTTGTGCTTGACATAATTTCGCCTATTATGCTATTGAACAGGGTAAGAAGTAGGTATTAACTGACTTCATAATGTCATTCGTTAGTACTTATAAACTTACTTACTTTTACAGTAGGTACTGACTTTTTCGGAAAAAAACGGGGCCCATTATTTGTTTATGTTCCCAAATTCTCATCAAACAAACTCGACAAGAGTTCCACGTAAAGTTTCAATAATATACCTGTTTATGAAATAATTTAATAAAACAATTTATCCGGAGTTGTAAACTTGGCCAACACTTGAGTACAACTCAACTAACTTGTTTAGATCCGTCATCGAACAAGTCCAAGAGATGTTTTCTATTGTTTATTGTAAAAAGTTAAAGTAAAAATCAAGGTAGTAAAACTCTTAGAATTTGAATTTTCCCATGGAAAGAGTGCGTGCTTCTATTGATAACTGGCCTGAACGTTTAAAGGACTGTATTGCAGTCAACGGAGACCACTTCAAATAAGCTTTTGTTATGGTTTAAATTGTTTTATATCTATGTTTAAAACAAACACACTGTAAAAGTTATAAATATTATTTGCATTAAAAAAAATGATTTTCTTTGTAACGATATTTATGGCAAGACTAGGTATACCTGAAGCTTAAGATTTTGTTTGCTTGAACGCGCTTATATCAGGAAGTAGGACCGACCTAAAAAAATATATTTAAAAGTTAGATAGCTTATTTATCTAGAAAGACTTAAAGCTAAAAAAAAATAACGCTGCGGAGCAAACTCGAAACACACGGATGTAGTCGCGGGAGACCGCTAGTAAACTATAAGAATGTAGAAGTTTCTTCAGTTATTATTCGATTTTATTTTCGGTACCTACCTTCACTGTTTGAAGTTATTCTGCAGAAGGTAATGCACGTTTTATTATTCTCAAAACATCTAGAACCTCTTACACACTGCGACTTTGAGCATCGATGCAGCCGCTCGTTTCAAAACGCGCTTTAGCATCGCAACCCACGCAATGAAATGATTTGATTTGGCATCGATGCAGTCTCGCGTTAGCATTGATGTAGAAACGTGACTGCACCGATGCAAATGCGCATTTGTATCGATGCAGTCGCCAAAATACAAAACATAATTTGTCAATTTCCAGCTTCTGCATCGCGACTACATCGATGATAAAAGTAGCGTAGTGTGTACAGGTTGACAGTATGCGACTCCATCTATGCTGCATCGCTGCTAAAAGTGACAGTGTGTAAGAGGTCTAAATAATGAAGGTACTGGGCATTACTGAAACCACACAAGTGCTCGGTGACTTATGATGCTGCTGTAGGTACCAACTGACATGCATACTTTATAAATTTTTATCTTTTATTATTAATGTCTCATTTTAATACTCTCTGTCTCATGTTCATTATGTTTAAAAAAACAAAAAGGGGTTTATTAAACAATTTCGTTAAATTGTTAGCAAAGAAAGTTAATAAGTATCGAACAACCTGTCTACATTAACTTGTTCGTTCAAAGTCAGTCACAGACTTTAAATTTATTTCATAAAAGATCAAAGTCTCCTTTGTTTTAACCTTCACTGTTACGTCTCAATTTGGTCGTTTCGTTGTACTTTTTGTAATATCCAGAGCCTTACGTAATATGACAGGCAACAAGCAAAATTTTCTGCTATTAAATTAGCTTTAGGCGTTTTTCGTGTCAAAACAATAACCCACTTAAATTGCGTAAATAAATTATAATATCGATATTCTGTCAAATAACATAAAGTTATTTCTAACAATAATTGATTAGGTAGAACGATATCTAAAGTAGTTAGAAAATATTGGCCATTGCTCTGATGCCAAAGTAAGTAGGTAGCCGATGCACTTGTGTTATGGAAATCAGACACAACGGTGGTACCATAATACCCAGACCCGAGACAATATAGAAAATTATGATTTCTACTTTGACCGACCGGGAAACCGGGAATCGAGTCCGGGACCTCAATGCAGAGACGTGTTGAAAATATTTGAGAATCTAGCCAGTAGATACCTTATGGACATATTTTTTTGCAATTTTAGTAAGCAGTGTAACTTTACACATTTAATTTACGTAATATGTGTAGTGAAAAAAGTCAACTGTACGAATTCTCACCGAATAACCAAATCACCGTTTAATCGACTCAAAAATCGGCGTCCAAAGCGCAATCAATCGAACTTTTTTTTCCTTTATTCGTGTGGAAATTCGATTAAGAGTTTAACCGTTCCACCTCAAAAATAATGCAATATATCCACACACGCTAACCGCACGGACGAAAGGTAAATAGAAATCGTGATCCAGATAAATCAAAAACTATTTTTTTATCGACAAAGAAAATAAGATCGGTGTTTTTTTTTTTGTAAACAAACTGAGAATACAAACAGAATTGGCACCCAAATATTTTATTGACGTTAATGGAGCTTAAAAAACTATGGCTCTTTTTAGGAGGCCATTCTCAAGCCACCGTTAACAGCCTAAAACACCGTCAGCAGTCAATTAATTTACGATCGCGTACTAGGAGACAAGCCCCGTATATTTAGTACAGCTGCGCACACTGGTTCAGTTTTCTAAAAAAGTGGACTTAGGGGTCAATGTTCACCTATATGCTTGAATTTTTTTTTTCACGTATTCCTCTTTTGATTTCAAATCACTTTTACTGATGGCAATTTTGCTTAAAACCCTGCAAATTTTTAGACAACTATGGTCGTAAATTGGCTAGCAGTTTTGCGCACCTGTGTTACACGTGCGCGTGCTTTTGTTTGGCTACCTGGAATAGTTATCAGCTACATGTGACTAAAATGAACCGTCTATTGTTCATAAGGGTCATTTATGACTTGTATCGGTTCATAATATTTTATATGCTTATGAATACAACAATTACAAATATTTGAAATCACCATAATTCAGTCTCAGGTAGAGTGTGTTCAGTGTGTAGACGTCCTCGCTAATCTGTGACTACGCTAGCTTTCGAGTTTTCGTTGAATTACTTGTTAGTTGTTGTTGTCTTGTTTGTTGATTTTTGTTGTTTTTTTATTGCTCATTTTTCGTTTCTGTTAAATTTGTCTTATCTATTTTGATGTTTTATTTTCGCTGTCATTTGTCAAAAATTCTGTTGATTGGTTCGAAAGGTTGGGCTGGAAATGGCTCAATTTGTTACTAATTTGGATTTTTATGTGGCATTTCAAGATTGTCTAGATATATAAAAAAGTGATTGCTTATTTAATTAGTTATCATGTCGTTTTCCATCGGAAGTTACTGATGAAGACGTAAAAAATATCAAAAAAATTACCAAAGATTTCTAACCATTTTTCAAACAAAATGGAAAAAAGCACAGAAGAGCCAAACAATTTTCTAAACAAAATATGTCTCGGTTGAACTCCTATATTCGTTGGCTCTCTTGTTCATCAATCGATTCGAAGTCGCTACTTAGCCGAGAAATCATAGAAGACACTGAAAATGTTTCTTTGTGCAATCAAATTATGGAAGATGGTCTATCTCACTGTGATGCTAGTACAAATACACCAAGGCCAAGAAAAGCTTTTGATGAATTGCCAAACAAACAAAAAAAAGACGTTCTGGATAGTTGCTTGATTATGATGCAGAAGAAATAACATTTTTTTTTAATAGTATATGAAAAACTGATTTCAATGGATGTTGGGGTGTTACAATGTACCTAATTAATTATTATGAATCTGATCCGAACTGTATTTGAAGGATTTTTGTATCTAATCTACGAAAAAGTCCAAATAAATATTATTATTTATTACCGATGTTTAATCGCCTCTAACTCTGAAAGTTGCAAGTTTATAGAAAAAAGTTACGTATATTTATGTTAGGGAATAATGTATTCTTTAGTGCCCACTAGGTGGCATTGTGTGACCCGCGCGTATTTTGGAGTTACAAACATTAATAACTTTTTCTCCATACAAAAAAAAATATTTATCATTTTTTTCTCAAAATTTGCAGGGTTTTAAGAAAAAATGCAATCAGTAAAAGTGATTTGAAATCAAAAGAAGAATACGTGAAAAAAAATTTAAGCATATAGGTGAACATTGACCCCTAAGTCCACTTTTTTAGAAAACTGAACCAGTGTGCTGCGGGGCAATAAAGAGCTCTTTACGAACTCCCCAAATCCCGCAGGTTACGATTGCTTAGCGGGACACCGATAAATAAGTAGGTAGGGTATAAAACGCTCCCAGGCTTTTGGGATCAGCGAGCGAAAATATGCGACGGAAGATAATCGGGTTGGTTTCCTAATTGCTCGTAAAGGGGCTTGCTGATAGTTGAAATTAAGTAGGTATTCTGTTTCCATTTTACTTTAAGTAGGTATTCTGATTCCGTAACGCCGGACTCAACCGTATTTGCACGTCCTAATTTTTTTTGGTTAGATACCATTTGGAAATTGACACCTTCGGGGACAGCCTCTTTAAATTTAAGTCAATTGCCCAGCAGACTTTTAATTAGTAGATTTTTTTTATTTATATTCACTGTTTATGAAAATAAGCTTTATTTAAAATTTCGATTACTATTAACTACCTAAAAACCTAAAATTAAAAATTTTACGAATTTTGTGTATACCTATTATTGGCGAACATCATGTCTATGTGATGTCGTTGTATTAATAAGTATAACGTTTGTTATGTATCGCTGCTGGTGTACCTTAATCATTAAAAAAAATACCATAGACCAAAAATTGTTTCGTTTATGTCCACACAGAATTATTAATATTACTACAGTATAATAATAAGTACTAACTTCATTAAATTTATTGAAGACAGACATTCGGTTAAGACTGTTATGGAAATATAAAGATAATAATTTGGTTCTGAAGTTAACGCGAATACTACTCATTGAAATAAAATTCTTTGCGGAATTATTTCACGCACATTTATTTAAACAATATGCAAGTTTTATTTTTCAAATCTTTGTTTTTTGCCAATACATAGTTTTGAAAAATAAAACTAGAATCACTTATAATATTAATTGAAGTTCCTATCCAAGCAGAAAGAGCTCACTGTATCTTCAGATCTTGCAGTATGTGATGTTGCTTGGGTCTTCGAAAGAATAGGATCCTATGCTGGTTGAACTTGATTAATGATACAAATCACATATCAAGGAAGGTGGCAATGAAAACTGAAATAAAAAATATTTATTCTTGACTCATAGGCAGAAATACTCAACCTTTTCTTCCTTGCATAAAAAAGTGCTAATAAATTGCACCTTCTTCTGCCCTTGACTCACTTTAACTGTTTTATACTCATCCCTGAAGAAGTACGGTTTGCTGTTACTCTCATTTTCTTGTCACGCCAAATTGAACCTTGCTCAGTCGTATTAATAGTGAAAGATGGGGATGCTGGGTTTTCGGCTACTAAAATACTTCAACTCATTTTGAACCCCGTTCAATTGTGATAAGAGTGAGAGATGTGAATACGAGGTATGCATTTCAATAAGTATGCTTTTGCGATTCAAAGCACGCGCACCGACGACATGACAAGTCATAGCCCAAGAAGGGGGTGACAAGAGTTGGTAAAATATATCGAAATGGTATCGATTGTCCATTAGTATCGATCAAAAGTCAAATAATAAAATAAGCCGCATAGCACTCGGAAAATGCCGCGGTAAAGCTATTGCATAGCATTTTTATCAACTTAAGCAATTATAATCATTGATTTATTTTATTAAATCAACCAATGCCACCTAAAAGAAGGTTACTGTACTGTAAGAAACAAGCGTGATATTTAAAAAAGTCATTAACAGTTCTGCTATTCAGCGATAGATGCATAAATAAATAAATATTTGACAACATCACATACATTGCTCCGACCCCAAGCTAAGTAGCTAAAGCACTTGTGTTATGGAAATCGGAATCAACGGTGGTGCCACGATGGTGGAATTGACGACCTCCGTGGTGTAGTAGCTAAGCACGCAGAGTTTTAAGGCGTAGTCGCTTTAAGGTCCCTTGTTCGATTCCCGGTCTGGTCAATATAGTTTTTTTTTCTATATTGTCTCGGGGCTGGGTGTTGTGGTATCACTGTAAAAAACTGGTAAAAAAATTTTTTTGGTTTTAGTTTTATGTATGGGAGTCCCCCCTTAAATCTCATTATTTTTTAATTTTTGTATGAGAATCGGTAAGCGGTTAACAGGATACATCTTCCTACCAAATTTCATCAGTGTGATGCTTATAGTTACAGAATAAAATGGCTGTGACATACGGACGGACAGACAGACAGACTGACAGACAGACTTGACGAAACTATAAGGGTTCCGTTTTTTGCCATTTTGCTACGAAACCCTAAAAAGATGGAAAAACAAAAAAGTATCACCACTGTGCAAGTCGGAGTGGGGGTGTTAGGTTATTTTAGTAACGGAATTTCTGAATTCGGTCTCCACGCTCAAGGCCCGCGATAAAAGCTACGCAATAGCATAATAAAAAAATTGCACTCCGGGAGTGCCGGCAGAAGTGAAAACTTGAATATCAACGTTGTGCATTTTTGATTTTTTGGAATAGTTAGGGAATAATTTTGAATGAATTGCTCTTATTATCAATATAAAAGTACTATCATTTTTGTGATAGAATACAATAATAATAATAATATATTTTTATAGAATACAATATTTATTTATTGCGCTATCGTACACAAACATTACAATTTATATTATATTAAATTACATTAAAAAGTTTATCTCTCAGAAAAATCAACTTACATCCATAATTTCGCCAACCGTCTTACGGTTTTTCGATCAGCCCACGTGTCCTGACGCGAGTTTCACATTTTTCCCCCATCCCACAAAAGTGCTCAACGCCGCTAAAGAAGTTTTCACTTCAAAAACTTGCGTGTGCAATACAACAACGCATTCAGGGTGCTGCTGGGGCTGCCACAGTACTGCAATGCGTCGGGTATTTTCGCCGAAGCCCATACTGATGGCTTTCATGCTATCCTTCGGTAAAGAGCAGCCACAATGCTAAGCCGGGTCCGTGGGAGTTCCAATAGCATCCTGCGCGTTATATCTGAGCATGTATATTGTCACTACATAAGTCACAGGGTTCGGCTGCCTATTTTGTAAAATGTATGCTGCTGGCTGTTTTTTGAAGTGAAAACTTCTTTAGCGGCGTTGAGCACTTTTGTGGGATGGGGGAAAAATGTGAAACTCGCGTCAGGACACGTGACCTGATCGAAAAACCGTAAGACGGTTGGCGAAATTATGGATGTAAGTTGATTTTTCTGAGAGATAAACTTTTTAATGTAATTTAATATAATATAAATTGTAATGTTTGTGTACGATAGCGCAATAAATAAATATTGTATTCTATAAAAATCTATTCCAAAAAATCAAAAATTCACAACGTTGATATTCAAGTTTTCACTTCTGCCGGCACTCCCGGAGTGCTTTCACAGTTTTTTTTTAAATACAATTGGGTGGACTTATTATTTCCTAAATAAAAAGGTTTAATTGGAAAAAGTAAGTGTCTTCTTTAATTTGGGTTGTATGATGTAGTAACGGCATTTAAACTTAGTATTTGACCATACCAAATGGATTTTATGGGACAAAATTTGGCATGTTTGAATGCTTAATTTTGATGCACCCTGACAAAAAACAACAAAAAAATATGGTACCTTTGTCACTCATCTAGTCAAGAAGCTCGTTCTAGATTCAAACCATTATTGAAGCAATTTCTTCGCTTATCTTTTAAAAAAAATGCCCCCCGACTCTTGTCTCGGAGCTCCCAACAATAGAAATATTTTTATCGATATCGTCACGTTTATCGATATTAACGACTACAACTCCTTTCCAAGACGTCAGAGGTGCACAGTGGCTAATGACCGGGCGTCCTGCGCTCGGTTACGTGCGAATGATTGATTAGATGAAGCAGGTCCGATTACCCGTGGTATGCAATGCAACCCTTGAACCCTTGTCAGTTGGAGAAATCAAGAGTTGTAGAAATGTGATTATAATGAGTGGACTGCAATAAGTGATTGATAGCAAAACAGTGATGATCCCGTGTTTTTTTTGTTGCTTCGCAGCTGTGGCTCAAAAAACTCGTAATTTACTGAGATCATGCTGCTTAGTACAGGCATAATGCCTGCCTACATACACACCTATCTGTTTTTAATCGATTTTAAAAAAATGAGGTTCTCACTTAGACTTGAATGTTTGTATGTAGGTACGAGTATGTATGTTTGTCCACGAATATCTCGCGTTTGGCTGGACCAATTTTGATACGGTTTGCACAAAAGTATTTTTTACACTGAGGAGAAGGTTTTAATAGTGTCAGACGAATAATAGATTATGACATTACTATGATAGACGACACTAGGACTTATGGACGGCACTAGACCTGTCAGATAGATTGTGTTTGACATTAGTTTGATTGTTGTGGAATTGTCCCGCGCAATTTTACTTACTACTGCATTTTAGTAATGTATATTTAGGGTGCGTTCCGTATTGCGCTGACAGCGAAAATATCACTGATATCGCGCTTACAAACCGTTCCGATTTGGCGTTAGCGAGTCAACGATAGCTGTAGTGACGTCACGGCTGACGTCACTATCACCGCCATCTTGCGTTCACAGTGCAATCGTTTTGCTGCGTTAGCACCGTGAGCGTCTAAGAGCGGACTGTCACATTGACGCATTTGACGTCTTTTTGCTTCAAAGAACAGCAAATGTGATCTAAAGCCGTTCCGAAATGAAATCGCGTCAACAGCGCTGTCAGCACGCTAATCAAATCGGAACGGCTTTTAACGCTCACAGTGCTAACAGTGATATTGGCGCAATACGGAACGCACCCTTAGTAACTTTGTCACTCTTACTAATCTGTGAACTTTGTTATGAAATAAGAATATTCTTCAACACACCTAGATAATCTCTTTCATCTCAGAAGTGAAACGTGAACCTGAACATCAAGCCCATTCGTGGATTTTCACAATACCACGTACCAGTTCACGTTGCAATCTACCGGCTACCGGCAAGCAAATGTTTCTTACGAGACGTAAACCTTATTGAATATCAGGAAATCAAAGGAAGATACTCCAATTCCAAAGTCAAAACACAAGGACATTATGAATACAGTCATCACATTCAACCCAGAACTTGTGTGTAGTCTTCAAGATCTCATAAAACTCCAATGCACCTTTAGTCAAGCTTATCGCAATGTAAAGACAAATGAAATCTATCCTGTGTACTACTTGGGAAGTCATAAACATACACTTGTTAAGGAATTATGTGGTCTGCAAGCATTTAAAAACATGCAAAATAAATCAGTAATTGAGTTGAATAGCAATATTTTACCTGATACCAAGATAAGTATACTGAGTTTTCCTCTAACATGACTATATACCATGTTTGAGGTGTAATACTTAGTAAATTGAATGTAAGATTATCATTTAAATCAAGATATTACATTATTCCAGCTAGGAATAATGTGCTAAAGAGGTACCTACTGAGAGCAGGTCATCCTTAGCAGTTGAAAATTGCTATTATATATACTTGTGGCATTACACCAAAAGCATGATGCATTTACCTTGTTTATGGGGTTAAAGCATGGATGAATGAGGTTATTATTATATCACATAATGCCAGTGAAATAACATTATGAATCATTTAAATTAATGCGGAGTAACAGCAAATGTTAGCAATTTCTCTTATATCCATAATATTTTATTGTTAGTGTCACAAAGAAATGAGAATGCTTAAAATGGATTTTGGTAATTGCTAACATTTCTTGAAAATGCTTATATTTTGTAATGCTACATTAAGAGGTATGCAGTGGAATGTCACACTGATTGGTTACACCAGACCATGGCCTATGTGTATAGTGGAAATGTGTAATAGTTTGCTTTTATGCAAACATTTTATTTCAGGATAATTTTGAATATTTTGTTACATAAAAGTTTCAGATTAAAGAAATTAAAGGATGATAACTTTCAATGTAATTAATCCTTGAGTAGAAGTAGTTGGATGAGTCAGAATTGTAATATAATGTATAATTACTAATGTTACAATTATTTAAAAGTTCTGGTAGTTTGTTTCCCAACAATGTAATTATTGCATTTTATGTGTGCGAATGTGAAATTTATCTCCAACAAAGAATACAAATTCTTTAAAGATCCATTTCTAATGTTTCATGATTGTTGAAGTTATGTTTAGTTCTGAAAACAAAGTGGCATGTTCTAACCCAACTTTATAAGTTTTAGCTGTGCATGAAAATGTGAATGCCAACTAACTGCCTTGTGAATTGCATCTCCAATGTGCATAGGAGACAAAATGGTGCAATTGAAAACTCTGGAGTGAATTATGGAATGACAATAATGTCAATGAGTAAATATGGAGGTAAAGAGTAAATAGCTGTGCTGGTGAGTTAATTCTTGTAGAATATTACTTTATTATTTCAGCATAACATAATTCATCCCAGTAATTTTAGGGTTCACAAGTGGTCATATCAAGTTCAGAAAATATATTTATATTTATATTTAATTGAATAAAATAAAGAAAGGTGATGGTTGTGATAAGGGTGACTTTTGATTGGCACGGGATGATTAAATTAAAAAGATGTGTGTACAATTGCAAGTGTATTTAGCGACTGAAATGGATGAGTTGAAACATCAATATAAAGCATCGGAGCTTTAGAAACGAATACATATCTATAGGAATAAGTAGTAGATTTATGCAGTGCGTACAACCGCGCTGTGTTTATGAACGAAATAACTCTTATACCGCAAACAAAAGGAATCCATTGCACTTGGGTGATCGAGGTAAACAAATTAATTTTAGCATAAAGTATGGTGATGATGGTAATTTTTCAAAGTTAGTATTGTTGTACATCTGACCCTAATTCACTGTGAATTGGTTTAATTTGTTGCCGCTCGGGGCTCACTAGCCGCTCGGGGCTCCCAGGCCGCTCGGGGCTCACTCGCTGCTAGAGCTCTGTCGCCGCTCGGGGCTCACTGGCCGCTCGGGGCTCACTGGCCGCTCGGGGCTCCCCGGCGGCTCGGAGCTCACTCGCTGCTAGAGCTCTGTCACCGCTCGGGGCTCCCAGGCTAATCGGGGCTCCCAGGCCGCTCGGGGCTCACTCGCTGCTGGAGCTCTGTCGCCGCTCGGGGCTCACTGGCCGTTTGGGGCTCACTGGCCGCTCGGGGCTCCCCGGCGGCTCGGAGCTCACTCGCTGCTAGAGCTCTGTCACCGCTCGGGGCTCCCAGGCTATACGGGCCTCCCAGGCCGCTCGGGGCTCACTCGCTGCTGGAGCTCTGTCGCCGCTCGGGGCTCACTGGCCGCTCGGGGCTCACTCGCTGCTAGAGCTCTATCGCCGCTCGAGGCTCACTGGCTGCTCGGGGCTCACTCGCTGCTAGGGGCTCACTCGCTGCTAGAGCTCTGTCGCCGCTCGGGGCTCACTGGCCGCTCGGGACTCACTCGCTGCTAGAGCTCTATCGCCGCTCGAGGCTTACTGGCTGCTCGGGGCTCACTCGCTGCTAGGGCCTCACTCGCTGCTAGAGCTCTGTCGCCGCTCGGGGCTCACTTGCTGCTAGAGCTCTATCGCCGCTCGAGGCTCACTGGCCGCTCGGGGCTCACTCGCTGCTAGAGCTCTGTCGCCGCCCGGGGCTCACTGGCCGCTCGGGGCTCACTGGCCGCAAGGGGCTTACTGGCCGCTCGGGGCTCACTGGCCGCTCGGGGCTCACTCGCTGCTAGAGCTCTATCGCCGCTCGGGGCTCACTGGCCGCTCGGGGCTCACTCGCTGCTAGAGCTCTATCGCCGCTCGGGGCTCACTGGCCGCTCGGGGCTCACTCGCTGCTAGAGCTCTATCGCCGCTCGGGGCTCACTCGCTGCTAGAGCTCTGTCGCCGCCCGGGGCTCACTGGCCGCTCGGGGCTCACTGGCCGCAAGGGGCTTACTGGCCGCTCGGGGCTCACTGGCCGCTCGGGGCTCACTCGCTGCTAGAGCTCTATCGCCGCTCGGGGCTCACTGGCCGCTCGAGGCTCACTCGCTGCTAGAGCTCTATCGCCGCTCGGGGCTCACTCGCTGCTAGAGCTCTGTCGCCGCCCGGGGCTCACTGGCCGCTCGGGGCTCACTGGCCGCAAGGGGCTTACTAGCCGCTCGGGGCTCACTGGCCGCTCGGGGCTCACTCGCTGCTAGAGCTCTATCGCCGCTCGGGGCTCACTGGCCGCTCGGGACTCACTCGCTGCTAGAGCTCTATCGCCGCTCGGGGCTCACTCGCTGCTAGAGCTCTGTCGCCGCCCGGGGCTCACTGGCCGCTCGGGGCTCACTGGCCGCAAGGGGCTTACTGGCCGCTCGGGGCTCACTGGCCGCTCGGGGCTCACTCGCTGCTAGAGCTCTGTCGCCGCCCGGGGCTCACTGGCCGCTCGGGGCTCACTGGCCGCAAGGGGCTTACTGGCCGCTCGGGGCTCACTGGCCGCTCGGGGCTCACTCGCTGCTAGAGCTCTATCGCCGCTCGGGGCTCACTGGCCGCTCGGGGCTCACTCGCTGCTAGGGGCTCACTCGCTGCTAGAGCTCTGTCGCCGCTCGGGGCTCACTGGCCGCTCGGGACTCACTCGCAGCTAGAGCTCTATCGCCGCTCGAGGCTCACTGGCTGCTCGGGGCTCACTCGCTGCTAGGGGCTCACTCGCTGCTAGAGCTCTGTCGCCGCTCGGGGCTCACTTGCTGCTAGAGCTCTATTGCCGCTCGAGGCTCACTGGCCGCTCGGGGCTCACTCGCTGCTAGAGCTCTGTCGCCGCCCGGGGCTCACTGGCCGCTCGGGGCTCACTGGCCGCAAGGGGCTTACTGGCCGCTCGGGGTTCACTGGCCGCTCGGGGCTCACTCGCTGCTAGAGCTCTATCGCCGCTCGGGGCTCACTGGCCGCTCGGGGCTCACTCGCTGCTAGAGCTCTATCGCCGCTCGGGGCTCACTGGCCGCTCGGGGCTCACTCGCTGCTAGAGCTCTATCGCCGCTCGGGGCTCACTCGCTGCTAGAGCTCTGTCGCCGCCCGGGGCTCACTGGCCGCTCGGGGCTCACTGGCCGCAAGGGGCTTACTGGCCGCTCGGGGCTCACTGGCCGCAAGGGGCTTACTGGCCGCTCGGGGCTCACTGGCCGCTCGGGGCTCACTCGCTGCTAGAGCTCTATCGCCGCTCGGGGCTCACTGGCCGCTCGGGGCTCACTCGCTGCTAGAGCTCTATCGCCGCTCGGGGCTCACTGGCCGCTCGGGGCTCACTCGCTGCTAGAGCTCTATCGCCGCTCGGGGCTCACTCGCTGCTAGAGCTCTGTCGCCGCCCGGGGCTCACTGGCCGCTCGGGGCTCACTGGCCGCAAGGGGCTTACTGGCCGCTCGGGGCTCACTGGCCGCTCGGGGCTCACTCGCTGCTAGAGCTCTATCGCCGCTCGTGGCTCACTGGCCGCTCGGGGCTCACTCGCTGCTAGAGCTCTATCGCCGCTCGGGGCTCACTGGCCGTTCGGGGCTCACTCGCTGCTAGAGCTCTATCGCCGCTCGGGGCTCACTGGCCGCTCGGGGCTCACTCGCTGCTAGAGCTCTATCGCCGCTCGGGGCTCACTGGCCGCTCAGGGCTCACTCGCTGCTAGAGCTCTATCACCGCTCGGGGCTCACTGGCCGCTCGGGGCTCACTCGCTGCTAGAGCTCTATTGCCGCTCGGGGCTCACTGGCCGCCCGGGGCTCACTGGCCGCACGGGGCTCACTCGCCGCACGGGGCTCACTCGCCGCACGGGGCTCACTCGCCGCACGGGGCTCACTCGCCGCACGGGGCTCACTCGCCGCTCGGGGCTCACTCGCCGCACGGGGCTCACCCGGCGCACGGGGCTTACTCGCTGCAAAAGCTTTGACGCTTTTTGTTATGAAATAAGAATATTCTTCAACACACCTAGATATCTCTTTCAGTAGGTACAATTCAGTCTAATCAAGTAGGTACGTTGACTGGAATTAATGATGTCAACCGTAACGCACAACAGCAGTCTACGTACGCAAATCATGCAACGACTTGAAATGAGTTTTTTTCTTCTTGTTCCGGACGGCCAACACAAAGCGGCATGTAGTACCTACTGTTTGTAAATAATTTTCGTGTTATTATCATTTTTCTGCATAGGCTAAGTATATAGGTTAAGTTTTGTTCATTTGTTTGTTTGTCTGTATTTGTAGTGTGTTTCTGAAATAAAGAATATTTACGTCCGTTGTTTTCCTCACCCGTGCCGGAGCGAGCAAACCGACCATCTCCAGAGGGAGATAGGACATATAGCCCTCTCGCTCGCTCCCGGAAAACTTATCATATTTTTGTAATTAATTCGTATTAGAAAGTATAGGATTCTAATAAGAAATGTAAACTTAGAACCTAATTAGGTAGGCACTCTGAATAAAACACACACTTAGGTCATAAGTAGTACCTAGATAGGTAATAAATGTAAAAATCATGTTTCCGTGCAATAAAGAGGTGGGGGTGGCGGGGGTATCCGAAATGATATAAATAGCGGTGCGTGCCCCATACAAGTGCGCACTCTCCGAGAAGACACCGACGACTCAACTACCTCCGCCGCCCTCCAGTTCCGAAGAAACGCCTGTCTTTCATTTACTGCCCCCCGTCTTGCTGCACTCCAGCGCACAACTGATGTGCGAGATCTTAGCATCCCGAACACTTCTAGTAGCATTGTTTTTTGAGACGATTAAATTTAGTTATATGCTTATTAGGGCCGATTTTTAATGGTCAGATAAAACTTATCAGACTTATAATTTATAAAGCGACAGATTTAAAATGTATGATCGCTGACAATTAGGTGACGTCTTCAAATTAGCCATATTGTATTTTGTTCTACGAATATTTGTGTACATCCGGCCGTCTGAGCCAGACTTCTAGAGAGATCTAGCATATCTAGGCTGATAACGAATCGTAAGTGACGCTGATATATCCAGGTTTCATCGTTTGTGACGCAATAGTTTTCTTGGAAAATCAAAAAAACTAGGCTCAGACAGCCAGAATTTCGCATTTTCTGACTTTCCAGATCTCAACTATCAGAGGGTTTCAGGGCGCTGTTTCTTATAAAATGTGATGTGACGCGTAAGTGACGGTCATCCGAAGTAGTTTCATCCATTTTAATCCAGTACTTTTTGAGAAATCGTGATAAACGTGTGGCTCAGACAGCCTGATATCCGGTCGTCTGAGCCAACTTGGTTTTCGCTATATTTCACGAAATGTTACGTTTCGAACAAATGTTTTTAGGATTTACTGATGTGACGACGTTAGTGACAGCTCTCGACCAGATTTGAACCATCGTGACGCTCGCGTTTTGGAGAAATTGAGAAAAAGCCGCTGGCTCAAACAGCCGGATGCTGGCTGTCTGAGCCACCCAGTTCTACCACTTCCAGGTGTTGTTCGAAGCTGAAAACTCATCTAATCTGATGTGACGCGGCCTCTCAGTACAAAAAATTGTAAGTGACGTCTCTATATGCCGCCTATCAAAAGTTATAAGCATTTCAAATATTTCCCATACATTGATGCATTTGGGTGGCCACACTTCGCACTCTTTATGGAAACGGAAAGACAATTTAGTAGAAAATGTAAGCTTAAGCCCCTCATTCAAGGCGGGTGCTTTCTCCTGCTATTTAAATATTTAATTACGTAGTCAATAACTACACCTATGAAGGAAAATATGTCAATTATTTATGGTCTCAGATATTTCAAGGAAAAAAATCGCTAGATTACTATTTATTTGAAAACAACCGCTAGTTTAATTAAGTTACTACAATATTAGAGAATTTTGGTAAGGTACATACTACTTACATATTACTCTACTCTTTCCATGTGATTACGTCCCACTTGGGACAAAATCCAAAAAATTAATATAAATACTAAATTCATTCTGCAAGTTGTTCCCTTTTTTGTTTGGATGAAAAATTTAGTAATTCATTAACTCGTCCCACTATGCCTTTAAAATATTTGGAACGAAATACTGAAAATCAAAGATATATTTACATTCTGCAGCTCGTCCTCAGTAATTCTTAAACTTTCTCAACGATTAAAAGGAGTTTTATTTTTTCATTTCTAGTTTAAATGAGATGATACCAAGATTATCAGACCATGTACAAGCTCATATTTTATTCACCATTTAAAAAATCAGGAATATGCTATCAATTTAAAGAAAATGTGTTAAATGAAAACATTAAAACACTTTCTAATCACTGTTAATTCGACATGCAAGATAGCGTCAGACGAAAAAGTAGACATTTACAGTGATGGCAGTTGCTGAAAAAAAATCCGCCCTACTGATAAGTGATTGATGTACCGACAAGGAAACCTGCACTTACGAAGTTAATCATTAAAAAATGCATTTAAAGAAATTTATGGTGATGATATTGGGCTAGTTATACTAAAAGGGGGCACAAAGACTTATGACAACAATCAGGCATGTTTTGACGTGAGCTCCAGACTCAGACCTCAGTAAGCAGATCAGTATTAAGTTGGACTACTCACTACTTTTACTAGGCGTAGTCAGCGTTCTCTTCAAAGAAGCTAGGCGCTCTGCACTTACTTTTTGACTCGGCGTTTAGATAGCTGTTTACTGATAATTCTGATATCACTCAACATCTAAGAATTACCATGTGGAAGTCTCCTGTTATTGATATTTTAGTAAATAAAAAAGTTATTTTACAAATTGTTTCTGTTGTAGCATTTAATCAAATAGTAGTTCATCAATTCATCCCATACATGTCTACAGATTATTTTGGACGAGATGCAGATAATTTAATCAAATGTTTTTTAACGTCATTTAAAATAATCAATAAGTTAAAACTATCAATATTAGTATAATCGGAAAAAAAACAATAATATTGTAACAAAAATGTTAACATAATTTTGTTGTATGAAAGGAAACCCTTTTAATGATTACAAAGTAAAATATAATATAGGTACATCTGATAAAACAATTTTAGTCAAATGTGAATAATACTACTCGTAAATAGGTATACTATACTCGTCATAAAATCAATAAAGTCTACGAACTAATTAAAAATCCACGAGCACAAAACTTATTTCATTGCTTTTCAAAAATCAAAAAAAAAAAAAAAAAAAAAATTGTTACTTGTCCTGTGAACATAAACTTTAAAAGAAGATAAACGCTACAAACTGTGGTAATAAACATGACAGGTTCAAAACAATATATACATATTTTCATTTTATTTCATTGTTTTCGTAAGTTGGTCTCTACGCACCTCTCTAACCGCCATATCCATTGTTACTTACTTAATTTTTTATTTATTTTGTAACATACATATTTAAACTTTCTTGTTAAATTCAACAACAATCTTTTGAGCTATCAAAATAAAAGATATTAAGTGGATGATTTCTTTCCAACCTGCATAATTTTATAGTCTATCTATATATTTTATATATATGATCAGCCATTTGACCACTATCACAACTGGTGGTAAGTGATGATGTCGTCGAGGATTGATCATGTCTGATCAGTAATAGCTTAATCATTCTTCTTTTGAAAATGCCCAATTTAAGGGTTTCGGGAACACTTCAGCCGGTAGCGCATTCCATTCTCCGCATCAGAAATATTGTTTGAAACTGTTTAGTGCGCATTGATGGCATGTCAACGACACAAAGATGGCGCGCGTCTCGTGTTCCGAAGGTGAAATAAGGCTGGCTTAGTAATTTTTGTTCGTAATAATAATAAGCGGTCCCAGCGAACTGCGTTTCACTTAATGCGCTGTTTTATGGTTATTATTTTGCACCCAAATAAGCAGGAGACGATTTGCATAATGAATAAAATTAATTATTGCATCTTGCCCCAAATGGGCCGTAATCATATGGGACGAGTTGAGGAATGAGTACGTGGTATGTATTTAATACCGAAAGAGTCTTATATTGTAGTAACCAGCTGGAACTAGTGGATATTTTTAAATAAAGAGTAATTTAAAAAAAAACTGAAATACCCCATACATAATTAACCTCCTAAGGCGCAATTGCGGTGGCGGTCGCGTTTCCGCGGTGGACTGCGTGCGCGAACGCAATTCGCGCGGTGTCAGGATACACGTTACGTAAACAGTTATAAAATCTTATTGAAACAAGCTATTATCATTCTGTAAAAAGCTTATCGTTACTGAATAAATAACCTATGCTTGTAATAAAAAAAAATGTATTCAAAAATGAAAAAATAGAACCAAAAAAATTCGTGGTAGGGTGACGACATATACGAAAAAAATTGCGAGAAAAAAAAATCGAATTTTAATCAATAACTGACAGCAACCGGATGTGTTTGCGGTCTATGGTGTAGAAACATCTGTTTTTTACTCATAAAGGCCAACATGCCCAAGGAATAAGCATTTATACACCCATTTTTTTTTTTGCAAAAAAGTAATTAAAAAGCGCCCACAGGTGGGCGCTTGGTATAATCGCGAAATTCATGCTCAGCGCCCACCATCGGGCGCTCTGGCTGTCCAAGGGTTAACATATTTTCCTTCATTGGCGTAGTTATTGACTACGTAATTAAATATTTAAATAGCAGGAGAAAGCGTCCGCCTTGAATGAGGGGCTTAAGCTTACATTTTCTACTAAATTGTCTTTCCGTTTCCATAAAGAGTGCGAAGTGTGGCCACCCAAATGCATCAATGTATGGGAAACATTTGAAATGCTTATAACTTTTGATTGGCGGCATATAGAGCCATCACTTACGATTTTTTGTACTTAGAGGCCGCGTCACATCAGATTAGATGAGTTTTCAGCTTCGAACAACACCTGGAAGTGGTAGAACTGGGTGGCTCAGACAGCCAGCATCCGGCTGTTTGAGCCAGCGGCTTTTTCTCAATTTCTCCAAAACGCGAGCGTCACGATGGTTCAAATCTGGTCGAGAGCTGTCACTAACGTCGTCACATCAGTAAATCCTAAAAACATTTGTTTGAAACATAACATTTCGTGAAATATAGAGAAAAACAAGTTGGCTCAGACGACCGGATATCAGGCTGTCTGAGCCACACGTTTATCATGATTTCTCAAAAAGTACAGTATAAAAATGGATGAAACTACTTCGGATGACCGTCACTTACGCGTCACATCACATTTTATAAGAAACAGCGCCCTGAAACCCTCTGATAGTTGAGTCAGTAAATGCGAAATTCTGGCTGTCTGAGCCTAGTTTTTTTGATTTTCCAAGAAAACTATTGCGTCACAAACGATGAAACCTGGATATATCAGCGTCACTAACGATTCGTTATCAGCCTAGATATGCTAGATCTCTCCAGAAGCCTGGCTCAGACGGCCGGATGTACACGAATATTTCTTATTAGACTATTAAAAAATCAGCCCTTAGACGAATAAGTCTTATCTGACGTTGGTAAAATCGGATCTTACTCGTTCATATACATTTAGTCTATGGTTTGTGCCTTGAATTGTTTGTTTGTTATGTGTATACAGCAGAATTTATAAATATGAACCAATTTGACACAAATATTAAACTTTAACCAAACTCAGAAGGATGTTCTTTAAAATTGTGCCGTTTAAACTAAGTGTAACCAAATAACCAACCAAACATATTTATGCGAAAAGAACTATTTTTCTCTAAATAAAATGTAAAGCGTATAACTTGCAAAAATTTAACATAAGACAAATAACAACTACACAAGATTCATTTTGTTTTGCTCATATATCAAGGCAAACCTATACATTTTTTTTTATAAAATAAAGTTGAAGACTTTGTTTTCAGCGATTTTTGACTCACTCGCTAGCTACCACAATGATTTTGTGGGTTATTTTCATTTTCTTTTTGCATCAGTATCGTTTATACAACTTTGGGATCAGAGTATTGTAATGTGATTGGTGTCCAATATTTACTCACATTACTTTATCTTAGAGTCCCATAAAAGACATTGCCCAAATCTGTCCCACTCTAAATAAGCAGAGTATGAGCATGGCATTTAAGCCAATATTCATTTATTATTTTTATAATTAATATTTGTTGTTACGAAAAAAAACTTGTGGATCTTTTTTTTTTAAATTTAATTGATTATTCAAATGACTAAATCCTATTTTGAATAAAGATAGCAATACGTCAGGTTAAACATTTTAACTACGAAACCAGCTTTTATTGTGTAAGAAATAGGGCGGTTTTAAGTATAGTCTGTCGTGCGTCCATGTAAACATTTACAGTCATGTAAGGTAACATGTAAACAGTTAAAGTCTAAAATTATCACTGTGTCTTTAGTCATTGCGTTGCAAAAGGGTATTTTTTTTTTCATTTTTCATTAAGGGAATTCTTTGATATCGAATTTCATTTCACAGAAAACTATTCAATGAATGTTAATGGTTCTGCGTGGTCTAGTTCAATGTATTTTACTAGCGACATCAGCCGTCCAAGGCACGCACTACGGGCACTGCCTTATCATCAGATTCTAGTGTCCCTTAAAATACATAGAGGGCGCTAAATCGTCATAATTTGAAATAAGTACATTCAGACTAACAAGTCAGATATGCGCCTTGTTAAAGGCAATTGATTTTTGAATAAAAAACATGTTTAATCAAATAAAGGTTTAATATAATAACGCGTGTTGCCTTCATGGGCATCTACCACAGCTCTCATACGGTTAGGCATAGAGTTTATCAACCGTTCCATGAAATTTTGAGGGATCATCTCCCATTCCTCTTCTATGGCAGTTTTCAACTCCTTCGTCATCTGGGCAACTGGCTGGCGAGCCCTAACACATCTTTTTTAGCTCGTCCCACATGTGCTCAATGGGGTTCATGTCTGGGCTTCTGGCTGGCCAGTCCATAACTGTGATGTTCACATCCCGAAGATATTCCATGACGATGCCGCCCGCATGGGCTCTTGCATTATCATGCATAAAAAGGAAATTTGGGCCCACATAGTCCGCGTATGGTATCACGTGAGGTTCTAAGCACTCACGAATGTACCTTTCAGCATTTAATGTTGGCAGCCGTGGTCCTGTAACAACCTCAAGTTGAGTTTTGCCGCTCGCGGATATACCGCCCCAGACAGTCCACGAGCCACCGCCATAAGCAACCCTCTCTTCAAAGCAGCATTGTGCGAAACGCTCTCCCTTACTTACGTCGGTAGACCTTCTTCCTTCCATCATTGCCATGTAACACAATTTTAGACTCATCAGAAAGAAAAGAGTCAGAAAAGAGTACACGGCTCCAATCTTGCTGTGTCCAATTTAAATGACTGCGTGTGAAATGAAGGCGCGCTGTTCGGTGGGCTCGCGTTAGTTTGAGCCCATTAGTTGGCTTGTGTGGTACCATATCGCGTTCTTTTAACCTTCTCCGAACAGTTCGAGCGCTTACAGATACTCCGTGGAAGTCGCAAAGTTGGTTTTGTATCTCAATGGAGGTAAGGTGACGATTTCTCAAGCTGGTCGTCACGATGAATCGATCCTGCCTTTCAGTTGTGACCCGAGATCGTGGCCTTCCTTGGCGACGAACAAAGCCGCCAGTCTCTAGGTACCTCCGATAAACATTTCGGACCGCAGATCGACTTAAATTAAGTTGAGCACTCACGTTTCTTTGTCTGTGTCCGGCCTGAATAAGTGCCACAGCTTGGGCGGCGACTTCAGGTGAAGTATCCATAGATTATTGATAGAACCTCACCTTAATGTTAAGAATAAGTAATGTTTGTTGCAAAACCAAAGATATCAATCACTTTTTCAAGAATTAAATCCAAGTAAAACAATAAAACCAAGTTTTCTTAGTATTCGATTGTTTGATATCAACAGGCTCCAAATTGTCTTTTGTTTCTTTAAATTCTGTGTTCGAAATTCAAAAAAAGACTATGGAATGAAATTGTGAATGTGCCAGGTTCAAAACTGTATAAAAACTTTTTGCTCGACCTAATATAAAATTTTAGCTAGGGCCAAACGAAACCTGTAAGTGGGGTCAAAAAGCCCGCTTCGTAGCCAAGGGGGGACAAGCTAAATTGCCCGTCCTTGCGCGTCCTGTGGTTCATTCGTCCAAGTCTAAGGCATCTGCTACTTTACCAGTTACCACCAAGTGGGTGAGGCAAGCGATGCTATGCTTAGTATTCTACGCTCCTGGATAAGCATGGCCATTGTAATGTTAGAATTATGATTTATACTTTAATTTGTTTGAAAATTAAAACTGGCTGTAAGGGTTTAGCCCAAGCCGTGAAAAAAATTAAAAAAAAAATGTCATGGTGGACTTCTTGAAAAGGCGCGTAGAGCAAGAGTTTGTGGTTGTTAGATAAAAATTGTAACTTGAGAATAAAATGTTTTAACTGTGTAAAGGTATCTGTTATTCAGATAAGGAGATGTTGTCTACTTGCTGTTATAATGGATTCTATACATTACATGGATTTACAAAGGTAATTATGAGTTTTCATTCTACCTGCCTCTGCCACACTAGTACACTCTCGTCAAAGATACTGGAATTACTACATTTCAGAAGTGATATAACCGTCATCCTAGAACGCAGTTTCATCGTATACAAACAATTTGATAGTAGTCATGATTTGGATATGTTTTACTTATCTGGTTTGTTGTAATTTCAGTTCTTTTTCAATGTTCTCATTATGGCGCCAAAACGGACGTCTTTTGTTTGGTGAACGAAACAAAAACGAAGCGCATTCCAGCGAGTTAGCTTTTCTTCATTGTTTTTTTGTGTATTCGGCCAGAACTACAGGCCATTACATAGGTACTTATAGCCAGAGAAATTGCAGTTTCATTATTATGACATTGGAATTTAATTGGACACTTGCAGTGTTATTTGGTACCAAGCAAAATTATGCATTGAGTACAAAGCCGTTGATAATATACTAACTACTTCTTTCATATGTATGATTTCATTTTCATTTCAATAATAATAAGCACAACTAGCAGCCAGTTGGTAGAAATTTACATTTTCACCACATAATTTGTAAAAATTATCTAGACTTGATTCAGCTCATTTGGATACAATTGAATCTTTGGATTTAACTTATGGGTAGCAATGCACTGGACTTGAGTATTGTCTGGTAAAATAAAATCACAAAATTAATATTATTTATACATATTTTACAGTTAAGGCTCTTTTAACTTTACTAGCTAAGTAATAACTAACTTTTAATATTCATTTGAGAATAAGAACTAATGCCTGGGTCATGAGTTTCAGACACAATGAGGAGTCAATGCGCATCATTATGATAATTGCCCTGGGTGGCTGATGACCAGACAACACAGATGATGATTGGCAACGGGAAGTAAAAATGTGGCGCAATTCAGTCCAGTCCATTGAGTGAAGTAGATATTGCTATGAAAGAAAACAAATGATATGATAAAGAAGTCATAAAAGTATAGTAGTCATTAAAGATGTCACAGTAAGGAAGGAGATCATACATTGCAATTGCTGATATCATAATGCCTAGGGTTCACGAATATGGCAGCTTCGTATTGGATATTACTAGTTGATGATGATAAGAATTTGTTGTATTCTTGTAAAACTGATAATATGATGACAACTATTACAATGAAAAATAAATTATTATTATTGAAAGTAATCTTTTGGTGACCAAATGAAATTCACTGTACTCGTCCGTGTCACTGATATGAAGAAACATAAAAATCATTACTTTTGCCAATGATTTTGTAAACTGATACCAAAGATTCCCATAAATAGCTTATTATTACTGGTTATGAGTATTTTTTTAGGATACCTATTTCAAATATATATATATATATTTCATTCATATATTATATCTTGTTTATCACAGAGGGTCATGAAAGTAAATTAGATTTATTTTGCAGTGTTTAAATGGCATGTAAATAATTAAAATTAAACACTATAACATTTAATGTCAAAACTTATAGAGTTACAAGAGGACTAAATGGCAAATAAAAGAAACCATAGTAAATAATTAATTCATTAAAATTGATGTTATATATGGTAAGGGAGCTTGACCAAGACCATAAGCTCCAAGCCAACCTCACCTTCACGTGGTGCGTCCTGTTTATACAGACGAGGCTCTGGCGACCGACCGATGGCGGTATAACCATCCAATGTAAGGCGCAGCTAAATGTTAGACTGTGACGGGCAGCAGCGTCACAGCTGCAAGGGGCTGCGCCTCTGCGCTCGCCAACCCGCCTGCCAAGCGTGGCGAGTATTGGCAAAATCCCCTCATGAGTGCACACAATAAAACCAGGCCCCCAGTCTCCGGCAGCCCCGCTATTCCTGACTTTGGTAGCGGTCGCGCTGCCACCCCCGACAACAACTGGCCCTGGTAACGTACAACACGTGTACACTGAGGACAGATGAGAAGTTGCTCGAGCTGGAGGAAGAAATGAGCAGGTTACACTGGGACATAATGGGTCTATCAGAAGTCCGTAGAAAGGGAGAGGACACGATAACTCTACAGTCCGAAAACCTGCTCTACTGCCGGGAAGGCAACCAACGAAAGTCCCAAGGTGGTGTCGGGTTCCTCGTTCACAAGTCCCTCGTCAACAATATCGAGACCATCGAGAGTGTGTCGAGCAGGGTAATATACCTTATACTCAGAATATCCAAGAGGTATTCGCTGAAGGTCATACAGGTATATGCACCGACCTCGAAACAGCCGGATGAAGAGGTGGAGGAAATGTATGAGGACGTAAGTAGAGCCATACATACTTCCAAAACCTATCATACTGTTGTAATGGGGGACTTCAACGCGAAACTAGGCAAGCGAGGCGAGAATGAGTTGAAGGTGGGACCTTTTGGATACGGGCAAAGGAACGCCAGGGGACAGAGCCTGGCCGACTTTCTGGAGAAGGAGGGACTCTTTGCGATGAACTCTTTCTTCCAGAAGCCGCCTCAAAGGAAGTGGACTTGGTTGAGTCCCGATGGCTTCACGAGAAACGAGATTGACTTCTTCATGACCTCAAAGAGACGGTTATTCAATGATGTCTCCGTGATCCACAGGGTGAAAACCGGAAGCGATCACCGAATGGTTGAGGCACATTGAATATAAATGTCAAATTGGAAAGATCCCGCCTAATGAAGTCCACGCTCCGACCGACTCGTGCTCTTATCCAAAATCGCGAGAGCTTTCAACTCGAGTTGTCAAACCGCTTTGATAATTGCGTTAGAAAATTGCGTTACAGTGGACGAAATTAACAACGGGTTTGTGGAAACTGTTCAAACGGTGGGGTCTAAGTATTTTAGGCCTGGCCGTAAAAATAAACCTCAAAAACTGTCGGTCCACACTCTCGATCTTATGGCAAAACGTCGATCTATGGCACTGCAGACCTCCGTTAATGCTGAAAACTACAGGCAGCTCAATAGACAAATATGGAAGTCCCTGCGACACGACATTCGTTGCTTTAACACTAATAGTGGTAAAGAAACGATAGAGCGGAACCAAGGCTCCAAAGTGTTTGCAAGGGACATGTCTATTGGGCAGAGCCTGTTGACGAAGCTTAAGACGGAGGACGGCAGTGTAGCGTTGACAAAAGCAGAGGTTTTGAGGGAGATTAGGATGGCCCTTAAACAGCTCAAAAACAACAAGGCACCTGGCGAGGACGGAATCACAGCAGAGCTTCTGAAGGCGGGTGGAACACCGGTACTTAAAGTCCTTCAGAGACTCTTTAATTCCGTGCTGCTAGAGGGCATCACGCCTGAGGCATGGAACAGGAGTGTGGTGGTGTTGTTCTTCTAAAAAGGAGACAAAACCTTATTGAAGAACTACAGACCCATCTCACTCCTGAGCCATGTCTACAAGCTGTTTTCAAGGGTCATCACGAATCGTCTCGCACGTAGGTTTGATGACTTCCAGCCTCCCGAACAAGCCGGTTTCCGAAAAGGCTATAGTACCATAGACCACATTCATACGCTTAGGCAAATTATACAGAAGTCCGAGGAGTATAATATGCCTCTATGCTTAGCGTTTGTGGACCATGAGAAGGCCTTTGATTCGATCGAAACTTGGGCGGTGCTTCAGTCTCTGCAGCGGTGCCACATAGACTATAGGTATATAGAGGTGTTAAGGTGCCTTTACAATAACGCCACCATGTCGGTCCGAGTACAGGAGCAGAACACGAAGGCGATTCCATTGCGGAGAGGTGTGAGACAGGGAGATGTCATATCTCCGAAACTGTTCACAGCGGCATTGGAAGACGCCTTCAAACTTCTGGAATGGGAAGGAATCGGCATCAATGTTAATGGCGAATACATCACACACCTCCGATTTGCCGATGATATAGTTGTTGTGGCAAAGACGCTGGACGATCTTGGCACTATGCTCGAAGACCTTGACCGAGTATCCCAACAAGTGGGTCTTAAAATGAACATGGAAAAGACGAAAATTATGTCGAACTCCCTTGTCGTACCCACTCCAGTATCCGTTGGGAACTCAACTCTCGAAGTTGTCGACGAGTACGTCTACCTGGGACAAGTGATCCAATTGGGTAGGTCCAACTTCGTGAAAGAGGTCAATCGACGAATTCAACTCGGCTGGGCAGCGTTCGGGAAATTGCGCAAGATTGTCTTCTCATCTCATCTACCTCAGTGTCTGAAGACCAGTGTGTGTTACCAGTGATGACATACGGATCCGAAACATGGTCTCTTACTATGGGCCTTATAATGAAGCTCAAAATCACACAACGAGCGATGGAAAGGGCTATGCTGGGTGTTTCTCTACGGGATCGAATCAGAAATGATGAGATACGTAGAAGAACTAAGGTAACGGACATAGCCTTGAGAATCAGTAAGCTCAAGTGGCAATGGGCAGGGCACATAGCGCGAAGAACTGATGTCCGTTGGGGCAGGAAAGTTCTAGATTGGAGACCCTTCGACCAGAGACGCAGCGTGGGACGTCCACCAACAAGATGGACAGACGACCTTATAAAGATCGCAGGATCAAACTGGATGCAGACCGCTAGTTATCGGTCGCTGTGGAAATCCGTGGGGGAGGCCTATGTTCAGCAGTGGACGTCCTTTGGCTGATAATGATGATGATGGTAATGGAAATTTAAAAGCTCAAGAACTGTCAATTCAGCCAGCAGCAGAAAGCAGCATTTCTGGCTAGATTTAAGTGGATTACTTTGGGGTAAATTATCATAGCAGTTCCAGTGATCTGCACATTCTTTTTTTTTATTTGCCTATCTTAGTTCATGTTTGCTTGACATGTAAAGCTATAATGGCATGTCAGTAACAATATTCTAATAAATGACTGTGACTCATGACTTGTGACTTGCCTCGGTACATAAAAAGCCTTATATATTATGTGTATTTTGTGCAATGCAAGATTTATTCATTTGTAGCATGTAGATACTTTTTGAACAGACTATATTGCAGAATAGCCTAATCATCTTCTTTGAGTGCTTTACTTTTATAAAGAGCTAGGATTAATTTCTGCAAGGCATAGTAGCCATATTTATATTTTGTTTTTACATTTCAGTTGCCTAAAACCAAAATGCTAAGAACCGTTAAGTTTTTGTCTCATAGTGTGCCAAAATTTTACAAATATGTTTTAATCTTAAAAGGCCACACATGTTGTATTAACTGTTTTGCTGTAATTTAAAGATAATTTAATGTTATTATGCGTCCTGATAGTATTATCTAGGATATGATGTCAGCGAATAAGAGATCTACATATGTGAAATGAACTCTGGATGATTAGTGTAAATCTGTAAAGCAGGTCAGAGAGCTTGTTCTTAAATTTAGGCAAGGTATCGAGGAAAATGTCTAGATCCTTAGTGCAAATCTTTGTATTGAGAGCAACATCTGGGCCCTTATTTTTGAATCATTCGCGTCAAGATGGCGTGTGATATTCATTGTTTAATGCCCCATTTTCTAATGAAAATTAGTATAATAACACGTGGAAGGGATTTGAAAAAAGATAAATGAATTTTGTGATTACCAACGCTAATATTTTGCGTGATTTTCATTGATTTTTAATTTGTTTTTAAACGACTTTCACACGCCATATAAGCGAGTGATTCAAAATAGAGCTCCTGACGAGAGACGCATGACGGGGCCTAGGTTGGTTCGAGTACGAGGTAAAGCAAAAGTATTTTTATAGAGTAACGAGGGACACGGGCTGGTACTGTTAGTTTGGTACGTTCAACGAGATCGGACGACAGACGACTGTGCTCGACGACTTTATTAATCAATTTAAACTTTATTGCACTATAAGTATTAAAATTGGCGGACTTAGGGCCATTCTCTCTTCTCTTAAGGCATTCTCTACCAGTCAACCACTTGGGAATGCAGAGTACAACCAATTTTTATTTTTTTTATTTTATTTTTATTTATTTAGGAAACCAACGGCGATACAATACAATTACATTATATTAGTTTGGCTTAAAAGTACGGCTAATTACAGATTTCCATAAGTGTACATATACTGTTATGTTGAAGTTAGAAAAGTGTGTGTGTGTGTGTGTGTGTGTGTGTGTTTGTTTGTTCTATTCTTTTTTATTTAAAGCCTCAAGAACTTTAGTTTTAAAAGTCGATTTACTGTGAGTAAATAAATCAATTTCATTGAAAAAGTCGTTGTAAACTCGCGGCAAACGAGAAAGTGGGGCGATCCTAGCATACTTTGTAGTGGAGAACGGGACACTCAGAAGCCGAGGCTGCTGGCGCTGGGAGCGGCGGCCCGGCACACGGTACGACACGCCAGCTACCAGCTCACTGCAGTCGACTCGACCGCGCACTATATCGTATAGTAGGCAAACATCTATCAGCTTGCGTCTGTCTGAGAGGGTAAGAAGACCGTATCGCTTACAGTTTTCCTCATAAGTCGGTAAAGTAGGATGACGAATACGATAATTTAGTAATTTTATAAAAAGTTTTTGTATTTTTTCCACGCGATCTGTGTATATTGAATATTGAGGGCTCCATATAGGGCTGGCATATTCCAGTATACTACGTACATAAGCAAAGTATATAATTTTGAAGGTATGCTCGTTCGTAAATGATTTACACGTTCTGATAACAAACCCTAAATTCCTAAATGCCTTATCAACAATTTTATCTATATGTTCAGCCAACAACAGTTTGCTGTCAAAATATACACCTAGGTCTCTGACTATTGTAGATCTTCGAATTGGACTTCCATTAAAGTTGTATTGAAATTCAATTGGCTGAGTTTTACGTGTAAAACTGATACACTCGCACTTATTAACATTGACTGTAATATTATTTTCCTTATAGTAGATATAAAGTGAGTCTAAATCATTTTGCATTAATAAACAATCTTGATAATTTTGAATTTTATAAAATATTTTTTTATCATCGGCATACATCAAGTGTTTTGTAGACGTGAAACAATCTGCAATGTCATACACGTAGACGCTGTAGAAAAGAGGCCCTAAATGTGATCCTTGAGGAATTCCAGTAGGTATGCTGATGAAATCCGATCTATATCCACCCATTACAACCGCTTGAGATCTATTGTTTAGATATGACTCAATCCATCTCAGCAAATCACCATGCACACCCAGCCTTTGTAGCTTGTTTAAGAGAATGATGTGATCTACACGATCAAAAGCTTTTTCAAAGTCCGTGTAGACCACATCAATCTGTCCTCCTCCGTCCATATTGGATTACACATAATCAGTGAAACATACCAAGTTCGTAACCGTAGAGCGTTGTTTGAGAAATCCATGCTGGTTCCCAGGCAGGCCTTTGCATATCACAGGGTAAATAGTGTCATAAACAATTTTTTCGAAAACCTTGCTAATGGTATTCAGAATCGAAATACCTCTATAATTTTCTATAATAGTTTTTGCTCCTTTTTTATGCACAGGCACTATATGGGCTTTTTTCCATATCTCTGGCATCACTCCTTCAGTAATAGATTTATTAAATACGATTGATAGTGGGAAGCACAAGGATTCAGCACAGTTACGCCAAAATAAAGGTGGTAGACCATCGCAACCGGGTCCTTTCGACACATCCAGAGACACAAGTCTCTTACGTACATCATCCTGCGTTACGCGAACCCGGGATATCGTATCGACTGCGGTACTACAACAGTCCGGCTCAATGGTTTTAATAGAAGGACTCGCAAAAACGCTTTCAAAGAAGTTGCTGAACGCGTGACAAATGTTATTACCATCCATTACTAGAGCCTCTATATGTCATTTGCTTTGGGTAGTTTGAGCCACCGCGAAGCGATTTAACATATTTCCAAAATCCTTTTGGGTTAGACTGTATAGATTCTTCGGATGTTTTGGTGAAACTTTCAAAACAAATTTTTTGGATACTTTGTTGTCTTTTACGTAAAAGGGAAAATTCTTCATAGTCCAATTGGTTGCCAAACCTCTTCCATCTTCTATGGGCTTTACTTTTTTCCTTTATAATTTTTATTAGGGCACGACTATACCAAACTGGATAGTTACGGTTACTATTACGATTGATTTTAAGTGGGACGTATTCAAGAATTGTGTCATTTATGATTTTATATAAGTTTTCACAGGCTTTTTCGGCAGAGTCCTGGCTCAAAAAAGACCAGTCGGTACTTCCAAAAACCTTTTTTATGCTGTCATAGTCACCATTTGTAAAATTGTACTTTTTTATTGGCAATTCATTTAAGGGTGCTATTGCTAAATCATGAACTTCAACTACAAAAGGCGGGTGAGCCCGGTCTTCATTTACTAAAGGATCATCTGAAATTGTAACATTTAAAGGAAGATTAGAAAACACTAGGTCTAGAGTATTATTAGCGTGATTTTTAAGAGTATTAAACTGTCTAAAACCCATGAAACTTAGGCTTTCAGTAAGTTTTACGCCTGTGCTTTGTATTTCTAAGGTTCCAACATTCTTATGAATGGGGCCATTATTGGTCCATGATATACATGGCAAGTTGAAGTCACCAATCAGTAGAAAGTTTTTTGAGGAATTCGCATCGACTAACCATTCAATAATACCCAAAATATTGGCAGTGTCAGCTGCAATACGTTCTTGGTAAGGTGGTACATAAACTGCGGTAAGAATCAGGTCTGTTTGACCCGCAAATGCACGCGCAGGTATAGTAATGGTCAACATTTCGGTAGGAGGCGAGGGGTCAGCAGAGGCGTAGTGCATCGCACATAATTCATTACGAACCAATATCATGACTCCTCCACCCGTCATCTTTTCGCTGACTAATAGATTACGATCGCTTCGAAACACATCATAACGGTTATCACAGAATTCTCGATCGAAAATTCCATTATGTAACCAGGTTTCCACAATAACAATTATATCGTATTCATTGCACAAAATTTGCTGCCTCAACTGTAAACATTTCGTTCTAAGCCCACGAACATTTTGGTAATAGATAGTTAAGCCTTTAGTATTATTTACGGGACCCATTTTTGTAAAAAATCAATCAATAGAATTAAAATAATAATCTTCATAGATGGCCAGCTTAACATAAAATAAAAAGTATGTTTAAAACCATTACTGCATTGCCCGAGTTGCGATGTTACGTTTGCAAAGTACGATGACAAAACTAATTGAAGGCATTGCAAATAGAATGAAACATTCCATAGGATCAGCTGTGCGTGTATTATACCACGGTAATGTTTGCTATCGCATTTACGCACCGAGCTTACTCGTATCGGTGGCGGCGGTGTAGCAAACTGGTTTTGCGTGCGATAATAAATACTTGGCAAACGGCGGCCCATCCATTCAGTGCGGCAAGGCGAATAGAAGGCGGCGGGAGTTGACGTGCCTTTACGAGATTTAATCATAGAAATATCTACATTAATAATAATAAACCCACTAGATATGGTGTAATTATAAATTTTGAGACGATGAATATCAAATATCTTAGTAATTTTCAATATGATTAATAATGTTGATAGTGAAAGTGGCTTGAAAACTTTGTAAGTGCAATATTTTTGGAATATTCCCGCTGCCTCACTCGCCAGTAAGATAACGTAATTATCTTAATATGTACTTTTAAAGTGGTAGGTATAGGCTAGTGCCTAGTCAGCGTAACAAACAGATGAATGTCTGACAGTCACATTTTACAAGTGTCATTAACATTTTAGACAAAAAAGTTTTGAGTCAAGCTTCGCTATTTCCTGTTTTACTTTTTTTTGTTGGTATTTCGTGTATCTGATTATTAGGGAGACAGTGATAAAAAAATAAATGCTTTAGAGATATGAAATTAATAATGGTTGTACAATACTTTTCGTAAAAAAAAGAGGGAGACTGCCATGTCCTCTACCTCCATGGTCGAGTGGCGCTGGTTTCAAGCGTCGCTATCTCGTGAGATTCCGGGTTCGATTCCCGGTCGGGTCAATGTAGAAAACGATATTTTCTATATTGTCTCGGGTCTGGGTGTTGTGGTACCATCGTTGTTTCCGAATTCCATAACACAAGTGCTTTAGCTACTTAGTTTGGGATCGGAGCAATATATGTCATGTTGTCAAATCTTTATTTATTATGTATTTATTTATTTATGTCGACATCAAAATATAAACGATGTCCGCCTGCTTGTATGAATACTTTTGTTCTCATCAAATTTTTACATTAATTGAACTAGTATGTTGGGACGAGATTTGTCTATAATTGTTTAATTGTCTATCGTATAGTTTAAGCTTCAGTAAAAGATTCAGGATCTTAACACGTTTATCAAAAACGCTAATACGTGTTTGTTCGTTGCATTCCCTAATTTTTGTGTTTATTTTATTGCATCAGTGTAATAGTTAGGTACCTACAGTTCCGTATGTAAAAAAAAAACTATGAATACCTTTTATATAGTTTTGTATAGTGTTATGCTCATAAAACGTAGGAAGGTAAGTTTTATGTTTGTATGCTTTAGTAACTAGGTACCTACGAATGTTAAAATGATTTGAATTAAGCTTGATACCATTGTTGATATCTAAGGTTGTTTGAATCTTTCTTTTGAGAAAAGTTTGACAGTTTTCCACTGCTAAAGCAGTTTTCCCTATTAATAAGTTTGATTCTGCATTTATTGTACGGACAACAGCACGTCAAGGTAAACACTGCCGTATCTTATGTAGTTGTAATAAGGGCTAGTTTGCAACAAAAGTGGATAACCTGATGTGCTGTCGACTGTACATTAATAATTGTAAATCAGTGTTGAATAAGGATAACGAGTTAGTACAGTAAGCATAACATAAGTCATAGAAGTTGGTAGATACATCAAGTTCCGGAGAATAGTCTAGAGAGGGGTGTTATTATTTTATGCATAACGTTTCATCAGGTAAATATTTGCTTTGTTTGAGAATAAAAGATTTGATTATAGTAATATGTATTTTGAATTACTTAAACATTTGATTCTAAATGTCAGTTTTTAATTTCAGATTAACCAGCTTGAGAAAGTCTGTTTACCCTGTTGGACAAATGTATAAAGAAGTGTGAGAGGACATGCCTCAGTCGACCCGAGTAGACAACAAGAAGTTGTGCTAGAAGAAGCTTCCACATCTAATCAAAACTTGGATGCTTCTATGTCTTCACCGAGAACTTCCATGGAGTCAACAATACCAATACCACCTCCATTACCAACATTTCAATCAAATGTTATTACTGTAGCATGTATGCGCCAGCGTTATTTTAAGATGATGTTTTTATAAATATGAAGATGATGAATAAATCATATAATTATAAGAGTTTCTTTCCTAACTTGTAATATAATCTAGATACAGCAAGTATTGCAACAAAACTATCAATTATGTTAACCATAGATTATATGATTGAAGACAAAACTACATACTTATTTCCACACTTTCATTTTGAGTGATTTTATTTCTTAGACTACTTACAGTTGGAACATTATTTTCATGTTTATGTGCATTCTTTCATTAATACCTATCTTATTAACCTCGTCGTACCTCATTTAGTACCATAGAAAAAATAAATAAGGTTAGAATGGGTTTGATCGCTCGTTTGTATGGGAACCTCTGTCGCCGGTGGGAGTTACCGCGCTGTTGCTGCAGTGTTTCAAGTACCAATCAAAGAATCAACGCATCTATATTACATACCAATCACAATATCCGCCAGGCGCTCTGTGATTGGTGTCATTTGTACTTGAAACCAACTACCAATCACAGAGCTGCTAGCGTTGAAACCACCAATCCTCATTCAGATACGTTCGTTCTTTTATGTCAAAATACTAGTGATGTGGTAAAAGTCGATTATTTCGGTTGATAAATTCAATTACCGGTGTAATGTTGTTTCTCAATATGAATCAACATTTAAGTTTGAGTTAATTTGGATAATTTTACAGCTCATTTGATGGCAGCAAAGTGTTTTACTATTGCTTTGCGGTAAAAACAATAGAAGAAAAAATGGAGTTGCTAAACGTTACTTGAAATATAGTAACTAATACCCATAAAAATTAGAGTAGTATCTAAAATTAATTTTATTAGTAGAATTGAATCATTCTATATACAAAATATAAGTAATATTTCTTATATAAGACATAAAGATTCCAATGTAAAAAAATGGTAATAAAAGTGTTTAAAGGTATTTTTGCATGGTCTACATTATTCAGGTATTATATCTGACAACGCTAAAGCTGAAGAGTTTGTTTTACTGTATTGTTTGTATTTGTTGTATGTTAAACGCGGTAATCTTAGGAACTACTGGACAGATTTAAAAAATATTTTTGGGTAGGATGTCTCATTTATAGAGAAAGACCAAAACTTCACGCTGGGACGGGAGGGGAGAGAGCAAACTCAAAACAATATGTATATTATACTAACATAAAAAGACTTAAAATAATACTACTCAAACTTTTTTATTTTAAATTCTTTTATTTTTGGAAAAAAGTTAAGATTACAATTAAAAAAATACTTATAGACCTATGGTTGACTGGTGGTTGAATGCTTTTGGCATTAAGTCCGCCACATGTACAATTTTATGTTTCGTGCATAAAGTTTTATATAAATAAATATGATGAGTTAGAATGTCTTTAACACTCACAGTGTCATATTTTAAAGATGATATTTCATCTCAAAAATCTCAATCAAACCAAAAATTTGCGCACGGGTGGGACTCGAATCAGCAACTTTCTGGCTAACCGAGCCTAACGCTCTACCAATTGAGCTACTGACTGACGGTGTCTGTCCGACCTTGCGAAATTTGTGGTCTCTCATGGATACGTCATTACGCGTGACGTTTAGCGCCATCTACCCGTCTTGTTTAAGCAACAGTAGCCCAAGTATGATAAATATGCCCCAAGTTAGGATGGTGGTTAAGTTTAAAAAATGTACAACTGCATGATACAACAGTTTACCTTGCAGTGTTTTTGTTCGCGTTTTAATCACGTCACCAAAGGAGCGTTGTAGAGAAAGAGAGTAAATAACTGGCTTACAGAAGTATTTCATCAGTTTTAACACCATAGTATACAATCAAAATTCAACCATTTCTGAGGTAATTTTCTTTTTGATGGTATAAGAAAATATCAACCGATACTAGCTAACCAACTTAACGTTCTTTTTGAAGCACGGAGATGCTCGTGATAAACCACGAGCACTTATATGGTCGGAATGGTCACCCATTAAAAACACGACCGCACCGTATGTTGTTTAACTTCGATATTACTACCGAAGAAAGTACAGTGGCCAGCACATCAGGTTACTCAATTTTGTTGCAAACTAGCCCGTATTACAACTGAATAAGATACCGCAGTGTTTACCTTGACGTGCTGTTGTCTGTACATTGTTGACAGTAAACCAATGTTCAACTTGTGAAAGAGTATTGAACACATATCGATATTATAGGGGCAGCTCCAACAGCCTCCTGAGGGCGGTCGCGACGAGGTTGGACACGGCCAGTGTCCTTATGCGGCACTGGATTCAGGTTCAACTCCCCAAAGACACCAAAAATAATAATAATAATCACTTTTTCCTGACATCGTTTTTAAGAGAAAATGTTACTAACACTTTCGGACATGTTCCCGAAATAAATACATTTTATTTTATTTATTTATTTATTAAACTGTGTGTTTATTAAATTGTCGTACCCTATTTTACAAATTAATTGATCAACCGATAAATTAAAATTGAAATTAATAATAACGGAAGTCCAAAAGTTGTGAATTAAGCAGTGCGTTTTTGCCGAGTTATATTTTTACTGCAGGAATACGTTATTTTTGTTGCATGAATAAGAATATAATAAAGTTATTTTTTTTTCAAATAGCTCCAGTTTTATATTTATCTATTTATTATATTTAAAAAATTAAATAAACATTCCTTATTTTTGCAAATAACTATTGTTT
This sequence comes from Pyrausta purpuralis, assembly GCA_963924145.1. Lineage (NCBI taxonomy): Eukaryota > Metazoa > Arthropoda > Insecta > Lepidoptera > Crambidae > Pyrausta > Pyrausta purpuralis. The sequence goes on along the minus strand of OZ001648.1, from coordinate 3,831,833 downwards.
ATTATTGTTAAAATACATCAGTAGGGATATTACCATTTATCGATATTTTTACTGTGCTGTGAGTTACATCCCTAGTGATGCGTATGCAAGCGAACCAAGCAAATTGAACACGATACATTGCGTACTAACATAGCAGATTTGTTAGAAATATGCGTGGACTGTCATCAATGAATATTTTTTTTAAACTTGGTTCAACGAATCGGCTGTCATTTGAAATATCATAATTAAAAAGTGTTTTTTTGCAAATAATGTCGTAATAACTACATTTTATTACTTTCCGGTGAAAAGATACACTTCCTCTCTCATTTTGTATGACCTGGCTTCACGCTCTGCAAGTTATTATAGCACAAGACGGCATTTTTGTCAAAAAATAATGCAACGCTCTTGTCACGCGACTGAAGTAGATACGGCTCAATGCAGGCATATGCCTACAATGCTAGCACGCTGCCGCACTGACCGTGGCCATTCTAACCTTATTCATTTTTTCTATGTTTAGTACCTAGTAACACCTTACCTCAATACTGAACTTTGTTTTTAATTAAAAAACAATAAGTTTTTTTAAGTTCAATTTACTATATTACATTACTCCTTTCTCACCAATTTTGGTAGTTGTACAAATTTATTTGTTGCGCAACGAAGCTCCATAGCAAAATGGGCAATCTCCTTTGTGGAAATTTGTGACTTACGTAAACGGTTTCATTATTTGATTGCATTGGTTTAGAATTTTGATTATGTTAAAGCTGAAAGGTATAATAGACTTGAGTAACCTATAGATACCTATGAATTTCAATTTAATACCTTTATAAGTGTTCATGAGGCAAGAGATAGTAAGTTAAATTTTTTTTTATATAAAATAAAATGAAAAACGCGGTACGGAACCCCTTAAAACAGGATAAATTAACTCATGTATTTTAATTGACCGGCTTATATTTATCTGTTACCTCATCGTAAGTCATAGTATAATTTGAAAATGACTACAAGATATACTAACTAAATACTAAGACATACTAAGACTAACATGTAATATTATTTTAAAAGCCGTTTCCATCACATCATTTTGTAATAGTCTAATAGCATTTTGAAACATACCTATGTATTTTTCAACACTTGCTCAAAACGACGTTTTTATTCCACCGATTTTTGGCTCATAATCATAGATATTAAACACGCGTGCTTTTTCAGTATATTATTGCACTAATGCTTTTTTTAGTTTATTTACCTGACCAATTTACATATGTACCGTAGTACCAAGTCGTAAGTAAGAAGAAGAAGCGATACAATTTAGTCGGGTTATACAATACTTTTATTTTAGCAACAGTATTTATAACACAGACAGTATTTATGCGAAAAATAACAGTATCTAAGTATATATTTATTTCATTAATTGGTAAATCCAGATTTATTATTAAAAAAAAGCTCAAATTCATTCAACATTTTCTGTGATTTGTGTTTTAAACTCGAATTATTACATTGTTAATCTTGGCTTTTGGCCGATCTATTTCGCGCTTAAGCCTTGCGCGCGCATTGGTATCGCGGCAAGAAAAAAAAAACAACGCGCCATTTTTCGTAAATAATAGTCGGCTGTGACGAAGTTTGGATAAATTATGAAGTTTAATATCAGTGAAAATGTCTACTTCAACAAGTGAAGAAAATGAAGAAAACTTATTATTAACTCCGCCGGACATACGTAACGAGTCGAAAAACGCGTGCGAAAGTCTTTGCCACAAAAATCGAGTGAAATGTATTTTTACTAACTGTTTTAATAATTAAAAACTTAGTAAATGAAGAGTCTTGTTTTTTTCCTCACAAGAGTGTTGAAAATCGTCGTATGAAACACGTGTGCCTGTGACCATAATATACGCGGCTTTCTTATGGTGGCGCACTCGCTTTCGCTCGTGTGCACACAATATCGCCTTGTATACGTAATGGTAAATTGTATAGTAATGGTCTTAGCACACTTGTATCATAATGTACTATTATAGAAGTTTAGCTTACAATCAATCAATCAATCAATCAATCATTTATTTGCGTCAAATATGGTATACAAGGTGACAAATTACAGTGGGTAAATAAAGGAATCACATATTTGGGCTACATAAATTAGCATGCAAATGTCATCAGGATACAATAAAAATATGAGCAATATAATATGCAGTTACAAATGCCTTATTGAGTCAGTGCTGAAATTACCTTCTAAACCTAAATTCCTTTTTTATTAAAAAAAGCATCTAGACTATAGAAATTATGGTGGTTAAGCCAGCGGAACAAATGTCTTCTAAATACTGGTAAATTACAATTTTTAAAGTCATTAGGTATATGATTGTAAATTTTTACGCACATAGCAAGACAACTATTATTAAATTTAGAAGACTTAGGATTTTCCTTAAGTATAAGCCGATGAGGATTTCTACGCACCCTTGTGTTTTTAAGATCATAAGTCGATCCAAAAAGACCCCTATGTCTGGACACGAAATTGCATACCTCATATATGTACAGGCATGGTAGTGGTAGTAGAGCAAGATTTTTGAAGTGGGGCTCACATGAATTTCTTGGTGCAATCCCATTGATTGCCCGTATACATTTCTTTTGTGAAATAAACGCTTTATTTTTGTCTGTACTGTTTCCCCATATGACGATAGCATATCGAATTATTGACTCAATATAGGCTTGATACGATAAGATAGCAGTCTTTCGATCAGTGACGTTTTTGATCTGGTAAATAGCGTAAACAAATTTATTAATCTTTTTGCAAAGGTCAGCTACGTGCATTTTCCAATTTAGATCTTGATCTAGAATTATGCCTAGAAATTTTATTTGCGATACCTGCTTTATTTTAAATATATTTAGATTAAACTTAAGATTAGGATGTTTTGATTGATTAAATTGTATATAATTAGATTTATCTAAATTTATTTCTAAGTTATTATTATCTAGCCATTTCAAAATATTTTCGATTGTTTTATTAATTTCCTGTTCATGTCTGATTATTGAATTTTCATGTCTGTTTGTTGTCACTACAACGGAAATGTCATCAGCATATAAAATACATTTATGTTCCATTATGTCCACAATATCGTTTATAAATAAAATAAATAAAATGGGACCCAATATACTGCCCTGCGGGACACCAAAATTATTATTTCTATAATTAGAGTAGTACAACTGCATTACATTATTGTGCACTCTTGTTATCATGACACGTTGTTTTCTATCATGAAGGTAGGATGATAACCATTCAAGGGGTAAGCCCCTGATGCCAACTGTTTCGAGCTTCTGCAACAACAGATCATGTGGCACAACGTCAAAGGCCTTCGATAAGTCCAAAAATATTGCGGTGGTTAATTTGTTATCATTAATACTAGTCAATATTGAATCAACAAGATCAAAAATTGCTAGTGTAGTTGACTTATTTTTTTGGAAGCCGTACTGTTCACTTTTAATAAGGTTGAATTTGGTGCAGAAACCTATCAGTTGAGAGTACATACATTTCTCGAAAACTTTTGATAGGATAGGAATGAGTGTTATAGGACGGTAATTTTTGAGGTCTCTTTTATCACCTTTCTTAAAAAGTGGTTTTACTACGGAAAGTTTTAAAGCATCAGGAAAGGTTCCCGATTCAAATGAGTGATTTATAAGGTGTGTTATAATAGTGATTAGTTCATTAATGCAGGTTTTAATAATTTTTGTGCTGATCCCATCATAACCCACAGAAGTAGTATCATTTAGTGAGTTTACCTCCTTTCTTATTTCCTCCTCAGTCATTGCTCGAAGGAACATTGAGTTTGTAAGAAACACACCGTTACCTGACTTTATTTTGTTATGTAAGATATTTGTAGAGTCAATAAAAAAGTCATTAAAAGTATTAGCTATGTCAGATGGATAAGTAATTTGAATGTCATTTTTTATAACCATAGGTATGTCATTGTCAATTTTATTAGTACCCAATTCATTTTCAATAATATGCCAAGTCGCCTTACATTTATTTTTACTGTTTCGAATAAATTTTACATTTGAGTGTTTTTTTGATATATAAATGCATTTTCTTAAGACAGTTGAATATGATACGTATTTTTGTTTATCTTGAGTAGTTTTATTTTTATAGTACCGATAGCGAAGTACCCTTTTTGTTTTACAACTTTTTTTCAAACCCTTGCTTATCCACTTTTTATTGTGATTTATTCTGTTGTGTATAATTCTTACACTGGGGAAACAAAAATCATAAAAAAGGCAGAACTGTTCGTGAAAATTAGTAAACGCTACGTTAAAATTGGTTTCTTTGTACACCTCCGACCATGAAAGGCTTTTCAAACAATTTCTAAACTTCTCTACATTTTCATCGCAGAAATCTCTTTTGTAGACAGCATAAGAGGCCGGCCTAGTTACTTTGCGTCGTATAGGGAAGCTCAAGAGCTGCGCAGTTTCATGGTCAGACAGATACAGCGGCAATACTAACGAAGTTGCATTCTTAATGTTGCTGAGGATGTGATCTATACACGAGTTTTTTCGGGTAGGCTGATCGATATGGATTTTAAGGTTATAGCTATTAGCTACGTTTCGCAAATAGTCCGTGAATTTACCTGGTTTCAGAGTATTAATATTGAAATCACCTGCAACAACCAGCTTGGTATTCGCTTTGCATTTGCTTTGCAAGTCATGCAACATAGAGTTCAATCGTTGTAGAAAAAGTTTGGGATCAGAAGATGGTGTCCTATAAACGGAAATTACTATCAATTTATAACACGATCTCGATTTAATAACTATACCTTGGTAATTACCCAACAATGTCGATGTTCGTTAAAATTAATATTCTTGTGCTGATCCATACATTGTTTAAAGCTCCCAGGGTTCAGAGACTAATGAACTCGTAATCGACTCGTGAACTTAATTTTCATAAGTTTACTTGATTAAGCGAAAATTATGTTATGTAACTTTATATGACTAAATAAACTTATATATATATATATATACACCGTGACATTTTAGTGGTTGTTTTCCCGCAGCAGGACGATTTACCTTAAGTAGTACTATCGAATCATGCGAGTTATTTTTCGAAAATATTTTTTTTTTTGTTTTCAACTCATCAAAAAAAATATCATCAACTCGAAAGCGTGAGAAACGATAGTACTTTTTGCCGCACGAAATAAACGTGCAACGCCCAAGGATCAAAAGGCTGCCGTCGGTGGCATTAAAAAAGCATAACAAAAGACTGTTGATAAACACATGCGTAAGGGAATTAAGGTAAAAGAAGCTCCCGCACTAAGTAATACAACATAAATTGCGCCGCACGCGCTCCGCAAAATGATATTACTTTTTTCTGCACGAAAGAAATGTTCAAAGTAAAAGAAGCTTCCGCACTAAGTATTAAGTATTACATTGCGCCGCATGCGCTCTGCAAAGCGAGTCGCTTCACAACAAACAATAACACTAACACAAAGGCACCGCCGCGCTTTCAGTTGTACCGCGATCGCCGGCCGCGCAACTACGCAAGCGCAATGCGCTATTGTTGCCGCCAAAATGGATCGCCATTACAGTTTTTCCAATGTGTAGTACGTATCCATGGTGCAATTGTACGCGAGGGCGAATTATGATTCGCATGCCGCCCGTCGACTTTACGCGGAGCCGCAGCACGTGGAGTCGCTTCGTCTTCGCGGTGTTATGAACCCTCAAGTACCAGATGCCCGGACGATCGTAGCCGCAACCCAGCGGCTTCTCGATCACGGGCAGTTCCAGACGCCAGCGCATGCTCAAGGCAGAGGTCGGCCCGCCATTCATTCGTCAGAGCTTGACGAAGAAATCATCGAGTTTTTTTAAACGAGATCCTCGCCGAAGTACGCGTATGGCTGCGGCTCGGCCAGAATTAGTTTTTGCAATTGGCTAATTGAAAATCATAACGTGAACATCTGTGGACGGATGAGGCAACGTTTACGCGAGTTGGACTTTATAACCAAAGAAATGAACATTTTTGGGCTTTTAATAACCCGCATGTTATTCGAGAGTGTGCGCATCAAGTGCGGTTTAGTGTTAACGTATGGGCTGGCATAATAAACGGCTGCTTAATTGGTCCGCATTTCGTGACAGGACACTTGACCGGTGAAACGTACCTACAAATGCTACGTAGTGTTATCCCGGACTTACTGGACGAAGTTCCGCTAGCCGTGTCCGTGGATTATTACCAGCACGATGGGTGTCCTGCCCATTATCAGCGCGCCGTGCGAGAGCACCTTGACTCGGTGTTTCCCCAGCGCTGGATCGGTCGCGGCGGGCCTGTGCCTTGGCCACCACGAAGCCCGTATCTTACTCCGTTAGACTTTTATTTGTGGTCTGAGCTCAAACGCCTTGTGTATCGAGAAGAACACGAAACGCGCGACGCGTTAATAAGTGCGATAGTGGACGATTTTGAGATGATGAGACGTGACAGAGAAACATTATTGAAATTGAAAGCCAATCTGTTAAAACGTGCACGATTGTGTGTGGAGCGCAGTGGCTTGCACTTTGAACAATTACTCCGCTACCGAGAAGTGTAAGTACTTGTACATTTGTAAATAACGAACATTTAATAGGTTAGGTAATCAAAATCATTGTAATTAAGTTGATTCCCATTTTTAAATACGCCTTAAATACTTTTATACCTAATTAATTATTAAGTAATGAATTATTACTTTAGAAAAATATCTTGATTATTTTTTTATGTTCGTGTTTAATTAAGGGTGGGTAAAAGTATTTACAACGGTCCTAAGCCCGTTAAAGTATGAAGGGAAAATGGAAATCACTTGTTAGTAAATAGTGAGTTATCAGCGTATTGATAGGCGTGAGGGGCAACGACCCCAGCCAGTAAGCGGTCGCGGCGCGGCTCGTACTATTGGTTCGAGGTTGCTTTCGAGTTTCGTTTATCACAATCGTAAAACGTCTATTTTTTATTTAAATGAAATAAAAACTTCACGAATCTATTGTACTACGAATATAGAATCATATTACTTCGGGAAAACAACCACTAAAATGTCACGGTGTATATATATATATATTAGTTTATGTGCCATATAAAATTCTTGAATGCTCTTTTAACATAAACAGTTAATTAAGCAAGTAATAGGGTCTTGACTCGCATAAATGTTAAGAAGTCGTGTTGATTGTTTATCTAAAGTAAAATAAGCTCAAATTGTCTTTACCACACCTTTCTATGATAACTATGACGTAGACTAACAAGATATTCAGGTTAGTCTTATTATAAACAAGCCAAAATGTACTTCCCAGTCGTTGAAAAAAGCTAAACCTACCGCCCCATGTCGGACAATGACACAAAACACATCAAGTCGGCAGGTTTTTTTCAGCATAATGTGACTCATCTAGTTAAGTTACCACTTACATAAAAAGTCCATAATTTAACGCATTACACTCTGTGGGAAAAACACATAAAACACCCGGCCCCATGCTTCCCCTCTAACAATTAAACCCCATAACATTGAAACGTCAAAACTTTTATATTGATACCGCGGTAACATACAACTAAAACATTGTTTTTCATACTTTCCCCTTTTGCTCCGCAGCTTACATAAATATGATTTATCCATGTAATACGTAGTGGAGTTACCAAATTTCGGGATGTTTGGTGTCAATTCTTTCGAATATCGATAAGATTCATTGAATTTAAGCTTTAGTTGTACCAGCACATTGTACCCAGCTTTGTTATTTATAGGTATTTGTTGTATATACGAGTATACATAAAGCTAAGTTATTGTATCTGTTACCAAATTTCAAGAATTGATATACGACTGATACTTAAATTATTGTTAGTAAAATTTGTGATTCTGTAAGAGCTTTTATGGATTGCAATAAAATTAGATGAGCTCTCCAAACGTAACTATTATACATACCTACAGAATATTACAATGAAATGTCATGGAAAGAAGGTTTGACAGATTTGGTCGATTATATGGAAACGTGCATGTAGAAAAAAATGGGCATGTTTTTGCTAACACACAAAGTGTTGCTAAGGAGTTTTAATTTTATCGATATTTCCTTAGTAAGGCACATCACTTAGGCAAGTTTCCTTAGCTCAATGTGCGGAGCATTTACATACATTTTCCTATGATGTACGGCAGTATGTTTTTTGGTAGTCGTAATTGATGCATATTTTTGTATATTCAGCTTTTGTTATCTAAGATATTACTTTTATTTTTCATGAATTTAGATTTTTTATAATATACACTTATGTTTATTGAGCAAAAGCATGTTGTTTTATTGAGCACAGTGTATTGTATAGTACAAAATCTTTTACATAGCAATTACTTTTCTTGCGAAATCCAAAAGCGACAAATGTTCACATAATAGCTCTACGTTCTTAAAAACATTTAAGGCACCATTGCACGGTATCGTTTCATTGATACAAAACGCAATAACGTGCTATCGAAAAAGAATAAAAAGGCGTGTAATGCGTTTCCTCTCACGTCATAAATCGGTGAACAGGCGCAGAGAGCCTTAATAACTCCTTAATAATGATATAGGGACACAGTTTCCTCGCTTATGCGTTAAAAGTTAAATTTACTACCCCATGATATATTCATGGCTTGCGGAATAATTTAATAATTCTTTATACGGGAAATTCAATAACTTTTTTAAAAAGCGGACAATATGTGTTATCAGGGTATTTTATGCGTTTATATTGATAATGAAACCGTGAAAATGTTAGTAACAGCGGTTTTAATTGTATGATTGGTGTAATCGAATTCAATCATTAAAATGGATGTGCTTTATGTGTTTATTGTGATTTATTCAAACTATTAGCTGCGTATGATTGCAGACATAATTAGCTATCACAAACATATTTATCGAGCTTTTGCGGTACATACTCTTAGATTTCTAAATTCCTTAGGGCTGTTAGGATTTTAACCGGAATATTTTATGTTAACGTTCCTGTTATATTATGATATGTTTATACTTTTAAGACTAAAAAGAAAAGTATTTGACTACTGTGTCCTGCCAGTGTGTGAAAATGGTTACTTGGGTGACTAAGGAATGGAAATAACGACCGTCACAATAAATTTAGCTGAAAGCCTACGCATTGCTCAAAGGCAATGGAAGAAGCAATGTTGGGCATAACTCTACTCGACCAGATAAACGACGATCGGATTCGTCAAATGTCAAAGGTCAGGGACGTTGTTCACACTACAGCCGGGCAGAAATGTATATAGGCAGGACATATAGCCAGAATGAATTGAGATCAGTGGAGTAGTTATGGAGTGGCCTCCATGGGCCAACACGCGCGGAAGAGACCCTACCACTGCGATTCAAGCCGGGATCCAAACCTGCAACATCTGGAAAACCGGGCAAACGCTCTTCCCAATCGAGCTACCAGAACTGCCAGAGGTTGCAGGTTCGAATCCCGAGCATGCGCAATTTTCTAGTTTCTTACTTTATCTTCTATGTATGAAGGAATCCTAAATCGGATGACTTAAAGGCTGCTGTACCTAAGTAAAATCATTTCTTTAACCACCTTAGTTTATATGTCCAGAGTGCTCACCATAATATGCACCTGAAAAATAGGCGCCTTATTTCCTAAACGAGTGTCTTATCTCCGACAGCCCAGCCCAATACTGTTGCTTCGTATCTTCCACAGCCAAAACGCAGCGGATTATGCGCTTATTTCCCCAGAGAAATAAAATTATTAGCACAACTGCCAACATGACTGTGGTTATGCACGTTGCAACGCGATAGCATGGGAGTACTTTGTTTCGCCTAGCTTTGCCGGAGGTGTTTCCATTCTGATCGAATATATGGATAAGTTCAAGTATTTGCTATGTACCTTTATTCTATTTTATCGTTCAAATAGTACGTTTTTACACACTCTTCCGTTGAAAGTATGTATTGTGGTTAATAAAAAATAAAAAGACGCAGTCTACCCGGTGGCGGAGTGGTTGAGGCTTGCGCCAGAAAGATGTAAGACGCAAGTTCAATACCTTGCCTGCCACGGTTGTAATACTGTATGAATTACATTATAATGTACCGTGCCTTTTATGGTTTTTGTTTATTAAAATTGTAAGTATGATTATTCTGTATGATAATACTCGTAGCTTTGTCAATTCCTTTATGATAGATATATTATTTTATAGAACATAGTGAATTCCCAGTCAGATTAATTTGTCGAAAGAAATACGATAAACTTGTAGTTTTTTATATATACAAGAATGGAAATTATATTTCAATAAAAAAACTGGCTCGTGCACTGAGGATTTCGTGCCGACTTAAACTGCATTAGCGATTCACTTACTCCCAGTTAGCCAAAATACTAGAATATTTTGTTGACAGAAAAATATAATTTTGTTTTCATAGTGTTTGTATGAATAAAAAAATTATGTTTGCGGTTGTTGAAAATTTACTTTGTCTCAAAAATGATCTCGTTGAAACCAATTTGTGTGTATTTTTTCACTTGCTTAGATCTAATGTTAGAGGGGGGAGGGGCGATGAAAACGCCTCTTTAGGCCTACGCAATAGCCAACTAGAATTCGCAGACATAGCACAGGTTTTGGTAACAACACTTTACATAAGCTTATTCCAGTGCATAACTGCCCCGTTTGCTTAACCTCTCCAGAGCAAACTACGTATTTGTTATTCTGTAACATAGGTTGTAAGGTTGAGTTAGTTCTCTTGGGACAAAACAATCTTGGTAAAGGAATTCTAAACTTCCACAGGAGGTACAGGATCGTATTTTACAACTACTTGTTATAAGAAGTTTATAATAAAATCTAAGACATCTGATATTGTAAGGGTAAGGACAAAGGATGTACCTATTTTGTTTTTAATAAGCCATGTTTATAGTATGATTATGTCGACTTTGATTTCAATATCCAGGTTGCAAGCTTCGACACAGTTTTGTATGTCGAGCAAACAAGTGGCGTTCAAAAACGCTGAGACAAAATTCGTGTTAACGTGTATATTTTAAAAGAAATTAAGAATATCTGATCTCATATAGGTAATAGCCGAGGAATTGTATTATAATTCGGAAATGTGGGATGTAAATTATATAAGTCATATTTCCTAGTAAATTTAAGCATTTCCTTTTCCATAAAGCTACAGTTACATAACTAAAAATGATAATTTCATGCAGCAGAAAATAAGAAATTTGAATTTATCGAGGCGAAATGTCAAACATTTTTTTGTGATTTAAACTTCAAGTACTGTATTGCTCATTCAGCGCATCTACCTTACGGAGTATCCACACCGCCCGGCGGCTTAGCTGGCGGCATGCATCAATTAATTGGCGGAATGGAAAAAACTGCTGCGGCATTGTCAGCAGCCGCTGCGGCATTCCGCCAGTGCATGCCGCCGGACTGTATCGATACACCATTATGCTTCAATGACATATTGAAGAAAAGACGCAAAAGTATTCAAATAAGTTTGCCTCTTTGTCATTTTATAATGTGTCTCTCTCTGAGACGAAGCTTAAAACATTAAGGGCGACCCAGTTCCCATAAAAACTCAACACTCAACAAATATGACTCAAAATCCTCTACAACGGATCCAATTAATTAGCTCCTAGCAAGCCTCCTTCTTACCACGCGAACCTAACACAAAGCAAGCTGGTGAATCAGCTTTACCGGATGTCGGGTAGGGTTCGCAGCGTGACTTACGAGCCCCATCCGGTAGCCATATTTGCTTTACTCGCACGCCACATCCGGTGGGGGTTACCCCTAATCGGTTTCCAGTTTTTCGTGTTTATACTAGCCCATTATTTAATGCTGCCGGAACAATCGATTATTCGGTAATCTATTCGATGTGAGTAACAAGATTTTTAGGAGTTAAGCTGTTTCTTTTCTTTTTTTTTTGTATCACTTTAAGGATCATCATCATCATCATGGCAACCGGTTGCTAGTACTCTGCATCCAGTGTGATCTTAATAAAGCATCTGCTTATCTTATCGGTGGATATTGTCAATGGAGCGTTACTGGAATATCGTGCGAGTAAGTCTTCAAGTAATAATCGCAAAATTAATATACGTTTGAATCCCGGTTTATGTTAAAAAATAAATTAATAATTAAGAGTATTTTCCACCCATTCTATAAAACGAAAACCCAAAACGATTATTTCACGGAATAGAAAAATGATTGAGCTTGCTATCAAGTTATAAGTTTTTTGATGACGATTGACTAAATATAGATTATTCACAACTATTTACTCATTCGAAATATGTACCTTCTACTTATCATTTTAATCACAAGGTTTTAATACATGACAATATTTAATTTAGGATGTTAATGCTTTTCATATTAAACTTTGAAAAAGACAAGACGAAATTGTATAGAATGGATTAACACGCATTGAAATAATTAATTGCACTGAATGAAATAAACGCTATTTGGCAACAATCTTATGCAAAACAACCCATTTAATTCGGACTAACAAATATTCAAATAGTCACATCATTATTTATTTACAGCTGCATTAATTGGATCATGAAATTTTAATGAAGTACACATCGGAATCTAATTAGCAAAATGTGATACGAATAACTTCATTCACTGTATTAACGTCACAGTCCAAAAAGTAACAGTGAACTGAGTTGTCAAAAAAAAACTATGTGTAATAAATAGTAACTACAATTACCCAAATTTATTTGGTCCAAAAGTGAGCAGTCAAAGAACTTGTGTTATAAAAATTAGAATAAACAACTATATACCTCAAAAGAACCTAGTTATATGTAGGTAGTTGAAAAATATCAAAGGATTTTGTTTCAGCTTTATATCGCTTATTCACAAAACGCATTTAAAAAGCATTTTTATCATATAAAAATGAAACAACGTTTTGAAGTGATAAAAGCCCGGTTAATAACTAACGTTATAAAAATTAAGAAATCGTTCAGAACTTTAGCTATTACTGCATAACAATAATGTTCCCACGTTTTTGCAGCACCTCAAATATGTTTTGTATATTACGCTCAGAGGGCTTTGGTGCCATAATTCGCAAAATAGCAGCTTCCTGCTTGTGCAGATTGCGGGGTATCAGTAGTAGTATTAGTATTTAAAATACAATTGCCCTGAAATAGGACTGCCCCATTTTAGGACTGATCGCAAAGATATGTCAAACCTGGAATGAGATGAAATGTAATCAAATAAATCACTTAATATTATTAATTCTACCTCGGAATCATTTATCAATCGTAATTTGTATATCTATAATTTTTTTTCCTTTTAAATTTTGGACACCAGTAAAATACATTGCTTTGATTCCAAAGTAAGTAGCCAATGCACTTGTGTTAGGAAATCAGACACAGCGGTGGTACCAGGACAAAAAATATGATTTACATATTGACCCAACCGGAAATCGAATCCGAAACCTCGGAGTGGCGACGCCTTGAAGCTCAGCGTGCTTAGCCACTACACCTCGAGTTTTTTTTTGTTATTTAATATTGATGTGAATTCCCGAAATAAAGCTTAACTAATTAATTAATTAAGTAGCTACTTAAACTTTTAAGCTTTAGCCATAAGAGACTCACTAAACAGCTATGTGTGCCTGTTTGCTATTGAATAAACTTTGACTGTGTCTACCAAATGAAAACATATATATGGTAACGATTAGCGTGAATATAATCAATAATACATCGCCCAACAGAAGTGTTCATTAATAGAGGTAATTCACATTATTATTAATTAACGTGATAGCTTTCCAATGCCTAGTAATTTTGGAGGTATTTGTTATTAGCCTCTTCTCTGTATAAAAAAAAACGGACAATAAAAATGTATAATAATGCGCATAGGAATTAGGTCTAATCACAATAACCCAAGTAAATTAGTATAATGCATATATTCGCTATATCGTAGAGATGTTTGATTGACTGTATCACGATCATTCTTAATGGTATGAAAAGCATTTGTGTCATAAAATGGTTTGATGTTTAACTTTCGCTTTGTCTCTTAAAGCATTTTCCCAAGCATTCCTTTCAATGAGGCGTTATAAATTTGCATATATGGCCGTAACCCCACCTCGTCATTGAGTGACATGAAAGTATCTAAAAAGGCCGTAAAAACCGTTTTAACGTTGAAAATTTTCATATTTCGCCCGCCGTGTAATGTTCGATACATTTTTGTTGGTAATTTCCATTTGTATTCCGTGCATTACTCGAGCGATAAGTAATTATGTGTTGATGAACGGATATTTGATGGACAAGATTAATATTTTTATAAAGTAGACAAGTTTCCGTTTTAAATTGGAACACAGAGCAAGTCGTCATACAGGAAATCTTAAATTTTTTTTGCGGTTCTTTGTAATATATGTATATTTCATAATTATTTCAAAATGTATTCATTAAGTAAAACAGGAAAAACAACCCAAACAATCAAAAAAGTGCATATAGTTAACAGGTAACAATCCAAAACTAAAAATTTCAAAATATCGGGGGTTTTTTAAACTTGTAAATTTGAGTTATGTTTCATGGTTACCCAACCATGTTATTAAATTGTAATTGAAGTAGCACGGTACCGAATTGCGAATCGATAGGACACATAGAAGGAAGTCAGCTCTCCTCATCAATTTATTAAAGAGCCTCTTAACTACCGATCGGGGTCATGGATACCTTACCATATACTGTCAATGTCATCGGTATCAAACTTTGAATCAACCGGTAACTTAAGTCAGCTAGGATAAAAAGTAAGGACGAAATAGTTTTCATCAGCTGTTTGTCATCAGAAATTGAATCGTAAATCAAGATAGGTATCTAATGTTCGTTTTTAATAACTATTTTTTACCAAACTATTATTTATTTCTGTTCATTCACTTGATAACTTGACTTTGATTTAACACGCACAATTATTCAAATGTCTATACTATTAATTGCTTTCAATACGAATCAAGAGTGAAACTTTTAAAAATTTATATTCAGATTTTGATATCAAGCTCCAGTTGACACATTTGCAAACTCGAATGGAGTCACATCGGTGTAGTCCAGTATGCATATTTGAATAGAAAACAAAACAAAGAACGTCATAACAGTTGAGAAAACATACCAAGTCAGAGGCGAGCCAAAAATTTACAAAAGATTTATTCGAAAACTTCAGAGGAAGCTGCAGCTGACTATGATTTACATTGTCTTGGGCTTTGATTGTTGATATGATACAGGGGTTTTAACTTTCTGATGAACTGACAGGGTAAGATTAAAGAAAAGGTTAAGAAACTGCATTAAAATAAGTTTTTTACATGTGAACTAAATTGTAGTTCCAGTAGAAGAGTAAAATGACAAAGAAATCCTAGCAGAAGGGGTTTGTCAATAGATTGTAGTTATATTTCATTGAAATGGTATACGTATTAAAGTACTTACTTAAAATGATTAGATTTATAAAATTGTGTCCCCATTGAATAACTCATCGCAAATATCGGACTTATTATTGGAAAATCAGCAAGAGATCTGTCCAAGAAACGTAGAACCTGACAACAGAGGAGCAAAATCTACAAACTTCTCAAGTTAAAACCATGTAATAAATTCGCCCCTAAAAGCTTAGTGATAGGTATCAAACTCAACGCAAATTTGGCTCCGGATAATTCACAATAAATCCTCAGATTACCGAAATATCTACTCGAATATTGCATGGAGGAAAATTGACTCTATTTTTATCACGATTCGGTCTGAATTTCATGTAGAAAGCATTCGTATTGATGTATCCAGGCCGCGTAGTCTCAACAAGGGTTCTGTCTCCGCTTTGAGAATTTGCTGAGTTTGAAAAAAAAACTGATATTATTTCTATGGGTCTTTTGGACACCTATTCGTAGGTAATTTGTTAATATTGGACTGCGGTTTGCTTTTGCTAGCATTTCGAGTGCTCTCTGTTACGGTTTTGGGGATATAGATACAATTATATTTTGCAATTACTTTGTTTCGTTGCTTGTTTCACGTTTTGGATTTCATGTGTTATGTTTACAATTGCATTTGAATTCACGAATGGTTTTGAATTTAAAAGGTCCTCAAATATAGTTTCACATATTTGTGTATTTAGTTTAGTATTACAAATTTTGGAAAATTCTGTGCATATATAATAATATTTGCACGGAATTTTCCATGCCGTCGCAATATTGTAATAGTTGTAACAACAATTTAAAACTGATTGGTATTTTCAAGTCCTTTATAAAATTGCAATCGTAAAGTTTATTTAAATAAGTATCTTATTATTATAATTTTCACAATATATTTTAAAAGAGATGTTGAGGTCTTTCTTTTAAGTTAATAAAATTATAAAAGGTTATTTTTTAACAGATTTTTTTATCTATGTAATGATATTCTTGATCTTCACGCATCAGAGGATTTATCTTAAATATCAATTACCTACCTTCAGTCATCTTTACCAAACGAGTGAGATGCGCAGATCCTCTATCTACGCATTTTGCTAGTATTCCCTTAAAGCTCCCATAATATTTTATTGTTATGTCCGTAATAACACCTCGGCGTATGATCTCCGAAAATATTAAAAAGGGAAACTCTTCCGAAACTCAAATCAATAACTGTTTGTTCAAATATAAATTGATTGGGCGTGTGTAAATCATAATTTATTTCTGTCATATTTTAAGTGTTCTATGATAATGTTTTAAAAATGTGTTTAAAATATATTATTCTAAACCAAATAATAACAGAGTAATTGTGTGATTTAAACAAAATTATGAATTAGGCCGTAATTTACGCAAAATATATCTAGCTAAGTGGTAGACACGTAAAAAAAAAAACAATTTATTTCGACGTTGAAGCAATGTTTCTGCTACAATACAACATTGAATTATCGCCAAAAATAAATAAGGTTTTTAAAGCGACGACTTTATTTCGTCGTGTAATAAATCATTTTAAACACTTAAAAATTTCCGCGCTTTTGCTGTGTTACGATTTTTGAAATACTGTCCGGCGAGTACAATGCAGTGGTCAAATTAACTTACATTTCGTATTGTTTTATTATTTTGTTACTTTTGGTCATACATTAAATATAAATAAATATTGCACAATTTAATATTCATTGTGTAATAAGAAAATTCTAGATGATAAAGTGACATAGCTCTACGTACGTTAATATCGTCAGTACAATGTGTTTATTTATAAATTCAAATTTAAAGCACGATGTGATGTGAAAGAGATAGTAAACTGATAATTTACAAGTATGATAAGTACGCAATGTAGTAGACTGATTATTAGTAATTCAAGTGTGTAGTGGAGAGCAGTGATTGGTTAATAAGTGAATTTTCGTTTACCCTGGAGCGTAACAGAATATCACTCTCTATCGTTTTTTTTTCTTTCTGTAAAAATATAGGAATGTGGTTAATAAGAATTGTGCATGTATGCTGATGCTCTCGACTAAGCACAGATTTTTCGTTAGTTTTGTGAGCGTATAACGTATCTGTTCTTTTGAAATCATTGCTTGTCTCTTGTTTCTTTTTATTGATTTGTTATTTTTAGTAGTTTTTGAATTGTTTTTGTTTGGTTATTAAGATAATCAAGAGTGGGTAACTATGGGACTGACATATTATGTAAAAGTCCCTAAATTAATAAATATAAAAATAAACCTGCTGTCTGACCGTGTCAGGCACGAGAAACAACACTTTTCGCTCTACTTTGCCCACTGAAGGGTTGACAGCGTTCTATCTCACCGTTATATGGTTATATGGAGCGAGAGCGAGAGCGAGCAAGAAAGTATTTTGACAGTTTCGGGCGGTGTCGGAATCGTCTTGTTGGCAAGGTGTTATAGTTTTCATTAAAAATAATATTTTTTTGGTATGCTACGGTGTAGTGGAAAAACACTTTTAGGGGTTGAAATATGTCCTACTAAAGGTTGCCGATACGGTTTGTACTGGATACCTGGATATTTGAAGAACTGCTTTATTACACTTCTACATCAAGATACAAGTAAAGTCCGTTTTACTTTGCTAGTCGATAATGTGAATAAACTTTTCGTTACTCTTAAAATAATATCAATGAATAAAATTCATTTACTATTTGACTAAAAATATACCAGTGCTAAACGATGATTTACCTATGTAGTCGGTGATTTTTGTGTTTATTTTATTTTAAAATAAATTATTTCGATGAAAAGGAACGGCAAGATTGTTTACAATATAAGAGAAGCAAAATGGAACAGACTTTATCTCTATACACAAACATATATACATAATCTTAGTTTGTCATGAGTTGAGTTTGTGGTGCCAGCCCTGATACATATCCTAAAAATAGTTACCAGACAACACGACTATCAGATCTCAAAAGCTACCCAATTACGTAACACATTTTAATATCTCGTGTAAAACGTGAAACGGTTCATTGGGGTTGTTTACTCCGTTCCCTCGCCCGCGTTCGGCTGCGCCATTTACAGCCTTTATAGTCCAGGGGCTAGGTATTCAGTTTGATTATTAGCTTATGGTCGATATAAGATAAGAGTTTTTCGACTATAAGTATAAAACAATCGATTTCAAATCAAATTTACATAAATGATTGCTGACAAATTAAAAGGTGATGTTTTCAAATTAGGCGATTTGTTTTATATCCGAGCCGAGTTAAGTTGTTATGTGTATCGCAACCATAGTGATCGCTTACTTCGGAGCTTTTTAAATAATGTCGAAATGAAAGTTTGAAATAAAAAGCTACCTTAGATTATTAGGTGTATCATGGCTTGATTATTTTCAATCAGAAATATATTAGAATGTATTCAGCAGGCAGCATTTTGTGAAGAATATGAAAAAGTTGCTGATGTTCTAGTAAATAAGTACAATCAAACAAACACTAGCCCCTGGTCTAGTGAGGCTGTCGCAATCTAGATATTTCCCACTTGGACTATTTACTCTTTTTTTTTATTCAACATCATTTACAGTCTTATCTGATTCGGTATGAAATATTCCGTAAGGGCCTAGTTTTTGTCGAAATACAGTTGTTTGTGAAGCCGTTTATGACAACCGGGACAAATAAGATTTTCTTAATGTTCAGCGTCCACATTACTTTTGCCGAGAAATTTTATACGAAAAACATTTCTGGTGTCGGGTCGAAGAGTATTATTCGGTCTAAAAACTCTTAAGCGAGTGTGTCACCTATGCTTATTTGATACCCATTTTATACCTTGAAGTCTTTTTGATGTTTGCGTACTGTGATACTTTGACTGCCACTGAAACCAATGCCTTATTGGTTTCTAGTACATACCTGAAACAAATAAAATACAAATAATTAGTCTGAATGAATGAAATATATGGATGATGAATTACTAAATGTTTTTATTGTGTATTGAAAGAAATAACTCGGTGTGTTGAAGAATATTCTTATTTCATAACAAAGTTACTATTTAAACAATAATCAATGCAGTCAATAAAATTGCGCGGGACAATTCCACAACAATCCAACTAATGTCAAACACAATCTCTCTGACAGGTCTAGTGCTGTCCATGAGTCCTAGTGTTGTCTATCATAGTAATGCCATAATCGATTATCCGTCTAACAGTATAGAAATAAAGTTATACAACGTTCTAACATTCATCACCATACATTATTAATCTGACAAACGATAGATGACATTTAAATCTGCAAGAGATAGTTTTCTAACGGCCCTTTATACATTCTAACTGTAGTTTTGCCCTACTAGAGTTAGAAATGTTTATCTACCTTTAGATTTTTTGTTTCTATAAACCTTCTGGCAGTAGGGTAAACTATCTCTGGATGCATCTTATCGATGGGAGGACGGATAGCTTACTGGGGATAGGCATTTGTATGAAATTGACATTTATTGAGTTCCTATAATGTTTTTCATCTGACTGTCAGTCAGTTTGACTATCTCTAGTAACCCCAGAATTCAATCCTAGGATTTTGGAGGATAACGCTCTTGTACACCCCGGCAAATTACTAGTTTTAAATGTTTCATTGATTTATTTATGTAAAAGCCCTGCTGCTCACAAGGTTAAGATGGAAACTTTCTCCCTAGTGGCGAAGATGTTCCTTTACCCAAAGAAACTGACCCTAGCCATAACCCCGCCTAACAAAAGATGCTTAGATATAATAAGGATGATGTGGTAGGACAGCTGCATTCAGGTCATCCAGGGCAGCAGCGTTAAGACGGTAGGTAGGTGGTGGGACCCGCTACCAGTCTGACAGACTGCCCAAACTGATCTTAGGAACGGATAAAGGTGTCTGCTGCAGTGGAGGGAAATGAGAACAACAAGGACGGATAATATCTGATTTATTGGTAGTAAATTAGTTTATTTAAAATATTAACATATACATTAATAGGTGGGCCGCCAGTGTGAGTTCCGACGGTCCTGGATTCTGCTATGTAGGTCACTGACATGTTCGTAGTTGAAGAATGTAAGGTGCTACCTCGTACAATTTATGAAAAACATATAAGTTTCGGGTGGCAAACAATATTGAATCCAAGTTCAAGCACTCAACTTTTTCTCTGGGAACAGCTGAGTGACTGGGAAGGTACCTGATGCTTTGCATAGCATTTGATGAGCCTGAAATAATTCCACCAGCATCATCATCTATTCCTTGTCAAGGGAAGGTGGACTTTTTGCTGTGGCTGAAAGAAGTAAATAAAACAAATCAGTATAACATGAAAACAACTGGTATTTAAGCAAAGGATATTACCAAAACTCTATAGAAACTTTGCACACTTTGCGGCAGCATGCGTCTTTACAAAATGTTTGGATAAAATATATAATTATTTGAAAGAATACACACAACAAAGTTTTTGATAATTAATCAGGTTTACAAGGAATTCAATGGCAGATTAGGCATTTTGAGGTTATGTTTTGTGATTGCAGAGTTAATACACCTCACCTACATTCATTTTGATACATTCAGAAGGTAATTGTTATATTTTACTAAAGTAATTCAATACTCAATTACTTAGTTACCCTTAAAATACCAGTACAATTATAATTCAAACAAGATTTTTAAAATATAAACTACAAAGACGCAATCTGGACCCGGCTTTGGTCAATATCCTTCAAAAACCGTAAAAGATTTGTTTGTGAAAATACAATTGATACTCACTGCACTTATTTTATGGAAATAAAGTCCTCCTTGAATACATTATTTACCAGCTGGACACATTCTTTTTTCTAAGCAATCGGACTGATAGCATTGTGAAGCGTTTGCGAAAATAAACTGGAACGATTACTTTCTAATTCTATTTCTTTTCAATCGGTCGTTTTTACGATAAAAAGTATTAATTTTCAATCAATTGACGTAGTTAGGATGTCAATCAATCAACTGTCAGAGCTCAAAAAAGTTCCGGTTGACGTAAAGTCTATGCATGCTTCACATAATATTTTTACCCAAAATAGAACATATATATAATTAGGTACATAGCAATAAAAATAAATATTATTTTAAACGTATTATATAAATATTATCCTTGGTGTATCATAATGACGACAAATATCGTGAAAACATTGACGCGACGTAATTGAGTGTTTTGTTAAACTGCGTAATTCGAAACGTAAGGGAGGGCTTGGATAATGTGGCCTATCTTCTGCTAACTGGAGTTAAGCAACGCCTATCTGTAATATAGAAACTGTTTATTTAAGGCCGATAGCTGGTGACAACAGTTCGAGGATAGCTATCTATCTTTGATCTTAGTTTGCATATAGGGAACGGCCGTAAATGTTCCAGTATTAACATCTCGTTGTTATTTACGATGGTCAGTTATTGCTGAAAACCCAGTATTTTTTTAAGATTTTACATAGGTTTAAAACATACGGCAGCAAATTAGACAATCTTCTTTAATGAAAAGTAGTACTAGTCGGAAAATTAAGTACTATAATAGGATTCCTTGTTTATGATTATGCAAAAACGCAATGAAAAACTACAAAACTGACGTAGATTCAGAGTAAAAAAACACACCTACTGAGATTATGTCAGTATCTAGGTTAATAAATCTTTGAGTTCTCTAGAGAAATGAGTAAAAGGCCAAGATTTTCACACAATATGAAACAGTTGATGAAAAAAAGTACTTTTACAGACAACTGCTATAAAACCCATCTGTTGGGAATGATAATTCATCATTTTCAGAATGTAATTTTATCATTTTCATCCAGTTAAATTTATTTGGCAGTTGAATAAATATTTGAACAATTTGATTTTATGCTCCAAATAGCCAAAATCCATGTTTGAATCTTTTCAATCAATTTTGAATCCCACGGGAAAATACACTGAAGCTACGCAATAACTAACAAAACAATACTAGTGATGGATGAAATTCCATCTGTTCTGTAATTTTGTTGTAAACGTTATTCATGAGCTATTAAACATAATTTACACTAACTAGTTACCTGATAAGCTTAAAGTAGGACTTATTTCCAAAAAAGGAAAACTCGAAAATATGAAACAGATAATAAATGGATGGATGTTTTGTATTTGAGTATTTATGGGAGACGATTTGATATAATTATTGCCTTGTATTCGTAATACAAAAAAAGAACATTCCTCATTACGAGACAATGTCAATTGGTGTGTTGTCTGTTGCATATTTACATGTCAAAGCTGCGCACGTTGAAGCAAGGCTATGGTTTCATTACTGGGTGTTGTACAATAGGCCGCGAGAGGGGTTTGTCTATGATAAGATGTGTGCTACTAGAAATGTTTTTAAATCAAAATTAAAGTGGTGCCAAAATAATGAGCAACAGATAAAAATGGACATCTTAGGCGCGGAACACGTAAATAAAAATTTCTCAAGTTTCTGGAAGCACACAAAAAGGTTGAATCCAAGGCCAAGTGCTCCAGTGAGTGTAGAGGGTTTAACGGAGCCCTCTGAAATAGCTGAAATGTTTAAGAATCATTTTAGGGTCAAACCGGCTGAAGGGTTTACACAGACAGAGTGTGATACTGGTTGCTGTCCTGAGAACAAGTCAGTTGTGATTGGGGCAAAGGACATCAGATCAATTTTGAGAGAAATGACCAGAGGTAAATCACCTGGACATGATCACTTGAGTGTGGAGCACCTCCTCTACGCTGGTGTGCATCTGCCGCGTGTTCTGGCCTTGTTCTTCTCCCTTTGCCTTAGTCATGGCTACCTACCAGACAATATGTTGAAGACTGTAGTTGTGCCAATTGTAAAAAATAAAACCTGTAGTGCTAGTGACAAGTCCAATTACAGACCAATTTCTTTGGCGACCATTGTGGCTAAGGTTCTGGATAGGCTGCTTCAGCAACAGCTGGACACGAGCGTGAAGCTTCACGATGCCCAGTTCGGTTTCAGACCTGGGCTCTCCACTGAAGCTGCTGTACTATGCCTGAAGCAGATTGTTCAGTATTATACTGCAAGGGAAACGCCTGTCTATGCAGTGTTTCTGGACTTGTCAAAAGCTTTTGATCTGGTACAATACGAGGTCCTATGGAAAAAGCTTGCATATGACACTGAACTGCCTCATGTCTATAGGTCAATTCTGAAGCACTGGTACTCGAGACAGCAGAACTTTGTGAAATGGGGTGGAGAGTTTTCTGGCATGTACAGGTTGGAAAGTGGGGTGAGACAGGGTGGAATTACGTCCCCAACGCTTTTCAACCTTTATATGAACAAACTGATCGTTGAGCTCAGCAGTGCCGGTGTTGGCTGCTCTGTGGACGGCACCTTCGTCAACAACATAAGCTACGCAGACGATATGGTGCTGCTGTGCCCATCGATCAGTGCTCTCAAAAGGCTAATTAACATCTGTGAGCGATATGCGGTGGCTCACGGTCTCAGGTACAACACTGTTAAGAGTGAACTGCTAGTTTTTAAAGCTAAAAACAAGTCCTACAAAATTCCAGCTGTCAGGCTCAACGGCACTCCTCTGAAGCAAGTACACAGTTTTAAATACCTGGGACACTGGGTTACCGAGTCGCTCAAAGATGACCTGGACTTGGAGCGAGAGCGCAGGGCATTGTGCGTTAGGGCGAACATGCTTGCTCGCAGGTTTTCGCGTTGTACTAGGCAGGTTAAAATTACACTTTTTAAAGCCTATTGTAACTCTCTGTACACGTGCAGCCTGTGGACAAGCTATACCCTTACAGCGTACAGAGCCCTGCGCACTCAATACAATAATGCATTCAGGATGCTGATGGGGCTGCGACGTTATTGTAGTGCTTCGAGGATGCTGGCGGAAGCAGGTGTTGATAGTTTTGCGGCTATTTTGCGAAACCGCATAGCGTCCTTGATCCACAGGGTGCGTGGCAGCTCCAACAGTCTCCTGCAGAGTGTCGCGGCGAGGCTGGACGTGGACAGTGCCATCATGCAGCACTGGACACGCTACCACCTAACCAAAGACACTAGGGTAAATTACTTTAATTTTTAATTAATAAATAATAATAGAATTCCAATGTACTAACATAGTTTATAAGATGAAATTGTTACTAACACTCTTTATGGGCAATGCCTGAAATAAATATTTTTTATTTTATTTTTATTTTTTTATTTTTATTTATTTTATATTTATATTAATTTATAATATATATGTTGGGTTAGTTTGCAGGCAGACAACCGTTACCCGCTAGTATTATAATTAATCATTTCACCCAAAACTTTGCGTTCTAAGCGTTGCAAGCGCAAAAGCCAAAGCTCTGTGTTCGTGCATAGCAAATAAGCTCTGATTTATCTGAACTGTGCAGGCACCTTTACCTAACGTAACACAGAGAGGGTGATTCCACAACTTGCCCCAAAATCTCGGCCCCTTTAGGACTAGCTAAATTTACAGTTACAGGTTAGTATAACCAAGCTTGACGACGCGTTTGGTGTATTGGTTAGCGCTCCTGACTATTACACCGGTCGTCACAGGTTCAAATCCCACAATCATTCTGCTTAGCCCAAGGTATGACTGGTAGATATGCTATATAGCGTTAAGTTCACCTTTAATAAAATGTTTGGTAGTAAAATAAAATATTAATAAAAAGAGAAAATGTTTCTGTAACGAGCATGAACATTTGTACCTAAGTCATATTTATATGTATTTACATATATAATAGTATAGACTTGAAATAAAAGCGATATTGCGTTTCTGTAAAGAATTATAGAATTTATTTACATCAGTTTCCTGCTCATAAAATCATACATAACATCTTTCTATTAATAAAATCTTACCTGTAAAGAATTATAGAAACTACATTTAAAGCCTCTATTTCCAGTTTTCTACAATTTACTTATTTCGTAATTAATTATTATGTTTTCACAATAAAACTCAAAATCTGAAATATTTCAGTGTCTGTCAAAAGTGATGTGACATCATATCTACAGCTAAAGCCATAGTGGCCAGTTCAATTATTAAAAAGGTTTATAAACTCTTTTTACATCTCCCCCCTTGGAAAAAAAAATTACTAATATAGCATGTAATTTTTTTAAACAACAGTAACAATCGGCGAGAGTTTGGTGATGTGGTAGAAATTTGATTCTGTCTTCTTATGCCCCACATCAACTTCATAAATTGAATCCGAAATCTTTTTTAAAATTTTGTAAGGCCCAATCCTTAGTTCATCCAATTTGTTTCTATTTAGTCTATTTCCATTCTCTACGTAAACGAGGTCTCCCTCTTTAAATTTATATTCTTTCCTGTGTGCGTCGTAAATACGTTTATTATAATGATGAGACTTAAGTGTATTTTTGAGAGCTATTTCTCTATCTCTTTTTAAATTCTCTTCTGTTAAGCTTGATTTCAACTCAGGTGGTAAAATATTAACGTTTTCCCCTTCTAAAAGATACTTTGGAGCAAATTTTGTTGTAGTATGTTCAGTTTCGTTATATTTTTCAACACAAATTTGTGCAATAGTTGTCCATGCGATTTTCTTATCATTCTCATTAATTTTGCATCTTATTTTATTTACTAAAGTCTGGTTTAGCCGTTCATTTAGTCCATTTGAAAATGGTGCATCCACAGCAGTAAAAACTATTCGTATATTATTTTTATTTAAAAAAACCTTGAATTCTTTGGAATTAATGCCAGGGTATTGGTCTGTCAAAATCATATCTATATCATTACTTTTCGTGACATTTTTCACTAATTTGATAAAGTCACTAGAGTTTTGGGTTTTTGATGTTAGAATGTAAGCATATCTCGTAAAATGATCCACTAGAAGATGAAGATATCTCTTTGTCGATCGTGATCCTCCAAAACCGCCAATAGTATCAATGGATACGATTTCAAATGGGCGCGTTGCTGGACCTAAATGTGACATTAAACCGTATTTAGATCTTTTCCGGGATTTATTTTTCAGGCAGACTTCGCATTCATCACATATTTGTTTAATGTTATTAATAATATTCTTTGCAGTATAGAATGGTGTAATTTTACTTGTCATTTGTGTTCTCCCAAGATGGCAGTAAGTATGATGGATGTCTTTTATAAGAGTCTTACTTAGTTCCTCTGATAGTACTATTTTGATTCTTCCCTTATTTTCTTTATAGTAAATTCCATTTTGAAATATTAATTTGTTTTTAAAATTTTGTAAGTTTTCATTTTTGTCCTGATCTTCTTTAATCTTTTGTAGGCTAATTAAATTCACTACTTTCAAAAAGTCATCACTATTATCATTTGGGTTCAAGACCGGATTCCGGCTTAAACAGTCTGCTTCTTGATTAGATTTCCCAGGATTATACTTTATTTTAAAATCATATTGCGATAAATAATACATCAAATCACCAAGTTCCTCATCTGTTCTAGCCTTTATATTCATGTTTTCTAAAGGTTTGTGATCCGAATACACCATAAATTCTTTACCCATAAGCCAATGTTGCCAATATTTTACCGCTTCTTTTATTGCCAGACATTCCAGATATATAGCCTTCTTCTTTTTTTGTGGTTCAGTTAATTTTTTCGAAAAATAAGCAACTGGTTTACTTTCACCGTTTTCATCTTTTTGTTTTAAAACAGCTCCAACTCCTTTTATACTTGCATCTGTGTAAATTTGTATTGGCAAGTCTGGATCATAAATTCTTAAGACTGGTTCTGAGCATAACAGTTTTTTTATTTTATCAAATGATTCCTGGCATTCGGCTGACCATATAAATTTCACATCTTTTCTTAATAAATTGTGTAACGGATCTAAAATTATTGCACCACAAGGAATGAATTTATGATGGAAATTTATTTTTCCTAAAAATTGACGTACATTCTTCCTGGTTTCTGGCACGGGAAAATTCTTTATCGCAGTTAAATAATCTTTCAACGGTCGAATTGAATTGTTTTCTATAATATGTCCTAGATATTTCGCATGATTTTCCGCAAAACTACACTTTGAAAATTTTAGCCGAAAACCCTCTTTAAGAATTGCATCCAACAATCTAGATAAATGTTGTATATGTTCCTCAAAAGTCTTCGAAAATACTAAAATATCGTCGATAAAATTTACTGCAAAGTTAGACATTTTGTGCTTTCTTATGATATTACTCAAAATTCTTTGAAAAATTGATGGAGCAGTCTTCAATCCAAACGGTAGGCATGTCCATTGGTAATGTCCCTCTTGAGTAACAAAAGCAGTTTTGTGTTTATCTTGAATTTTCAACGGTATGGACCAAAATGCTGAATTTATATCTAAAGTTGAAAAATATTTGCAGTTTACAGTTTTGATCATCAAATCTTCTATTAATGGAAACGGTTGAGATTGAGGAACAACTATTTGGTTTAATTCTCTGAAGTCTATACATAATCTTGTTTTTTTATCATCTTCTTTTTTATATGCTAGCGTTACTGGAGCTGCGAACGGGCTATAAGACTCCTCAATTAATCCTTTCTCAAGTAATTTTGATATTTGACTCTCTATTTCTCTTCTGTCTTCAAATGAACATCGATATGGTCGTTTACAACAATATTTATCCACCATTAGGTCAATATGCGCCTCATAATCACGAACAGTACCAATATCATATTTATCTTTAGCAAATACTGATTTATATTTTTCGACTAAGTTATTTATTTCTGATTTCTGACATAAATCTAAATGATTTATTTCCATCAAAAAGTTTTCTGTCTCAATATGTTCATTAAAATTTATTTCACATTCTCTTTCATATTCAAATTTTGTTATTTCTTCGTCTGTGTTCGAGAACAATCCTTTTTTATTTTTGTCACCTAGTTCATCAGGAATTACGACATTCGCTGTATTTAAAGTATCATTTGTTAAACTGTTAGATTGCATTATCTTTAAATCTTCAGTTTGAATTAATTTGAATTTCTTGATGCAATCCAGACCAATCAAAAAATCATAATTGAAGTTTTTATTATCTATGATAAAAACATCCATTATTTCTTCCCTATTATATATCTTTATTTTCAAAGTTACCATGCCATTTGTTTCATTCTCACCATTAATAGTTTTTAGATTTACTTTTTGCATGTTCAAGTTATCATCTTTCTGTTGTATTTTTAGTAATTTTGCATTTATCAGTGATACATTAGAACCGGAGTCATAAATTCCAGAAACATATAAAGTATCATTCAATAGCAAACTTACCCTTATTAATGGTGGTACTTCTAGTTTTTTGGATTCTTTTCATTTAATTCCACTTCTAATTCCGAGTTGTTTACAGTCTTTACAACAGCTTTTTGTTTGTCCCTTTTAAACCAACAATTTTCTTCAAGATGATAACGTTTCCCCTTTTTGTCAGCGATACAAATCGGACATGGCTTTTTTTCTTCATATTTTTTTGTATTTGCATCTGGATTTATAATTTTGTTATCATATTTATTCTTTTTAACAAGGTATTCTAGTTTTCCAATTTCATTGTACAGAGTTTCCGTTTCTTGTAAAGTCTCTCTATCAATTTTATCTGCTACATAATTAGGTAAGCCAAATACAATAAGGTCAATAAGTGTTCCAGTATCAATTGTTTTCCTTACTTCCAATAGTAGTTTTTCTTTTTTTAAAGCATAATCAAGTAATGATCCTGTTTGATACTTAAAAGCAAGGGCGTATCTAATTGGTGACCATCCCTTGGTTGCAAATGTCTCACAAAAGTTATTTTCCCATATGTCCCATTTAGACTCCACTGTATGCTTTATCAACATGCAGCTATACCAATCTACAGCAGAGTATTCCAAAAAGTTTTTCAATATTTCAATTTTCTTTTGGTCCTCTACGAGTCGAAAACGTTCACATTCTTTGTTAAAATCCTTTATCCACTGGTGGGCATTTGAGTTTTTTCCTGTAAATTTTTGAAGTATAAAATCCTTTGCGACTGTTCCTAAATTTTGGACTGCGCATGACTTATTTTCTTTTTCCTCAAGCAACTTCTCCAACAATTTATTAAGATGTTGACTGGAATAACTCGAAGTACCTTCCTTTGCATCTTCAAACATTTCTTCTAGGTAAATATCCATAAACTGTAAATTATTTTCTTCATCTAAGTATGTTTTTGAAATATTATCTGTCAATGTTATCCATATTCTCCTTTTTTGGTATCTCTTTATCAGTGTTTTCTTAACTTTGGTATAGTTGGAAGTGCTTGTTATTTCAGTGTGCAAATTTGCAGGTTGATATTCATTCGGTATTTCATATATCTGCCCACTAGTTGTAGCTATTGAGGTTATGCATAAAACATTCGATTTTCCATCTTCGGTAGGTTTAACTTCGAAATCGAATCTCAGTTTCTCCATATTACTTGCAATCGAAGCAAAAATGTAGTTTTATAATAGTATAGACTTGAAATAAAAGCGATATTGCGTTTCTGTAAAGAATTATAGAATTTATTTACATCAGTTTCCTGCTCATAAAATCATACATAACATCTTTCTATTAATAAAATCTTACCTGTAAAGAATTATAGAAACTACATTTAAAGCCTCTATTTCCAGTTTTCTACAATTTACTTATTTCGTAATTAATTATTATGTTTTCACAATAAAACTCAAAATCTGAAATATTTCAGTGTCTGTCAAAAGTGATGTGACATCATATCTACAGCTAAAGCCATAGTGGCCAGTTCAATTATTAAAAAGGTTTATAAACTCTTTTTACACATATTTTTGGGAGACACTCCCAGCATAATCGTTGTCTGTTATTCTTATACAAGGAAGAAAAATCCTTTCTTCGAGACCACGACGATTGGTGTGTTGTCAGGTGTATTTATTGATAGCCAAGTGACATCACTCAAAAACCCTCGGATAGAAAAGTGGTTTTACAAACTCTAAAAACTAACGTAGCTAAGGACACCTAATAACAAGGAAGCAATCGTAAGTTTATTCTAAATTCGGATATTTTACTCTTTACTATGATACAGTTATGATTGTAAAAATGTAAGTGTACGAAGTCAAGTTTACATCATCTAATTTAAGAGCTAAACTCTTGTTGGTGGATTTTTTATTCAATTCTTTACGCTTTTTTGCCATTTTCTTGACCTCTTAATACGATGCAACATTCCATTTCTGCTTTATTTGATGCAAAGAGCTTATTCTTGGTCTTCCTCTCTTCCTTTTTCCTTCTATTCTTCTCTCTATTATCGTTCAGATGAAACTGTCGTGAGGTATCAAGTGTCCCAACATTCTCCCTCTTCTACTATCAATTGTTTCTATTAGTTTCTTCTTTTCCTTTATTATGTTTAAAACTTCCTCATTCGATTTTTTCTCCGTCCAGCTGATTCTCTCAATACTCTTCCAGCACCACATCTCAAACGATTCCAGTCTCTTCCTTTCTTTCTTGGTCTAGGTCCACGTTTCACACCCATAAGGTAAGTTATATAATGCTGAAATGAAATATAATAAAATACACTATCAAACAAATTATGTCAATTTGCCCCAAATTACTTTCTGCATAACCAAGCGGTTACTAGTAGAGAACGTGTGCTACTTACAGTGTAACAAAGTTTAAATAATGAGCTACTTTTAGGATAAGTTGAGAATCACCCGAATTCTTAAAGGGGATTAAGCAACTGGGACGAAACGAGAACGCGCGATTAATGTTAAGTAAGTTAGAGAGTACTGCTTCGTTGCCATGCCGACTACCTGGAAAAGTTCTGAACATCCTGATAATTCTTATAAAATATCTGGTTTCAAAATCCTGTTTTTACGAATGTTTAAAAAAACACAATTGCCGTTAGTTTCTTATCCTGAGTTATTTTATTAAACATTACTGCTCAAAGACATCACCTTGAATAGTGCACAAATTTAAATAAAATGTTAAATAATTAATTCATTTCTCAAGAAAAATTCTGATACACATGCTTATGGTTTGATTTATTATGTATGTCTAAAAAAACAAGAATTAATCAAAACAATGAAAAACTGGGCAAAAGTATTAAAGTGACCAATCGCAGTTGTAGTAAAGTTGGCAACGGAGCGTATGCTCTGCCCCGCGTATTATGAATGAAGTTGAGCTGGCAACGTCGGAAAAATAACACTGAAAACAAATAATGACGAACTTTAAAATAAAACGATTTTTCTTTTCCAATATACTTTAGTTCAAATAAATTATTTCCAAAAACATAACTTACACTTTGTACATTCATTGGTTTCATTTTCCAAAAAAAAAAAGAATAGTAATAACAAACTTGTAATCATTGCGTTCACTAATGACAATCACATTGTTGATATTTCGTATACAAACAAATTAATCATCGTCCCTGCAATTAATGTAACAAATAACTCTCGCTTAAAACAGAAAGCTTCCTACTTTTAATTTCCGGCAAAAACACGATAAAAGTAAAAAGAACCGTAACAAATACTAGTAATAAAAGTGATGGACCGCTATATTACATCTCCGAGTTAATGGATAGCTGTGCTTTATCAGCCACTTCAAAATTCCCAATCAGTTGTTTCTGCCCGTAAATAAGGAAGAAATATTCACTTTAATAAAAACATATAATGAGTATGTACTGGAATAGTACAAGGTAATTTATAGTATTAGATGGCATGTCAAATTAAATATTCTAAGTAGGAATGAATTACGCTTTGGTTCCTTGAAAATAGCTTCCAATTATGGATCTTTTGGAGATTAAGTCTTTGATTGTAGCAAGGTTTTTTCACTGAATTTCAATGGGTTGCTATGAATATCGATTCGCGAAGATGACTTTTTCATTTAATCCTACAAGCGTATGTGAACGAGACACAATAGATATTCCATTGTTATGCGATCTCATGCGACCGCTCGGGTGTTGAGGTATTAAATATGCGCCAGACAACACACCAATTGTCGTGGTTTCGAAGTAAGGAATTTTCATCCTTGTGTTATGAATACCAGACAACGATCATGACGGGGGCGTTTCTCATAAATACTTAAATTCATAATAAATATCCATGACCTAGGTACAAATGTACGTGCTCATCACACAAACATTTGCCCCTTGCGGGATTGGAACCCGGCAACGGCGGCGTAATGGTCAGGAGTGCTAATTAATAAACCAAACGCGTCGTCGCATTAAAAGTAAAAATAGGCCACCAACCTAAGTTAAGAGTTTCGGACGTGTATACTGTTTTCTTTGGCATGTGGCTATAATAACGGAGTCGTACGGACGAACAAACAGTCGCATTATCACGGCTTGTTTTTAATTGTTTGGGTAAGTGTTTTTAAATTAGACACATTAGGTGAAATTACACTTTCATGGCCTGCGTAGGGTTAGGTCGTAATTGCTACGCACATATACAGTACGGTCTGCGTTATATATAAAAGATAATAATTTTGTAGAATCTGGTACAATCAGAATGACTTTAAGGGGTTCGTTAAAATATTATGAACCCATTAGTTTTGTAAATTAAATAGATGACACATAAATAAATAGGTGTTACTAATCAACGTTAAACCTTTTTTATACGTTTTTGATTTTTCTCCTGTCTACTTAAGTAATGAAAAAATATTTTTAATAATAGTAGATTCTTCACTATGGGAATAAGTAAATGTCTTACGGCTCGGTCGCCATCGCAAAAGGATTATAATTTTGACTCCCGAGGGACGTACTTAATCTACTAGATAGGGAGGTAATAGAGAATCCTGAGTTTAGTGAGGGATTAAGCTGGCCCTAGACGAACACCTCATAACTTTATTTCCGTTGTAAATACTCTACTTTTTGCTTCTATTTGTGAGGCAATTTAAAAGATAATCTATTAAATTCATACAAAATTTCAACTGAACGCGCTGTTGAATGCACTATTAATGCAGCGAAGGTAACATTTAATATATGTATATACGATTCAGTTTAGTAACTGAAAGAAACTGCACGCCCACCCTTTTTCCAAATGGCTTGGTTAACAAATTAAAAAGATGTTACGCAACGTTTTTTACTAATCAAACCTTTTCTTTACCCTAATTAATGACATTCACACGGACAAAACATTATTTTTTAATCTAATTTAATAACGGAACACCATATTTCATCGCCACGGAAAAAAAGGCGATGAAATATGGTGTCCCGTGCTAAAAAAGCAAAATCACTAAATGTTTTTTTACTCTTTTTTATTGTTTCTTCTCGAGGCGTGGCGTGGCATCGCGATTTTCGCATTGTGACCTATTTGGTACAACCTCGCGCACACTGCTGCCACTACTGTCGCGTTTATACGAGCTCGTCCTCCAAATTCAATCTCATTACGCCACATGGGCTGCGATGGATTTTCATACAATTTTTGGCCCGTGAGCTGAGATGTGTCACTTTAAGTCAATATTATGTGACGTGTAATCAAACGATTCTGAGCAACTGTAGCGAAATCAAACTTAACTACTTGTCTTTGTAAAGGACTTCTTATCCCAAATTTTTCCTCAAAACAAATAATTTGCTAGACTATGTATCTACTTCTAAAATACATTATATTCGGACATTTCGGACATATTTCATAGCAAGAGCGCCTTTGTTTCGATGTACAAAACAAAGCAATATACACTAGCTGTCAAGTCAAGCTTTAGGTATATCCGACCTCTAATAACATTTTAATAATAAACTCGTGTGCCTCTCAGCAAAGAGAGAAAAGTCTTTGTGGGATGGTATAAGTTTTCGGTATTTTGCGTTTTTTTGTTTTTGTTTTGAGGGCATTGGAGGTTTGGATGGATTGATACACACAAGCGGCTTTTGGCTTTTTTGACAGCTTTACCAAATGGCAAATCGACGGTGCTTAATTGTAAAAAAAAAACAATTTTAACTTATCTAACACTTCACCTGGTAGAAGTGATTTTCACTAATAATAAAATAAAATATCAATTTATGAATATATATTTTAGAGCGTCAATGGCCTGATGACAATTTTTTATTCATTTGAAAGTTCCCATAATAAATAATTGACTAAGCAAGGGGTTATTAGTGACGGTAATGAAATAAAATTCACAGACATAAAATAAACTTAAAAAAACTTAACACATAAATTACAACAAACTTAACAAAAAGTTAAAAATAATAACTAAAACTAAAAAGAAACTAACCTAACCCCGAATCACGTCAGTTAAACTAGTACCAAGAAGGCTGGCGGCATTACCCCGTTCAATGGCCATGCTTATACGTTCGCCAAGGTAGCTCTCAGCCCTTATGTCACCAGTTACACTTATTCTACAGGTGGACAGCTCGGCGAACAGTTGTTTTGCCGCAGGGCCCCTGGAACCCAACGTCTCAACCCCAAAAAGCGCAAAACGCTAACAACTGTCCAAGGAAGAGTATTTCCTCTTTTTGGAAGACACCGCCGGGGCAGCCGCTGCATAATTAACTAAATGTGCATTTTTCTTTTCGAGAAATCGACATACTGAGAAGTTGTCTTTATAATGAAACTAGCGGTCCCCCGCGACTTTGTCCGCGCGTATTGAGTTTGCTCCCTCCCCTCCCGTTGCAGCGTCATGTTTTATATGCTAAAGCCTTTCTCGATAAATAAGCTATCCAACACAGACATAATTTTTCAAATCGGTCCAGCAGTTCCTGAGATAAGCGCGTTCAAACAAACAAACTCTTCAGCTTTATAATATATGGCGGTCCCCCGCGACTTCGTCCGCGCGTTTTGAGTTTGCTCCCTCCCCTCCCGTCGCAGCGTGATGTTTTATACCCTAAAGCTTTTCTCGATAAATAAGCTTTTCAAAACAGAAATATTTTTTCAAAACGGTCCAGCAGTTCCTGAGATAAGCGCGTTCAAACAAACAGACTCTTTACCTTTATAATATTACTAGCGGTCCCCCGCGACTTCGTCCGCGCGTTTTGAGTTTGCTCCCTCCCCTCCCGTCGCAGCGTCATGTTTTATATCCTAAAGCCTTTCTCGATAAATAAGCTATCCAACACAGAAATATTTTTTCAAATCGGTCCAGCAGTTCCTGAGATAAGCGCGTTCAAACAAACAAACTCTTCAGCTTTATAATATTAGTATAGATTAGCGCAAGCGCACGTTGTACTTAAGCTGCGAACATTATTTTGGTGCGGAGTTATGTTAAAACTGTGATAGCTCCTAAGATATTTATTGAAATCAAATGATATAAAGGGCAACTTGGTTCTAAATGAAATGCTCGTGATGATGAATGTATTTATTTTGATAAGAATAAATACCTGTGTGTATAATACACCTCTAAAAATAATGCATTATTTTTTTACAAATTTATTAACATAAAAAAGGTTGTAGTAAGTCAACCATAAAAGATAGACATATGCTGTCGCGGACTTTATTATAGAACTCTTAATGTTGAACAATCCTGTCATACATGATTTTTGTGTAACTTAAGCGGTTTCCGCAGCGTATGCAGCGGAAGCTCTCAAAAGGAATATCTTTCTCCCGTTTTCGCAACATTTTTCATTTCTGCTGTGGTCTTATGAGTCGTATCTTTATGTTATATAGCCTAAAGCCTTCCTCGATAAATGGACTATCCAACGTAAAAAAAAATTTTCAAATCGGGCCAGTAGTTTTTGAGATTAGCGCGTTCAAACAAACAAACAAACAAACAAACAAACAAACAAACAAACTCTTCAGCTTTATAATATTAGTATAGATTGATATTTTGGGAAGTTGACTTTCTGAGGAATCGACGCTTTGCGTCTGGTTATGACTTTGAAAAGTTATCATTTCGACCCCCTTACACTGAAACTTTAAGCATCGAAAACGCGTGACTGCATTGCGACACAAGCAATGAACAGTTTAATTTGAAATCGATGCTATCGCGCGCTGGTATAGATGCTGAAGCGCGACTGCATCGATGCTTACGCAAGTGAGTGACGATGTATTCGCTAATATACCTACCGTACAGAATTTGTAAAAGTCCAGCTTCTGCATCGCGACTAAATCCATGCATACGCGCAACAGTATCGCGACTGTTAAAAAAGTAGCACAAGTGTGAAAAGGTTGACAATTGGCGACTGCATCGATGCTGCACTACAACTGCATCGCTGCTAAAAGTAACAGTGTGCAAAACGCCAAAACGTCGACAAACTTATATTCATGTGCCTAGTCTCTGCAGCTTTGGTTCAATGGGTTTGTATATTCAAACATAATATTACATTTTATATGTAGTATAGACAGATATAGTTTACCAGAACTGATTGAAATATAAACTACACATAAACCTATATGTATAGTAAATACGTATTCTTAAACTGTAAAATAAACCGTAAGTGTTTTACCTCATATTTCAGCAATATGTGGATAGATTTTTATAAAGTTACGCTTAAAAGTTTAGTAATTATGACACCAGAAATTTTATTTAGGTACTTTGTAGCTTATTTAAGGAACAGAGACAAAAGGTGCAACCACTCCCAACATTGCGTCTCCTCTCATTTAAACTTAAATTTTGCAAATAAAATTTACTATTACAAAAGAAGTTAAATCCGGCTTCCAAAATAAAATTTACTTTAAAGTCTTAAATAAACTCTTGAAAGGACTCCATTTTAGGCCAACCATTTTTGAGTCGGTGCCATCATATTGGCCATCGCAAGCATCAGACACTCGTTTGCCTAACTAAAATGGAGTCCTTTCAAGAGTTAATTAAGACTTTTTATGGCATTTTGTTGAAGCCGGTTTTTTTTTGTAAAACTTATTCACAAACATCAAACACTAACATTAAGCATGTCTCCATTCAAAGGACCATAGAGTCTAGACTGCTTCTTTTAGACCACACAATGAGTGGAAAAAAGGCAAAAGGCAAGATTTACGCGGATTCCCGCGGCTACAAATCAAGTGAACCTGTCTGGATTTGTAAAAAAATGTTACAGTTGAATGCCGCTTTTTGCGGCTCACAATCACAATTGTTGCGTAAATTGTTAAATTAGAATAACAATAGCATTAATTTATTTTTATACAATTGTGCTTAAGACATAAAGAGCTTGAACATTAGTTAATTATTGAATCTTCAAAGTATTAAAAAAACAATTTAAATTATAGCGTACCCGATGATAAAGTATTAGTTAAAGTACCAGTTACAGTTTTTCGAAAAAATACTACTAAATTAAGCAATAGCATTGTTTTCATCCATAAACGTTGTCCTATTCATTTTAAAATACCTACTCACCACTATTTCCTGTTATTTAAATTATTATCAGTTATTTAAATCCTAGCTTCTTATTATATACTCCTTATGCCTTACTTTTCAATTAAGGAATATCTTCCAATAAAATACTATACGCCTAATTTGAAAACGTAACCTATTAGTCAGCAATCATTTGTGTAAATATCATTTTAAAAACGGTCGTTTTATACTTATTCAGTCTGATAAGTCTTACCTAGCCTTGGAAAAATCGACCCTAATTTGAAAACGTCACCTATTTATGTAATAATAATTTTTAAATCGTGTTTTACTTATCAGGACCGATTTTGCCAACGTCAGATAAGACTTATCCGATGAATTACGTATAAAACGACCCATTTTAAAAT
Source organism: Pyrausta purpuralis (assembly GCA_963924145.1). Lineage (NCBI taxonomy): Eukaryota > Metazoa > Arthropoda > Insecta > Lepidoptera > Crambidae > Pyrausta > Pyrausta purpuralis. The sequence goes on along the minus strand of OZ001648.1, from coordinate 3,794,129 downwards.
GATATTTACATAAATGATTGCTGGCAAATGGGTGACGTTTTCAAATTAGGCGCATTGTATTTTATTCAATGAACATTTATTTACTGACTCCAAACGAAGAATACCGTATCTCGTATCAGAGGTTTCCGGGCGCCGTAATCAATACTCATTTGGCCCACCTCTCCGATGGCTGATAACAGGGATCAGGGATTATCTCTAGCCGAGACTAATCCATTAACTCGGCCAGCTAAGTTTTACTTGAATAGAAGTATTAGGTAAGAAAAGTGTTTTGAGATGTGTAACTAAAGTATTCCTTGATTTTTGTTTTTATTCTGTACCATTCGTTTCTTGTGTGCAATGAATATTTATGTTGTAGGTAAATTATTAAAGATGTGATATTATAATTTTACTTGTGGCATTATAATGACACTGATTACCGTTAATTATCTGCATTACTTACAATTCAATAGGCTAGCTTCAGTGCCGTTACAATTTTACTAGACTTATACATGAAAATATTGACTAGAACAGTCAAATAAATATCTCATGAAAACAGCTAATATATGTAATAAACAGATATTTAAAAAAAACACGTTTTAAATGTTAGGCCTATTTTTTTTGCAAATGGCGACTGATAAACTTCATTGACCAATCAAATCACGCAGGTCTGGCACCACAAACTCAACTCATGATAAACCTAGATTTATTATTATATATTGCGACCTAGTGAAATTACAATAACATTGAAAAGAACCCGAGAAATTATATGAACCAGCCGTCATTGACAATAATCAGTGTAAATTTAATTTCACTATTGAAATTGTAATATCACGTGTTTGACAAAATATTATCTGCGACATTTATATCAATCTATCCCAAGTGTTGAAAAACATATAGAGATAATAAAATGTCAGAAAAGTTGATTTGACTGTAACCAAACGCCATAAAGAAATATATTTATTGAGTTTAACAGAATTGGTAATAAGCTTGATAGTGCGTATTACGCATTGTTATAAAATAGATTATTAAATAATGAACAGTGTTGATTTTGTACTAGTTTTTAGTGTAATATTTTTTCTCATGTAGATTTGAAGATTTCAAACTATGATATATACTTCAACAAGAAGGTTGTAAAATCTTTTGATCTTTATACAGTTATTTAATCATGGGTAGTATTTCTTAAACTTATGAAAGTAAGCAGATTAATACCGAACATTCTTAATAACGCAATCGTTGTTGTAAAAGAAGTGTATCAAACACGAAGCACTTCCAAACTAGATATGGCCCTTATCGTGATAGAAACAAAACAACACAAAGCAATTTACCACTAATGAAATTAAACTTCTTTTTTCTTTCCTCCTTGTAACAAAAAAGTTTTTCAATTAAATAAACTAAAGTGTTCTTCTTCAGACATTGTTTGTTCTCAAATGTTTACGTTTAATTTTACTATTTTTTTTGTACATGATTGGAACCTTTGAGAGAGCTTTCAAAATAGAAAACACTTATTACGTTTAGTTCAGGTTCTGAAGACGAAAGTTTTCAACGAGTGAGTTTCCAGTGATGACATGCAAATCCGAAACATCGTCTTATAAAGAAGCTCAAAACCACACAACGAGTGATGGAGAGGGCTATGCTCAGTTTTTCTTTACGAAATTGAATCAGAAATGAGTAGTTACTTATACAAACTAAAGGAACGGCTGTCCATTCTCATTCTCAACCAGTGTGTGATACCAGTGATGACATGCGAAAGCAAAACATCGGCCTTATTGAGAAGCTCAAAATCACAGAACGAGCGATGGAGAAGGCTATGCTCGGTGTTTCTCTACGAAATCGAATCAGAAATGATCAGTGATGAGTGATGTTCTCGTCCTCAGGGCTATGTAGCCCTGAGAATCAGTACGGTCAAGTGGCAATGAGCAGGGGACAAAACGCGAAGAACTAATAGCCGTTGGGGCAGATAAGTTCTACAGTGAAGACCCTTTGACGAAGCATGGACCAATAAATAGTAGATTTTATTCATTTATTTATCTCTAGATATCCCAGTTGAGTTGCTCTCTAAAATGCAACTTTAAGTTTAGGAAAAAATATTCAGCACCCCAACGTCACCGTAAGAAATTTTCCTCCATTTCTTACAAAGTTTTTTCATGTCCAACACCTTTTCTAAGTTAAAGAAAACTTCAACAGAAACTTTGCAGGGCTCACGATATTTCACTTGGTACGTCAAATAATTTTCTTGGTGACTCCAAAAAAGACGTCCGGTAAAAACACGGCCAAAATTCACTTTTTAGCTTTAAAATTCTACTAAAGTGACTAAAATTTTCTGTAGATACTACTTTAAAAGTTTTACACGAGTGCATTTTTGCAACTTTTATCAGCGCGCTCGAGTATTGCCGAGTTATGTGTCGTATTTAATTGTATACGAGTATTACTTAATAATTCAAAAGATACAGGGATGAATACACATTCGTTAATTAATGAATCAGTCAGTAACTGTCTTGTTTAAAACTGTTTTTTTTTTACTCTACTATAATATTACCGTGTTAGAATAGAGGAAAGCAAAGGTGATCAAAAAAATAAATTGTAGTTATTTCACGCGGTAAACATCTGATAGCACTTTTTAAAAATTTCTACTCTAGTGATTTTACGCTAAAATATGATTCTCTGGATTCTTCAATTGTTTTATTATGTACTTGGCTGCCCTCAGCCCATTTTACATTTTCTCTTTCTCCCAGTTCTTTTTGTTTGAATATAAAGCACGCTAGGTCCGCTGGTTTATCCCTTGTTATAAATCCATGGAACCTATTTAACTGTCACGGGATAATGGAAGAAATTTTCAATTCGATGTTTTCCTGCCCGGCATAGTTTACAGTTGTTTCAACTGCTTAACTTTTTTTATCGAGATTTCTTTGGCGAAGTAAAGTAGTCCTTAATCTTTGGGATCTTGATTATTTGGGATGACATATTTTTGTTTTGTGTCTGATAGTAAGGTCTTTGACTTGCACATGTGAATAGAATTACAAATTTTAGTTGGTTGTGTTGTGCAGGTAATATTTATTTTTAGTTGGGTTATGGGATGCCTACGTCAGTTATTTTATTGCTACTAATAGAATACTGTAAGCGAAGCCCACTAGCAGGATAGAAATAGAAGTATGATCTGCTATCAAATCGGACTAAAGGATCTAATGGATATTTTTTACAAAGCTGTGCTTTGTAAAAAATATCCATGAAATGATGTTGTTCATCATTGATGATGATGAACATCATCACCAAATTGATGATGTTCATCATTTCCTTTAAATTTACAGGCTTCTTTGACCATCATTGTAACATCAGAGAAACATGTCGTTTGGTATCCGAGGACCAGAATGACGAGGGCAGTTCGTGTAGTTTGTATACGAAAAGAGTTTACCGATCGAAGTTTATTTGTCGAAGAAAAAACTGTATTTGATTTCGCAGGATCACGATTTCAATGCATTTCAATTTCGTTCATGCGTTAGTTTTTTTTTGCGAGAAGATATTTTACTTTTTTTTGGGTAAACGTTTAAATTCGCAATTGAAAAATCACACAAAAAAAGTTCGATTGCCGCGAGAATCGCAGCCCAGTTATCAGCCAATAATAATACTCTGTGATTAATGAAATGAGATAAATTTAACCCATAATATCTGATGTGTTTATTTAAGTTTGAAAATGCATTGAAAAAGCGCGAAATTAGACCCTTTGAAAAAGTCGATTATTTGATTTTCACATAGCCCTAAAGTTGAAATAAGAAACCAAAAATTTGCACACGGGCGGGACTTGAACCAGCAACCTTTTGGCAGACCGGGCCAAACGCTCTAACCAATTGAGCTACCGTGCTGTCAGTCCGACTCGGCGAAATTTGTGGTTTCTTATGAAAACGTCAATTGCGTGACGCTTAGCGCCATCTAGCCGTAGCCAAGCAGTTATTCTTTACAGAATAAATTCAACTTGGAAATTGATGTCGCTTCGCTATCTAATGCTTTAGAATGTTTTTAACACTCACAGTGTCATATTTTTATATTCATAAAGATGAAGTAAGAAACCAAAAATTAAGCTAAGCTAAGCATCACGCAATTGACGTTTTCATAAGAAATTACAAATTTCGCCGAGTCGGACTGACAGCACGGTAGCTCAATTGGTAAGAGCGTTTGGCCCGGTCTGCCAAAAGGTTGCTGGTTCAAGTCCCGCCCGTGTGCAAATTTTTGGTTTCTTACTTCATCTTTATGAATATAAAAATATGACACTGTGAGTGTTAAAAAGATTCTATAGCCCTAAAGTGCTACAAAACCAGGTTAAGTGTACTCGATTTGGTTACTCATCAATGCGTTTCTTTCATTAAAGCTATCCACAGTGGCACAAATATTCTAACGTCTGTTCAATATCGTCGTAGAGAGCGTTACAGAGTATGTTCTAGAGAAGCCCTGTTAGTGAATTGCTTGCATATGGGTTCTGTTATTAAAATGAGATTGTTTACTGTTATAAGTTCATACACGTTTTACAATCATTTTATTTGCCTTAACTGCCAAAATTGATGAACAATCAAAACTACTCGTCAAGGCCTTTAATATCACACCAGAAATATGCAAATAAACGCATTTGTATTTTTACATATTTAAGGTTATGTTGTTTTTAACAGTTGCGTATTCGTGATATACTATGATGTCATGTTAGTATCTAAAACAAATTTACAAATGCTCCATACCAACGAATCAGTTACTGCAATAGTAAAGAATGTAGGTACGTTGCTTTATAGCAAAGCATTGTAATGGTAGGTATTTTTTTCCTATCTAAATCTTTTTGTTAACATATTTTCCTTATTTTTTTCTTATGGAAACGGTACAAGTTATCAGCAATGGTGCTTCTCTATCCATATTTAATACATATTACAACCAAAACTTAATCCAAAACCGAGCATGCGCCCTTAAATTTTTAAATCGGAACGCTCGGTCGAACGAAATTTTATTCATAGCGTTCGACTGGGGTGTACGAACGAAATTTTCGTTGTTACCATAAATTAACGATATGGTATCGCGCCTTATAGAGTCGTGATCATTATGGCTTCTGGCACTATTCAAATTATGAAAACGTGAATTCGAACTGAATGTGAGATTCTTTTATATTGGAGATAAAAACTTTAATGTGGAATAACTTGTTATTAAAAGGTAATTTTAATGTTGGCGCAAACGACTAGTTCTTAGCGAGCAAAAAACTGTTAGCTAAAACATACCTGACTTACCTTACTTTCACCTTGATTTCAGTGAATTTCAGGACAAAGTATATTAATACAATAATTTTGGCATAATATATGTGTTTCGGAGCTGTACTATATCATCATGTTCAAATAATATCCAATTCCAATATTATGACAAACACGCAGGTTGAATTAAATATGTATTTTTATTTAAGTGAGGTAATAAACACAAATTTAAAGACACAATAATGATAATAAATGTGTTTTTATATTAAAACTAGTGGAATCGTAATTTAAAAAAATATTATCTTACTTCGGACGGTGATGAATCTGAGAAAGTAAAAATCGATCCAGCCGCTCTTTTTTTCTATCACAAGAACCTTCTCTTGGCAATAACAAACACAACAAATAAATAATTAATGAAATCGGAACAGCCGTTCAAGTATGTCCAAGGGAAATATGGATAGATATTTAGAGAAATGAGATAACGAAGTATCTCTTCTATGTTATCTATTTTCGTCTATTTGATCATTACTATACCAGTCATGTAAAAATAATGATCGCACAAACGAAAATTTTCATATAAAATTTTGCACCCCTATTCGCCTTTTTTAACATAAAGATAGTATCTCAAACGTTTGGTGCGACTTGAAGAAAAGTGGTGGCATCGCCCTTGCCAGAGTCAAATGTGTCAACGAAAAACATAGATAGACTTTAAAAATTTAATGTATATCTATGGGTACTAATATTATAAAGCTGTAGAGCTTGTTTGTTTTCAACTAAACCGATTTAAAAATATTTGTGTTGAATAGCTTATTGATCGAGGAAGGCCTATACAATAAAATATCACGGTGCGACGAGAGGGTAGGGAGCAAACTCACAATAACGGGGATGTAGTCGCGGGGACCGCTTATAATAAATATTACTTCAAAAAGAGAGATGTTTTTTTTTTAATCTAAATAGTTACTTAGCTGTAATAACGGGCTCATGACAACCTGAAAGATATGCTAGATAAACCGGCGCTACAGACGCAGACATAATATAGAGTTCAAAAAATTCAAGGAGACAATGCAGTATTGATGATTCCTCTGCCGCTGTAGCACAATATGTTAGCAGCTTTCAAATGTCACTTACACATACGCTGTAATCGATGTTAACTTTCAGATTGTTGACATGAAATAACATTGAGCTTGATATTGATTGAGAAATATTCTTCATATTTTAATTTCCGTACGTATTCTGTGCTTACATTCGTTCACCGTACGAACCAATCGCCTAGAGATATTCGCGGAAATGTCGTCGGGAACATGTTTTGATGTAAAAATTGGATGGATGGGAAAATATCTATCGTTTCTTGTAAACGCGCAAAGGTCACAAAAATGCCTGGGCTTACAGATAATGCAATATCCATGAATTTTCCTGTACAATATGAAAACGTTAACAAATGTATTGAAAAGTGACTCTTCTTAAATAATATTGAAATTATGTAAATTAAGTCGTTGAAACCACTTAATTCCGTGGTTTAGCGGATAAGCACTCAGAATTTAAAATCGTCGCCGCTCCGAGGTGCGGGTTCGATTCCCGGTCGGTTCAATATAGAAATCAAAATTTTCTATATTGTCTCGGGTCTGGGTGTTGTGGTACCACCGTTGTGTCTGATTTTCATAACACAAGTGCATTAGCTCCTTTCTTTGGGATCAAAGCAATGTATGCGATTGGTGCAAAATATTTATATTTATATACTACAAATTTTTTAATTCATGTAACTTACCCTATTGTAGCTTCTCCAGAATGATTTGCTAATATGAGCTTACCTGAAACGGAAAGGATTAATATTAAACGGTTTTCATCAAGAATAAGGTTTTTTACAAATATTATTCTTATCTTTATAAAATAAAGATAAGAATAATATTAATTGCTTAAAATGAATCTGAATCTGAATCTTATCACATATGCATAAGTTAGAAATATTCAACATCATTGATGAATATTCTTAATCTACACAAAAAAACTGCGACTAGTGTACATAAAATTCGTAAGTACATATATTCTCAGCATCTCATCAATTTAATAGTGAACCTGATTAATTACTATGAAACAAGAAACTTTTCCGAGGGATATCGGCCCTGATTTCTAAAAGCTTTCAATATAATTAATCGGATTAAGGTGGTAGGAGGAAGATCATGTCAAAGACACTATTCTTTCTTAATACGCGGATTAGGTACAGTGGCCAGCACATCAGGCTACCCACTTTTGTTGCAAACTAGCCCTTATTTCAACTGCATAAGATACCGCAGTGTTTACCTTGGCGTGTTGTTGTCCGTATATAATTGATATCCCTTACAAATGATTAGTTCCGTTACTTATACTCAAATAATGCAAATGATGCAGACTTTATAATGACGACGCGTTCGGTGTAGTGGTTACCGCTCCTGACTACCATGCCGGCTGTCGCGGGTTCGAATCCCTCAAAGGACAAATGTTTTTATGTTAGGCATGAACATTTGAACCTTAGTCATGATTGTTAGATGTTTATGTGTATTTAACTATTTATGAGAGATGCCCCCGTCATTTCATAAGGAAGAAAATTCTCTACTACGTTACCGACAATTAGTCTGTTGTCTGGCGCATACTCATATATTATTATTTATGTTTGCACATAGTAGTAATGTAGTTTACACACAGTAGAATATTATATAGCAATCAACGTAACGAGCCCCAATAAATGTAGAACTCCAATTACGGGCTGAATTCATTCCTAGAATCGTCAAGCCAATATGAGCATCCACCGTAATCAATTAAAATACCCTTACGATTTGTTCTGCCGGATCCAATTCTTGTAATCGGTGGGACCAATTCAATAAAAAGGTCCAACCGCATGTTGGGTTTATGTCCATCATTGGTCCTTGCAGTTAGTGCTCAGAGAATGAAAAAGCGGTCGGAGCGATCGCACAGACAATTATATGAGTACATTTACGATGAAAAAGCTCTTATGTCCTAGTGTAAGAGACGTTTTTGGCGTAAATGGAGCAGTTTGTTGTGGTTGAATAACGTTTTGGAAACTGGATGTCTCCCATCTGAAATTCAGATGGTGTTTTTTTTTGTTAGACGGTCAGTTTTGGGCTATAGCCAACGTTTCCGTGGGTTTGCTTTCAGTTAATTTGTGAATTGGGATTTAGTGGTTTTCACTTGGCTTTTGATCCAGTTTTGGGTGAGGAATTGTATCTTAGAAATTCAACGAGTTTAAGTTGCGCGTTGCGTAGGCTGTTCCGACAAGTTAAATACATGTAAATTGGCTTATATTAGCATAGAAATAGAATAAGCAGAAGTTAAAAAGGCTTATATATATCATCAATATACAAATGTTTTATTGGTTTAGAATGTCTTATTTAATGGTCACACTGTTATTTGCCCATTTGTGTACAATTTTTGGTTTATCATATAACAAATGTTTTACTTTAACACAGTATTGTTTTTTTTATTCTATAAACAAGTAATCGCAACAGCTTGAATAGAAATATATAATATTATATAATACTTATCACTAAAATTAATAGGGACTTCAACAACCTATATTATGAAATAGTACCTGTTAATCAGAACCTTTCCTTGTACGACAGCTCAGAAGCTGTAACTTTTACCTTTTTTTACTCAAAAACACAAGTTTTATACACGTGCCTCCTTGAACTGAGTTTATTAGACTGTATCATCTCAGTCACGCACAGACACAACGACCCAACCGAATTTCCTCATAAAGTTGTTCCTAACTTTTGTTTATTGGCATAAATTGTCTTGACATAACAAATAAGAAAATTACATAAGTGAAACATTTTCATTGTAAAGTAAACCCTTGTCAGGCAAACTCATTGATAACGCTTGATTGTGTAATTTGAAAGTGATAATTGAATCAAAGATTCTTCTTACACGATACAAGCGATATAGCGCGAAAAACTGTTGGCTGTTGGGGCAGGAAAGTTCTAGATTGGAGACCCTTTGACCAAAACCGCAGCGTAGGTCATCCACCGACAAGATAGACAGACGACCTTTTAAAGATTGCAGGATTAAACTGGATACAGACCGCTTGTGATCGGTCGCTGTGGACAACAGTGAGGGAGGTCTTTGTTCAGCAGTTGACGTCCTTTGGCTGATAATGATGATACAAGCCCGCAACGAATACCAACGGTGCTTAAACGTCGATCTATCTACAGGTTTCTAAGCATTCAAATCATGTTTAATTTGAAACCGTCACACATTTTGTAAATGTAATGTTTAAAACAAAACATTACCTAGCCCAAAATTGGCATCGTCAAAGCATACAATTCACCTTACTTTGTTAAGTAAGTGTCGCTGTCCTTATCGCGTACCTACGAGTCATATTAAAGGTTAAAGCACATTATCAACCCCTAATGCGAACAGCCACCAACCACGCATCACCCAGGCGTCCTCTATACGGAAACACGTTACGTAAAGGGAACAGCAACGCCTCGGCATGGGATCGGCACCAGGTAGCGTGCTCGGATCGTTTTTGCTTCAACATAAAACAGTGTATCTTGAGAATGACAACTCGTTTGACAGTGTGGGTGGATATTAACAGTCATCGGGCGACTCGCTGTAAGCACGATACAACGCATGCGCTGGTTGAGAGTGGGTCCCAAGCAATGTCCCAAGTTGAACTCGATCCGAGGTAGTGACGTTATGGAGTAGATATAATGAGCGTAGAAGAACGGAGTTTCATACAAAGAATACCGAAGATCTCGAGTTAATACCGTGTTGTTTCTGTAACGGCTGGATAGATAGATGTGATATAATAACCTTAAGTATATGTCTTGAAACAAGTTATAGTAGCATTATTTATATGGAAGTTAGTTTCAACAAACTTTATTAGGCCAATTCTGGAAAACTCTACGAATGTTTATATTTCTGACTTGATTTGAACAGCATCAGTTTAGTCTTAGATAGCATTGGTATATTTGTCACATAGATCAAGCACTCTTAATTTTTGAAAACGGAGAAGTCAATTTCGTTTTCCAAGAAAATATTATTCGTGTTAGCTTGCAAATGAAAATTCTTTCAAAACATTCTCAAAATACTGTTATTACCTTATTTTCATTTCTTACAGCTCCACCAGCTGTGACTTCAATATTGAAAACATCTTAAGATGTTATTTCGTTGTCTGCCTTATTTAAGACCAATACTGTATTTTGTTACAATAACTATTAGATAAAAGTTTTTGTTGTTTGAATGTTAAAAAAAATCGCATTTCGTCTTACGTATATTGGCTAGAAATCTGAAAACTTAGCTTTTTATTATATAGCTTGCAAAAAAGTACGAGTCATATTCAAGGTGGTGCAATCGAGAATAGAATACAGGAAACATATATTTTTTTTAAAGAAAATTGTAATAAAAAAATAGTATTTTTTTCAATTTCCCTGTATCGACTCTTAACGACTTGTCTTGATTTTGGCTTGTACTGTTTTACTCCCTGTATTGAATTTTAGGGATCCGTGGACATTTGTCTGTTAAATACGGTTTTTCTTTTGTTATATAGGATGTGAAAATAAAATACGAGACAACGGGGCGTGGTTAAGAGACGAGTATAGAATAAAGGAAAATAATAAATTAAGGAAATGTTTTTTTAAATAATTTTCTTTAAAATATTTTATTTTTTATTTTTTCTGTATTTCAAACTTGATTGACAACCACCCTCTTGAATTTGACTTGTACGTTTTGTTACATCCTGTATTTTTCTTCATCTTATTTTTATACTTCAGTTTTTTTTCAAATATAATTTAGTTGAAACCCATTCACTTTCTTCACTTTTGTATTGTTTTTTAATCACACTGAGGTTTGATTCGACCAAACATAGGTTTACACACTGTAACCAACTATACGAAAGATATATTTTTTCCTCGATTTTATACTCGAAAAACTAAGAGTCGTTTTCAACGTAAAATTGTAATAGGAAATATTAAACTCGCGTACGAATGATTAAACTGTATTATTATTTAGCAAATGAATGTGGCACCGAAGCAGTATAATGCAATAGTAAAAAACCTGTTAACTTAACAATGTCGTTTTATACTGTAGTAAAGTATCGAGCTGACATAAGCTAAGAGTATATTCTAAGATGGTAAAATGGAATAGCTATATACTTTCGGATAACTGTTGATTTATTCTAAGATTAATAACATTTTTTCTCGTTTGGTCGAATACACCCAGATTAGTTGAAGCTCCATTTTCTTATTATATTTAAATATTTCGCAAATAACTAAACAGATGAGAAACAAACCATATTCAACACATAATTCATTAAATTAGTGGTTTAGTATAGCAAGTAGGCAAGAGTTGTTACGAAGCCTGTGTTTCCAAAAGTTTTAGCCATCCAACTTGAAACTCGAACGAAACTGGGCTGTCATTAAATTGAAATTACCTATTTATCCAAATGTGTCTTTAAAGTTGTTTGTGGCTCATAAAAACACATTGTGGGACCATCTACGAGGTAAAAGATGAAATAAATGATTGCACAGGATTTAATATATTTTAAAAAAATAATAAATAAGTATTTTGTTTGGCAGGTAGATAGATGCTATTTTTACTAAAAGAAACATACTTTATTAATAACAAACAAGAAAAAATAAAACTAAGACATGCTACATAAAAAAATAACTTAGTCTACCTATTCAAACGAAACCATTTCCTTGAGGCAAGGAAGCTATGATGCTGGCTGCGTTGCCGCGTTGAACTGCAACGCAATTTTACTTAACAGCAATTTAGCAGAGGGTCCCCACGGCCAACACCAAACGGCGCAAACACATAATCACTTGCAAGTGAGACGTACTGGCGACGCTTGGCGTTTTCAGCCAACTCCGCTGCTGCTCCAGCTTTAAGGGCTGATTCTCTGAGATGGGAGGGGGCCAAAGTATCGACACAAGTTGCATCCCAAACTAAGGCCCGACCCCGTTCCCAGGGAATAAGCGTGAGGCCATCGGGTCTCTTGCCATCGTCACGGACCAAACCACGTGGTTCCAACGTGGAAGGAGCATTAATGGTGGCAAGAGCTCTTCTGATGGCGTCATTAAGGGTAGCGTGACGGGCGAGACGCCCAGCGCTTTGTTGGCAACAAAGACAGTGGAGACCAAATTTGTCAACCTCCTTGCCACAGGGACACGTAAAAATTTCACATATAGGGGTGCCAAGGCAGAGACCCACACACACCCGGAAAGACTCACTATCGAAAAGAGTACCTAAATTTTTCGACGGTAAAGCATGAAGCCAGTAACCAGAATCTTTGCAAGAAACCGCCAAGAGCCTTGCTCGACTATTGTCACTGACGGAATTTTGAAGTAAAGAATTTAAGGTCTCTCTCGCAAGAGGGACATCCCAAAGTTTTTGTTGGTGACGTTCCTCTGGAATGTCTTTTCTAGGACAGAGACCTTGCCAAAACTCCTCCGCCTCTCTCACCTCAGAAAGCTGGCGACGATGCTCAAAGATTTTTCCGGCTAAAACGGAAGTGCTATATAACAAATATTATATATAGCAAATATAACTTTATTTTTCATAGTATTTGTGTGAGAAACAAAGTTATGTTTGCGGTAATTGAAAGTGTGCTGTATCTCAAAAACTACTTATTCGATCCCGTCCAAACCAATTTTTGATGAACCTCGATGTCATTTTAAAAGACCTATCCATAGATATACCACTTTTTTTCGGTTTTAGTTTCATATATGGGATCCCCCTTAAATACCATTATTTTTATTTATTTGTCTAAGACTCGAAAAGGGGTTAACAACATACATCTTCCTACTAAAAACAGCGTAATGCTTTTAGTTACAGAATAAATTGATTACAAAATAGATCGTTAATTTTAACAAGGATTTGAAATATTTGAAATCGTCCCCGTTATTGTTCTTCTAATAGTATGTTTTTTTTATATGTATAACGTCAGTAAATAAACTGATTGTGAAAAAACTTGAGGTTTCATCTCTCGCCAAACAACATAATACGATAACATCACATCTACAATCACACACACACAGCTAAATTCATTTATTTTTCCTCACAGTCGAAATGAAAAATAGTATTTGAAACTCGAGTAGAAGCAGCATTTTACTCTCGAATTGTTGGCACTCTCACTCCGTTTGAGCGCCAGAAACATCTCCTAACAGTGGAATGGGTCACTTTCTCCCCTTGTATAACAATGTACTATTGTTGTTTTAAGTAGGTATGCATTTTATTGAATTTTAAACCTATCAGTGATGTTTGGAATAATACCAAACATTATTTACCCTATAATCATTTATACGTTAAAGTGAAATTCCTATGCAAAATATCTTTGTTTTCTCGCGATCAAAACCCAATATCGCCACCCCACCCCATTTAAGGGCTCTGGGCTCAGAAATTAAGCAAGGAAGCTCTATTTTAGATTTAAGCAAACACATTTGTATGCATGACTGGTGCTATCTCCGTTCGGCGGGTCTTATACGAAACTCGAATGTTTCTCATTACAAACGTTGATGACAATATTTTAATAGTTGGAAAACACCGCTAATTTAAGAGCAATCAGCGGCGTCTACGAATCTGTAAAGAAATTCTTTATGATATATCCGCCAATTTGTTATTATGATGTTGTGTCTTTTCCATTTTCGGGACCTTGGGGTCCCGGACTTTTGGAAGGCGTACATGGGGCCGAAGGCAACACGCATGGGCCCTCAAGACAACCCTAAAATCCAAAAGCTGTGTGACACAAACCAACGATTAAACCTGTATGCATAATACAAGTGCACTCAATGTCAATCCTCGGTTTGTGTAGGGCTATTGCAAGATATGGACACAAAGATACTAATATTATGATTATTATGTTGCGTCTTTTCCATTCTCGGGGCCGGGTCCCAGACCTTTGAAGGTGTACATGAGGCCGAAGCCAACACCGCAGAGGCCCTATAAAACATTATCTAAAAGCTGTATTATTATGAGCCCATAGTTTCCCACTGCATCGCAAAGACCTCCCTACCCTCTACCACTCTCCACGATTTTGGGCAACTGCCTTCCAGTCCCTGTTAAATAAGTCCAGATCATCACGCCATTTTTTTCTGGGTCAATTGCGTGGCCGTCTTCCAAATTAGAGAATCCACTTGGTGCCCGATTTTGGCCCAGACATCATCCGATATTCAGCTTACGTGACCAATCTAGTCCCACTTAGCTGAGCAGCTTTTTGGCAGATGTCGTCGATAAGCATCTTAGAGCGTAATGTGGCGTTCTGGATTCGGTCAATCAGTTTACCCCCAGTATACTGCGTTCAGAGAGCAACTGTCAAACCTCTAGGCTGGACTTCTGAAGATCGATCAAAGACCATGTTTGGACGCCATACGTGAGGACTGGGAGAATGCCCATGTCCATGATTTAACGTTTCAGGCATAGTGGTGATTTTACTTACAATCCGCCGTTTTACTTGCAACTTCAACACCTTTTTATTGCAATATGCTTTTGCAATTGCTTACAAGTTACATAATACTTAACTCAGCAGCACCTTCACATATTTATTTGGGCGAAAATTTACGCTTGCGTTGACGCACGTTTTAGAATTATTAGGCATAAACTGTTTATCAGGTTGCGTTAAATTCATTGAGTAAAAATCACTGATAGCAGAAATTGAGCATGGTAATCAGTAAAAAGATTAAAATATAGATTTATTTTAAAAAAAATAAGTTTTCCTTCCCAGCTATATGTAACAAAATATCAACTAGTTCTTATATGACAAGAAGGATATCTAAACACAAAGCCAATGACAGAACCGAATGATTTAATTTTGTTCTACTTTTAGTAAACGACGTGTTAGTTTTGCAGCGATGAAAAGATTTAAGCATGGACGGAAATATATAGGTTGATCCTAGTGTCGTTACAGATTAAAAATATCTTCTTGCATTCAAATCATGTTTATAGAAATCAAACTGGTAGTAAATCATAAATATCACTGCTTACACAAGTACATGGTTAAGCCTTCGATACACCAATTAACTCTATCAAGTCGGAGTATACGTCAACCGTATTTTCTCGTAATACCTGAGCATTTCCACTTCGTATTAAAATCTATGCGCTTCATTCAAGGTCCATAAAACTTTAAAAATCTGCAGACCCGAAGACCTAATAGTTCCCATAAAGTGAGACTGTGAAGATGTCAGAGGCCCTATTCTAAAAGACTTATACTGTCTTGAGAGTTGTGTTATGTTAACATTTTATCTGAGTGACTGATATCAAGTTATATTTTTGTTACCGACTTCATAAAAGGAGGGAATGAATTCAATTTGTGTGATATGTATGTGATATTGTTGATCTAGAAAACTTTCAAACACGTGTGAAAAAATTAACAAGTACTGTTTGTATATTTGTATTTTTGTCCACGGATTTCTCAAAAACATGAAGTCATAGCGATATTATTATTTTTAGTTCGACTAAGTGATTTCAACATAGGGTATAGTGTAAGATTCATCAAAATCGGTCAAGAAGTTTTTGAGATATGGGTAAATAAATAAAAATCAGAAAAAAAATTGAAACAAAATTATAAACCATCTTCAACAAACCGAATAATAACCTAAAAATAACGCATTTGCCCTATATTTAGAAGAAACAAATCCATTTACAGTCGGTGCAAGATGTCAAGCTTACTTACACTAACAGTCTACACTCATCTTGCACTGACTGTAAATGAATTTGATTCTCCTACGAGAGGGCCCATAAGCGTTATTTTTTTATTTTTTTTTGCAATTGAGTTAGGATTAGTGACCATTCCGGCCATATAAGTTACGTATATCTCGAGCATATCCGGGCTTCGGCAGACATATTAAGCCGTTGGTTCCGGCTTATATCGGTTAATAAGCCTGGTCAGACGCCCTATGTGCGACTTGACAACATCTTACAGCTAGGTTGGTCGCTTGCCTTGGAAAAAAAACCCTCCATCAATCTGCACTCAGACTCAGCCCGCGTGGTGGAGTGTGCTCACACGACTCATGTTTGATGTGAGGCGTTTACCCAGCAGTGGGACCTTTACGGGCTAACCTAACTCTACTTAAACCTACCTGCTAACAGAAAGCTATCGCTATATTGATTGCAATACCAAAGTAAAAGACATGTTGCACCAAAGAAAGCAATGCGAAAGCAAAATAATTGCCAATTCGCAGTTGTGTTTGTTATGCGTAAAATTAAAATTTGCACTTGTAAGCGCTACCAGCGGTTGAATTCAATCGCTTTTAAAGTACTTATCGTGCACTTTTATTATTGACGATTGTTTTTATTTATTTATATGGTATGGGATTGCTCAAGAGCAGAGACAATTATCTAGACTATACCAGACGAGGCATAGACAGGGACGACGATAAAGCGAACTCACCCAGACAAAAGCACGTTCGCTCTTTTTTTGGGGTTGTAGACTGTTGGAAACACAGATGCAGGTAGAGAGTTCCACTCTTTTGCTGTGCGTACGTATTATGAAAGTTGATGAGAAGGGCTTTATTAGAGTCAGTGGAATAGCAAAGAGGTAGGGTGGTAATCCACAATGCGTGCCTACGTATTTTAAAGAAAAAATGCCTTGATCAAATGTCAGAATAGATATTTCAATTACTATTGGTGGGCAATTTTACATTTAATAACTCACAATCGGAAATATTAAAATTAACGACATTTTAACCATTTGCTTACTATCGATCACGCAACCTCACAAGCTCATACTATGATGCAGATGGTTAGAAATATATTTACAATACTACTTGTGTCTTCTGGAGTAAGAGCTCAGATTATCAATTTGAAGAGCAGTGGTAGTAACGGGCGTTTCTTTATGACTGCAGTGAATTGCGAGTGCTTTTAGTGGCTGAGCGTTTGTTCGTCTAGATAATAACAGTTATGGTTGAACGGTTTTTTATAATAGGTAAAGGGAAAAAAAACTCATATTACAGATATACTCAATGAAAAGTATGTAATAAAATACTTCGAAATTCTTAAAGAAGTCATACGACAATTACATTTCCTAAATTGAATTAATATCTTAAAAATTGAAATGACATAAAATTAAAATTAATGAGGTTTGAACTTTAGCCGACATTATGCTTTTGTAACTTTATTTAAAAGAGTTTAGACAAAGATTCTCAGAAAACCTTCTTTGAGAAAATAGGAACGTTCAAGCATTTCACGCAAAAAAATAATAAAGACTTACTAATCAGCTCAGCTCACGATTAACAACACGTTTTAAAAACTTTGAAAGGTAGGTTATGTTACCCTATGCTCAATAATAATTAAAGTTACGCTAAGTTACCCTATGCTCAAAGGTCGAAGCCCGTTAATCAACCGTAACGGTGACGGCACCATATCAACTCGAGGCGTTCAGTATTCTTTGTAAGAAACTCCATACTTCAATGCACATCTATCAACTTAGTAACGTCACCACCTCGGATCGAGACCATCTCGGGACCCACTCTCGATCAGCAGAGCATGCCTTGTAACGTGCTTACGGCGCGTCGCCCGCTAGTTGACGACTATCCGTCCATGTCAAAAAGCTTCTCATTCACAAGAAGAACTGTTATAAGTTGCAAGCACGCAAACACGATCCGAGACGAGGCGTTCGCTATCCGGTGCCGATCCTATCCGAGGCGTTGCTGTTCAATTTAGGTAACGTGCTTTCGTATGGTTGATGCCTGGTCGATACTGTTCCCGTGTCGGATGGGTAGATTTTCTTCAACCTGAATCTATACTAATATTATAAAGCTGAAGAGTTTGTTTGTTTGTTTGTTTGAACGCGCTAATCTCAAAAACTACTGGCCCTATTTGAAAAAATATTTTTACGTTGGATAGTCCATTTATCGAGGAAGGCTTAAGGCTATATAACATAAAGATACGACTCATAAGACCACAGCAGAAATGAAAAATGTTGCGAAAACGGGAGAAAGATATTCCTTTTCAG
Source organism: Pyrausta purpuralis (assembly GCA_963924145.1). Classification (NCBI taxonomy): domain Eukaryota; kingdom Metazoa; phylum Arthropoda; class Insecta; order Lepidoptera; family Crambidae; genus Pyrausta; species Pyrausta purpuralis. The sequence goes on along the minus strand of OZ001648.1, from coordinate 3,775,994 downwards.
AGCTTCCGCTGAATACGCTGCGGAAACCGCTTAAGTTACACAAAAATCATGTATGACAGGATTGTTCAGCATTAAGTGTTCTATAATAAAGTCCGCAACTGCATATGTCTATCTTTTATGGTTGACTTACTACAACCTTTTTTATGTTAATAAATTTGTAAACCCTCTAAAAATAATGCATTAATTTTAGAGGTGTATTATACACACAGGTATTTATTCTTATCAAAATAAATACATTCATCATCACGAACATTTCATTTAGAACCAAGTTGCCCTTTATATCATTTGATTTCAATAAATATCTTAGGAGCTATCACAGTTTTAACATAACTCCGCACCAAAATAATGTTCGCAGCTTAAGTACAACTTGCGCTTGCGTTAATATATTATAAAGCTGAAGAGTTTGTTTGTTTGAATGCGCTTATCTCAGGAACTGCTGGACCGATTTGAAAAAATATTGCTGTGTTGGATAGCTTATTTATCGAGAAAGGCTTTAAGATTTAAAACATGACGCTGCGACGGGAGAGGAGGGAGCAAACTCAAAACGCGCGGACGAAGTCGCGGGGGACCGCTAGTTCACTATGAAAGCTTTAGACAACTATATAAACAAATAATTAGTTCCTAAGCTTATTTTAATGCGAATTACTGAGTTTTTATTCTGAACTCTTAATAACTTTAAAGTATTTTTCAATCAGTTTCTTTCTACGAGTTAGTAAAAAATTACAAAATTTTGGTACGCTGAGCTTTGGGAGTTTAGTTACTAGAAAACCTTTTCCTAGGAAACCATTGGAACCGTGTGAATGAATCATCGCACCTATCAGAGTTTGTTTCGGTCATTCTAGTTAGTAGTGACATTTGATTACTTAGATGTTTTGTGGTTTGATTAATTCACCAATTCAATGACGAGTGCCTCAAAAAACAATTTAAAATATCGATTCTGAATTCAAAAGACAACTCATGTTTCAACGCTTGATTTTTCTCTTTTTCTTCACATTGCCAAAATACGAGCACAATTATAACAAATGACAGTCTGGGTGTTTAAGAAAGGAGTTCGCTCAAAAAGAAATAATCGAGAAAGAAAAAGGGACACGCCCGGTGCTGTGTAACTTCAAAGTGATTCGGCTTTGATGTGCTCGAGATAAAATTTCATATGCAAAATAAAATTAGAGGGTGGGAGTCGGGAACGCAACGCTTAGCTTACCGTGTCGCGTGTAATAAGCGTGCCAAAGAGATGGCACTGGGGATAGAATTCATGCTGTTTTTTTTCTGTTAAATAAATCGCTCGTATCGATAGCTACATTTATACAGGGTGTTGATTTCAATACGAGCGGAATTTTCAGAGGTGATTATGTACCTTGTTCTGATCATGAATCACAAAAAAAAATGAGTTCGAAAAAATATTTTTATTTTTATTAAATAATGACGGTTTTCAAAGTAGACCCTAACGATTTTTAGAGTAGGCCCCCGACACCACATCGCCACGGTAATGTTATCTAAACAGTATTCCAACTCCATACAAACGGACGAAACGCGAGCTATACCTACGCGCCTCGACTTCGGCATGCGTTCGGCATGCATACAGTCGCGACTGTGCCACAATGACGAACGGACGGTGCGTTGTTTTTTTAACAATAGTCGCGCGATTTCTTTCTCGAAAAATAAATTTAAGTACATTTTATTAAGACGAATAGAATATATTGTGCTGATTTGATTTTTAATAAAGCTTTATATGAGAATGCAGATTTTTTATACTTTAAAATTAATTAATTGAGCTTTCCATACGTCTGAGTCGTTGCGCAATTATTTTTCGGTTGCAAATTTATAAGATCGATTTGTCATTTAAACATAAAAATGTTTTTAATTAATCTAACAAGCAAAGAACAACACCCATTTTTATTGAATACTTCCTATTTAATCCACAAAATATATTATTTGTTTATATAAAAAAGTGTATTTACCATCATAAAACTAAATGTAAACACTAAAGTAGGCAATTGTAAAATGCTGGAGGCGGGCAGGCAGCCCTATCGCACGTTTAGGTACCGCGCGGCTGTAGGTATTTATTTTAAAGAGTCGGCCGAGTTACAATACTGTAGATAACATTACCGTGACATCGCGCCGGCTTGCGTGCGAACGAACGATACCTACAAAGCACAAAGGCACCGCAATCCTTTGTGTTGGCGCGTGAGCGCCGCTCAGGCTTCCCGCCGCCGCCCGCCATAGCGCCGTGCGGTGAAGTAGCGGCTATCTCTTTTTATCGCCCAGCCCGCGCTATCTCGTTCTCGCCCGTCGCTCATACCTCAGTTGTGCTAATAACATCGCATAGGCAACATGTTTTGCGAAAATGACGCAAAATTATTCTAACTGTGAACTCGTTCAAATGGTGCGATTGTATGCAATAACAGACAATAGTTTGAGTGCAGCTATAAGGATGTTTGGTGAACGTATTGTGTATACCGAAGAATCAACAAACGTTAATGACCTAAGACAGAGAATAGTCAGTGCATTCGAGTTAGTTTAACAAAATAGTTTTGTGCTGAACAGTTTAAAAAGGAACACCAGACGCCGTGCCAGACTGTGTATTGCTCAGTCTGGTGGACACTTCGATCATTTATTGAGGTTAGTGTAAATAAAAATGTACAAAAAACTAGATGTAAAGATAAATCGATGTAAATAAGTTGATTCCAAATTTTTAACTACCTACGCCAAAAATACTTTAGACTCGCGTCATTTAATAATCTTGGTACTTTTTTATTTTGAAACGGTTTAGCATAAATCTAGACAAAAGCTCAGGGTTCGATTTCCGTTTGAACTCCCGAAGTTAGTTAAAATGATATACCTACCTACATGACTTTTGCTCATTAAGTAATAATAACTAAAAAATTCATAAACCATTAAAACTTCTTTTGATTATTAAAAGATTAGCCAAGCCAATTCCCACCTGAAGGCTCAAATTGTGTTAAAGTTACAGTACAGTGCAGATGACTTTAGTTAGCCTAGATTAAGATTCAATTCGTAGTAGTAATTTAGAGTTTGAGGTTCCATAGATTCTCGATTGATTGCTCAAATTAATGAAAAACAGTGCGATCGATACCCAGTGCGCCATTAATTGATTCAAATTTAAGTGTTTCGGGTTAAAGTTTCAGAATTTCTGATGGATTGCCCAATTTCAGTGAGTTTTATCAAGATTAGGTAATTTAATTTGTTACAGATGAGTTTTAGGTATGTTTGTCGGTCCTAAGCCCGATTAAAGTAGGAAGGGAAATTTGGAATCAACTATTCCAAACACGTGAAATCGCTTATTCTTAAAGTCGGTAAAAATAGCAACATACACACTCGGGCATAACGTACCCGGCAGATAAAGATAAATCAGCACTGACCGCTAGTTAGTACCTACTTGTCGCGTGCTACGCGATTCGCGCCCGCTACGATTACAGTGTAAACATAATGCAGTGTCTGACGCCACAACGCAGTAAGGGTTTCATAAAAAATAATCGCTTAAAATTTCAGTTTAATTATTTTGTAATATTTGGTTCCACATACCTGTTCTATATGGGATCATACATTGTTTTTATAAATACCGCTCGGATTGAAATCAACACCCTGTATATTTTTAACGTTTTTTTTACTTTATTAGTATAATAGCTTTGAATTGTTTTAGTTAACTTAGGGGGTGGCCTATGTTTATCAATGGACGTCCATTATAATGATGATGTGATCTTATTTGATTGTACTCTGTTTTGTTTCCCAAGCTAAAAAGACACAGAACTTAAAGAGTTCTCCTAGGCATCAAGTGAATTATTTGTGAAATAGACTAGATTTCGATTTTTATGCATGTGTGTGACATTTTTATTTTACTTTAAAGTCGATCTTCTTCTAACGACGCCTAATGGTATTATTGACGTTGCTAGTGGTTACAGAGAAGTTCATTTCGACCTTAGACTCGTCCTGCCTCGACCCCGTTTCGTAGTTATTATGATATTCGGGGTCAAGACAAATCCAACAAAATACAAATCATGAAAATCAGTCCCGGGTGAAATGATTTTTTGACTGACTGATTTTCGAGTTATAAGAAGTGTTACTAACATGACACATGCCAGCCCTAGCAGGGGCCTACCACTGCCTCGGAACTCGGCGAAATTCGGTCACGAGTTTGCGTCAAAGTGAAAACTTGATGAGTAATGCCCTCTTGCGGCCGCATACGGAATGAGTGAGTAACTTTATAGACAGAAGCTGATGTATAGGCACTTAACAAGACAATGTGCCGACTTTATTGTATTGAGTCCATATTATTTTGCCTTACCAACTTAACTTTTGTTAAACCAGTGTACTTTATTAATTATTTTTAGTACTAACCGAACAAATATAAGATGATTATAAAGTTTGTCCTGAGAAAAAAATACTAACACACTAAGTTTCACCCTCTTTCACTTCATTCCATTTGGAACATATTGTGCCCGCGACTTCGTCCACGCGTTTTGAGTTTGCTCCCTCCCTTCCCGTCGCAGCGTTATAATATGTTTTAGAGCCTAAAGCCTTCCTCGATAAACAAGCTATCAAACATTTTTTTATCGATTTAGCAGTTCCTTAGATTAGCGTCGACCGACAAGATGGACTGCAGACCTTGTAAAGATCAATCTGGATGCAGACTGCTTGTGATCAGTTGCTGTGGTAAACTGTAAGGAGGCCTACGTTGAGCAGTGAATGTGCTTTGGCTGATAATGATAATGATATGAAAAGTATGAAATTCTACCGACTCCAATTCCGCATTCCTTAACAATATATTTTTCCCAAAGACCTGAAAATCACCATGTTTTTGTTTAAAAATAATAATATTATTCTCAGAAACGTTTTCAGTTCATTGGTTCAATACTTGATAAAAATGACAGCAGTGGATAAACCTACGTTATTCCATAAATATTCAAAAATATCAAACGGTAAGGTAAAATATCTTACATTCCCTTCTACTGACAGATTGACGAGGTAAAAGATATAGGGTTAGTCATGGGACAAGTTCTTGTATCGATAATTATGAATTATTCAACGTGCAATTAACTTAAAAATCAACACTTTCGCATGCGGCAATTTCGCGGTGGCAAAGATGCCAAAAAATTCGAGTTTCTAGTTCCGAATACCACATGTGAATGCGTTGATGTACTAATGGCGTTTGTCAGTAGATCAATAGTTATGCATTGAAAACGGTGTGATTGTTTGGAATATAAGGAATGTACACGGCGCTTAGTTAAAAAATGATTAGGTAACTTCTATAGATGTGCCGATGCCAGGTAAATTTTCGTGCCATAGGAAGGAATACTTAAACAACACAGCTTAAACAGACGGTAAATTTGGCAATGTTAATGACGATTGCAAAATTTATCATCTTTGTATTAAAATATCAACCATAAATATTCACATTTCAATTGAATAATAAAAAAAGTTTCCTTATTATCCCGTATTGCTTTATTTAACTTAAGCAATGTTGCTTTCATACTTACACGGGAATGTTTCTTGGAACATTTCCGAAGACATTCCCGATGTGCGGCACATCAATATATAGTGACCTCCTGATGGATAAATTTAACAAAGAACTTTGAATAGTGTGCAAGCGTATGAAGTTTCAAAGAGTCTATCGATAAAACAAACATCGTCTCTCTCCCAACACTACGTCAAAGTAACTGTGTATTTATTAACTTTTTATATGGGCGCACGTTTTACTAGCTTTCAAGGTTCGACTAGTGATGATAAATGACCTTTCAAGACGCAAAAAATATCGGTGGATTGAGTGCTATATTATTTACTTGATATGCGTTAATTTCTGACTTTTTCTCATCATTGAAGAAAAAATATCTGTCTGTTTTCAGAATCTAAAGAAGGTATTGTCTTTTGTTTGTGAATTGTTTAAATTGCAAATTAAACATGAATTTCAATTTGATATCTAATCTACTTTATATTTAAAAATTAACTATTTATAACCGCAAAGCTCAAAGTTTTCGCCACTCTAAAATAAAAATACAGTTAGAGTGTGCAATACGTACGCCTTGTCGTCGATAAGTTTTATTATTAAACAAGAAAGCAAAGTCTTGTGTGTTATCATAAGTTGTTTTATATATAATTCCCTATACGGAACTGTATTGAGAGTCTTATTTGTTCTTTAACAGGTTTTTACCTTAACACAAGAGTTTAAAACACACTAGATAACAGCAGACGTTGCAACACTGCTAATGCTAAAGTTTTTCTATTCAGTTTCCATCTCAGGCTCAGCCAGCTATACCCAAACTGCGGCTCGCGGGCCCATCGAACCTGACTTAGAAATCTTGGTATGAAGACAAAATAGGGATCTATGTTACATTTCAATCAAGGGGGGAAGGAAGGTTTTCGTGTTGCGGCTTGGAGTGTTACTCCTCAATCGTCTCTGTGGCTCTTATGAAAAAAAGATTGAGTAACTGAGTAATACTGCTCTAAACTAAGCGCTATACTAAAGCGTAGTCTAAAGTTATTAGTTGCTCGGAAGTGCTTACATAAGAGCAAGTATGACTTCCTTACACTATTCTTGGTTACTGTAAACTTCCACTGTCGACTTGAGTTTATGTCGACTATGTTTAACATTATTTGAATTTTTATTTATTTATTTATTAAAGGCTCTTTGGTAGGTTCTGTAACAGAAAATACTTTTACGTTCTCTTATGTTATAGATTAGCTTAGATCATCATCGTCATTGTCAGCCAAAGGACGTTAACTGCTGAACATAGGCCTCCCCGGTTTCCCTGAGCAGCCTAACACAAACGGTGTGCACCCAGTTTGATGCTGCGATCTTTACAAGGTCGTATTACGATCTTGTCAGTGGACGTCCATCGCTGCGTCTTTAGTCGAAGGGTCTCCAATCTAAAACTTTTCTGCCCTAACGGTCATGTGTTCTTTGCGCTATGTGCCCTGCCCATTGCCACTAAAGCTAACAAATGCTCATGGGCTATGTACCTTACCTTAGTTTTTAAAGTCTAACATTTCATAGCTAGACGCTTCCAAAATGGTAAAATGGGCGTCCCCCCCCCCCCATCTAACTTCTAAACTAAGCGAGTGTAAATTTTGAAAAATATATATAAAGTAGATCTTAAAAACGAAAAATCTTTCAACGAAAATTGGTTCGGAAGGAATCGAACGAGAAGTTTTTGAGATATAGCACATTTTCAACAACCGCAAACATAACTTTGTACTTCATACAAACACTATGAAAAACAAAGTTATATTTGCTGTCAACAAAATATTGAGGATTTTACTAAGTGGAAGTAAGTGGATTCCCACATTCAGTTGAAGTTGGCACGGAACCCTCAGTGCGCGAGTCCGACTCGCACTTGGCCGGTTTTTTTGAAATTTGATCCCGACGTTTCGAACGTTTTACAGCATTCGTGGTCACGGGTAGACTAAGATGTTATTTGTCATTTAAAGAATTTTGAACAAAATAAACTACCGTCACTCAATAATATTAATTAACGTTCCTATCCTCGCAGAAAAAGCTAACTGTGTCTTGTAATCTTGCAGTGAGCAAGCTTGGGTTCTCGCAAACACTGGATCCTATGCTGGTGGAATTTTCCAACAATCTTCTTTGTTGAAATTCGGATGTTCTCTTATTTTTATAGTGCTATATAACTTACGCGTGGAACGAAGCGACGTTCTTTTGACAGTACTTTAAAAATGTAATAAATTCGCAAAAAATAAATTCGTAAATTAGAGTTTCGATGAGTAGCATTTGGGTAAACTTCAGAAACAAGTAGCCTGCTATAGTGTGAAGAAGCCTTTACAACGGTTGTTTCGGTGTGGAGAGCGGAAACCGCTTACAATCAATTGCCTGACGCGGACGTTTAGAATCGCTTCCGCACGTATAAACACGTTTTTAATTCAGATCAGCTTCAATCAGCTAAGGCTTGGTTAAAAGCGGAATATATTTTTTAAAGTGTTTGTATTCAAAAAGACTATTTGCAAACGCATTATGACTACTTGTAAGCAATTAACATCACAAGTTAATTGTTTTATTTAACACGCTTAATTTTAAACAAATTGATAACTTCGTCCTTATTGCAATCGGTTATAAAGAGCTCAAATGAAGATCATTTTGTTTTAATTCCATACCTACTATTTTTAAATAGCTCAAATAACCTACTATAAACATTGCAACAATATTCTGATTCGCGAATTAAATGTTAAAAATAAACCATTTCGATATAATTCAAAATTGTGCGACAATTTCGTAGAAATTTGAGTTTTGAGAGAAGCCAACACACAATTTTCTACAAAATCGTTTAGGTACAATGTTGCCTTTAGGTAAAAAAGAGAGAAGCATAATTGTAAAACTGTAATTGCCAACGCTGCAGAGTTGAAACCGCACGAAAAATCGCTTCAACCCGCACAAAACCGTTTTTAATTCAGCTCAACTCCAGACGGCTGTGGCTTGATCACGGGCGGTAGAATCAGAAAAAAATTACCACCTTTATGGTTATCACAGCCGTTACACGAAAATAATTAGGTATTACGTATGTACGTATTACTTAGGTATTAAATGTTGCAGCAAAACATTTCAAATAAGAAATTCAATCGAAAGCATGTATTTTTTTAACCATATTCTAAAGACCATGGAATGTCTTAAAAGAGACTGCAGCAATCAAAACGATAGTTTTAAACAGCTCCACTCCATCTACTGAGCGGAGCGTGCCTATCTGCCTGAATGTAATATTGCGCTTTTTATAACAAAAAGTTAGTTATATATGTTATGGAACAGGTGATTAATGCGGGCATTATTTATAATGTCCGAGCATTATGAATAATGTCTAGCTTTATCATCCATCTTATCTTCATTATTAATCACATTGCACGGTCATTATTATCACGGTCATTGTAGCAATCTATATGATAGTTGGGCAATTTGATAATATGCTATGCAATTCGATATATGTGTATTGTTTTCAATTTAAATGTTCTATTTTACTTATATTTTCATTTATTTTTTATTAAGAGAAGATGCTTATTATGCCATAAGATGAGTATGATTGCTTAAACATTAGTTTATTTTATGTTTTATAATAATAAGTCATTTCTATAAAACAAAGATAAGTTGTGTAATTTTTGTTATAAATTTAATTATATTTTATGTTATATTTTTAATATGACTTTGCTTAAGTTTAAATGGAAAAACTAGTGGATTTTTAAGGTAGAAGTCCTTCCTAATTAATCCAAATAATGAGTCTGATTTTTAAGTGGTTTTATATTTAGTTTATTTTAAGTTAAATGACTATAAGAATAAAAAGTAGTAATTTAATATGTTTGTATTACTCTGCCCATAAGGTGATGGGCAATATGTATAGTGACCGGTCAATTTGATTATTTGAATAATTATTATCAAATTGCACTCTCACATTAGGTATTTTTGTATTATGTATACTGCTCAATTAATCACTTGGTCCATAACATATATAATGTACTAAAGTACAGTTAAAGTACAGTTACCATGAGTTTATGGCGGTTCTACTCGCTAGCGACAACGTGAAAAAAATTGTGTAGAAAATTTTAACTCTACAAGTGACCGCTAAAGGCGCTTTGCAATTTTCACTCGTCGCTAGCTAATAAAACCGCCGTTATCTCATGGTAACGGTTCTGTTCTCAATTAGAACTAAGACATATTTATCGTTTGTAACCAAACCGCGTCCGTACCGAAAACGGAACACGGATCTCTCTTGCCACCGCAAAACAAACAAAGATAACCGCATTTGAAATTCAAATGTGACACAATGTTCCATACTACTTATTTCCAGTAAGGACATATTTTGAACTCCATATGCCTTCTATTATCTGGTTGTCGGTTAAAGAACGGTGTGGGAATTCTGTCCGTGCAGTTCTTTGAGAATTCGAAATGTATTGTGTTTACGTTCAGGTGTTGGTGTTACACAAACTGTGTTGTTCGGATGTGATCGATGAGGGTGTTGTAGTATATAAGGCTTCTTGTTAATATTGGGTAGTGTTTTTTTTTTAAATGTGATGTTATATTATGTAATTCAAGAGATAAAACGTATTTCGGTATTTTTATCCTTGGCTAATTAGTTAAATAAAAATTAAGAAAGTTTATTATTTGTATAATAAAATAACAGCATATTTTTACCTTCTTTTCCTTTTTATAAATTAAACTTATAATCTTTCGCTTTATTCATTTATTTTTATTCTGAAGTTAGATTTAATTGTTTAAATTCAATTGTACATTAATGTAGTACATATGTACTTTATTTTTTCTACTCACATCCAGTTTCACATGACTATGAAAGCAGCAATGAAAGATAAATCCGCGCGTTCTCGCCCTATCTTTCCCCGCAGATTCTCACCTCGACTCCACTTGTATAATTTCAGAATTCAGACGTTGCATAATTAACTGATCTCTTTGTGCAGGATTCTGAAAGAATTTTACACGGTACGATTTTCTTGTTTGTCAAAAACGATCAGGTTTGAAATACATATTTCATTGGTACTAAATTATTATAAAGCTAAGTTTATCCAACAAGATGAAATAAGAAACCAATAATTTGCGCACGGGCGGGACAAAAAATTATTTTTGGTTTCTTATTTCATCTTCATGAGTATAAAATATGACACTAAAGGAGTTAAAAACATTCTAAACCACTGAAGAGTTTATTTAAGTTATGAAAAATAAGATAGCTAAGATATTTCACAAAGTTTTGTTTACCACCGAGCTATGTAAAGTCCGTATTTTTTCTACTCTAATAATGTAAACAATCTTTTCATAACTTTTAAAATAATGTCAGTGGATAAAATTAATTAATTAACTATTTGCTTTATAAAGATCTAACTTTTAAACGATGTAAATGAATGAATTACCTATCTAAGTTGTGAGTTTTATGTTTACCTTATTTCAAAATTACTCTTTTGTAAAAAAGGTATGTAAAGATTGATTAAAAAATTTGACTTGCAAAGACGAACGGACTTTATGTCTTAATACCCTTCATGCCATTTTGAATGCCGCTTATTGACATGGCATTCAGCATACACAGGTTTTCGGCCGCTTAAATCACAAAATATCGTATGATCTTAAAGTAAATAAATAATAAATATTCGCCAGACAACACACCAATTGTCGTGGTTTCGATATAAGGATTTTTCTTACTAATGTTACGAATACCAGGCAACAATTATTACTGGGGCGTCTTCCATAAATACTTAAATACATATAAACATCCATGACTTGGTGCCAATGTTCGTGCACATCATACAAACATTTGCACCGTGCAGATTTCAAACCCGCGACGGCCAGCGTGATAGTCAGGAGCGCTAACCAACACACCGTCGTATAAGTACTTCGTTCAGTGTAAAGCCTCTCACAGAACTCGCCAACGGAAACCACATTGCTCGGTTTAGGCGCAACTCGTCTCATCGAGTTAAGGGAATCCTAAATTATTATTATTATGCGATGGCGCTGAGCTGAGCGGCACTTTTACCAAACAAGAAAACCGCATCTGAAATTCAAATGCCGCTATTCCCCGCTTTGATGCGAAGGGGCAATTTGACAGAATAAGTTTGTAAGTTTTTTCTTTACAGACGTACTAATTTGTTTCGTCTGGCTCTTTTGAGATTGGATTGTATTTTGTTGTAGTTGAGGTCAAATTATTTCAAAGTCAAATTAGGTCAAAGATTTTGGAGTTAAAAGTTCTGATGGTTAAGAATGTTTTTAACACTCAATGTCATATGTTATATTCTTCAAGATTTTTAATTTCTTATTTCATGTTTTTTTAAAACAAATTCGATAAGATAATAAGATTTTCATTATATACTCGTAGTTGTGAGCCTCTTTAATTTCATATTTTGAATTAATTTTAAGAACATTCAATATTGCTTTTATTATTTTTACGAGATTGTTAATATTTAATTGACTGGAATATAGCTATAATATATATATATATAATATAAGTTAATTTATAGTTAGTTAGTTTATTTATAGTTAGTTGTTAAGCGTTTGTTGTCCCATATCACATACATTGTTGTTGTTAATAGTAAGAAAGTTTACAATTTGCTACACAATATAACAGTGCTGTAAAATGAAGACATCAGGAAGTGACTCGTTCCGTATAATATTTTTATAGGATGCAGTTTTAGTGGTCTCCGTTTTATTGCACTGTCACACACGTATTCCGGTTTCATAACAAAACCGACATAAAGAAATCTGAATATGTCATAAATTATTATGACGAAACAAGACTATGATATATCTACTTGTAAATAAGGTCAGATTAATAAAAATTTGGCAGGTTTTACACCCTATGCACACTGTGACTTTTAGCAGCAGTGCAGTCACGATGCAGTATTGATGCAGTCGCAAAATGTAAACTTTTACACGCTTGCGCTACTTTTAGCATCGATGCAGGAGCTGGACATTGACAATTTATTTACTGTGCATTGGCTTCTACATCGATGCTACCGCGCGACTGCATTGATGCTAAAAGTCGCAGTGTGTAAGGGGTTTTAATGTTACTTAATAACAAATTACAATAATTAAGTGTGAAAATCTGTATGACATCAAGTCCAGGCGTGATCCTCACCCTTTAGGGTGTTGGATATGGTTTTTTTTGTGGAGAAGAGAGAGATGAGAAGGTAAACTGTTATCAAATATATATATGTCTTTGCCACCGTGGACCAACTCGTTACGCTTGCGCCACATTCTAGGGGTTTCAATATTATAAAAATTTGCTAACACAAAGAATCTTAACTACATACCAATATGAGAAGGTAGTGACAATCCCTGAAATTGGAGGACGGGTATCTATCAGAACACAGATTTTTTTGATATCGAATTTCATTTCACAGAAAAGTATTCAATGAATGTTAATATCTTTTTTTCTTGATTAATCGAATAGTTAATAATCGTCGTTTTATAACATCGAATAACAGTTCACCAAAAAAATGATTCGCAACTGTTTTGTTAAGCAGAATAACGATATATCAAACTAATGTTTCATATAATTATTAAGTTATCGATATAACCTTTCATAAAAACTTGTTTCATAACATACGCATGCAAGTAAAAAGGCATACATGCATGCATTAGTGCATGCAAGTAAGCAAGCAGGCATGCATACAAGCAGCATGCATTAGGATTTCCTCGTCTCCGGCGCTGCGGGAATAGCAGCCTCGTCGCCCTTGCGTAACAAGGCACAGTCACCCACGCTCGCCCGGGTGCCTACACCTTGTTACAGCGGGCGGAGGCTGCTCTCCCTACGCGCCTCCGGATTTTGAATTACACTCTAGTATCGGGCAGACTAGTACCACGGCGAGGAGACTACGGCGAGTCGGGATTAACGCACTTTATTTATTAGATCAATATTTATATCAGTTATGCTTTAAATTGTCTATTAATAAAGTATGCAATATTATATTAGTAACGAATTCGTTTGGAAATACGGACTTTAGTGAAGTAAAATTCGATGTTTCAAGAATTCTGCATATTGAAACTTACGTGGACATAAAATTATGGGTAACAAAATAGAAAGCTAACGTTACTTCGATAAAATAAGTAATTTATGAAAAAAAGTAACGATGAAGTAAGTTCGTAGATACTAAGCATTCGACCAAATGAAATTGTGATGTAACAAGATCCTAGAATGTGTTGCATATTATTTTGAAACATCTGCGAATCGTTTTATGGGGAATGAAAATCGATGAAGAAAATTGCGATCAAGTGATGGGTTCCCTTGGAGGACTCATGATAAATTAACCTTTAAGTGCGCCTTCACATAAGAGCGACGGCGCTGTTGTCATTTATGTATGAAATTATCAGCAGCGCGGCTGTCGCACGACCGACGGGCTGCTAAAGTCGTCTAATTTTGAAAGCGCTCTAATCGACATAAAAGACCACAGTAGCTCCCGATTAGCCTGATCAGGAGATTTGGAACTAGTGATAATAATAAAACTCTAGCTTTTATTTTACAAAAATGGGCTCACAGGAATTTATACTAATATTTTAGAACTAAAGAGTTTGTTTGTTTGTTTGAACACGCTAATCTCAGAAACTACAAAAACGATTTGAAAAAATATATTTACGTTAGATAGCTCATTTATCGAGGAAGGCTCTAAGCTATATAGCATCAAGATAAGTTCAGCACCGCAACGAAAAATGTTGCAAAACGGGGGGAAAATATTCCTATTGATAACCTCCGCTGCGTACTCTGCGTAAATCGTATAAGTGACACAAAAATCATATATATTAATTCAAAAATCATATGATAATGCTGCATTAACAGTTTTACAATTAAGTCCGTAACAACATAATAATATGTCTTTGTTATATGGTTTACTTACTAAAACCTTTTTTATGTTAATCAATTTGTTAAAAAAAATGCGCTATCTTCGAAGATGTTGTATACACACGGGTATTGATTCTTATCAAAATAAATACGTTCATCACCATACAAGCATTTTATTTTGAACGAAGTTGCCCTTTACATCATTTGATTTCAATAAATATATAAGAATAGAAACTATCACAGTTTCAAAATAACTCTAACTCGTATAAGCAAGCCTTAAGTGTTTTGGTAAGTTACTAAATCTAGAGGGTTAAGGCCGGGTACTCCTGAAAAAGACGTTTTAGAAAAAAAAAAACAGGGAATCTTGAAGCCAGTAAGTCTAACTTAGTAAATCTAGGGGCTTGAACGGCTGACAGAGACCATCGAAGGCCATCGATTTCTGATAAAAACAAATGGGCTGACATGATTTCTGTACAGTTGACGAATGGGAACAAAAAATCTGCAGAAAAGGCCGCATACGCGACATTGATCATGGACGGGACGGGAAGTTTTGAAAATGTAGTTTCATACAAAATATACGTACGTATTCCACATGTCACGGAGTCGTTTCGGTGTGGAAGCGTTCATTCCCCATCTTGTTTACGTCCCGTCTGAGGTTATATTTCGTCCCGTATCCGTTTAGTCATCTTTGTTAATTTGTTTCGCTTTCTAACTTATCCGAATCTTGTTTTCTCAAAATCTAATTTGTTTTATACTATTCACTGAACTTATTGAAAAACCGGCCAAGAACGAGTCGGATTTGCACACTAAGGGTTCTAGTTATAGAATTAGAACTATGAATTAGTGAATTAGAGATCTATTTACTCCACTTAGCCAAAATACCACAATATTTTGTTGACAGTAAGTAATAATATTAATTTTTAACCAAAAACACAGTTTACAAAATGAAATATTATATGACATAGGTAACATTGTAAATATAATAACAACTACCTAACTCGCGAAGCTCGTCGTGACAGCAAATATAACTTTGTTATTCATAGTGTTTGTATGAATAACAAAGTTATGTTTGCGGTTGTTGAAAATGTGCTATATCTAAAAAACTGCTGGTTCGATCCGGTCCAAATCAATTTTCGTTGAAAGTGTTTGTTAAGACCTACATTATATACATATATTTGAAATAATTTAGACTCGCTTTTTAAGAAATAAGATAGGGGGGGGGGGGGGGGGGGCACTTACCACATTGGAATAGTTTATCTATTGTTGCGAACATCATCTTATCTCAGCGCGCGGGCGCAAGAGGGGAGCGCCAGCGGAAAGCCCCGAGCACCGACGACATCGCACGAGCACAAGCACAAGCGCGCGCAGCGAACGTTCTGGACTCGCCTTCAGGAAGCCACCGTCGCCGGTCATATTTATTGTCGCGTATTTGAATTAATTTGTTATAACGAGGGCGAGAATTACAGCACCTATTATTTGATACAGTCCGCTTTTAATTTGCTATCGATAGGACCCTAACATCTATCAAACTATGGTTTTAGGAACCTCTATGTCATTTTACAAGACCTATCTATAGATGTGGGCTGTCTATGCATAGGTTTGAATAAAAAAAATATCGGTTACAGATTCATGTATGGAAGCCCCCCTTTAACATAATTTTGATGCTTATAGTTACTGAATAAAACGGCTGTGACATACGGACGGACAAACGGACAGACAGATAGATAGATAGACAGACAGACAGACAGACTTGACGAAACTATAAGGGTTCCGTTTTTTGCCATTCGGCTACGGAACCCTAATAGTCACGTATTTACTCAGAATTACAAAATCTGACTTCAAATAACAAAAGGTATAGATATTGTAACAATTGTTAACATTCAACTGGGTATCGATTTTAGTTCTAGGCACTTACAAATTAAAGAGGTAACCGAGAAACCTAGAACTGTCAATTACAGATTGTTGTTGAATTAATCTACTCCATCGGCAGAGCGAAGATACGAGGGTCAAACTGAAAGTTCTTAGAACTGGCCACTTATAAACAATATAATAAAAAAATATTCTAAAATTTGAAAATAGAACTCTTTGCCAATATTACTGAGTATATATTTCATTCATTTGTCATTTGTTTTACGATTTGGCGGCAAATTGAAAATTGTCTGTGTCACGTCAACGTGAATTTAACACGAGAAAATTTTCGTGCAATGATTTTTTATGACTTTCGATGTCATTTAAGTCAACAAGAAAGTTATGATAGACTACGATTGGCCTTTCACGATGAAGCCCCATCTCGTGCGACTGTTTACAACTGGTTTAATGAGTTTAAACGTGGTCTCACTAATCTCACTGATGATGTACGTGAGGGACGGCCTTCTACGGCGACGACTGAAAATAACATCTGTGTTGTGCGGCGTATGATAGAGACTGACAAAAGAGTGACCTATCAGCAGATTCGGACAAGCTTAGGCATCGGTATGAGTCAAGTGCACAAAATCCTCCACGAACATTTAGCGGTCAGGAAGCTTTGCGCCCGGTGGATACCTCATAATTTGACTAAGGCTCAAAAACTCCATCGTGTGGATTGGTGCCGTAAAATGATTGAAAGATTTAACGGAGGTGACTCAAATGCTGTGTTCGACATACTAACAGGTGACGAAAGCTGGATTTACTGTTATGATCCTGAAACCAAAAGACAATCTGCTCAGTGGGTGTTTCCTTTCGAGGAGTTGCCAACTAAAGTGAAGAGAGATCGAAGTGCGGGAAAAAAAATGGTGGCCTCGTTCTTTGGAAGGATAGGTCATTTCGCAACAATTGTGTTAGAGGATCAAAAAACAGTTTCTGCAGAATGGTACACTACCAATTGTTTGCCACTTGTCTTGGAAAAAGTTCGAGAGAAACGACCTCGCAGTAGAATCCTCCTTCACCACGACAACGCCTCGTCGCACACCGCCAAGCGAACGATCGACTATTTGGCGACATCAAACGTTGAATTACTGGGTCACCCGCCGTATAGCCCCGACCTCGCGCCTTGTGATTTTTATTTATTTCCAAAAATTAAAGAAAAACTTAAAGGAAAGCGGTTTATGAATGCTGAAGAAGCGGTGGCTGCGTATCGCGATGCCATTGAAGAGACCCCTAAGGACGAGTGGGCAAAGTGCTTTTCCCAGTGGTTCCATCGCATGCAGCGGTGTATTGACGTCAATGGACAATATTTTGAAAAGATATAATAAAACTAATAACTGGCTAATGTAATCAGTTTTTAATTTTCTAAGAACTTTCAGTTTGACCCTCGTATAAGCGATTGTTGATGACGCTGAACGATTTTCTTTCTTAACTTTGGGTAGTAAGATACGTATTAAGGTTTTGTTCGGCACGATACTTTCGTAGTAGAGATGCTTAATCTATGAGGAACAAGACTTTATTAATCTTTGTACGAGCTTTTAATCATTTTCATTTCATTTCATTTATTTCCGATAAAATACTGGTACAGACTTACATAGCTAACAATATTAAGTAGTATTACATAGTAAGTACAGTAATAACAAAAAAATATGGTACATAGAGTGGAATATTAAAAGAGGCTCGCGTCTACGATACACACTTCACTTATTCTCTTTATAACAATAGTTGTTAAGTATTGAGTAAGTATAAATCGATATAGGTATAGTCGACCTCCGTGGTGTAGTGGCTAAGCACGCTGGGTTCGATGCTCCGATGTCCCGGGTTCGATTCCCGGTCGGGTCAATATGGAAATCAAAATTTTCTACATTGTCTCGGGTCTGGGTGTTGTGGTACCACCGTTGTGTCTGTTTCCCAGAACACAAGTGCATGGGCTACTTACTTTGGGATCAGAGTAATATATGTGATTGGTGTCCAATACAGGCTTAAAACATGTATTTTCCGGTTCCCAGATAAAGTATTCAATACCTTCCGTGCTAGTCAAGACTGTGTTACGGCAACTTGTACTGACTGTCTTAATGCCGTTATCATGAGTTTACGGTGGTATTACTCGCTAGGGCGATGATGTAAAAAGTATATGGAAAATTTAAGTTCTGAAAGTGACCGCTAGAGGCGCTGTGAAATTTTTATTAGACTTTTTACGTCGTCGCTAGCGAGTGATACCGTCATCAACTCATGGAAACGGTACTGGTCTGCTTTTGAAATATGTCTTTGATTTGTAGTGACCTGAGGAATTTCAGTATTAACCTCATTTGGGGATAAATATACTCGAAATACTCACCGATTAAAAGGTCGCCGGCGGTCGCATAAACAAAAGCATAACAAAAGACTGTTGATAAACACATCCGTAAGGAATAAGCAACGGACTAAAACTGTATATTTATCTTTTAGGTATATAAAAAAAGACACTACAATGATTTAGATTTGAAACTAAGCAGCTGTTAGTTGATTACAATATTTGGGAATTCTTGGACAATAATAATTTAACGAGGGCATCAAGAATAATCACACATGCTACGTGACGATATCAATGTTGCTCATTGCTCTCTCAAAAATAGTGATGACGTCACGTAGCTTACGCGTTAAAAAGAAAGCACTTGCAAAATTCAACAGGCTCGCCAATATGTCAGTAGCTGAATAGTGTAGGCATTAGCGTAGGACACAGGGTTCGATTATTGTCTGGCACAATTGCTTTTTACAAGTGCAATTTATGTTATTAAGTTCGTATTGTGTCACAACAAAACTATAAAATTAAAAAAAAAAATATGTATTTTTCTGTAACAGCTGTGTATTTTGACGTTTCTTAATCATTGACGTCTGTCATTTTTTACTTAGAAGAGAAAGAGATATTTTATTTAGTTTTTATTCCGTGTCTTACGAGAATAGAGCCCATTGATTGCCACCATGATCGCAGACTACTAATTTCACTGCATAACACAATGTCTGATTAGACAGGCATTCGCATAAGACTTAGACATTCAATCGCTTCATTAAATCAGTCGTTTAATTGCTTCAACATCAAAGAGTCCAGTTTGCTTCGTTAGGTTCTAGAGAATAGATAGTCCTTAATTGAAATCGGGTCAGAGAAATACCTATTTTGAGATATATAGTCCAGTGAATTGAGAAGGCTAGGTGATCTAACTATTAATGCTTGTTTTAGAATATTGCAGGCTTTACTTTGTTTCAGAATAAAGACAAGATTGTAACTAAACTTTAGCATAGGAATTATTTATTACTATAATATTTTTAATTAGGACAACAGGCCCAGCCGAAGTGTTTTTAACACTCACTCACAGAATAACACATTATTTCTCCAAAGAATTTGTCATGAAAGAAATGTACTTATCTATAGGGTTTTATATTCTAATGTAAACATTACAATTTAGGATGTTTTTATTATTTTTTTACAATATCGATCAAAGTTGTAAAAATGTATAACGTTCTGTTTTCTCACCTATCGTTAACAACCTTGTTTTTCTTTTCCTAAAGACTTTCAAGTGTTAATTTCACAATGTAAGTTGTATAATAAGAAAATACCGAACATTGATCGAAGCAGAGCAACCAACTGAATGAACCAAGTGCAAAAACACAGCACAAAAGTTGAATACAGCTCATTAGTCCATCCAGTGCTTTTTAACTCACACGACAACAAGGTATCTGTGTCACTAATCAGGTTAGGTCCTTCGTTCCGGAGCAGGTGCAACGCTAATCGGGTTACGAGTGCATCTGAGTGCACAACCGTACGAATGTAGGTAATTTGTAATGACCTCTTTACATACACGACCGTTGTCAGCAAATACTGGCCATTTTGAGCTCTGGGGAGATTGCATTAGAGAACATACCTAATGAATAAAAACGATATTTTAATTTGCGTAGATACGTATATAGCGTGTTGCCTGTAATAGAAGCTAACATCTTTATCAATGATTTTATTGAGTATACGTAATAACATTGGCCTGGTCATAATCATCATCATCATTATCAGCAAAAGGACGTCCACTGCTGAACATAGGCCCCCTCACGGCTTTCCACAGCGACCGATCACTAGCGGTTTGCATCCAATTTGTATTCTGCGATCTTTACAAGGTCATTTGTCTATCTTGTCGGTGGATGTTCTATGCTGCGTCTTTGGTCAAAGGATCTCTAATCTAGAACTTATCTGCCCCAACGGCCATCAGTTCTTCGCGCTATGTGCTCTGCTCATTGACACTTGAGTTTACTAATTCTCAAGGCTATGTCCGTTACCTTAGTTCTTTTGCGTATCTCCTCATTTCTGATTCGATCCTGTAGAGAAACACCCATCTTAGCCCTCTCCATCGTTCGTTGTGTGATTTTGAACTTCTTTATAAGGCCCATAGTTAGAGACCATGTTTTGGATCCGTATGTCATCACTGGTAACATACACTGGTTGATGACCTGGTTATAGTTCTCTTAAATGCTTAAACTCATAGATATAGTAATCCAAAGTTATAATACCTAATCAATGTACATCAAAATATCTAACTCGTTGTAGTAAGTGACAACGTCAAGTTCTATGACTGGACACATTTGTTTGCAATACATTGCTGGTTTGGATTATTTTTTATAGAAAATAACAATAAATTAAAACTATTTAGAATTGATTACTGGTTACTCAAAGTGCTTTTATTTTAAATTCTGCTCTTTTACAGGCCACGCCCTGTATGTTTCGTCTTTCTCGATACTTATTTGTGTTTATTTTTAATTCATTGAAATGCCACACGTAACATCTCGTAACAAGAGGTGGGCAATTGATTTTATGCGGTTGTAGGTATTTGAATTTCTACCATATCTATTTCAAATTGTATTATGTATAGTATTTTTAATAGTATTTATAACTCTTTACTGCAAATCATAAAAAGTCAGTTTAAATTAACAAATTTAATTAAAAAAGTTTGATTTAGCTTTTAAAATTTTGAACCCTATTTTAATTACTCCGTTCTGTTCTTTTAGTAGATTTTTTTATTGTTGTATGAATAACTTAATTTGATTTCGATATATTAATAAAACTTTTTGGACATATACCTAGTTCCTCGCGTAAATTTCGTCTCGGTCGCAAACAACATTTCCACGGCTGTTAGAAGGTCAAACTTGACTGGCACTGACGCCAGGTTTGTAACATAATATCCATTACAAAAGCCTGAGAAGTGGCAATTTTCATATCGTCTAGACTGGTGTACATTTTGCTATTATCTTGGGACCGGTAAAGTAAGCAGACTTGTGCGTTATTGTTTATACTTGATGAACGATAATGAACTGTTAATAGCTATTAATAATCTTTGGATTTGTGTAAGTAAACTCAGGCAAACGAATGAGAAATATGCAACATAGATAATTAGGGTGTAAAAACAGTACGAGCCGAATTCAAGGTGCTTGTCAACCGAGTTATGATTAATAATAAAAAAATGAAAGAAAAGAAAAAGCATTTTTTTTGTATTCATGTCTCGAATCGCACCATTTTGAATTTGGCTCGTAGTTTTTTATATCTTGTTTAAGAAAGAATAAAATATTCACGGATCCCTAAAGTTCCATACATAGTAAAAGTACGATTCAAATTTCGAGGTTTGGTGAAGAGCCGACTCTAGTATAGAGAAAATTTTTAAAAATTATTGTTTTTTTTGTTAAATATACTTTTTTTGTGTATCTCATTTATTCACTTTGCATTATAGAAACGTTTTATGTATTTAAGTGTGTCCTTTAACAATTGGAATGGGATATACAATATTAGCACGGACAAATTCGTAGGGAATTGCTGAAAAATAATAGCCCGCGTCTTGTCTCGCCACATTGCAGTCTGAATTCAGTAAAAGTTAAAGCTGAGCTCTTGGCGCCAGTGATAAGGCCGCTTTGTCGGCGTGTCGTGGCGCGGGAAGCTCTGTGCCCCATGACTATAGTTCGCCTCGGAAATAAAGAGTTAAATTGCTAAAATTGTAAGATAACAATGCATTGCGTAATGTATTCGGAAAATGTAAGTATATAAACATAAAGGTTGATTGACGACCTCCATGGTGTAGTGCTTAGCTCGCTGGGTTTCAAGACGTTGCCGCTCCGAGGTCCCGGGTTCAATTCCCGGTCGGGTCATTGTAGAAATCATTATTTTCTATATTGTCTCGGGTCTGGGTGTTGTGGTACCACCGTTGTGTCGGATTTCCATAACAGAAGTGCATTGGCTACTTACTGTGAGATCAGAGCAATGTATGTGATTGGTGTCCAATATTAAACATATGATTTTCGGTATAGCTTTGAAATCGATGCATACTCGTACAAGACACAAAACAAACCACATTGAAGGATCCCGGGTTAAGAATTATGTTTTTAGCAATCAAAAGACTTTTTTGAATTAGCTTTTTCTTAATTGTATGATATATTTCTGTAATATTTAAACCGTTTTAATTTTAACTAAGCTGTGTAATGTTGTAATATTCTTCACTCCAATACTCATGATATATACTCAACTAAAATCTGCAGCAATTCTACATATCCCACTTTTCTAGTGAAAGAGTCTTTCCCAATGTAAGACGTTTCGATTTAGCATTAATTCAAAACATTGAACAAAGATGTTTGAATGCAATTCAACAATATTATCGCAGCCGTTTTTTTTTACAAGTACAAGTATCTTTGTGCTCTCAAATTGTTAGTATAGTTATTACTTACCAAAATAGGTTAATAATTGTTTTCTCAAGAAGTGAACGGTTGTAATTATTTATGAGATTTTAAGTTTTTAAACTCAGTATACCTACTATTTACGCAATCTTATAATACATCAATATTCCCGGCTGACTGTAGATAGTCTTGTTAGTCTATCGCTCGAAGGAGCTGTGGCGGCTTTAATTAAGCTGCACAGCTTTAATAATGTTCTCAAGGAAGTAATAACAACAAGTCTTAAGCTACTTTTAAGATCTGACCTAATAACGAAGTTGAAACTAGCAAACATTTTATTACGCCTTATAATTTCTCATTAGAAAATTTTATCATGTCGCCTAAGGCAATCTTCAAGATTGATTGCTACTATACAGTTAATATTTGAAGCCAGAAAAACTCAGTCTATATTTTTGACTATACATTGCTTGACAGTGAAGCAAAAAACACGAAGAACTACTTTTGTAAGACGCGGAATTATATAGAACCACTACTCACCACTGGATGCGGGTTAACACGCTACTATTGGTTTTCCCATGTACGACATGGAACCGTATATAGTACCTCCATGCACCGCTAGGTGGCATTAGCTGTACATTGACTCGCGGAACCTATTGCTGTTTTCGGATCCTTATAAACTCGATTATCTTGCTACGCGAAGCTATAGAATGATCTAAACATCCAAATTTCAACAGAGAAAATAATTGGAAAATGCCACCAGCATGTGATCCAGTGCTAGCGAGTACCAAAGCCAGACCACTCTCTGCAAGATTTCAAGACACAGTTAGCACTTTCTACTTGGATAGAAACGTTAATTAATATTATCGAGTGACGTTAGTGTATTTTTTGAAAACTCCGTAAATGAAAAATAATATCTTAGTCTACCTGTGACCTCGAAGGCTGTATAAAGTGTTCGAAATGTCAAAATGAAAATTTAATGAATTCGCGATATTTAGTATTGAGAAACACGTCAAACTGTAATTTTGAGAGCTGTGGATTTTGCGGTAATAATAAAATAAAATAAAAAAATAAAGAAAAGTACATCTGTAAAATAGTGTTTCATTTCGATGAGTAATATTCGCGTTTACTTCAGACACAAGTACGGTTTTGTTTATATTTTTTTCAGATTACTTTCTTTTCTTATTATGCCTTAACTACTGTAACGCTCAACTTAAAAATATAAACTTTTATATGAGATAGAGTAAAGCTAGGTAACTATATTTCGAACAACATATTACGACGTTCACAGTCCTAAATTCAGCTGATATTGAACTAATCTCTACTTATCTTGCTTATTAATTATGCAAAATACATAATGTTGAAGCAGCGGAACTTCCTTTAGAGATTAGCTTAACAGAAGTTTGTATGAACACACATACAGCTACATTAATACTGTCATCAAAGCTTATTACATGCTTATGAGTGGATAATCTTAACGTATGAAGTAAGCTTTAAGAGAGTGGTTGATAAGTACATCACACGATATTACATCAATTTGATAATCACATTAAGTACCAAAGAGCTTTTTGAGAGAAGGTGTACACAAATTGGTATTAATAACCTTTGGCAGATTTTTATTAGTTATAAATCATTGAAAATATGGTTAGTAATGTTTTTAGCACTTACAGTGTCATAATTTTCGTTTCTTATTTCATCTTCTAGAATATTAAATATGACTCTGTGAGTGTTAAAACATTCCAAATCATTGGATTGAATTTATTCTGTAATGAATATCTACTTGGCTCACTGCTGTTGTAAAACAGTTGGGGTATATAGCGCAGACGTCACGCGTAACCAGAAATTTTGCACGATCGGACCTACAGCACGGAAGCTCAACTGGAAGAGCGTTTGGCCCGGTTAGCCAGAAAGTTGCAGGTTCGAGTCCCGCCCGTACGCAATTTATGGTTTCTAATTTTATCTTTATCGAAAATATGTATTATTATTAGCCAAAGTACGTACACTGCTGAACAAGTGCCTAACTTAATGTTTTCCACTGAGACCGGTTGCAAGCGGTCTGCATCTAGTGTGATTCTGCAATCTTTTTCACCTGTCCATCTTCTCGGTGGACGTCCTACGCTGCGTTTTTGGTCGAAGGGTCACCAATCTAGAACTTTCCTACACCAACGGTCATCAGTTGATAGTCATCAGAGTCGTCAGTATATGCTCTGCTCATTGCTACAAATTACGTACATAGAATTTATTTATTTAATTAATCTTTATTTAAGTTAAAGGAAACTCAACAGCTTTTTATACTTACATATATTTGTGACAGTTAAACTTAATTATAGAATCACCAGGGAGTTTCACGGCAAATATACAAGTTCTGTAGGTATAGCAGATACAGAAAAAAAAAGTACTTTTAAATTATATTAACATTTTTAAATTATATTATCTTAAAACAGGTTATAAAATAACATTTTTATAGAAGGCGTCCCCAAATTTCAGAAAAGAAACCTGTGTTAATGATATAATACTTCTTTCAAACAAATTAATGTAAATAAATTTAACCTGGACCGAATAAAGTATACTTAAAATCAAATTATCTAAATATTTTTTAAGTTCAGTTATTCCGTACGAGGCTTTGTTTAGCAGATCTACTTTTAAATAAAATATTCCTACTGGAGTTGTGAGTTAAATACACAGCTCCAACATAAAGATAGAGCCAGTTTAAAGCTTTGAAACTTTGAATAACATTAACATTGCAATTTATTACAGCCGGCCAAGCAATTTCATAGCCAGTTTGAACCGGCCAGGGATTTTATTTAACTTCGCAATTAAGTAATTAACTCAGTTCATATTCGCTGGAAACCGCCGTCTGATTCATCCCGTTCTAGAGTTCCGCAGTCAGTGAGACACCGTTGCAGTAAAGAACTCACTTGCTATGTATCGATCTGACACTTGACTTAAAAGGAACACCTATGTTAGCTACTTTAAATTAGGAGGAGGTAGTCTGTTCTGTCTTTCTGTCATTCAATCAGACGTAAATACATGTCAACATTAAGATACTAGTACAATCGGACTCGCGCACTGAGGGTTCCGTGCCAACTTTAACTGAATTTGGGAATCCACTTACTTCCACTTAGTAAAATCCAAAATATTTTGTTGACAGCAAATATAACTTTGTTTTTCATAGTATTTGTATGAAGTACAAAGTTATGTTTGCGGTTGTTGAAAATGTGCTATATCTCAAAAAGTTCTCGTTCGATTCCGTCCAAACCAATTTTCGTTGAAAGTATTTGTTAGGATCTACATTATATTTTTTTTTCAAAATTTACCCTCGCTTAGTTTAGAAGTTAGATGGGGGGGCCGCCCATTTTACCAATTTGGAAGCGTCTAGCTATGAAACGTTAGACTTTAAAAGAAAATGGTTTCAGGAACCTCGGTGTCATTTCAAAAGACCTATCTATAGATACCCCACACGTATAGGTTTGGCTAAAAAAATTTTTTTTGGTTTTAGTTTCATGTATGGTTTTTTTTTTTTTTTGTATAAGAATCGTAAAGCGGTTAACGGGATACATACTTCTACTAAATTTCAACAGTGTGATGCTTATAGTTACAGAATAAAATGGCTGTGACATACGGACGGACAGACAGACAGACAGACAGACAGACTTGACAAAACTATAAGGGTTCCGTTTTTTGCCATTCGGCTACGGAACCCTAAAAAAGTAAAAACCGACTTCAAAACCAAAATGCACTAAAAAGTCTTAAATAAACTCTTCATCATTAAAAGGAAAGGAACCCGTTTTAGGCAAACAATTTCTTTTTGGAGTCGGTGCTGTGATAGTTGACGCTTGATGGTCAAAGTGATGGTCGGTTTTTGCTTTTTTTTAAAGTTTACTTATTTCTTCATTTTTAGTGATTACATAAGAGGTGGGGGAGCTGCACCTCATGATTTCATTTTTTTAAGAAGCTACAAATTACCTATCATAAGTTCCGTCATTATAATTACTGAACTCCTAAGCGTTAAGGAGTTCCACTATCAGCTTAGCCCCACAAGATGTTGACTATTAGACGTAACAACACGTCAACATTAAGATTCGAGTAAAGAAACAATATACGTGCCTTTAAAATTTGAGGGTTTCCCTCGATTACACCAAGATTCTATCATGAGATCCCAAAATGGAAAAAATGGGACCAACTAGAAGATACACCCTCTAAGTATGTGAAAAAAAAATTCGGTTCGGTCGACAAACGACTGAGATATGAGGTAACAAACATACATAAAAAAAACGGATTCGAATTGATAACCTCCTCCTTTTTTGAAGTCGGTTAAAAACACTAAATGTGCCTTTCAAATTTGAGCGTTTCCCTCGATTACACCAAGACCTCATCATCTGATCCCCATTTGGAACAACTAGAATACAAACCCTCTAAGTACCCACAAATGATTGAAATATGAGGTTAATACATGCAAAAAATAAAATACGATCGAATTGATAACCTAATATTTACGTTTGCCAGTATTAACGACTAGCAGTCCCCCGAGACTTCGTCCGCGCGTTTTGAGTTTGCTCCCTCCCCTCCCGTCGCAGCGTGATGTTTTATATCCTAAAGCCTTTCTCGATAAATAAGCTATCCAAAACAGAAATATTTTTTCAAATCGGTCCAGCAGTTCCTGAGATAAGCGCGTTCAAACCAACAAACTCTTCAGCTTTATAATATAAATAGCGGTCCCCCGCGACTTCGTCCGCGCGTTTTGAGCTTGCTCCCTCCCCTCCCGTCGCAGCGTCATGTTTTATATCCTTAAGCCTTTCTCGATAAATAAGCTATCCAACACAGAAATATTTTTTCAAATCGTATCGATAATACACCTCTAAAAAAAATGCATTATTTTTAGGGTTCCGTAGCCGAATGGCAAAAAACGGAACCCTTATAGTTTCGTCAAGTCTGTCTGTCTGTCTGTCTGTCTGTCTGTCTGTCTGTCTGTCTGTCTGTCTGTCTGTCCGTCCGTATGTCACACCCATTTTATTCTGTAACTATAAGCATTACACAATTGAAATTTGGTAGGAAGATGTATCTTATTAACCGCTTACCGATTCTCATACAAAAAATAAAAAAAATGACAGTTAAGGGGCGGCTCTCATACATGAAACTAAAACCAAAAAAAAATTTTTTTGTCAAACCTATGCGTGTGGGGTGTCTATAGATAGGTCTTTTAAAATAACATAGAGGTTTCTAAAACCATTTTTTTTTAAAGTCAAACGTTTCATAGCTAGACGCTTCCAAAGTGGTAAAATGGGCGTCCCCCCCCATCTAATTTCTAAACCAAGCAAGTGTAAATTTTGAAAAAAATATGTGATGTAGATCTTAATAAATACTTTCAACGAAAATTGGTTCGGACGGGATCGAACCAGTAGTTTTTGAGATATAGCACATTTTCAACAACCGCAAACATAACTTTGTACTTCATACAAACACTATGAAAAACAAAGTTATGTTTGTAGTCAACAAAATAGAAGTAAATGGATTCCCTAATTCAGTTAAAGTTGGCACGGAACCCTCAGTGCGCGAGTCCGACTCGCACTTGGCCAGTTTTTTTACAAATTTATTAACATAAAAAAGGTTGTAATAAGTCAACCATAAAAGATAGACATATGCTGTCGCGGACTTTATTTTAGAACTCTTAATGCTGAACAATTCTGTCATACATGATTTTTGTGTAACTTAACCCAGATATTCCGGAAAAAATATGTCTTAGATACATAAGGTACTATGAGCCAAATAGGACCAAAACTTGTTTATTTTAAATAAGATATTACATAGTTTTAGAATATTTTCAAAAGATCATATTTATAATAAATGGGTTGGTAAATGTATTAAGAACAAATTGTTAATTTTTTGAACTTACTTTATATGGAAACACACGTAAAAGTGATAAATACTCAGCTCCTTGATAAAACTACATGTCATTTATAATAACTAAGCTGGGTCTTTTAAGGAACAGTAGTAATATCTGGGTTAAGCGGTTTCCGCAGCGTATGCAGCGGAAGCTCTCAAAAGGAATATCGTTCTCCCGTTTTCGCAACATTTTTCATTTCTGCTGTGGTCTTATGAGTCGTATTTTTATTTTATATAGCCTAAAGCCTTCCTCGATAAATGGACTATCCAACGTAAAAATAATTTTTCAAATCGGGCCAGTAGTTTTTGAGATTAGCGCGTTCAAACAAACAAACAAACTCTTCAGCTTTATAATATTAGTATAGATTAGCGCAAGCGCACGTCTTACTTAAGCTGCGAACATTATTTTGATGCGGAGTTATGTTAAAACTGTGATAGCTCCTAAGATATTTATTGAATTTAAATGATATACAGGGCAACTTTGTTCTAAATGAAATGCTCGTGATGATAAATGTATTTATTTTGATAAGAATAAATACCTGTGTGTATAATACACCTCTAAAAATAATGCATTATTTTTTTACAAATTTATTAACATAAAAAAGGTTGTAGTAAGTCAACCATAAAAGATAGACATATGCTGTCGCGAACTTTATTATAGAACTCTTAATGCTGAACAATCCTGTCATACATGATTTTTGTGTAACTTAAGCTGTTTTCGCAGCGTACGCAGCGGAAGCTCTCAAAAGGAATATCTTTCTCCCGTTTTCGCAACATTTTTCATTGCTGCTGTGGTCTTATGCGTTGTATCTTTATGTTATATAGCCTAAAGCCTTCCTCGATAAATGGACTATCCAACGTAAAAATATTTTTTTAAATCGGGCCAGTAGTTTCTGAGATAAGCGCGTTAAAACAAACAAACAAACAAACAAACTCTTCAGCTTTATAATATTACACGCGGTCCCCCGCGACTTTGTCCGCGCGTTTTGAGTTTGCTTCCTCCCCTCCCGTCGCAGCGTCCCCTCCCGTCGCAGCGTGATGTTTTATATCCTAAAGCCTTTCTCAATAAATAAGCTATATATTTTTTAGTGAGAAGAACACAGAAATATTTTTCAAATCGGTTCAGCAGTTCCTGAGATAAGCGCGTTTAAACCAACAAACTCTTCAGCTTTATAATATAATTGATTAGCGCAAGCGCACGTTGTACTTAAGCTGCGAACATTATTTTGGTGCGGAGTTATGTTAAAACTGTGATAGCTCCTAAGATATTTATTGGAATCAAATGATATGAATGTATTTATTTTGATAAGAATAAATACCTCTGTGTATAATACACCTCTTAAAATGATGCATTATTTTTTTTACAAATTTATTAACATAAAAAAGGTTGTAGTAAGTCAACCATAAAAGATAGACATATGCTGTCGCGGACTTTATTATAGAACTCTTAATGCTGAACAATCCTGTCATACATGATTTTTGTGTAACTTAAGCGGTTTCCGCAGCGTATGCAGCGGAAGCTCTCAAAAGGAATATCTTTGTCCCGTTTTCGCAACATTTTTCATTTCTGCTGTGATCTTATGAGTCGTATCTTTATGTTATATAGCCTAAAGCCTTCCT
Organism: Pyrausta purpuralis; assembly: GCA_963924145.1. Classification (NCBI taxonomy): domain Eukaryota; kingdom Metazoa; phylum Arthropoda; class Insecta; order Lepidoptera; family Crambidae; genus Pyrausta; species Pyrausta purpuralis. Next base: position 3,745,629 of record OZ001648.1, on the reverse strand, counting down.
CGATAAATGGACTATCCAACGTAAAAATAATTTTTCAAATCGGGCCAGTAGTTTTTGAGATTAGCGCGTTCAAACAAACAAACAAACAAACAAACTCTTCAGCTTTATAATATTAGTATAGATTCGCAAAGTAACCATTCTGTTGTATCACTAAAAAACATAAGTTAAATCAGGCATGTCTTCCAATCTAAATAAAACTCTTTAAGATACCTACATTTTTCGAGACAATCTTACCAGTAGTCGCAAACAAACAAACAAACAAACTCTTCAGCTTTATAATATTAGTATAGATTAGTATAGATTTAAAAGTTTGAAGATATTCTTGAAACAAAAATATAAAATATATAAAACTGATAGGTAGAATGTTTTGAAAAAACATTTTCCTTCATTAATTCAATACTTTTAATGTTATTTTTATTCGAAATGAGTGTGCTCTTAAGACAACTCTGTTGGCTAAACTTGATTGGGTTCTGAGAAACTTGTTTGCCTTGATTGATTGAATCTAGTTCACCTTATAAAAAAAGGAATTGTTTGCCTAAAACGGATTCCTTTCCTTTCAATGGTGAAGAGTTTATTTAAGACTTTTTAGTGCATTTTGGTTTTGAAGTCGGTTTTTACTTTTTTTAAAGTTTATTTTATTTCTTCATTTTTAGTGATTACATAAGAGGGGGAGGAGGAGTTGCACCTTATGATTCTATTTTTTAAGAAGCTACAAATTACCTATCATAAGTTCCGTCATTATAATTACTGAACTCCTGAGCGTTAAGGAGTTCCACCATCAGCTCAGCCCCACAAGATGTTGACTATCAGACGTAACAACACGTCAACATTAAGATTCTAGTAAAGAAACACTGTACGTGCCTTTAAAATTTGAGGGTTTCCCTCGATTACACCAAGATCCCATCATCAGATCCCAAAATGAAAAAATGGGACCAACTAGAAGGTACACCCTCTAAGTAGGCGAAAAAATTTTTCGATTCGGTCGACAAACAACTGAGATATGAGGTAGCATACATACAAAAAAAAATAAAAATAAAAAAAAACATACAGACGAATTGATAACATCCTCCTTTTTTGAAGTCGGTTAAAAATGAAACATAAATTCAATATTATATTTTGGAGTGGTTCCGTACTGCATTGCCGTATCGCACTTGACCGGTTTTTCAATCTTCTGAACCAGATGCTAACACGTAAAAAAATACACAGCGGGTCAAAAAAAGTAATAGCAAAAACGTGAAATTTACCGAATCTATTAAAATCCTTTAAACACTGAGCATTTTTTCAATTTTAATATACCTGGAGAACAGATACAAATGATAAGATATTTTTGTTGCAACACAACGCGTTATGAAAACAGGCACTGGACTGTAAAAAAAACAACCTGTTTGTACTGGGAGTAAAATCGTAGTATACATTGACTCAGTAAGTTTATTTATACGGATCCATCCTTAATGATAATATTTGATAACTAGCACTTGACTTAAAATGTTATGTTATGTAACAAAAAAAAGTAAATTACACCCATAGAGCCAAAAAGAAACAGTATTTTATTAAATTATTTTTTTTATTCTTAGTCAAAACTTTAATGATTGGGTAAGATTAAAGCTGTCTAAATATTTTTATCGTTAAAGGTGTTGTCAGAAATGTATTTTTCTGTGTCTCTGAGTGGTATTAAAAGAATTGTATTTTTAATGCAAAAAACAACAAGTTTCGTCATCATACCTGATAAACGGCAAGTAACGCTTTTTCATAGTTAACTTATACGTAGACTTGTTAAAAAAAAACTATTTTACAACGTGGAATCGTAAAAGACACTTAGATATACCTCACCCAAACTAACTCAGGGATAATTTATGATGACAAATAACAACAGAAGAAACCCAGTCCCAAAGAGAAAGGATCCGACGTGAGGTCACTCCGCATTTGAAATCCTAGTGTCTGTATCAAATGTTTCCTACTTTGCAATTTATTTTCAGTGAAGTATGTGTCATGTACCGTTACATGATTACCATGCTATAGGTGGGAATATTAAAGAAAAACGCTTAAATAGCGGGCAAACGCAATGTTACATGATAATATTTATCGACTTTTTATTTCCCTTAAATTTCCGGCAATTTGGGCTTACCAGCAATCTATACTGTGGCACATCTATACTGTGGTGTCATTTAGAAGTCCTAGCACGAGTCCAGATTTTCATAAATTTTAATACGGTGGAAGCAAAAATCTCACGTGGTCACATTTTAAGTTGGGACTAGTTCTTAACACTGCGGAGATGGAAAAATCTTAATGTATAATGTGGCATTGAGAAAAACTTACTTTATAATAAGAGGTTCGTTATGTAGAAATTAAAAAAATATTGGGATCTCCTAACTGACTGTAAATCAGCATCATGCTTGTATTTTTTCGTTTTTAAAATATAATAATTCTGTCTAACAATGGGCATCAGCACTGGCTCCGTATTGAACCATTGAATAATCAGGGTGATGTTTTGGTCAGTGACATCCAACACAAGGATTATGGTACTAGTTATGATTATTAAAAAAAAAACTTTAAATTATGCATATTTTATAAAAGAAAACTTCTTCACAACGTTTAAAAAAAAATCAAAACGAACTCAGAAAATGGCTCAGGAGTGAGTTTTGTCTCGCTCGCTAATATTGCAAAAATAAGTTAATTGTTTGACCCCCGTGGTGTAGTGGCAAAGCACGCTGGTTTCAAGGCGTCGCCGCTCCGAGGTCCCGGGTTCGATTCCCGGTCGGGTCAATACAGAAATCAAATTTTTCTATATTGTCTCTGGTCTGGGTGTTTGGGTACCACTGTTGAGTCTGATTTCCATAACACAAGTGCATTAGCTACTTACTTTGGGATCAGAGCAATGTATGTGATTGGTGTCCAATAGTTTTTAATTTTGTGAGGTATTCTCCGACGGAAAAAATATTTTATGTGTTTCTTTTTGGAATCAGTATCGTTTGTACAATCACCCCTAAGTCAGGCGGCACTGACCAAAACTACAACCTGTAAATTTGGTTCCGTCATTCACTTTTGTAAAAGTTACTGACACATTACTGGTTTTTCTTTGTTATCATGTCCGACGATTTAAAATAGCCTTCTGATAAAAAGCAAAAAAGACTTAATTAAATTTCAAAGCTGGTTTTATTTCATCTACATCCATTTAAAAACCATGTAATTCGTATTCAGCGAATATTCGTGTATTTAAACTACGCTCAAACTAAATTGCTTACATACACCGAGACAGGGTAACCAAGTAATCGTTAGTAAAAATAGTTTCTGAGAAAAAAGGAATACCAAATGCTTAAAGTTTGCTAGAATAAAAGTATTAAAAAAAACTTATTTAGACGGAGATCGCGTAATGTGCCGAGATAGCAATGTGTCCCAGGCGCGATTACTCTTGCATGGACTTTCTTTTAGTCAACTTTCCTCTATTTATCAAAATAGTTACTATTTATCTGATATTTTGAAACCATAGGGTACGCAAGGAATAAAACTAAAATATAAACTCAAAGTGAACAAAAATATGAGGTTTTCAATTCAACCGCGTTTCAATAAATGAATTATCTGTCATGAATTCATAGATACGAATTCGCCGAAGCGACACAAAATAACCTAATCATAAACTTTTTTTCCCACCAAAGTTGTCGTGACCTCCATCGCTACGCCATCCGTCCAAGCTGATAAAACTGCGCAAATGAGTTTTGGCGAATCATTATAATTTCGCCGCTCAAAGTCCGAGCTGTCCCATTAAAAGTTGGTCGTGTGGTTACACAGTGGTGCATACCCCTGTATCTCTCTCGGTATGAAATTTAAATGCCCGAAATCCACGTTTATAATTCACTGTGCGGTGTATGTGTGATGTGATCCAATATACGAACGGATTAAACTTTGAATTTTCAATTTTGTTGAAGAAGAATGTTCTTTGAATAAGCTCTAGACTCTAACGGATCTCAAGATAATATAACGAAAACCATCAAATGAAAACCCATTTAAAGCTATCGCATTTGGATGGAAAGCGTCCGTAAAACTATTGATAAATGAGTGTGAAAACTTTCTTACGAATGCTATGTTTATTTTAAATTGACAATGGACTATCACCGCCTCACAGGTAATAATTTTACTTTGGCTGACTGTTCACAGCCAAAGAGATTGCATGCATTTTCTAACAACACGAGTTTTCACACAAGTTATATACACAATCAAGCATATAATCAAGAAGTATGGGCTCATTTCACCATTATACTGACCACAGAATTTCAGAAACAAAATCAACAAACCAAATAAATACACGGCCGGCTGAATTCTGCACGGACATGTTATTTAACTGTGAATTATCGTATGTTTTCTCCGATAACGTGCATAACCGTATATTAGCCGTGAACGTATATAAATTAATAAATTACGGGAGGAAGCCGTTACGTGCTGAAATGACAACGCGCACATTAAGTTTAAAATTGCCATGTACTAATTACCTTTCGGACCGTGCGTGAGGAGCAAGTAAGGAGTTATTATTAAGTGGAGTTTATGAGACCTTTTAGGCAAGGTACACATAGACAGTGACTTGTACTTTTTCTTATTTGAAAATATTTTTATAATAGTTCGTAATGCCAAGATACCCGTAGTGTAAACTGTACAGCTATCGCTAACGATAGTGTCACAGAAGTGTAATGTTTGCCAACCTCATCCACAGTGTTTTGCTTTAGGTGCAAAATACTGATCTGGACTACACTGGGCAATCACTGTTTCGTTCCCTTACATCATTGTTTAAAGGGTTACTAAATTCTCTTTTTTAGGTTTTACATTTGAATTTTATGTTGTGTAGAAAAATGAATAAGTACCAGATACTGTAATAATGATCGAGTAAGTTTTGCTAGTAATAAAACATACACTTTTTTCTTTTTGGAAGGTTACATTTTTTTTTTTTTTTTTTATACAAACTGTGTTTCATCGAATAACAGCGTATTAAAAATAAAAACGGGTTCTTATGTGTGTGACAGCGCGACGAAGCAAAAGCAAGCGTCACCCAGAGAAGCCTGTTCACTCTGACTTTGAAAATAAATAGCTGTATACTGTTGGAAACACAGATGCCGGTAGAGAGTCAACTTTTATGCAGTGCGCATTGTAAAAAATAACGAGAAGCGCTGATTTAAACTACAAATCAGTGAAAAATGCTTCCTACTCAAAACAAAGAGTCATCCATCTGTCATCAATTTCATGAACTTTGCTTCATCGATGAAATTGAGAAATATCGTAAGACTATTTATCTACTTCAAATTTAATTTTTTTGACCCATGAGATATCTTTTTATTACATACCATTCATGTGTACCGGCACTACGTACGTGAGCACTGAGCATACAAGTCTCGTTTGAGCGTGACCGGTGAAGATTCACGGCGGCTTTGATGTCGTAGCTTTGACGACGTTTGCGCATGCTGTGCCGAGCGACGACTGTGGCCAATCTGACGATCGGACGTTTCGATGCGGATTTATTTTAGCTGCTTCCTGTGCTTAGGTTCTAAACCTTTTTGGTGGGGGAACGCAACTTTTTTTAAAAGCTTAATAATAACCGAGCATGAAGCAGTTGCGAAGGGAGCTTTGAAAAGGAAAAAAAATGTTTTTTAGAAATACTGGTACTATTATGTGTCATGATAAACGCTGTCCTTGAAAAAAATGATTTTAAAGTGAATTTTAATATTGGATTGGATCTATTCACTGTTGAGGCATCCTAAAAATAAATATAATTTATCATAAAGTGTAAAAAATATTTTGGTTGATTTTTTTGCTGACTGAGGTTTTGAAAATTAAGTTGCGAAACCAGAATTTCGAACGAACCTCCATTTGATCCTTTGACAGAGGTAGGGTGTCCTGTGGTTCGTCACCACAGCGATTGATTTATTCGATGCGGGTAAATGCGGCATCAAACATTGAAACCTGTATGACAGACATCATTTGCCACCCCTTTGGGATGTGATGTTGGTTTAGTTTGGATAATTTACCTCTACATTAATTAATGTCTTCACTTATAATCTTCATGAACCATGTAGCTACCACAACTTATTTTAATAAACAAGACTGACAGAAACAACAGAAAGACTTTAATAAAAGATGGTGTAAACATCTGTTTTCGTAAAACGCGACATTTGACTCCTAATTCTATTTCCATGATCCAAGTCAGGCTGTGCAAGCTAGTTAGGTTTCTCAGAGTATTTGACAAGTTTCAACCGAGCTAAACATTTTACCGCAAACTTGAGTCAAAGCTATGGCTACAATTAAAGCAGTTACTTGACACTAAGATGGTTTTGCTCAATTAACAGCTTTAACAGTTCTTGATCTTTATTTTGTACGCTAAAATAACCTCAGCTCAAAGATTTGGTGTTGATTCAAGCACTTTAACTTCTTAAACTTTTACTTGCGTAACCAAGGGCAAACTTTTGACGATCTCCGTGGTGTAGTGGCTCCGATGTCCTGGGTTCGATTCCCGGTCCGGTCCATGTATTTTATCGGGTCTGGGTGTTGTGATACTACCGTTGTATCTGATTTTCATAACAAGTGCATTGGCTACTTACTGTTAGGTCAGAGCAATGTATGTGATTGTCCAATGTACAATATTATTTAAAATTAACTTCGTTTTAAAATGAAAGCACGTCGTTTTATTCCGAGCAATATCAAAGGAATCGGACTGGATCAGAATAATAATATAACTTTGATTTCAATATTTTTTTACAAATTAAATGTATGGAAAGAATATTCATTACTGCCAACCATTTGTAAATTAATCAATTGAAACTACGACTTCTTGAGTGGCCTTTTTGTTAGTGCATTTTATACTTCTATTTTTAAAATAAAAGTAAATCCCTGTATATTCTAAAATATTCAACGCTGTTTACAACAGTCTCATTCAAATGGCCTGCAGTAGTTAAGGATTAAATTGTAGTAAATAAAACAGATCATTTTTTTATATTGTCATGTCAGCCGCCATAGCTCATGCTGATGAAAGGAAAAACAATGGAAGCTTCAGTTTACTTTTGTACAGTTTTTGTCAAAAAATATTAACTCTGAGGGTGTGAGTAATAATAGTATTTTGCAGTTGGCAAAAGTGCGCATAAAAATGTAATTAAAAAATATTCATGGAAAAGTAAGTAACCAACAAATCACCGTACTCAAATTACTCATAATTAATTTAATGTCATATTTTATAAAACTTAGCCTCTAGTTGAGTCTCTGACCGATCATACTTCTATGTTTTTCGTTGATCTATTCGTAGTTTTATCGTTTTATTGCAGCGTTCATAAACATTCGGCTCAAAACGTTGCACTGAATGGAATTGAAATATTTCTGCAAAGTGTTTGTTCAATAAGAGCCCAAAAGTCCCAAAATTGAAAAAGCATGCGTTTTTCACGGTTTGAAGTTTACGTTTGTTGACGTAAGGCCCAATTTAGTGGAAAAAATACGTCAAATGGTGCCTTTTATTGTTACAAACCGTGATATACTTCACTAAAGTCCGTTTTTCTTTGCTAGTCGATAGTTGTAAACAATTTTGACATTCCTTTTTAAAGAAATGATCAATTTTAAAATAAGAAAAACACAAAATTAAAATCCTACATAGGCAATAAACCTTTTAACCCTGAGATCTTTTTTAATCAAAGAATAAATTATTTTTATTCATTTAAAAGTTATGAAAAGATTGTTTACAGTATTGGACAAGCTAAGAAAACTGACTTTACCCGTGACGCTGTAAAAAATGTATATAAAATTGAGTTTAATAAAAAATCCCAAAAATAACTATAAAATATTGTTTTATTCAACAAAAAGTGCTGTGAAATAGGAATTTGTTAATAGGAATGACGTTTGGGCAGGTATAATGCAGCTGATTTGATTATATCTTCTTAATTTCAAATCAATAATTGCTTATAAATCTCATGCTCATAATAAAAAGTATTCAAACGTTTAATTTGGACATTTACCTACATAGTTTTAGTCCAGTCAACAAACTTAAATAAAGTTTTTTCTCTCAGAATTTATAAAAAAAGCCATAAGATCGAAGCTTATATTAAGGATAGGTATTTTCTCAGATGAAAGATCTTCAACAGCTCAAGACGGTTTCAGTATCACATTCTCAAACAAGTTATTGGATGTATAGTAGAAAGAAATTGATATTAGTCTTTCCTTTTTAATTATATCTAATCGATGTGTAAATAATTAATTCATATTTCCTTCATCAAGCCTAAGTTGAGGATTTTTTAAGGAATTCATTAATTTTTAAAAGTATTCACACAGTAACGGAAGAAAATAAATAGAAGTCTGTAACCAGATACCAAGTTTTTAAGTGTGATGAAATCCTACAGTGAAATTAAATTAAATTTACAAAACCAAAACGAATTGAAACATTTCACAGCCACCTAAAACTGAGGTGCTGTTTCAGTGACACAGAAAACCCATATCCTATCATTGTTAGTACACATTCGGTTACAATTTCAAAACGCATGGCCGAAACAGTTTCTGCTGCAAAACAGAAAGAGTCGGGAAAGCCACTCACTTTGTCTGCCGTGAAATTAAACGGGCCCGAAGCATTTGAAGTGAGCAGTCATACAACAAAAATGTACAGAAGACCTCGATAACATTTTCCTTCTATTTATCGTTTAATGGACTCGTTAATGCAAAACTGCCTCGGTGGCGCAGCGGTAAGACGGTCGCACTTTATAGCGAGAGCCAGAGGTCCCGGGGTCGGGCCAAAAAATATACCTGGATTTTTCTAAAGAGATGGGTTTTTCTGTTCGGGAATTCCAAGGGTAGTTCGGAGTTTGGAAGTTGGCGGTGTTTACCCCCGAGCCTCGGAAAAGCACGTAAAGCCGTTGGTCCTGCACCTGATCTCTCTCCGGTCGTGTCAGATTGCTGTCCCATTGGGCTATGAGAGTGAAAGGAATAGAGAGTGCACCTTTGTTTGCACACACACTGTGCACTATAATATGTCCCGCGCAGTCGGTTAGTTGTTGTGACTGGCCACCGTAATTGAAATTGGCTAGGGGGACTACTACTACAAACAAATGATTTACAAACCTGCTGTGCCTGCTGTTTGTGTTTCTACAAAAGGGTATTCTTGTCCAGTTTAGCATTATTTGACATCGCGTTTGGTGTAGTGGTTAACGCTCCTGACTACTATGGCCGACTGTCGCGGGCTTGAATCCCGCAAGGAGCAAATGCTTGTGTGATGAACACAATCATTTTTTACGTAAGGCATGGATGTTTGTATGTATTTAAGTATTTATGGGAGACGCCCCCGTTTGTAACACAAGGTTTTTAAATTTCTTACTTCGAAACCATGACAAAAGGTGTGTTTTTTTAAAATTAATAACAAACAAGAAAAAAGTAAAACTAAGACTGCAACATAAAAAAAAAAACTTTAAATCGACCTATTCAAAAACGAAACCATTTCCTTGCAAAGAAAGGCTATATTGGTGTGTTGTCTGCTGCATATTTGTATATATAGGTATTTATCAATGACTAGCGAACCCCGCGAACTCCGTTTCGTCACCTGGCCTCGTTTTATTTAACATTTCGTTCGGTGATTAAAAAAAGAAGTGTTTTTTGTTTTGTATTTGAAATTTCTTTGCTATAAACCTCACGGAGCCCGAACCTTTCTAACGAATGCAAAACCGTGGAAATCGGTTCGTGCGTTCTGAAGTTATAGCGTCAGGAAGGAAAACCCGACTTATTTTTATAAAGTAGATTAATTATTGAATCTATATCGAAACATATTGTTGTTATTGACACAACATTTATGTAACTTAATAGTAAAGTATCATAAAATGAAGACACCCACATGTTCATTTCCAAATACCTTGTGTGGGCGCAGAAGAATTTTGCAGTAAAGCTTTATAAGCTGTGGGTCTTCTGACAATTTGCCAGTATCGAGCATTGAGTAACACATCGATGTAACAGATATTGCATCTGTGACTTTGTCATGGAGTTACGATCCGCTCTGATTGGGAAAAAAATGTCTGCGGTCGATGGAAAACTGTTTCCCACTTTCAATTCTGGGCCTTACATTTTCTATACAGAACTGATTCAAAATTTCAACAATCTTGCATCTTTATTACTTAAATGCGTATTAAGAGCAATGCGTACTTATTTTAAAGCAGTACGTAAACTTTTAGACTCTGCGTCTTGGCCATAAATTCATCTTTCTGCATGACCTAAATGTTTGACTAACAGATCATGCTTTTAGCATTATGTAGCACCTTTGTACACAAAATTTGTGCAAAAAAGTATTTAAATAAATAAAATTCATCAACAAGTCCAGGTTTCTCTTTAAATCATAGTAAAAATCGAGAGCCTTTTAAAAACTATGTTCATACATTCACCGTGCTAGAATAAATACGGATATAACCCAATGTTTTGTTTACCGGTGGACGGATTAAATGATAGTTCTATTACATAACAAAGTGATTTTGAATGTCATAGCTATCCTGAAATGCAAGACTCTTTACTCACTGCAACTTTTAGTAGCGATGCAGTTGCGATGCTAACGCGCGTTGGCATCGATGCTAAAAGTAGCAGTTTGTAAGGGGTCTGAGGTGAAAGGGTCTTACACATGGATGGTAGTTTACAGACAAATTTATACATGGCAGTTGTTACTAAACAATTGGTCGACATACCGTCACAATGAAACAGATGTGTCGTCGACTGTTTCAACGGGAAATCACGCAGCAGTTTGTCGACGTCACAATCTACTTGTAGTTGTCATGTTAGCCTTTTGGTGCCTTCGTACCGCTTTTGAAAGCTATAACAGCTTAAAAAAACAGAATTAGATCCGCTATTTTAATAATAGCAACACAACTGCACATATGCGATAGAGCTATCCGCATGGTTATTACAACTATGCGGCTCCAGTCTGAATTTCGGGAATTTTCAGATATTTTCGGAACGAACACGAAATTGCCCTCCAGATTTATTATGGGTTTATATGGCTTTATAATTGAAAATTGCTGAGACTTTAACCGTTGTTTTGTCTTACAAAACTTAGAACTGATTTCACCAACGTCAGATAAAACTTATTCGACCGAATAATTATAAAACGACCATTATAACAAGTACCAAAGGATCAATATCACATCACATTCCCTTATTTTTCTAATCGTGTTTTGACATCTAGACTTAAGGTTTAACATAAAATAAGTTAGATGATATTTTTTCTTTTACAATAAGGAGTATTAAGCGTAGAAGGTTTTATTCTGATCCTTGAAATATCCTATTATCGAATATCTTTATTCTGAACCATACCAAAACATCTTTCATGACTATAAATGAACAACCTAAAATTTTTACTTAAATTTAAGTAGTTGTGGTGCTTTGAAAATTATTTTATTTATAATTCTAATAAGACTAAGTGTTTCGTAGAAATGTAATAAAATAAGTAAAATGTAGAAATACTTTTGTCTCGCAACTAATCACTAGAGGCTTGAAACGAATCGTTGAGAGCTTAGGTACATTAAGTTGTCTGAGTACCAAAGAAATTGTATTACAAAATTTAATTATAATGATAAACTTAAAGTTTCATTGAAGATGTCTAGGGTGGGGTAGATTGTTCATTGTTCATTAAGTAAATTCTTGAAAAAATAAAAGTAGGTATAGTATCATAATATAACAGTAGTAAACAGTATATTCTTTAAGAAAAAAGGTAATTTTAGGTGAAAAAGTAATGCCCCCAGTAAAGTTTTAAAAATTCGATCGGGTATACTAATTTACGTCGTAAAAATGCGTATTGCTAAATAAAATTGAGTCATGACGGCAAGTAAAAAAAAGTACGGGACAACATAAACACCGGACCAAACGACATGTATTCCGCCCGTAATAATATCATAAGAGCTTCTGTCCTTTTTGCAGCCCATAGAACTTCGGAATCCAGCTCGAAGGACCATTGGGCTGGGCGTGTAACGGACCCGCTATTGGCAGGGTGCCAATAACATAATATCATAACGACGGCCGCAAGTTAGAGCTGAATAAGTTTGTTTATTGTGTTTTTTATTTAAGGTATTAAAAATAAACATTTTGAATTTCAGTGAAATATTAGTTACAGCAAGATTAAATAGAACTACAATTTATGCAGAAAAAAATGGTATTACAAAAAAGTAAATGTTTATGGTACAATTTTGTAAGGTGGCACCTGATGAAAGGAAAAGGATTTGGGCCTAAAAAGGAAAAAAATGGTGTAGATTGTTTTTAGTCCAGTCTGTGCTAGTGTATTATTTAGGAATTGTTGTAATATGCTTGGCCTATTTATAAATAGGCCAAGCATATTATTAATATTATTAATATTTTGATTAAGAAAATACAGTTATTTAAATCTTACACCATTTTGAACCTTAGCCGCTGTTAATATCAGCCAGGAGTTGCTTTCTCCTTTATATGGCGTTATTTTTTATATTTTTACAGCAAGTCTGCTCTGCGAAGTGGCGGAATGTTATTTTTAGCGGAGTATACAGTTTGTTGCGAGCGTGGTAAGGTGTTCCTTTTACAACCCTGTATATTGCCGATGATACGTAAACATTATTAACATTTCGAAAGAGAGCTAGGACTAGAGCTGTTGGGTGTGTTTTTCTAAACCAGCGTAGAATACAGGGTGATCATAACTAATTGTAATTTTTGCGCAAATCTTAATTACGTGGCAAGGTGGTTAAGTATATTAGAAAAAAAACCGGCCAAGTGCGAGTTGGACTCGCGCACTGAGGGTTTCGTGCCAACTTTAACTGAATAAGGGAATCCTCTTACTTCCACTTAGCTAAAATACCATAGTATTTTGTTAACAGTTTTTTTATATAGTATTTGTATGAAGAATAAAGTTATGTTTGCGGTTGTTGAAAGTGCTCTATCTCAAAAACCACTAGTTTAGATTCCGTCCAAACTATTTTTTGTTGAAAGTATTTGTTAAGATCTAGATCATATATTTTTCAAAATTTTCACTTGCTTAGTTTAGAAGGTAGAGGGAAAGGGGAGACGGAACGCCCATATTCCAAATTTCCAGTGTTTCGCTTCCTGCTTTTCTTTGGTCTGCCTACAGCACGATTGACCTTTTCCGTTTAAATTTAAATGCTGCTGATGCTGACGTTGCGTGCTTGACAGAAGCAAAAAATGCTTGGGGAAATTATTGTTCTGATTAACCACCATTTCTATTATATAGAGACTATTGGACGAGCCGCATTGTAAGCAGGTATACAACTCTTTGCTTGCTTCGAGCTGCAGTGTGACAGAGCGTGCTTGTCTCATCGCTATCGCTGAAAGAAACGTTATGATTACACTCGATCTATCTTGTGCTCAAAGCGCAGGTCGCATTCCGCGCCATGCTAACCTCAACGATATTCTCCACAGGGCTTTTACTTCTGCTAGAGTTCCGGCTGTATTGGAAGCCTTTGCCGGGACGATGGTGAAATACCTGGTGGGATGACTATCATTCCTTGGAATAATGGTCGTGCTCTAGCCTGGGATGCGCCCTGTGTAGACACTCTGTCTCCTTCTCACGTCTCCACAACCTCCAGAGGTGCAGGTGCAGCGGCTGCCCTTAGCGGAGTCTTTCAAAAACAGGAAATACTTGTTTCCGTTTTGTACCTTTTGGGGTTGAGACGTTGAGTTCCTAGGGCACTGAGGCAAAAATACTGTTCGCTGAGTTGTTCACCCATTTAATAACTGGTGACATGAAGGCTGGCAACTACCTGGGCCAACGCATAAGCCTGGCCATTCAACGGGGTAATGCCGCCAGCCTTCTTGGTACGAGTTTTACTTACGTAATTCGTGGTTAGGTTAGTTTCTTTTTATTTTGTTTACTTTTTGTATATATTAGTTAAGTTTTATTTTTGTTTATTTTATTGCCGTAATTATTATTAACCCCATGCTGCACAATTTCATACCGTAACGCTGAAAAGATATAACACGTTATGAATATTATAATCCGCAATCTGTGAAAATATTGCATAAGCCGTTAGCTTGGTGATTTTCTGCCAGTTACATGCGCACTTTGCACCTGATACTCGAGGTTAACGGCTTTTGTACACTAACGCACCCGCACGCGACAGCCATACGGCGAAACGATGCCGACAACATGCAGCTACCACTAGTGGCTAAGCTTGCCGGTATCAAGGCGTCGCCGATCCGAGGTCCCGGGTTCGATTCCCGGTCGGGTCAATATAGAAATCAAAAAACATATGTTGTCTCGGGTTTGGATGTTGTGGTACCACCGTTGTGTTTGATTTCCATAACACAAGTGCATTAGCTACTAACTTTGGGATCAGAGCAATGTATGTGATCGGTGTGTCCAATATTAAATTACAATATTATTACTTTTACTATATTACCACATTTAGCTATGTAAGAGCGAGACATAGCATGTGAATTTCAATGCAATTAGTTTGGCTTTACGCTGTTACTACACCAACGCATTGAAAAAAAGTGTACAATAGCCACAAATCCATATTCCATAAACCATATTTGTACATATTTGCTTACTGACGCTTGACAAAAGTTAATATAATAATAATGCCCCTGGCCGATTTCAACTACGATGCCCAGTTACAATGACTAACTGACTGCGCGGGACATATTATAGTGCACATGTACACACATGTGCACAGGCACAAACACAGGTGCACACAGGTGCGAACAGGCGCTGGACCAACGGCTTTACGTGCTTTCCGAGGCACGCGGGTGAAACACCGCCAACTTCGAAACTCCGGGCTACCCTATGATTTTCTGAAAGAAAAACCCAAATTAATATTTTTTGCCCAAACCCGAGGTTCGTTCCCTGGTTGAAAGCGACGGCAGTGCCAGAGATCCCTAGATCTCTGGCACTGCCGTCGCTTTAAAGTCTGACCCTCTTACCGCTGCGCCACCGAGGCAGGTAATACACATATACAGGACGGCCCGAACAGTAATGTTCAAAAAATATTTTGAATTCCTTTCATCCAGGGTTATCCCAATTTACGCTATGTATGTCAGCCGAATTTGCGTAGATTTCGAGATAATCTTATTTTATAAAGTTTGAGAATTTTCCTACACTATTTATGGTGGTAAGTCGTTTTTTTTTTTGTAAATTGGAGTATGATCCTATAAAACTTAACTTACTCATAAAATATGAGCTAGCTAAAACTAAGACTAACAAAAGTTAAGAAAGTACTTTAGTAAATATGACCTTGGTAAGCCTTAGATGTAAGGAAACCAAAACAATAATAATAATTGGACGTCGCCGTTTGGGCCACCCTGTGTAGACAGATGAGCTATCTAAAATAAATATTATGCGCTAGATAGGTCTTTTTTTACGATTTTATACAAGTAAACTACATGTTTCTACTACATCTTCATAATAAAGCTAAAGCGAGAATGAATTTCCCGACACCAGAAAAAAAATTCTAGTTCGTTGTATTATATAAAATATCAAACACCCAGTTAGCACAAACATCGGATACAAATTCTACTTTAACTCTACCATCCACAAAATGGGCTCGTAACTGAAGTCCTATTCCTTCAGATGATGTACGTTTTTTTGACTCTAGCCATCCTTGTCTCTTTTGTAAGTGTAAACAGTAGGAGTAAGCGTGTCGGCTACAGTTGTCAAGAGCACCGTTTTACAGAGTTAGACCGCTGTATCGACTATCTAAAGCATGCTTTTGCAAGTCAAAGATATTTGTTCGAAACACGCTCAAAGGATCCCGCAGCGACGATCCAGTTTGTTCAAATACCCAAAGATAAAGGAAGGAATCTTCGCTCAAAGTGTTGCGGAATTAATTTGGTGCATTTTTAGGGTTCCGTAGCCGAAAGGCAAAAAAACGGAACCCTTATAGTTTCGTCAAGTCTGTCTGTCTGTCTGTCTGCAAGTCCGTGAGTCACAGCCACTTTATTCTATAACTATAAGAATCACACTGTTGAAATTTGGTAGGAAGACGTATCCTGTTAACCGCTTCACGATTCTTATACAAAAAATAATGACATTTAAGGGGGGGGCTCCCATGCATGAAACTAAAACCGTTTTTTTTTAAAGTCAAACCTATACTTGTGGTGTGTCTATAGATAGGTCTTTTAAAATGACATAGAGGTTTCTTGAACCATTTTCTTTTAAAGTCTAACGTTTCATATCTAGACGCTTCCAAAGTGGTAAAATAAGCGAGTGAAAATTTTGAAAAAAATACATAATGTAGATCTTAACAAATACTTTCAACGAAAATTAGTTTGGACAGGATCGAACGAGAAGTTTTTGAGATATAGCACATTTTCAACAACCGCAAACATAACTTTGTTCCTCATACAAAAACTATGAAAAACAAAGTTATATTTGCTGTCAACAAAATATTGTGGTATTTTACTAAATGGAAATAAGTGGATTTCCTAATTCAGTTAATGCCGGCACGAAACTAACGAACAACGTTAAATACCCAATTTAGTGTACCCTTCACAAAGAGTATTTTTATGCAAAATTTAAACTCCTATGTTTATTTGTGTAAAATAAAACTCTTACTAAATAAAGTGACAATGCTATTATCAAAAGTGCAAAAAGTTTTTCCCATAACACTTTTACGTTCTCACTTATTTCGTATTGTAAGAGCCAAAGATTTCACAGGTCAGCAGTTCTGTACAGCCGTTGCGACCTGAAGACCTCCTATATATGTCATTTTTTTATGAAAACGAGTCTTTAAGCCAGTTCTATACGAATTCAAGCTCAATCAAAAGCAAAATGATTATGTAGAGGAGATTTATTAAACGCAAGTTATGCACACTGTTAACATCTCTTATGTGTTGTTTGGTACGGTTTTCTCGTCAAAAGTTACACAAAATGCGCGAATGTGGTGTGGGACTTATATGATATATTACAAAATCATTAAATTACATAAAGTATATCATATTAAAACACATTTCTAAATTGTAATAGATTAGGCTGTCATTAAAAGTCATATTTTTTATTTCCATTTCCATATACCTTGTAGTTGAAATATCTTATATCTAGTTATATTTACTAATTTAATAATTCACATAAATCGGAACACATAATTGCTTTGCATTCTCAAGTGATTTCGTTTGAAAGGTGCCCTTTGAAACGTATCTAATGTTTTTAATACGTTTTCTTCCCTTATAACTACCTCTCACTGATCCATTTCCTCGACAAAATTGAGCCGTTTTATGCAAAATGATTCTTAATCTCCCAAAAAATAAACACAAATGGGGTCAGGTATAATGCAACTCATTAATTTACCCGCCAAGTGTTGGATTAGACGATGATTAATGCTCCACCACCGGTGAAGTGACACTTTCATTATTATCCGTTTAGGCCTAAGGATGAAGCGGTTAAGATATCATTTAAAAAAATTAGAACTCATAACGATATGTATACAAAAACTATTAAAGTTTACCATATTATTCAGTATATTTAGGTTTATGCTACATATATGAAATAAATCCCTTAACATATGTCAAAACTTTTATGATATCATACGTGACTAAGTTTTATTGTTTTTGTTCTAATAAATGTAGGTATGTATTAAGGACAAAATAAATAAAATAGAGTTTGGCAAGTCCTGAAATTATTAATATTTAATGCAACTAAAGTCTTGGAACAATGTAACACTGTTTTTTTTTTCTTAAAAAAAGATCCTTTACTTGCATTTTTGATAAATTAATTTATCAAACAAAAACCCTGCCTTGGCGAAAATATTCAACTAAATGCTCCTTAATCAAATGTAACTACGAAAATTTAAAGAAAATTGTATGGTGATGCACTGCGTCTCATAACTTACGGCAAGGCAATTTTCTTCGGAAAGGTGTCAACATCTATCACCGGTGTGGGCACAATGAATGCCTATCTATTGGGGTTTTAAAAATGTAATTAGGATAACAATGAAGTTAGGTAGTAGGTATGATTAATCACAAATAAAATAAAACCGTGAAAATACTAAACAGTATCGGTTTTATGAAAACGTTTTTAGGTACCCTAATGTTTTTACGGATTTGTTACAAACTGATTGATATTTTTAGAATCGAATTGTTGTATGATAGCGTAGGAAATTACTGTGACTGAAAGTGATTTTGAGGCAAAAACAAGTGAACGCGAATAAAAGGCGCCCAAAAAACGCTTGATTTCACACTGTTATGGCACAATATGACACAGATACCTCACATACCGACAAACTGACAAAGAATTTGAAACGGCATTTTACAAGAAACTTCTTCGCCCATTAAAAGTTGAAAGAATGACTTATCCTGCGAGTTGTTTTCCACAACACGAATGAATGGAACAACACTCAACAAATCGCAAATGGTTCAAGTTTAGCTCGGTGTAAGCTATTCTGTTCCAACTTTGTTTCGTTTAAGCGAGATTTATCGAATCGAAGATTCTTTCAGAGTGGATGGCTAGGGGTGCACATGTGAAAGGATATCGATATAATGAGCGCGACTCATAAATCATTCCTGGCGTTTACTCGTGAACTCTGTGCGACGCATGGCTAGCAAGATTGCTCTATAAGTAGTCGATATAAGATTGTGTTGTAAATACAGAGTTTTGTTTTGGTCAGTGAGATCCAACTCAAGGATAATAATATGAGTTATGCTTATTCTAAAAGAAAAATCTTTGAATTATTTGCAAGTTTCATAAAAGAAAACTTCTCTACAACATTCTAAAAAAAACAAACAAATGGGGAAACTCGCACGCTCGCGCGTAGTTTGCGTCTATCTACGAAATACTACGCCATAGCTAGTACGCTATTAAGAGGCGACTTGGTGTTGGAAGTATTAACTCGCTCACTTGCAATAAGGAATTATTATTATTATTATTTTCCATATCGTTTGTACAGCCACCCCTGGGTCGCTCGTCGCTGACCAAAACAACACCCTGTATATTTAAGCATAAGTGCTAATATTTTTGATGCAGTAGAAGGGTCAGAACGATCACCTGACCGAACTTTTACATCACATCTCTACCAATTACATAAAATTGTAAAGAATAACAATACCAACTTCTGACTTTATCACTTAGGCTTAACTGTTTAATTAAATAATTTATATTTTACATCTGTCCATGACGCAACAGACGCAAAATCATCGCCAAAAGCACCGAACAATATCGATAAATCGATAAACCCCATCCTTCATATGTCAACGAGGTCGTTCGCTAAGGGATGCACGTGAGGTCTGCGTTTGTATTTTGCTTGCGTTGCTTTCTTTGTATGACGCTGCCTCATTTTCCTTATTTACAAAGAGTATTGCGGATGTTGCGGATTTAATAAGGAGATGAGTGGAACACACTTCATCGCGATGCGGCAATGTTGTGATACGTGGCTTAAGCGACCGATTCCAAGCAGGTAAGTTACTACTTTAACTTTGTTTGAGTAGAGGCCAGTTTTCGTACTGAATGCAAAACGTAACTTGCAAGGCTATTTATTTTATTTACGCAAACAATTGAAGTCATAATGACCACACACGCAAGTCTTCGTTTATTAAAAGCCCTTATCTTTTCTACAAAAAAGACGAGTCAGACTTATTTAAATTATGACAAAACTATTTCCAGTACTAAAGCAAATCTCCTTGTAACTTAAAACAAAATTAAATACCCAGTCCTACTTTTCAATTCTACGTGTTTCAGATAAATGTTTAACTAAGATTCATTTTCGAAACTTTGGCTTGGTCAGAACTTTATTAGGTTTCATCATAATAAAACCACAATAATACGGCCTTCGGGACTACTTTCAAATAATTAAAACTTAATTGCGAAATTAAATCTTTTGTTAACAACCTATAAAATTTTAGTAATCAAATTCACTTGAAACGAGAAAGTGTTTCACCCCAGTTTATAACAAGACAGGTTTATTATGAATTGGGGTGAAATAAATTAACTCTTCATTTCACTGAAGTTATTTTATTTTACCGGAATAAAGAAAACAAGTGTTTTTAAAGTTCAAAGCATTGTCTTGATAAAATTATGAAAAAAATTCAGCACATGATTTTTCAATTCAATTTTCGTTTGTATGTAGTTTGATTTGCAAAAATGTTTCTGCTCTGCTTAACAAGTATGTAAAAATTACGTGTCAATCGTACACTGTTCCCTATAGGACAGGCATGCCTAGTATGGGGACCGGTAAAACCTGTTTGTATATTTATACTGTCAATAAACATTATTCATTTTTTTCATTTTTCAGCTTTGGTTTTCTGTTGCCATTCTAAACTAGAAATTCGGAACAAAATTGCAGCAAACCCCATTATTATTACATTTCTTAACTTATGAAAATTTTTCACCTAAAAATCATAAAATTAGCGAAGCAGATTCGAAATTTGAATCTCTTTTTACACCAATGACCCCTTTGTTACATAACCTGGCTGGCTTGAAATAGGCTACTCATCCGTCAAGAGGTGTTCGGGCGCTGCTCTGAAGCTTCACAGCGCCCTGAAGGCTCTTGAAGTCGTTAGCTGATGTCAGCACTCTCGACACGAACTGCCAATATTGCCAAGAACGGATGGATAAAAGAGACAGGGAGCAACCTACATCGGATGATGTTTCTATGCAAAACAATAAGACCTACTTTTTGATTCTTTATTGTGTAGAAATAGGATACACTTAAAGTAAAAGTAAAAGTGAGTAAGAGAATTTGTCTCTATTCGTAAAAAAATGAAATAATTGAAAATAATTTTTAACCGTGTTCCTGCGTTTCTAACAAGAGACATCACTTATTATTACAACTTTTAATAAAAAATTATATATTAAAAAGTTAAATTTTTAAACAATATTTTATACCTATCTTTCATAGCGCAAAATATTTAATTCGTAATGAAAATTGTTCGTGCACAAAATATTTCTCAAACGAAATTCATGTAAAGAAATATTAATCATTTCCTAAAATATTGTCGGACTTATTAAAATACACCTTTTTCATGGAATCGAGTTGCCTGTACAGAGTCCAAAAAAACTTCACTCCTTCTTGGGGAGGTTGAAATACAGCAATATTTATATGGATAAAACATTACAGAAATTTTTTGGTTGTTATATGAAGTCTTTACAGAAACGTGTTTTGACTCCTTTGCTTTTGAAGGACACCTAAAAACTTTCTACCATTAACGACGACTATTTAACGATGACCTCCGTAGTGTAGTGGCTAAGCACGCTTGTTTCCAGGCGTCGCCGCTCCGAGGTTCGATTCCCGTTCGGGTCAATGTAGAGATCAAAATTTTCTGTATTGGTCAATATAGAAATCAAAATTTTCTATATTGTTTCTGGTCTGAGTGTTGTGGATCCACATGTGTGTCTGATTTCCACAACGCAAGTGCACTAGCTACTTACTTTGGGATCAGAGCAATGTATGTGATTGGTGTACAATATTTTATTTATCATTCTTAAATCTAAACCTTAAAATCCGAATAGTTACCTTCTTTTTCAAATTAACTGAACAAGAGCTCCATACCTGTAACAAACAAACAATTACAGTTAATATCTTGTTTCCAATTCAGCGATAAACATCTAACTTTTCAATATAAAAAAAATACGCATTTAGTGCCGATCACCCAGACCCGAGTGTGCGCGAAACATACCAGTGGTACCGACTCCTCGGGCCCGATTTAAAGTTAGACCACTCGGACCAGATTGTCTATGGTTTTTTATACATATAAAAGTGCAATATTCAGTATCATATTTTTAAAAATATACAATAAAAAGTTGCGTTTTCCAGGGATATACCAATTGTTAAGGCACTAAAGGTGAAAATACATAGTTTTGTACAGTCAAGGTCTCTCATGCTTAAATACTGGACTACGAAAACTAACGATACTTGCTCCACACGTTACTATAAATGACAGTCGACGAAAGGTGCAATAATGAAAGCGACATGGCAGAACGACCTTAACCGATCTTACAATTCGAGTCATTTTTTTTATCAATCATATTTTTAACAAATATTCCTAAGATAACTTAAACTTAGAGAAAATGTTCGTAGACACTTTGCCCTTTGTCGAGGAGAAAAAAGTTCATCATTTTTTGTTATTATCTATATCTCAAAATCTACTGGACCAATTTTGATGACATTTACACTGTAATTACCCTAAGCTAGTAGTATTATATAATCTGGGCCCTAAGTTAAAATATACCCGAATGAACTAAAAAAGAATCATCTCGCTATGACTTATCGTTTTCGAGAAATCCATGAAAAAACAAAAACAAAATTTCGTAAGTGTACGTAACACTTACGAAATTTTGCCCAGGTGTTTAAAAGCAATAATAGATCAACATAATTTTATTTCATTAAATTCTAACAATATCACATACACATTGAAATAATAGCCTTCTTTTTTGAAGTCGGTAAAAAAGACTTCCGCGTGGCAAACACAAGCACACTTAACAATCAAAAGAAAAAAACTGTCACACTTCGTCGGATGAGTGCTATCAAAATTTGTAATAAACAAAAGACGAAAGAAAAATTCGGGGCACAGATACGTACTCCGGCCACTGTCAAGTGCTCTGGACCTGACGCTGGCTCTTTGAAGGCAAACGAACACTTGGCTCTAAAGACCGCAGGTTTGACATCATGCCTTGAGGGCTCTTGAGACCTTGTCTCGCCGACTCAGATTTTTGAGGGGTTATTGATCAAAGTGGATGTTCAGAGCCGAAAACGAAACCGGGGCTGTGGGAAGTAACTAAATCCCTGATTACTTTTATTTCATTCAAATAAAACAAGAATACATGAATTTGTTTCTCCTTAATAGAAATGCGTGTTTTTTTAAGAATAATAGTCAGTTTTTACAAAATGATTTATTCGTTTTTTAGAAGAAAAAAATCTAGTGACTTCAAGACAAAAAAAAACGTGAAATAAAAAAATATTTTCAAATGGATCCGCGTTTAAAAAACTGTCGAATAAGCTTAAAATATCGCATTTGTCTACAATTTAGGACAAAAACATTTGGAGTCGTAGCATCATGTGTGTAAACTGTTGGTGTACAAAAGCTTGACATAATGCACCGGCACTAAAAGGATTTGTTTCTTCTAAATATAGGACAAATGTGTTATTTAAAGCTTATTAGTCAGTTTTTAAAGGCGGATTTATTCTAAAATTATTTTTTTATTTCATAATTTTTAGTGTAACTCAAAAGATCTCAGAAATTGCTGAGTTGATTTCAATGAAACTTACACAGTACTCTAAGTTTAAATATGCCTGATTAAACTAAAAAGGAGGTAATTCCTCGCTATAACTTCCCGTTTTCGAGAATTCCGTGGACAAACATACAAATATATAAACATTAGTCTTAATAAATCAACATAATCAAATACTTACAAATTATAACGATATGACATACATACACATTGAATTGATCACCTCCTTTTTTAAGTCGGTTAAAAAAGGTATTGTATTTATTTCTTAGTCAAAGAATAACCGCGTTAAATATACCATCTTCTAATGTACAAGTAGATGGTTGAAGCTATTCTAAGCAAGCTTATTTAAGACTTTACTCTTAATTGGGTTATTCCAAGTTCCCGATTTTTCGGTGCTGTCACCCCTGATAAAACCCAAAATAAACAAGAAACAACGAGTGACGTTCTTGAGATATCTCCAGATGTAATTTGCAGCTTCCATTACAACTGCTAAGTGAAAAGTTTCTTTGTTCCGCTAATGACATTCCCGAGATTAGAATTGGAAATTCTGAACGCGAGGTAGTAATTTGTTTCGGTTTCGCCACTCAGTCATATTTTACGAATTGCAACTTGGGTGTTAATTTTCAATGGAATGGTTCTGAGAATCGACCGGCTGATACCGAGATTAGTAATTACAATGGAGTAAATTATGAAGGTTGGAAACACTTTGGAAGTTAATTATAAAACGTGTATAAAGATATTTATAAATAACTACAAAAACAGTGTTAGAAATAACAAGACAACATCACAGTAATACCTTAACTTTATAAACAGTGGTTCATTAATTAGAGTAATTCTTACCAACATTTAAAAAATGAGGTAATCAATTCAATTTGTATGAGGGAATTTGATATAATTTGAGCATGTTGATTTATTAAGGCTTCCAAACACGTGTGCTTAATTTCGTAAGTGTATGTAGGCACATTTGTATGTTTGTCTACGGATATGTCCAAAATGAGAAGTCATAGCGTGATGATTCTTTTTTAATTCGGTCAGGTATATTTTAACTCAGAGTATGTATAGTGTAAGTTTCATCAAAATCAGTTCAGTAGTTTTTAGAAAAAAAATCATTTCGAGCCGGTGCATGATCTCAAGCTTGTCTACGCACATCATGCACCGACTTCAAATTTAATGTATTTATTTCTCCTAAATAAAGAGCAAATGCGTTAATATAGACTTTTATTTAATTTTCTGAAGGCGGTTATTATTAATTAATTGGGGTTAACAATGCAAAGTTTTCTAATATTGCTTTGTTTAATTGCTAATAAGTGTTTTTTCTTGTCAAAATCATTTTTTCGATCCTCTACGTTTCACAGATTGTGTTATTTTGAACAATTCTCATAATTATGAAAGCTATATCCATTCCACTCATGCTAGCATCTTTAATGGATTATCGACGTTGCTATAGAAACAGACGTAGGATTTCCCAGGGTTCAAAGCCTACCGGGTTTACTATGAAGTTAAAAAGTTCTGATGTAAAGTAGGTAAAATAAAATGCTTCCTGAGTATAACGATTAATTGTTTCAGTTTTTTTCATGGGAACTCGAGGCATGATTAAACATATAATTTATCATAGAAATAAACCATTGCGTCACTTTTTTCTTTCAATGAGCTTGATTGGGTCCAATTTAATATAATGCTGAAGGGTTAGTGTTTGTTTGTCTGAACGCGCAAATCTCAGGAAATATTGGACCAATTTGAATTTTTTTTTTCTTGACGACAAGATGGAAAAGGAGCAAACTCAAATCGTGGGAACGCAGTCGCGGGGGACCACGAGTTTTTCATAACTTGAGTAACACGAACAAAAACTTAAAACGACAAATATGTTAGACAACATTTCCTATCAATTTAATTACTTCGTGTAAAAGTGCTTTCGCATTTAGGCGACTTTAGCAGCGCGACCTACGCGCAACAGTCGCGCTGCCGATAATTTCATACTATAGGTGCCCATCACATAAGAGCGGCAGCAGCGTGACAACCGCGCTGCTAGAGTCACCTAGATGTGAAAGCGCTATAAGACCTTCACATTAGAGCGAAGGCGCTGCTGGCGCACTTACTGCTGTCAGTTATGTATGAAATTATTAGCAGCGCGGCTGTCGCGTGACCGTCGCTCTGCTAAAGTCGCCTAAGTGTGAAAACGCTCTAAACGGCAGCACAGCAGCAAAGCACGTGGGCGGCGCGCGGCAGTCGCGCAGCGGCATCGCTGCTGTGGTTTTTAATGTTAAGGTATGTATGCGCTGCTGCCGCGCTGCTGACGCCCTAATGTGAAGGGAATGTAACGTAATGTGAACTAAAAGATACATTCATTTTCCTTAGACATTCATCTCTCTCTATGAATAACAGCAAGCACTCAAAGTCACGCCTACAATCAAAACACTTGTTAGTTTGCATTTCTAACTGAAGCCGTCACATATGATCGTTAAGCCGCGCAGACGTCATTAGGATGCAAAAGGGGTCCTACTATGTTAGTCTCCCTCTGGCCACAACAATATTAAGTTATTCATTTTCTTTGGGTACGTATTACAATACCGAATTTTAAAATACCGAATTTCATAAGCCCTACGAACGGAAGGCCGAATTTTAGAATGCCGAATGTTTATATGATCGAAAGTTCTAAATACCGAAAGTTTGAAATCCCGAAAATTTCAAATACCGAATCTTATAAGACCTATGATTGGAACACCGAATACTAAAATGCCGAATTTTAAAACACCGACTGTTTATATGACCGAAAGTTCAATATACCGACTGTTTATATGACCGAAAGTTTAATATACCGAAAAATTTAAAACCCGAAGATTAAAAATAATTGTAGATATACCATTGAGATTGAGGTTCATTAAGAAAAACAAATTTTGATTGACCCCGAATCGCCGTGGTCCTTCGCCGTGGTACTAGTCTGCCCGATACTAGAGTGTAATTCAAAAGCCGGAGGCGCGGAGGGTGCCTGAGATTCGCTACGCTAGGGCGAAAGGGCTGCTTTTCCCGCAGCGCCGGAGAAGAGCAAAACCTATGCATGCTGCTACATGCATGCCTGTTTGATTGCTTGCATGCTGCATGCCTGCTTGCTACATGCATGCATGCTGCATGCTGCATGCCTGGTTAATTGCTTGCATGCTGCATGCCTGCTTGATTGCTTGCATGCTGCATGCCTGCTTGCTGCATGCATGCCTGTTTGATTGCTTGCATGCTGCATGCCTACCGCAAAGTAATTTTACTTTCGGGATTTTGAACTTCGGTATACTAACTGTAGGTATATTAATCTTTGGGATTTTAAACATTCGGGATATGAAACTTCGGTATTTCAAACTTTCGGGATTTCGAACTTTCGGGATTTTGAATTTTCGGTTATTTGAAATTCGGCATATTGAGCTTCGGTATATCGGGTATAGGTATTTCATTCGTTCGGTATTTTGATTTTCGACGTTTCAAGCGTAGGTATTTCATTTGTAGGTATTATGAACTTTCGGTATTATAATACGTACCCTTTTCTTTTTATTTGTCGCACCGCCTACAAACATTTCTGCTTAGCTCAAAGGTATGACCGGTAGATAACGACAAATGGCGTTACGACCATCTTTAGTACACATTTTAGTTGAGCAACAAAATATAAATAAATATATAAGATACAAGATGTGATGGGCGCGGTTTTTACCGAAAACATACTCAACACTTACCAGAAAAACTCATACCATGATTTTTTAATTTCTGATGCGTACGACTATTAAATATAAGGCCGGCTGAGCTTTTGTTATAAACTGCGATTTGGACATTTTAATAAAATGGTTTATAGACTGTAACAAGTCAAAGATCCATCCTTGGCCGCATGATCACTTTCTACCAGATGAGGTTGTGGCCATTTATAAATTGGAAAACTTGTGCTACATGCCAGTGTCAATGATTTCTACGGCGTTAAACAGAGTGGGGCTCTCTACGGTTTCAATACTGACAACTGATATGTGCGCATATTCCATCATCTACGTTTAACCTTAAAACATAGTGTTAAAGTCGATTATGCAACAGCATATGTGATCGGCAACAAAGTTGTGGACGGCGCCAAAGGGTTGACATTAAACGAAGAAAAGAGATACATCAAAGGCTGTCAGTGTCGCGATTATGATTTGTGCTATCTTTAGGAGAGCACTGGACCAGATCTCAAGGAGGAGGGAGGACAAAAATAGTTTTGTATCTAGCCAAGCCATCATTCAGAGACTTGCTTAAATCGTGTTTAGGTAAATCTTTGAAAATCTTATGAATAAAACAGCCTTCGTGATTTTTCCATAACTAAGCTAAGCAGGTTATTCGTAGTAACAAAACTATAAAATCAGATTATTTACGTATAAAAATGACCACATTTTTATTACACGTTCTAAAACTATGTACATGTATGTTTGTGGCTGAATGTATAACTCGCACAACGATATGGCGGTAGTAAGGGCATGGTAGAGTGCTCTAATGTCACACATCAAACGCGACCGATTTCAGAGTGTGTAGGTACTATTGTTTTAGGGTCCCATATTTGATTTTAGATTCATAATTATTTTTAGTATTTCAAAATAAAAAGCTATAGAAATTGCATGAAAAAATCTGGCAAAAATTGTTTAACATCTAAACCGAAACTTTCGACCGAACGAGTGAAGATTAGTAATTAAGACATTTTTGCCGAAAAATAATTAAATTAAGAAACTTTACCCAGTCCGACATCGGATCATTCATCCATCTTCCTATCCATAATCCATCTTCAGCCGTAATACTTATCATTTACTATCGAATGAAATTGCGGAAAATATGCCTGTCTATGTAACAAAATAAAAAATAAATAAAAAACCCGCCAAAAAATCTGACTAAAAATGCTTAAAATAAGGTGTTTGTCTTCTATTTCGGAGAAACATTTTTTTTTGGAGTCAGTGCATTATGTGTGTGGAGTGTGGACTATAGGCGCAAGTAAGCTTGACATCATGCACCGACTCCAAAAGTATTTGCTATTAGCACACCAATTATTGGTATGCTGTCTAGCGCATTATTTATTTATTTATTTATGATCAGCCTTGCCTACCCTTAGGACGTCAAAAATTTGTATGTTGTTTTATAAAGGTCATCCCATCAGAATTTTAAAGTCGTTTTTCTTTGCTAGTCCAAAATATAAACAATCTTTTCATAACTTTAATAATAATATTAGTAAATAAAATAAAATAATTATTCTATTTAAAACTAGCTCGATATTTAACGACGAATTACTTATGTAAATTGTGAATTTAGTATTTATCTTATTTTAAAATAATTCATTTCATTAAAAAGGAATGTAAAGATTGCTTATAATATTTGACTAGCAAAGAAAAACGGACTATATACGAGTAGTTTCAAACTTTTTGTGACTATTTTATAATGCGAACATGCAGAACCCGAGGCCCTTGAGTTTCTTTCACACTCTACCCGTTTTTATGACCCCAATGTGGCGTATAAGCGCTTTATGTGCAAAATAAACATCCACGGCAGTACTTTTTGGCATTTACATTTGATGGTATTGTGCACTTTGACGTTTTTATTCTAACTGTAAAAGTACTGGATATTGAGATTTGTTTTAACAGTTATCTTTCAATATACAAGTAAAATAATCTAAACAAAGTGTAGCGGCTTGAAAGCAAAATTTATAATTTGCCCTTTAAGCACCCAGTAATCAATTCTTAAGGGTTCCAATTTATTACAATGAAAGACATAATATCCCTACGAATCTGTAAGCTCAAGTGGCAGTGGCAAGGCCCATAGGTCACATAGCACATACGCCACACTTCTAAACTTTAGAAGTTTATGTTTCTATATACATAGAAACAGAAGATAATTTTGTTCTTAGAAAGTATCAAGTCGTTGTTTTTTCAACACACTTGCTCATAACGACGTCTTTATTCCACCGATTTTTGGCTCATAATCATAGATATTACACACGCGTGCTTTTTCATTATATTATTGCACTAGTGCCTTTAGTTTATTAACCCGACCAATTTAGGTTTGTACCCTAGTACCAAGTCGTAGGTAAGAAGAAGAAGCGATATAATTTAGTCGGGTTATACAATATTTTTATTTTAGCTACAAACAGTATTTATGCGAAAAATAACAGTATCTACACATTGATTTCAAAAAATGGTAAATCCAGATTTATTACTAAAAAATAGCTTAAACTCATTTAACATTTTCTGTGATTTGTGTTTTAAACACGAATTATTACATTTTTAATCTTGGCTTTTGGCCGATCTAGTTCGCGCCTAAGCCTTGCGCGAGCATCGGTATCGCCGCAAGAAAAAAAAAAACAATGCGCCATTTTTCGTAAATAATAATTGTCGGCTGTGACGAAGTTTGCATTATTTAAGAAGTTTAATATTAATGAAAATACCTACTTCAAGTGAAGAAAATGAAGAAAACCTATTATTTACTCCGCCGGACATACTTAACGAGGCAAAAAACGCGTGCGAAAGTCTTTGCCATCAAAATCGAGTGAAATGTATTTTTACTAAATGTTTTAATAATTAAAAACTAAGTGACTGAAGAGTCTTGTTTTTTACTCGCAAGTGTGTTGAAAAACGTCGTATGATACGCGTGTGCCTGTGACCAGTATATACGCGGCTTTCTTATGGCGCACTCGCTTTCGCTCGTGCGCACACAATATCGCCTTGTATATAATGGTCAACTTAGCACACTTGTATTATAATGTACTATTGTTATTTAAGCGGCCGAAAACCTATGTATGCTGAATGCCATGTAAATATCATAATGTACTATAATGTTTATAACTCTAGGTACAGAGTATTATTTTGGTGAGTGACATCCAACTCAGGGATGATAATACGAGTTATGCTTATTTAAAAAAAAAACTTGAAGTTATATGTATGTAAGTTTTATAAAAGAAAACCGATACTCAATATTTTAAAAAAATGACATCAGTATCGTCTGTATAACTACCACGACCAGAGTCACTCTTCGCTCACCAAAACCACACCCTATACGGATATACCTATCTATTCAGGTTAAAGAAAGTAGAATTATAGTGACTAAATGCAAGACAATATTAATTAGAGGATATTGTACAAACATCTTGAGGAATGAGTTTTTTTATTTAATAAACCGGTCAAGTGAAATCATCAAAAGCATACAAAGGGGTGGATGACATGACAGAAAAGTCGACCTCAACTTTACCACTATCAATTTTGAATGAAACGATGTCAAATATGAAAGTAAATAATTTAGATGAGCGATCTACCAAACTGACAAAAAATTAAGGATGTAACAATTGTCAGTAGGTAAAGATAATTTAAGTTGAAATAATTGCTTAACCAAATCAGGTGGCATAATTTTTATATAAAACCTATTGACCAAACTTTTTCATATTTATCTGATGCATACTTCAATTTTTTTAAAATACAACCCTATTCATGGTGCGAGGACATACACAAAAACATTGTAGTCAACAATTTACATGTGAACTCTGTCATTCTGGAAATAGAGTTTAGAATGAACACACAATCTGGGCTGAAAGTTATCTTTTTCATACTAGCAACGGAATACAATTCTAAAAGACAAAAGGCGAAATTAACCGCTGACAGTATGCGGCTCTATCCATCCTTTAGTCGTAATTAGGTGTTTAAATACAGTTTGTGTTAGAGTTTAAAGCTTTTGTTAGTTTAATTAGCTGATAAGTCTAATAAAAGCTAGTTATTTTGAACGAAGTTTAAAGGGGATATTACGTTGCTAAGAGATTAATTTTAGTTGAAATATTTTATGGAATTCAGTCTTAATAAGTTGAGAAAGTTTCAATTAAAAATATAAGTTTGACGTTATTACTGAAATGTGAAAAATAAAATTCATTAACTGCCCCAATCGATCCAAATAATGAAAAACAATTAAAAAGGGATGCAAAGGTAAAATATTATCAGTCATGATGTTACATTTCTTGATGTTTTCTTACCACTCTTCTCACATATTATTAATATTCCGCCACTGATTAAACTCTCTGCATTACCAGGTGGTTGACTGGTAGAGAATGCCACTAGGCATTAAGTCCGCCAATTGTACAACTTACAGTGCAATAAAGTTTAAATAAATAAATATATATTTTTTTTTATAATTCTCGTAACAAAGGACTAAATAAATTCCATTGAATAACTAAATTAATTGGTTATTCAATGGAATTTCATTCATAAGCAAAAACTAACTCTTTCTATGTAATTTTATCAAAAAATCACTGCATATAATATTATATTAATATAACAATAGCACAGTCTAACTAAATACAGTGCTTTGCAATTCAACTGTCATACATGAAATATGGTATTTAATACGAAAAATAGAAGTCTACAATTACGAGTTCTTATCCACTTAATACGGAAAAAAATCCGCCTTAGAAACATAAGGTCCTATGTACAATATTGGTACAGCTTTGTACTTGTTTGTTTAAAATACTAATAATAATAATAATAAAATAGCTTTATTCAGAATTTTTTTACAAAGGATTACAATGGAGTCTTCCCATTAAGTATTTGAGAAAAACTTGTGTTGGGAATGACTCGCTACTTCCCGTTGGTTCCATTTGACCTTAACATTTATAAACAAAGAGTTTAGCTTATAAGCATAGTGCAGAGTAAACATTTATAATCAAAATACAAAGTAACACAATTAAAAGAGATATGTGTGTGTGTGAGAGAGTAATAGATAAAATACTACTTATTTTATCTATTTATATTTTTCAAAGTTACATTAAATTTAAAATAGGTAAATATAACTTTTAGGTACACAAAAAAGTATATTTTTTCTAATTTGGATTTAAAATAAATGTAAACTGAAAAATAGTAAGCTATACTTGGTATAACTGCCTGTCCTTTCTAATGACTTAGGTGTTTTTTAAAAGGCCAGTAGTATAATCTGGGTTAAAAGTTTTCTAAGTAATTTTCGTATAAATAATAAAAATAATAATAAATAAAATATTTTTGCTGGCATAAAAAAACCTTATAAAGCATACATTACACAATAAAAATAAAAATACAATCAGATCAAATTTCACCGAGAAAGAATCCCACCGTCGTTAGTGCACAGCCCGATGAAAGCTCACTGGCCACCTACAAAATTTCATCGTCGGAGGCCTTAATTCTTTGCAAAAATGAGGCAACCCGATGGAAGGTCAGAAACTGTAAGTACTAAAGAACTGTAAGAAAGTTATTCCAAGACCAAGTGAAATAAATCTCGGAAATCCACCTTCTGAGAAAAAGATAATTTTCTTCCTTTCAACCGCCAGGACAGGAGGCTCAAACCTTCTGCAAAGAAATCTTACACTTAGCAGCACATCAATCAAAAACAGAAAACTTTCTTCGAAAAATATCGCGCATATGAAATATTCAAGCCACCGAAATCAGTTTCTGGAACGCCAGTCCCTGTGGAATCACAGGAAATCCCGCTAATTTGGAATATGGGGGAATTAAACGTAAAAACTGGGGAACACATTCCCAGCGTTATCAATGTAACGCCTCTCATTTATCACCGGGTTGAGGTATGGCGTATTATTCGTAGACAACATCACACCTTGAGGTCTGATTCTGGAGAGGTGGCGGAAGAAGGTGAAAAATCTTAAATGCTTACTGTTCGCGTTGGAAGGGGAAGGGAAATTTTAATATGAATAAAAATATACTTTCAGGAAACCGTCCGTTTTATCATGGGACGTGAACAACCATGTAAACAAAATATAAGCATAATTTAAACGTGTTAAAAATATAAAGGAAGGATTCTAAAAGCAATACTCTGAAAGGGAGATTAGTTGGAATGGTTGGAATCAAAAACACCAGTACGTTCGACTAAGCTGTTAAGAGACAAGAAGCCGGTTTAATTAACACTATAGTTTAAAAGTTTTCAAGAATAGGTTGTTTACTAACCAGTCATATTATGTCACGACTAATGGTCGGTCGGATCACTCAAAATGAGGTGAGATAGCCTAGTTCAAGTGTCTGAAAAAAAAACCTTATAATTTAGCTTAGTTAGTAGCTTCGGATGTATTTTTTAGACTTTTTCTATAAATGCAACTTATAATATTCTATTCTCTATTCTTCTTTCTTTTCAATACTTATTAGTGTTAGTTACACCACTTATAGCACTCGAAAACAGGTGGACCGATTTTGATGATTTTTCCTTTGTTGGAGTTGTCTAAACCCCGAATACGATAATAAAACCTTAAAACGGGGCCAGAGCCGGACTTGGCCGGAGGCGAAACAAAGTTCACCGAGACAGATAGTGAAGCATAAACGAGGTTACCAAAAACGCTATCCCCCATCACATAAGACAAAAGCAAACTTCAGCCCAGCAACCGGAACGCGTGAGTAACGTAACCAAGCTATACATAATATTGAGTGCAATATATCAAGGGTTGAACGTGTTTCTTCCACTGACGTATATTAGTGTTAGTACACACACGTATATTATTGTTAGTCCGCACATTCTGATTCCTTTATTTGGTGAGAGCGTTCTCTTGTACGGTGTCAAGAGAGTTGAAATGTTCACTGTAAATCACGAATTTTTTTGTTGAAAATTATAAAAAGATATTTTTGATTAACGTATATATATATATATATATATATATATATAATACTTTATACTCAGCTTTCTGCTAGTACTAATGTTGCTGATCAATAGATTACTACTTTTATGATTTTCACAAAAATTAAACGGCCTTCAAAATAATGACCAGAAATCGCTTTATTTGTATATAAACTGTTGGTATAATCATGAACCGACTCCAAAAGATTTTTTTTCTCTTGAATAGAAGACGAATACGTTATTTTAAGCTTCTTATTATAAAATTTACCAACGTCAGATAAAGAATTTTCGTCAAATATTATACAAAACGCCTGATTTGATAACGTCTTCTATTTGTCAGCAATCATTTATGCAAATGTCATTTTAAGATCGGTCGTTGTATACTTAATTAGGTAGTCGGATAAGTCTTATCTGACGTTGGTAAAACCAACTTTTAGTCGGGTTTTTGACGGCGGTTTATTTTTTAATTATTTATTTTTAGTTGTTAGAACTCATATCTCAAAACTACTGACCCATTTTTGATGAAAGTTACATTATTCCTAAAATTAAACTATACTTAATTGAACGAAAAAAAAAAACGTTATGTCTTATCGTTTTTGAGAAACCTTGGGACAAACATACTTACATACCAATATACAAACATACACACACGAAGCTTTGCAGACGTGATAAGCAGCCTTAATAGATTTATATATCACATGCATACAGATCGAATTGAACACCTCCTTTTTTGAATTCGGTAAAGTGTGGAGATATGATAAATATACCAACGATCATTGTAGGATTAAATTGATTCTTTATTTAATTAGAGATTTTCAATGAAAACGATGCGAGTCAAGTAATAAACCTTCAATAGCTTAAAAGTACAGATTTAATTGAATTAAGTGAAACTCAAGTATGATATTTAATTAGTGATTTGTAATTACTAAAGTCTGAAAACGTTTTACAGGTTTGTTTTATTAAAGACTTAAGAAACTTTATAAAAAGAAAACGTATTCGTAAAATCTCATTTGTCAATCAAAAATAAAAATAATTACACTACTGTAGGCGCATGTAGGCGAGTCGTCCATTAGGTATTTCGTACTTAGTTGAAACAGCCAATAGCTTAAACAACCATAAGATAAATCGTTCGTTAGTCCAATTGATTTTAGTTAAAACCAAACTTAGGCAAATTAAATAGTCGTTGAGTCGTGTGCCTATAGGACGGCAATATCAACATATTATGTCAATTGACTGTAGATATTTAAATATAGTTATAATAATATGAGTTGAAAATACAATGATACGTAACCCAACAAACGCACTTTCAAAACATTATTTAAAAAAACTCAAACCGTCATGATGTTATGAAGCAGAAGAATAAATTGTTCAAAAGAAAAAAGACTATAATAATGACACAAGCTTTTTTACCGAATAGTCTACCCATGTGTTCTTAAGCAAAAGTATTTTCTTTGAAAAGATGCATACGGCAATTCCGTTACGCTCAAATGGCGTATCCGTACCTATACCGCGACTGTATACCCCAAACCCAATTTAAAAATTACCAACGCAATCATCAGGAGATGAACATTTAATGAATTACCCAAAGTACACTCGACAAAGTAAACCGTTTTAATAAAGTATAGCGTTGAGGAGACCGCTCATTACAATTTCTAATACAGTCGAATCCAGAGACCTTACTTCAAACGCGATGTCCATATTTTTCCACCCTAATCGTCCTTGTTTCTCATGGTAGCATTACTTAGGGGGTGATAGAGATGGCTAACTGAAAATGGAACTAAATCTTTTGGAGTAAGACCTGTCCCATTTTACACAAAGAAATTGGGGAGGGGTAATTTCTTGAAGAAATTACTTGCCTTGGATTTGATTTATTGTTTCGGTTCTGTTTTGTGAGACGATAAGTTTGATTAGATTTTCCCGAGTAAGAAGAAGATAACTCAGCGAGCGAAACAGAGTGAATTAACATCTAAAAGCTATTAACATGATTCATCATCTATATATTTTTTTTAAAATGCAATGCGAAACCATGTCCTAGTCTACCTTTTATACTTCCTTAAAAAAATGTGTGTTGCAACATGTGTCAATGTGAGTATTCAACTTGATCCTAGTTTACGGAACTGCATTGGCGGTATGATATGTTGACATCAGTTTTGCATGGGCGAACCCTTGATCGATACTGACGAATGTGTCTGGGTTACACAATTGAACAGTAAATAACGATTGAGCATTCAATCCGATTAAATGGTAACATTTCTAAACGATACGATTTATTAACATAAATCCGTGTCTAAATATCGGAAAAAATATGTATCATCATAATCGTAATAAAAAAGAAAAGAAGTGCAAATAACAATGGTAACTTGTAGAATAGAATTCAAGGGCAATAGATAATTAAATGCATTAGTAAGGAAGTTTGAGATCACTAGCATAAGTGTTTTTTTTAAGTTACTTTAAGAAAACATATTTGTTGTGTGTTTTCTTCAAATATAAAAATCCTACAACAATATGATAATGATATCATTTACCGAAACAAAAAAAAATGAATATTCAAAGTAATGGAATCATTTTTGTTGTAAGTATGTGATTGTTATATTTATTTATTTAAAAAGCAATTGCATTTATTGTAATGCCAATATCACTGTAGAAGCTTTTGTGATACGAACTTTCATAATTTTTTACATATTCTATATACCACATCTTCGGCATGGGGTCAAATTCCTTCAGTGAATTGTAGGTCACCCAATAACTGTTAACATTCGACTTACATCAAAGGTTACATCATCGCATTTTTTTTGTTCTCTTGGTCGATAAATAACGATTCGATATCACTCTCCCGACCTTTGTCCGAGGTATTAGTGTAAAACATCCACTTTTCTTCACGGCGTGTAAGGTGGAATGCGCGATTTGTGTGACATACTGCCCTGGGGAGTTACTCCTTAGGACAGTATCTATCTATATTTTTTTATTAAGAAACAAATGAACGTCTCTTCAGCGCGCACTCAAAAGCAAAAAGAAGATTATGTTGGATGACAAGATATGGGAAATGAATTTACTACAACTACTTGAAATTGTCACGCATAAACCAGTAATACTAATGATTTTACTGCACTAAATAACGAGAGCGAATGAAATGATTAACGATTAATGAATAACGAAAGAGAGAGAGGAAGTAAGTGACAGCAGGGGTCAAATACCTCAGTAAAATACGTTTTTATCACCTCATACGAGTATGACTTTGAGAATAAAACAGTGCTATCCCATTTATATACGGGTTTTTTTTTCAGGGTGGTGCCAAATTTGAGTAAGTGAATGAGTGAGTGAGTGAATGCCACCAGTGCCTACAATTTTTTTAGGGTTCCGTAGCCGAATGGCAAAAACGGAACCCTTATAGTTTCGTCAAGTCTGTCTGTCCGTCCGTATGTCACAGCCATTTTATTCTGTAACTATAAGCATTACACTGTTGAAATTTGGTAGAAAGATGTATCCTATTAACCGCTTACCGATTCTCATACAAAAGATAAAAAATAATGACATTTAAGGGGGGGTCCCATACATGAAACTTAAACCAAAAATTTTTTTAGTCAAACCTATGCGTGTAGGGTGTCAATGGATAGTTTGAAAATAACATTGTGGTTCCTAAAACCATTTTCTTTTGAAGTCTAACGTTTCATAGCTAGACGCTTCCAAAATGGGAAAATGGGCGCCCCCCCCCATCTAACTTCTAAACCAAGCAAGTGTAAATTTTGAAAAAAATATGTGATGTAGATCTTAATAAATACTTTCAAAGAAAATTGGTTCGGACGGGATCGAACGAGCAGTTTTAGAGATATATCACATTTTCAACAACCGCAAACATAACTTTGTACTTCATACAAACACGGTCATATTTGCAGTCGACAAAATATTGTGGTATTTTACTTAGTAGAAGTAAGTGGATTCCCTAATTCAGTTAAAGTTGGCACGGAACCCTCAGTGCGCGAGTCCGACTCGCACTTAGCCGGTTTTGTTTACAATGGAGCACTACATCGTTCAAACCCTAGTTTTTCTGTATCTTCGTAATCATCGTCAATGTAGCTGACTGATTGTATATGGGGCACCTGAAATTTATTTAAAGATTTTGTCCATGGCTCCATAGTAAAAGTTGTACATATTATCTCCTAAACTTTGACACCATCTTGCAAAGCCACCCTGTATAGTGAGCACCCCAGATTGGCACAAACCTAGCAACAATTAAAAACTGAGGAACTAAATAGAAAAAAAACTTTGCTTATTTTTCTTACCAAAGGTTTTTTTCAACCTACTCATCCGTGTGTCCACCGCAATAATGGAAAGCTGGCATAATAGATGGCGACGCGTTCTAAGGTAGCACGTTCTTTCATTTTTCGCTCGATCGATTAATCACCAGTGTGCGTTCGCCCTTATGTTGGTATATCGACAAATGGCGCCGAATATTTGTCTTAGGATGCTCCGACTATTATGGGATATGTTGTATTCTGAATATAGAAGAGAATGTTATTTGTGTTCCATTTCAGGTAATACATAGAAGTTTCTGAGTGGGTAGGATTTATATAAACTTTTGCATGTAATATTGCGTTCAGAACTTATTATAATTATACTTAAATTTATCATTTTCTGTTATTACTCATACCATAAATACTACTGAACGGATTTTGATGAAACTTACACTGTACCCAAAATTATTTTTTTACCCGATTGAATTGAAAAAAAATCATTCAGTTATGACTTTTTAATTTCGAAAAATCCTGAGACAAACATACACATATACAAACATACATACTTACGATATTTTGCACACGTGTAAGGAAGCTTTAATCGATTAACATAATATTTCTTTTTTCCAATTTTGAGGATATCGTATGTGAATTAATTACGTCCTTTTATAAGTCGGAAAATACGGTAATAAGGGCATGTTTCACCATTAGTAAATACGTACTAACTAACAAATAAATCAATTATGCAACAACATTCCATACGACGCACTGATAACGTTACTCTAAATTCATATGAAGTTGTAAAACGGGCTGTGAAAGTTGTCAGTAAACTAAAATAATAAAATAAGGTTATTATCGTTCTGAAAATACGATCTCAATTCCAGATACAACATACAACATTCATGCAGGAGAAACCGTGGTGTATCGCTAGTTAAAACATAAATAGATTTATCCTGTCGAAGGGTGACGAAGGTTAGATGGCAATCGTTTAATAACCATACCTGTCGGGTCAAGTAATATGGGCCGTGCCTCTTCTGGGCAAAATGATAAAGTGCTGACAGACGAGAGGCAATAGTTTTATTCAAATGTCACTCTCCCTATATACCTAGGCGGAGCACTTAGAGGATCCTTGTTACTTTCTGTTTGATTGATGTTTTGTGAGAAAAATATAAGAAGAGACACACTCGAACACACATTAAACACAAGTTCAAGTAAAATTAAGTAAATAAAAAATGAAAATCCGTCATTGGCTGTAAGTCTTACATGTCTGTATTTTATGTTATTATCATTAAGAGCTTTGGC
This sequence comes from Pyrausta purpuralis, assembly GCA_963924145.1. NCBI lineage: Eukaryota > Metazoa > Arthropoda > Insecta > Lepidoptera > Crambidae > Pyrausta > Pyrausta purpuralis. Next base: position 3,706,374 of record OZ001648.1, on the reverse strand, counting down.
TTTTGTAATACGAAAATAAAATAAAAGGATAGCCTTGATGGTGCGCTGCAAGATGGAGGACTTATAGGGTACTCTTCAGGAAAGAAAACTATGGAATCACCAAATAAATTCTATTCTATACAGTGATTAGTACTGTTCGAGTAAACTAGGCAAGAAGCCTGCCGAGAGGAGTTTCGAAGGATAGATGGAGATGTCCAAGACCTTCCTGTCAATAATATATTCAGCCAACATCTTCTCTGATATTGGCAAAGATCATAAAGCACAAAAATAACCATAATTTATTTTCTTGAAAAGTGTCAAAAAAGCGTAGTATAGGCGTGTGGATAAAAATGGGTCAAACTTATTGTAGTTTATATAAAATTTATTAGAGAATCTCTACCGAAAGTATTAAGCAGAGGCGCTGACTTGATGTGCGTTTTTAGCATTTAATAAGACTTTAGTTTCAGTGCTTTGTCTCTGAATGAGAATGGACAGGGTTTTATTAAACTAAGCTTTTCCGGATGCAAATTCATTTTGTGCAGTTGTATTATCCTTTCCTATTTAACACTACTCGCCTCTTTCTTTGTTCCCTTTTACAGTTATTACAAATGATTGCAGGAAAAGCCTTTTACTTAATTATGTTTAAAACGGTGGTAACAGGCGTTTTGTTAAATCAAAGTTGCAAAACAACACACAAAATATGAATTCCATGGTTCAAATTGCTCTGTGAGCTCACTTAAAAGGCATAAACTTTCTTTTCTTTAATTCTTTGCTAAGCAAATATTTGACATCGATTGCACCCGGTGTCAGTGTGGATGAGTACCTTTGAAAATAACAACCATAATTAAAATATTTTTTTAAGTTGGTCTTCTGTTTGAATTAAATTGAATTGATAAATAATTGAATTTCTAGGGCCCACTCGCATAATCCAAATTAAGCATAATATTATAAAAAGTCACCACGTTTTTCTGTGTATGTATGCCCCTATGAAACTAAAAGAAACAATCAACATAATTAAAACTTTAATGAAATAAACCCAGGGTACTAATCCCTAATTCAAGTAAAAAACAGGAGGTATTGAGTAAAACATTAAAAATAACTGTTGATATAGAATCCAAAATAGAAACTCATTTACGCTTGGAACTTAATGTTTTCGAATCAATTTATTTTACAAGTATCTGCCAGCCAGCAGCCCGCTCATCGCTCCGTCTACATCACCCCATAGAAACTTGCCGGTTAATCCTTCGCCTGTTCAAATACTCGAGAACCTCTATTTGAACTAAACCCAAGGGACTCGCTAATTTGATTGGACTGAAGTATCTAGCCCGCTGAACAATACAACGCGAACGTGGCGTTACGCTGTTTCGATATTAAATTACTTTGAATAACGTATAAAAATTGTACCAAAAACTGTATGACATTCTTTCTGCAGGCAATTGGAATACATTTTAAACCTATACACTAAAGAAGCTGTTGCTCAAAGACTATGGATACCTTCACAAAATTCATCAAAATGGCTTAAATTATTCGTAGTACTTTTCTTGTCGTTTCCACGGTAGGCAATCGATTCCACGTGACCTATTGTCGTAATTTTCAAATAAATAGCTGCTATCATTTATTCGAACTGGTACTTATAACAGTTAAATTTAAATTTATTTTCTGGCAACACCGATATATTTTTGGAGGGGAGTTTTGTATTCGGGGAGAGCGCGGAGTCCGGCAGTTCAGTTGGTTTGCGGCGTCAAGTTGAAGAGGTTGTACCTAAAGTTGTACTCTGTTCGAAGAATAAAAGTCTTGAAGAAGTCTCAGTGTTATAATTTTATTATATTATGTCCGAAGTGCGCAAGAATCTTCAGCCCACAAAGAACAAGGTACGTGAAATAGTGAATGCTCGAATTATGACCAAGTTAGTGAGAATATGAAGTGATACAGTAAACAATTATCAAGTGAAATTTATTTTATAATAATTCGATTTTTGTAGCACGTGATCGTAGCTACCCTCCGGTCGTGCTACTTAAATTTGAAGCTTTTGAATCCACGTGTGCCCTGCAGAGTGCTCTGTTTGAGGTTGGGGCTACTCTCCGATGTAACTGGCACAATATGAGGGCACGTATAGTTGAAAGCAATATTTTAAAATTATTTCTAAAACCTAAGAAATACGGTCGCATATTTTTAAAAAAATAGGTAAATGAGGTTTGAAGCTGGTCAAAAGACAAAGCGTGGCTAAGATTAGGACGTGTAAGCTTAATTTAAGTGTGGAAGTCGAATGCTTATACGTGACGTTGTGTTTTGTGCATGGTCGGGGTAACTCTCCGACTGCGTTAAGCATAACTCGAAGCGTATTTGCATTCGAATTATATTGAATCCTCGTGTAAGACGTTTTATTTTGTTCACGACACTATGATACCTATACTCCAGTCATATTAAACATGAAAAGAGGGTCTTGCTTGCAAAAGGTCTGATCGTTCTGAATTTTATTTTTTAATATATTATCAAGGTATAATTATTTTTTTGTTTTTATAGTGTTTTTGTCACTAAACAAACTTAATAATATAAATTGTCTGGGCATATGCCCGGATTGCGTAAGGCACGGGGTTCGATTCCTCGTCTGTCACACAGCCAAAAGTTGCTTTTTACAAGTGCAATTTGCAATTTATAATATTATCAAGGTCTTAAAAATTCCAGATTAGCAACTTTCAAAGTCCTGTGCGAACGCCGCTGTGCTCGAAAAACCATGAACTGTCGGTCTATTTCCAGTTTTTTTCTCAATATCTTAGTAAAGGAAAGGTCTGACCAGTATAGTTACTACAAATACTTTCAAAGTCAACTTAATTTGCTACAGTTTGGAACCAGAGCCAACTTTATAAAGCCATTAATTTCCACGATACAATTCATCGAAAATAGGCATATTTTTTTTTAAAGTTTAGGAATGTTATTGCATCAAAACCAATATTATGCGGAATGCTGGAAGCTGTATAGTGTAATTCGGCAAACTCATATGACATGCATGAGTATGTCACTTTACTCTCAAAATTTAATGTCGGTACACCAGATCTGCCGTCCACAAACCAAAATGCCGTTAAGTGCAAAAACTAAATTCGGAGAAAAACGGGTTTAAAGAGTGGGAACGAAAAAAAATTCGCTGTTTCAAAAGTAAAAGAGCAAGGTGTAATTTTGATACACCGTCAGAAAGGTAATTAAAAGAGCTAAAAAACAGTATGAGTTCCTCAACGCTATGTGTTATAGATTTTGAAATATTTTAATTTATACGTTTTAATTAAGTATCAAATAACAAATAAGTCATAATAAACACAACTTAAACGCCGCTATAATGCCTTAACGGCATTCTAGTGTTGGATCTTGAATATTTTTTTAAAGATTTGTAAAACGAGTTGTTTTTGACGAGGCATTACTTGCCTATAATGCGGCTAATGTCAGTTAACGTCATTTTAGTCTGGTTTATTCACAAAAAAAATTGATGCTTTTTGTATGCTTATTTAATTCATCTTTATTACAAGACTAAAATGCAGCTAAAAACAAAACCTTTCACCATAACGGCATTTAAGCTGGGCATAAGTTACTTGACAATTTAGAATATAAAGAAAAATGCGTTTATGTCAAAAATCAGAAAACCTGTTTTAGTTTTCAAAATCAACATATATTTTTTTAATTTGGCTCGTGGCAATGAATTATAGTGACTTTTTGTCAGAATTTGTTTAATTTAGCAGTTGATCAATTTTCTGCTATTCATATCAAAATATTAACAATACACATTTATTACAAACTGTTTCTCACAACCATAGGTATTTGTAATTTGTAAATAATATACTTGTTATATGTAAGTGACACATAGATCCTTAAAGTATAATCAAATCTTAACCATATTTTAAGATCAAACGATTATTTATCGTAATTCTTAAATCTAACAGTTTAACAATTGTTAGTAATATTCATCTGTGAAACGGAACAAACTCTAGTCTATGTTTTGTCTATGTCACATTTGTATATCCGTTATAAAATAAAGACAGTTGCGAGTCGGCTTCTTCCAAATTAATACCGTCTTTTATTTATTTCACATTAAAAGGTTATGGGCCCAGCCCTGATACCTGGACTTTATTTCTATTGTGAAATAAAAGTGCAAAAAGACTATTGTGCGTGCAGTGACTGTTAATTACGAACATTTGGCGTGTATTCCGCGGGACTCGACACGTGTCTTCAGAAATGGCTACTAACTCGTTCATCGCAAATGTGCCAAAGCTGAAGGGACGTGAGAACTACAGCGAGTGGGCCTTTGCTGCCGAAAATCTCCTTGTCCTGGAAGGAAAACAAAATTCCATCTCCAAAACAAGTGATGAAACCAAAATTGATGCAGATGATGCCATAACGAAAGCCAAATTGATACTCACAATTGACCCTTCGTTATTCGTACACATCAAAAGTGCAGAAACCACCAGAGATTTATGGCAACAGCTGAAACAGATGTTTGACGATTCCGGTTTTTCAAGACGAATAACTTTGTTACGACATTTAATATCTATACGCCTAGAAACATCAGAGTCGATGACGAGTTACGTGACGCAAATCATTGAAACCGGGCAGAAATTATCAGGAACGGGTTTTAAGGTCAACGATGAGTGGATTGGATGCCTCATGCTGGCCGGATTGCCTGATAAATATTACCCTATGATAATGGCAATTGAGCATTCAGGAATCGCCATCACGGCGGACATAGTCAAATCAAAGTTACTGGATTTAGCCGGAAATGATGAATCTTCGCTTGGCAGCGCTTTGTACAGTCATAGAGGGCAGCACTATCGGAATGAACGAAGCAAATCGAACAACTCTGTAAGCAACTCAAACAAAGATGGCGAAATGTCAAATGCCAACAACAATAACAAGAAGAAAATTATTAAATGTTATCGTTGTAAGCAGATCGGACACTATAAAAATAAGTGTACCCAAGCAGATACCAAGATAAAGAGCTCGAACGCGTTTTCCGCAGTGTTCTTGAGTGGAAACTTCACTAAAAACGATTGGTATCTGGACTCGGGAGCCAGCGTGCATATGACCGCCAATGAAAATTACTTAAGAAATACATCCAGTACACCACATATTAAGGAGATAATAGCAGCTGACAAGAATGCAATGAAGGTATTGTGCTCCGGTGATGTAGAAATCATAACCATTACTGCAAAGAGTAAATACTTCATAACAATAAAAGATGTTGTTTGTGTTCCTGACTTAGCTACGAATCTCATATCTGTGAGCAAACTTATAGAAAATGGAAACAGAGTTGATTTTCAAGAAAAGTGTTGCCACATATTTAACCAACAACAAGAATTAGTTGGGGTAGCTAACCTAGTCGACGGAGTATACAAGTTGAATGTCGAACAGAAAAACCAGTGCTTGTTTGTGCCATCATCAAATGAAGTTGACAGTGAATTGTGGCACCGTAGAATGGGCCACCTGAACAGTAGCGATCTCAACAAGATGAAGGAAGGTGCTGTCACAGGTATAGACTTCAAGGAAAAGGCTGTTATTGATAAAACTACGTGTGTGGTATGCTGTCAAGGGAAGCAATCACGGTTACCCTTTAAACATGTGGGTACAAGAAGCGATGAGGTACTCAACGTGATCCATGCAGATGTATGTGGACCCATGGAGACAGCTTCAATCAGTGGATGCAGGTATTTTTTGATTTTAGTTGATGATTACACTCGTATGGCTTTTGTTTACTTTCTCAAAGCAAAGAATCAAGTGTTCAAGTTTTTCAAAGAATTTAAGGCATTGGTAGAAAACCAACAGAGTAGAAAGATAAAAACATTGCGTACAGATAATGGCTTAGAATTCTGTAGTAATGAGTTTGAAAACTATTTGTCTGAGGCGGGTATAATCCATCAAAAAACTAACACTTATACCCCAGAACAGAATGCCATTAGTGAACGAATGAACAGAACTGTTGTAGAAAGAGCTCGATGCATGTTGTTTGATGCAGGACTTGATAAGAAGTTTTGGGCTGAGTCTATAAATACAGCAGTATATCTTAGGAACAGGTCGCTAGCATCAGGATTAAACAACATGACACCGTTTGAGCTTTGGACTGGTAAAAAGCCAGATTTAAGTCATATCCGAGTATTTGGGAGTCAGGTTATGATGCATATTCCAAAGGAGAAACGGCTTAAATGGGACAGAAAGTCCACACAACATATTCTAGTTGGTTTTGCTGAGAATGTAAAAGGATATCGAATCTATGACCCAGTTAAAAGATGTGTGACCATCAGTAGGGATGTCATAATACAAGAGAACTTAAAACAATATTCTAAGAATAATAATAATGAAATAGCAGTTTCAGTGGGGGAAGTCTCCAAAACGCAACCTTTTAATGTGAAATGGATGGGGGACGGTGTTGGTTTGGAGGAAGCCGACTCGCAACAAGATGAGAGTGAAGAAAGTGAAGAACTTGATTATGTCAATATACCCACTTGCTCGGAGTCAACACAAGATGCTCTAGCTGATTTTAACTCTGTGTTGCAGAATGTAGAGGAGTCGGAGTCCACAACCCCAGAATTGCCTAAGAGGAGAAGGCAACCACCAAAACGTTACGGTTTCACTAGCGTTTGTAATCCATTGAATCTCAGAAGTAGCGATGATCCAGTCAGTGCTGATCAGGCTCTGCAAAGCCCTGATAAAGATAAGTGGATCGCTGCGATGGAAGAAGAACTGAAAGCTTTTGAAGAAAACCATGCGTGGGTGCCGGTGAGTGAAGTGCCTCCAAATAAAACATTAGTGCAGTGTAAATGGGTTTTCAAAAGAAAGCTAGACAGTGACAACAGTGTGCGTTATCGTGCTCGTCTGGTAGCTAAGGGCTTCACCCAAAAACCAGGTGTGGACTATGATGAAACTTTCTCACCTGTAGTGCGTCACTGTACTCTAAGAATGTTATTTTCACTTGCTGTTCAATTAAATTTAAATGTTACTCACCTCGATGTAAAAACTGCATTTTTAAATGGTAATCTAAAGGAAGAAATTTATATGGCTCTACCTGAAACTTATTTAAAAGATGTAAATAATTGTAAAGCTCTAAAACTTAACAAAGCAATATATGGTTTAAAACAATCATCAAGATCTTGGTATGAAAAAATTGATCAATGTTTAACTGAGTTAGGTTTTAATAAAAGCCATATTGAACCTTGTGTGTATACAAAATTAAATGAAAATGTAAAGATTATCATTGCCCTGTATGTTGATGATTTTTTTTTGTTTACTCGAATTGTCCATCCGAGACAGATAATTTTATATCCATTTTAAGTTCCAAGTTTAATATTAAAAATCTAGGTCAAGTTCAACAATGTTTAGGTATGCGAGTAAAAATTGATAAACATAACAATGTTATTACTTTAGATCAGGAACAGTACATAGATCAGTTGTTAGAAAAAATTAATATGTTAAATTGCAAAGATGTAAATACACCTATGGAAAGTAAATTATGTATAGATAATAATAGTAATGTTTGTGATCCTCAAATACCATATCAACAATTGATTGGCAGTCTCATGTACTTGGCTGTACTAACAAGGCCAGACATAGCGTTTAGTGTAAGTTTTTTAAGTCAATTTAATGCTTGTCATAACATTACTCATTGGCGCCATGTAAAGCGCATTTTAAGATATTTAAAGAAAACTAAAAGTTATTGTTTAAAATATGTGAAAGGGTCTTCTGAACTAGTAGGATTTGCTGATGCTGACTGGGGAAATGGTACTGATAGAAAATCATTTACTGGCTATTGTTTTACTTTGTCTGGGGGGGCTGTGTCCTGGGAAAGTAGAAAACAAAGAACTGTAGCGCTTTCTAGTATGGAAGCCGAATATATGTCAATGGCTGAAGCATGTAAAGAATTAATGTATCTTAGAGTTTTGTTATCTGAAGTTACTAATACTGAGATTGAATACCCTATTGTCTTATACAATGATAGCCAAAGTGCTCAAAGATTAGTAAATAACCATGCTCTACATAGGCGAAGTAAACACATTGACATTCGTTATCATTTTATAAGGCAAGCTGTTAATGATAAAGTAATTGTTTTGAAGTACATGTCTACTAATGAAATGCCAGCAGATGTACTAACTAAGGCTCTTAGTGCACCAAAGCATTACCATTGTATTCAGAGTTTAGGACTTGTTAATGTTTAATTAATGTTTCATGTGATGAAGTGGGGGTGTTAGTAATATTCATCTGTGAAACGGAACAAACTCTAGTCTATGTTTTGTCTATGTCACATTTGTATATCCGTTATAAAATAAAGACAGTTGCGAGTCGGCTTCTTCCAAATTAATACCGTCTTTTATTTATTTCACATTAAAATTTAGATTTAGATTTAGATTTTTTATAAAAATAATAGGTTACTGAATAACAATCATCAAAAACTGTTTCGAACAGTCTTACATAGCTTTAAATATAGAAAGAAAGAAAATACATTATATATGTAGATTCTTACAGAAGACAATAAATAAAATAAATAAACATCCTTTGGACTTTCCCACACATTGCCATCTAGTCCCAAAGTAAGCTACTCAAAGCTTGTGTTATGGGTGCCAGACAACGGATATAATACTTGAATACTTTTTGTTTGTAAATACATACATGATATACATAGAAAACACCCAGACCAATACAAACAGACATGTTCATGCTTACAAATGTTTGTATTGTGCGGGGATCGAACCCGCAACCCACTGCGTAGTAGGCGATTTCTCGACCACTAAACCAGAGGGGTCGTTAAACCACTATAATTAACAATTGTTAGCATGATAAAGACAAACTTTGATTCAAATTATAAAAAAAACTACTTTGATTTAGAGAAGGGGTACCACACTTCTTGCGTAATTTTGGCAGTGGCAATGATAGAGGTTCTAAATTTTGAATGAAAGCTTCTTATCGAAAGATAGCCGACGCTTCGTTATAGCATAACTTCGCTCGCGGGAAAGAGCGCTTTTTTCTTCAATATATTAGTTGTTTTCACTTTTTCCTTCATGACGTAATTTGTGTCAGTTTGTAAGTAACTGGAATTGTGATTTTACAATTATTGAAAGAATATTCATTAATAAAATGAGTATAACATAGACAACAAAAACTTTTCCTGCAACCACTGAATACCTCCTTATAACGACCAACGTACTCGCATAGTGATATATCCGCATTTTCCGTATTTGGAAAATCCTGACGTAAAACTATCCAAAGCTGGTGAAGATATGTAGTTTGTATGACTTTCGACGAGTTTCTTACCTACTTTGAGTAGATTTTTGGTTTTAGGCTTTTTTATATTTACTTTTTTGGTCACTCAGCAACAATAATAGTATCATCTGAGTTTGAACTATCTTAGTTGTCTGACACGAAATTTTTGTCCCTATCATCATCAGAATCTGCAAACGGATCTTGTACTTCTGCATTCGAGATATCAAACATAGGTAGGTATTTTTTCATCAACAAAAGGGTAATCGGGCGCAGGAAATTCTTTTCAACATTTTCACTCTCTTCATCTTCTGGCTGAGCAGATGGTGATAGCATTTCTTTGTTACAAAATAATAAAGTACTACTACAATCGTCAAAACCCACATTAACAAGACGACGTTTTGGTCGTTCGGTTTGACATACCACCTGTTGTTGCTCGAAAGTAGTGATCTGGTTTGGATATTGCATTTTTTAAATATTCTCAAAACACCTTTCAGTGCAGCCATAATCATAAAATATATGCGAAGATTTATCGGTAATGCAGTATTCATTTTTAAAGTAAAAAAATACATCATATTCTTTAAAACTGTAAGGCCGAGTGTACAAAGTATTTAAGTCAGTATTTCTAAAAGATCGAGTTGATTTTTGTGCACTCTTACAAATAATGATGTCTTTTTAGTATACATGATCTGGAAAAAAATATAGTAGTTTTTAGTGTTAAATAAAATATTTTGACTTATACATACCTAGCTAAAATAGCAGTTTATATTTGGGTTGCAATATAAAAGCGCCCTTCTGTTATACGTGCCTTTAAGAATACCTATCTAAATTAATTAAACTATTTTTAACGAAAGAGCACTTGTTTCTGCTGTGAGATCTGAAATATTATAAAACCATCCTTAATGTGACCTATATGATTAATTTTCTACGCTACTAAATGCATACTACATTAACTGTAGTATGCACTTGGTAGCGTAGGCGTATATTGTAGGCTACAGCAACAGCAAGCAATCTAATAATAGTAAAGGTTTAAATATTTTTGTATTATAAGCATTATAAGCGTGGCAAGCTTTAGTAATTAAAAGACGCAACATCGAAAACTCGAGTGCACTAATTGACTTGTTACCTAAAAAGAGAATTTGCTGGATCGGAAAATTATATCTTACTTCCAAACAGAAGAATTAAAAATTACTGTAAATTTAATAAATAAAATACTCACATTTTGGCTCCAATTTGTTGTGACGAGAGTTCAGACGCGACGATGATGCCTTGCCATTCGCGAACTTCTTCATTCAATGTTTTGAACTTAACCGCATTATAGTTAAGGAATGTAGGATAACGGCATTTAAGTCGTGTAAAGATGTGAAAAACATGTAGCCTGTTACATTTAGTTAGCATTTATGTTCAACCCGCTATTGCAATTTTGATAAATACAAACACCTAATGCAACGCTAAAATGCCGCTATTGGACTTGATCTGCGTTATTGCTTAGTATTTTACGTAACGACATTTTAGTCTTGAGCTGTAATGTATAAGATTTGCAAAGAACACCTAAGCAATATCACCATTATAGGACTTTAACAACTATATTGAGTGGAAATTTTTGATAACGGCAATATAATGTTGTAATTTTTCTGAGGTCATCGTCTCTAATAAAAGTTAAAATCCTTTAACCGCGTTTTAGTTAAGTAACTTGATGTAACTGCATTTTAGCTCTGTAATTTACCTCAGGCGATGCAGATAACGGCATTTTTATTTTTTTTATCTCAGGAACTAAGTAATATAGAAAAATATGTGTTAGATTCAGCTTTTTTTTCTGATTCAGATGATATCAAAAAGTCAATTTTGACCAATTGTCGGTTAGCGGCATTATAGTTTATGGACGGCAGAGATAGTTCGGCGCAGAGGTAGAGTTTCCAATATGGATTTATTAACGTACGTTTCACTTTGACAGTCGAACGTAAAGATTGTCATAGAGTTCACCGCGGCCATCGAAACAGATTTTATTTTTTAGAACAGCACGCAGTACTTTTTATTGGTCGTTAGGCGAGAACACAGGATAGTGTGAACATTTTGACACACGGCCCACCATTAAAATATGCGAACACCACAAAAAACACAACATAAAATCGTGAATCTCTCGTTTGAAGTTTTCCGCATAGGTCGTATTAACATGACTCCAATATCAATAGGTGAATCTTTAATACCTGGACTATATATAAAGTTAGTTATAAAGTTGTTAAATTATGCAATAGATTCTGGGAACAAATATCTATATTGTAAGCAGTCCCGGCTAAATTCAGTCCCCCTTCATTTATGTTCTATACAGAGCAAAGACGAATCCAACTAAGTACAAATTATGAAAATCGATTCACTCGTTCCATAATTAAACGTGGTGCAACTAACACGATTTTTTAATGATAATCCATAAAGATAAATATTAAATAAATTATCATAAGATGCATCTTTAACAGTGAAAGCTGAACTATTTACAGCCAATTTGGTAAGCTCTTTTATATGAAATTGTATTGCAACAAATCGCGAATTCCAAAACTTAGCCCGAGTGCTGCCACACCTGCTATCTAGAATTGGGCTAACTCCTTAGTTACTCGCAATTTGCTGATTAAATAAACAGTCGTCTAACAAGTTTGTTTTCAGTGGAGGGAATTTTAACTACCTTTTATTGTTCATCAAATTAATACAACGCAGGGTCGACGTAGAGTTTGTTTTTTTCTGGTCACTCCGTGTGTTGGGACCTTAATATTCTTTTTTACAACATAACCAAATAATTCTGAACAGTTTCAAATGTCAATAAGTTCCATATACTACAAGTTACCATTAATATCAGAACATTCATTACTTCATTAATATCTAAGCAGATGTTAGTCAATAACTTCTATACACACAAATTACCAATAATATCTGAATACTCACTTGCCTGAATTTATTTATTGCATGACACTTTCATGACAGTGATGACAATTCTGAAATCTACAAAGTAATAAATATAAACTATGAAAATAGAATAACTATAAATGAACTATAAATACTGTTTAAAATATAAAAATATTTTAAACAGTATTTATAGTTCAGTTCGAAGAACTTCCTTCTGCAATTTTCCTCGATTGTTTAGATATTTAAGACCAACTGCGTAGATACATTTGACGTTACAATTGTTCAGATGTTATTGGTTAGTTGTGTGTATAGAAGTTATTGACTAGTTTGACTAGCGCGACTCAGATATTAATGAAGTAATAAATGTTCTGATATTAATGGTAACTTGTTGTGTATGGAACTTATTGACATTTGAAACTGTTCAGAAGTATTTGGTCACTTTGTCTGCTCCAATATATCTGACGGCGACTGTACATACACATTGAATTGATTACCTCCTTTTTTTGAAGTCGGTAAAACTTTAACTTAAAATCAGTGATTCCACATTTGCAATATCACATCTATTAAAGTCATAATATTTGTAAACTTGGCTTGAAAGGTTCAACATTTTTTTTTGTGATAAGAAAAAATCTTACGTCCCTTTACAACACAACAAAAGTCCACAGTAAACAAAGTATTACATTATCAAAGGGATGATCTCCATATAGTGGTATTATCGTATGAATTTATAAGTATCCGTGGTAACATGAAATCTATATTATGTTGATTAAAATGTCAATAGTCCAGGGTTCCATGAATTTTGATAAGCATAAATATTCATTAAGGGGTAAAATAAATAAGTAATCGAGAATCACGGTTGAAAATTAGGAAATGAGGTCGAACTAAGAAAAATAATGTTAATAAAAACATGAAAAGTGGAGGCATCGGCCGAGAGATCACCGACCTAATTAAGTAACATTAAATTATGAAAATCATGCCAAATTTTCTGCCGTTTATCCCTTATGTTATGAATGGAAATCATATTTAATAATTACATTTTTATTTTTGTTATAATTACATATTGTGAGAGCAATCTCGCAACATTGATGATCTTACGCAGCTTACGCGTTAAAGTAAGCGCTTGCAAAATTCAACAGGTTTGCTAATGTGACAGTGGCCGAGTGGTAAAGGCGATTGCCCGGATAGCGTAAGACACGGCGTTCGATTCCTCGTCTGCCACACAGCCAAAGTTGCATTTGCAAGTGCAATTAGATCTTATTGAATACAAATATTTTTTAAATAAATTTTGTTTTTAAACCAAATATCATTTCATTGACTTGGTTTGATCGATTCTTTGTTTGTGCGTGAACAATATAACGACGTCAATCATTAAGTCACGCATGGGCTTATGCTATATCCCAAAATTACTTTAAGTTTACTGAAAGATAACACATTGAAGTATTAGGTATACCAGTAAAATTATTAAAATGAAATGTTTCCGCGGACGGTTTACTTGTGGAGACCTATTTACTTTTTGCTCCTTCTGAAAGTGCCAGAAACATGCATTTTAAGTGCTGGATAATTTTTCAGCACTTTACTCAGCAAGAAATTTCTTCTTGGAAGTTTAGTAGCTTTATGGGACACCCAGGAAAGCTTGTGAAACGCAAAGTGATTTTTTTCTTCGACGACATTTTCTTTCCAAGTTGTTCAGACTAAGTACAGAAAATATACTTCGTGATAGCAGTTCAGTAGTGGTGATTTTTATCGACTTCAATAAAGGAGGAAATCAATTCAATATGTATGTATGCGATGTCGTTGGAAATTTAAAATATTTGAATATGTTGATCTAGCAAGGCTTTCAAGCACGTGTACTAATTTTCGTTTGTATGTTTGTCCACAGATTTCTCAAAAACGAGATGATTCAAATTTCAACTTTGGGAACATTGTAAGTTTCATCAAAATCGGTCTAGTAATTTTTGAGATGTGGATAATAACCAAGAAATATGAAATAATATAAAAAAAATAAACTATTTTTAAACAAACTTGACTTAGAAGTCTAAATTAACGCATTTGTTTTTCTACTTAGGAAAAACAAATTCGTTTGGAGTTGCATGATGTACCTATACTGTTCATCATCATCATGCACCGACTCAATAAGAATGTGTTTCTCATAAAATAGAAGAATTTTTTTTATTGAACGTCTCATCATCATTGTCAGCCAAACGACGCCCACTGCTGAACATAGGCCTCCCCCACGGCTTTCCACAGCGATCACTAGCGGCCTGCATCCAGTTTGATCCTACGATCTTTATAAGGTCGTCTGTCGATCTTGTTGGTGGACATCTTACGCTGTGTCTTTGGTCGAAGGGTCTATTGAACGTCTATTATCTATTAATATTATTCTTGTTTTAAATCACGGAATATTCATTTCGATATAATTTACGTGGTATGGCGACAAACCCACGATATACTTTGTAAAAAATATGTCATCAAAATTCCACGCATCCCTTGCCTTCAGGTCCTTTGTACAATCGTTAAGAATGATAGAGACCAGAAATTTCGCACGGTCGGACTGGCAGCACGGTAGCTCAATTGGTACAGCGTTTGGCCCGGTTAGCCAAGAAGTGTCGTTCGAGTCCCGCCCGCGCGCAATTAATTTTTGTTTTCTTATTTCACCTTTGTACTATCACTCGCATAATTCATAACACAATTCTAATAAAATAATAAACGAGCTGCGTAACTAGGAAAGGGCGTGGACAGATTTAAAGCGTCAATTAGTACCCCACCGGCTTCGCGGCTAAACTTGTAACGGAGGGGGACCGAAATAGTTTCATGGGTTCAAAGTTGCGTTGCACGTTGACTGGATGTGACAGCGTTCTAGGGCTGCCGAAAAAATAATAAACACCTAGTAAACCATATTATGGTTACCATACCATAAATACTAGTATTTTGTGCTTCTGATTAGGTTATCGAATTAAATTAGACTTAATAAAAGTAATAATAAAGATTGTTATTGAACGTTAATTGTCCAATGTCAAGATTATGAAGCATTTTTTTACCTTTTTGTTATAAAAAAAAGGGAACTCGTTGTGAATTTCTGTTTAAAAGAGTTTTCATTTTTAAATTCAGTCAAAATGTAATCTCGAACAAAATCAAATAAAGCCTGCAATATTAACAACAACGCGGAACCTAATTCAAATGTATACGCTTCAAATAAAAATTCATTATATTATCAAGAGCTCTGAATTTTAAATCCTGTTGAAACATTTTCATTTAAATCAGAAGACCACTTTATAAATATTATACAATCATATCAGTAGTGCTCCTCGACTTTTTTTGCAGTTTCACACACAATGTCTCATCGTATCAATCTTATTCTGCGTCCGGCTAACGCCACGCAGCTGTCTCGATGTTTCTACTTGGGTTTTAAAATTTAGTTTAACGGAGAGCGAAAAATACGCCAAGACACGCGATCGTAAACCAGAGCTACACAGACAGTGGTCTGCTTAACACCCGTATTCATATTTATGACCTTAAGTATGAATACTTTATGAGTAAACTTTTCTGTTTTTTTTTTAAATATTATTGACGTGTTGCTATTACGTTCATAGACAACATTATTTACACCTTGCATCAAATAAATTACTCATTATCTGTTCTTTTAACACATAATCTTTCTGTAATATGTTGCAAACATCTTTACCAATGTCTAATATTCTATACTTTATTTGTCATACATATCAAATATAAATATTTAGTAATATCATCCTACGTCATTGATTAGTTTTGTCTAGAGTCAAAAGCAAACTAATTAAAAACAAATAATAAACATTGGCTTTAGTTTTTTTTATCTAACTCTAGGACCGTCATATCTATAGGGGCCACGTACTTGTAGAGCCATGTTTATGACTACCCAAGAGCTTCACGATGTTGAGTGAAATGCTTTCTAAGATGACTGTGTTTGGGCCAATTCAGTACCTCACGCTTGGACGAATAAATGACTGGACGCGCAATGACGGGCAATTTCGCTTGTTCACGTTAGCCACGAAGCGGGCTTTTTGGCCTCACTTACAGGTGACGTCTTGTCAGTACGGAGATAGAGCTCAGTGAGAAATATTGACGGAAAAAATGGGTAAATGTGGTTTATTTTTGTGTAAAAATTATAGCGGCAAGAAAAAAATATTTATTTTAATCCGTAAGTAACGTTTTATCCCAAAAAAGCTGTTATTTTTCATGAAAATAGTAAAATGTCTTTTTCAAGAGAAAAGAAACATTGCCGTTTAAAAAAGCGGTAGTCAGTTACTACAAAATCAATAAGATACAACGTATACTTTATACGGTAGGATTATCATATGTTTATCATTCGTTTCAATATATCAATTTTAATTATGCTTAACAATTGTCGACAAATCATATCGATAAACATTTATTAAATTTTTAATATAAATTGTTTTGAGATAAAATGATAAATCTGTAAAATGTTTCACTCGAAAGTAGATTAAGGTAATCTTAAAAATACAACAGTTTGGTTTTAAATTTTAAACTTCATATTTGACAATACATCTTTATAATATCTATACTTAATATTATAAAGCTGAAGAGTTTGTTTGTTTGTTTGTTTGTTTGAACCTGCTAGTCTCAGAAACTACTGGCCCGATTTGAATAATTATTTTTACGTTAGATAGTCCATTTATCGAGGAAGGCTTTAGGCTATATAACATAAAGATACGACTCATAAGACCACAGCAGCAATGAAAAATGTTGCGAAAACGGGAGAAAGATATTCCTTTTTAGAGCTTCCGCAGCGTACGCTGCGAAAACCGCTTAAGTTACATAAAAATCATGTATCACAGGATTGTTCAGCATTAAAAGTTCTATAATAAAGTCCGCGACAGCATAAGTCTATCTTTTATGGTTGACTTACTACAACCTTTTTTATGTTAATAAATTTGTAAAAAAATAATGCATCATTTTTTAGTGGTGTATTATACACACAGGTATTTATTCTTATCAAAATAAATACATTCATCATCACGAACATTTCATTTAGAACAAAGTTGCCTTTTTTATCATTTGATTCCAATAATCTTAGGAGCTATCACAGTTTTAACATAACTCCGCACCAAAATAATGTTCGCAGCTTAAGTACACGTACAACGTGCGCTTGCGCTAATTATATTATAAAGCTGAAGAGTTTGTTGGTTTGAACGCGCTTATCTCAGGAACTGCTGAACCGATTTGAAAAAATATTTCTGTGTTAGATAGCTTATTTATTGAGACAGGCTTAAGGATATAAAACATCACGCTGCGACGGGAGGGGAGGGAGCAAACTCAAAACGCGCGGACGAAGTCGCGGGGGACCGCTAGTTATTTCATATTTTCTGTAGATCCATTTAGGATAATAAAGAAGGTAAAAGCAGTCCAAAGAGAGGCAAAATGGATCCCCACAAAACATCACCGAATATGTGGCATCCAATTTACGCCAAGCGTGATTAAATGCCAACGCAAAAAATCTATTGCTTAAGTATCCCATAGGAGGATTTTAATAGTGCAAGGCTATATTGTGTACTAACGGGCTGTTTCAAAATGTCTTAGGAAGTTCACATTAACTAGTTGATACGTGGGGAAGACCTATGTTCAGCAATGGACGTCCTTCGGCTGATAACGATTACGATGAAATATGCATAGATAATCCTCGTAATAAAACTTCAAAGAGTACTGAGTTTTAAGCCATTCAATAGTTCACTGTGGTGTTCGCGAATGCAATCCATAAGCTCAGCTATATTTGAAAACATGACGTAAGTAATAAAATTGCTGCATAAATGTAGTAAGTTTCACCAAGGTCCAATAAATACTTTATAATATGACGCACTTATCTTGGCATTACCAAACATGAATAACACACAATTTACTATCAAATCAACGAACACATTGTTGCAAGCCAAAATACTTGAAAGGTTTATGACATAGCAGAAGTGGCTGAAAATATCACGGCCATTACATGAACAGGAACAAGGCAAAGAGCGGTGAGTTACGATCAACTACGCTTCGTGTCGGTCTGGCAGAGTCATCGTAGGAAACATTTCACTTTAACACTAGCTTGAGATGTATTAGTGTCACTAAGCGATGAAGGATTGAGATTAAATATGTTTTATATTCTTTTGGTAAAAGCTACATTTCAGTGGGCACCAGTTTTTCATCATCATCATAAACAGCCTAGGACGGCCACTTCTGAATATAGGCCTCACCCACGGTTTTCTACATCGACCGGTCGCAAACGGTTTGCATCCAGTATGATCCTGCCATCTTTGAAAATAATATACATTCATTGTTTTGGAAATACAATTATCATGTAAATAGTATGTTGTAAGTGTATTTGGTTCTGAAGTTTTCGCGAATATTATTATTATTATTATTTAAATGACTAGCATTTAAATAATAATACTTACGGAATAGAGGTAATTTCGTGCACATTTATTCAAAACAAAACGTTTGACGTTTCGAATGCTTTACAGCATCGCTGATGTGCGTGAAATTAATCTGTAAAGAGTTTCTACTTCAATATTTATACTGGTGTTACAAAAGCTATCAATTAATATCATTAACAAAAGTATGTTTCGTGTTTGTGAATTTCATTTTACGTAACATTTTTTGATTTCTTGACCAATCCATTTGGAAAAAGGGTGGGCGCACAGTTTATTTCAGGTTAAAATACTTTCTTACTTAATATTATTTAGTTTGTATAGTGACAAAACACTATAAAAACAAAAATGTAATTACGACTTAATTCTCTTAGTGAATAATCTACTATTTCTACATGGATGCTACCTCACAATTAACTGTGACTGAAACAACGTGAGGTCTTGGATGAATTAACCACTGGATATGAAACGCAAGAGCGAATGTATGAAAACATCATTAGCCAATTTCTGCGGGGCGGGGGGAGCTTGTCGTGTCAATTTTTGACATTTAGTGCATGGAAGTGTCGATATTTTTATATCGATATGTGTGGAACAAATGAATGAACGAATCTTTGGTAAAATTATATTTATTTTTATCACCAAAACAATAAATTACATTATGGGCCCCTTGTGCCCCAACGGGTAGTCCGTTCTTAGTGCTATATGCTCTGCCCATTGCTTTGATTTTCAGGACTATATGCGTTACCATAGTTTCTCTACGTATCTCCTTATTACTGATTCGAGCTAATCGAAAAACCAAGCATAGCGTTCCCCATGCATAATAAAGAGACCCTTTTTATCTACAAGTAATACCTCTACTAGACCATTATACTTTTCATGGGACCACTTATATCCTAAAGTATAACTAGGTAAATCCTCATTGTTACATTCTCACCTGTTTTTGGAGCCGTAAAAAAAACAATTAAACTTTGTTATTCAGGAATACAAATGATTCCTTGTATTACTTTTCATGATACATTAACGACTAAATTGAAAAATTTTAGGGAAATGGCAGGCTTGCATTAATTGACAATCAACGTGAAAAACAAAGTCAATCCAGATAAATCAAATGCCTACACAACCATAAAGTTAAAATTACTAAAGCGTAGTCCAAAAATAATAATAAAGTAACCAATTAGAAAATGCTTCGATTCTTGAGAAACCAATCATCGAAACCCTCCAAAACCCAATCAAACTCAGAACCATCACAGCGAGAAACCTTCCAATTTCAATCGATTCTACAATTTCATGGACATAACCTGTAAAGAGCTTATAACGCGTTCCTAAAACCTAGTTCACAATGGATCCACTCTAAACACCAATACAATTACTCCTCTTTAAGTCAACCCTTCCACATTAAGCCGGGAAGCGGAACGGACCAGTACGGACCGGAATGAACCGGTTCGATCTGGCCAGTCCGGATTTAATCATTATAATCGGCTGCGGTGGACCGCAATCGGTGAGTGGAATTGTGCGAGTGCCGCGACCCGTACGGTGATGGATGAGGATGTTACAAGAATCGACGTGTTAGTAAGACCTTAAGCTTGTGTCGTCGACTGTACAAAGTGAAGGAGATGCTTTTTGAATTTCACTTTGGTGTTGTGTGATTTGCAAAGTGCGCTGTCAATGGTTATCTGTCTCTTATGAGAAAGATTTAGTGCAATCTTACTGAAAGCTTATTTATTTCATATATTCAAATTAACAATAATTCTATTTTGTTGTGCGCATGATGTTTTCTTCGCGCTATTTTACTTAGTTCAAAAATCATTGAAAAAAATCCATGCCCACTTTAAATATCGAAACTAAAAAAGGAAGATTAAACGTCGGATCAAGGTACTTGGTGAAATAGTATGGTAAATTGAGTTTTAAGAATGGATTTTCTTCTGATTTTTAATAGCTAACAGATGAAGATCAAGAACTAAACTACTTTTTTTCTTTTCATTTTTGATGTGTTGATTTTATTACCCAAGTGATTCACAAATTATTTAAAATACTACAAAGCTTTATAATGCGTGCACTTTAACATTATACAGCAAAAAAGTACACTTTCGAAAAATTTACTCTAACATTTGTTGCCGCATCACGCGGTACAGTCGCAACGTAACTGCTTTACGTAGCCCCACTAAGAAATGGAATAACGGTCTGGACTCAAGAACAAAAGCGTACCAAATAAGTTTTTTTTTATTTCTGCGTAAATATTGACAAATCTTGATTGTACAGCACGCAAACCTATACTTATATTATCCGTTTCAAAAAAACATTCGGATTGTGAATTATCAGTTTTATATTAGGCTATTTTAAATTTCAAAGAAGTTTAAAAAATATATAACGGCCCCGGGAGGGACGGAGCCAGGGGCAAAACGAAGTTCACTGGGATCGCTAGTTACTAAATAAAATAACAATACATAGTTGGTACTGATTCTATATAGTTTGACATACTTATTCTTCCGACTCCTTTACTATTTGTAATCGGTTTACATCAAAGACGAGATGTCTTTCCATTCTTATTGTATAATAGATTATTTATTTCTTCAATTAAAGTACTTCATAGTTATTTCCCAAAATTTCCTGCTACGTATTCCTCCATTATGTACAGCCGCGCAGAGAAGTGACTCTCGGCAGCAACATTTCGCCGGCCAGAGGCAATAAACACGCGCGCTTTGTGTTCGCGCACAGAAATACTTTTCCACGCGACTGTCCACGTTCAGTTTTACTTCAATTAAAAAATTGGTTCAAAAACTCAAACCCGTGGGCTGATAGGTTGTTACAAAATATTTGTTTATGGATTGTAGCCAAAGGCATTGAGATTTAAATACATTTTTTGAACTGAACTATCATGGTCACCGACATTATAGTTTGATATGATTAATAAGTACTATTAAGTTCATAGCCGCTCATGAGCCAAATCGCTTACATATGGTGACGTCCTTTTAGTGACGTCCGTGTTTGTGACGTGTGTAGAAGCAAATCGCTTCGCTTCTACGTTGATAGGTAGCGGAGACCTTAACCAAACATGGTACTATCCCGTACCTATAAAGTTGTCTTTCTCAATTCATATGAACCATACAATTTCATTTAAGTAAATAATGTCATGTGAACTTATTTGTAACCATTTTTTGACCGACAAATCAAATTTTACTGAAAAACAAAGCAAATAAATTAAAAATTTAAAAATGTATCTCATCTTATGGGTTCTGTAGTTATAAACTCATTCTGATTTTTACAAAGTTTATATACACAGTTATATTTCTGTTATTTATTGAATGTCACAGAGCACCAATCACAGAGTACGATGTCATCATAGCAGAATATCTGCCTTTACAAAACTTTTTATACAAAGTATTGTAGACCGGTGTACTGTTATATTATTTTCTTTTTAAGACGCGGGCGCCCGCAGCGGGCCATCTGCACCGCGAGATACGTGTTACGGATACCCAATCATGTTTAGTAATAAGTTTAGTTATATTTATTTGTAAGGATTTTTGATGATAATAAATATAATTTTCTGTTAGGGCCATAGCGAGTAAGCATTGTAATTAGCTTAGGGCTCGTTTTATTTCAATCATAAGAAACCTGTTAGTTAGGAATTCCCATTTGCAAATTAGGCAGGCAGGTAGGGTAACAATTAACTAGCTAGGAAATATTAAGAAATATGTAGGTAGTTTGGTACAGGGGCGAGGGAGACCCTAGTAGGCTGTCTCGCTCAGGTGGAGCGAGGCCGGTAAAGCCTTCGAATTTCCTGTCCCCCATATCGCACTTTCTGAGGGTAGGTAGGAAACCCATAGAGTGGATTGTTGCGAATGGGAATTTTATCACGATTAATGTAGGTAGGTTACAAAAACGTAAGAAGGAATACGCAGATGAGGTTATGTGTCCGTCCTTGTTTGTAACTAATCTGTATTAGTCGATAAGTCAGACATGTATTTTTGGTTAAATAAAGGGCCGTGAGCGGGCCAGAGCGTACGCGCTCTCACGGTCACCGATCTCAAAAAGAAGAGTTTTATTTGGAATTTACAGTCTACACATCGAAGGAAAGATCGTCAGAAAATTGACTCAGCCTGCCTGTAGTCAATATCGTCTGGTCCTTGCGATCCGGATATCGTCTGGTCCGTTGCGATCCGGATATAAGAAGAAATCAGCAACGCGGCATCGACTTGTGCTTTGGTTAGCACATACGCCGAGGGATCTACGCCGAAGCACAGTGTAACCAGGAGCCGCGAATCGGCCTATACTCCTGTGGAGAGACGATCACATTTACACGGGTGTTCCGTGGCTCGGGCATTCACCACCTAACGGTGCCAAACGGTGTCTGTCTCGGGTTTAACGCCGATTCCCAGGCGGTGCAGTTTTCGGGCGAGCTGCCACATATCGCGCCAGCGATTGTGAACAAGTCCGACCGGCGCCGGTACGGTGTGCGTAAGCGTGGGGGCCGGACTGTAGGCACTGCGGAGGGTTCTGGACATTCCAGCCAGAACTGAGCACCCCACGGATGCGTACACTCTCTGCCGGGCGGTACCTCCCTTCCGATCCTGCACGACCATCCATCCCCAGACAGGCTCCCCTTGGTAGTGTACCTGTTTGGGATTGATAGGAGTAGGGGCAGCAAGTAAGAAGATGCCGACTGCGCGCAGCCAAGCTGGGAAAATGGAAGCCGAAGACTCAAGACTACGCAACTTTGAAGAGCCACCCGCATCACCGTCTGTGCAAGCCACCGCGAGTACGTTACGACAGACTGAACTACCCGCAGAAGGCGGACGAATGGAAACGGCAGCAGAGAGATGTCACGACGCTAACGCCGACGCGCCTAGGATAAGGCCGCCGCCATCGTCAAATAGGTCAAGCGTCGCCGCTCGTTTAAAGCAAGCCGAGTTGAGAGCAGCCGAGCAGTTGGCGGCTATTGAAAATAATCTAATTCAGAAGAGATTAGAATTTGAGATCGCTACGATAATGGATACAACAGATGAAGATGACCGTGAGAGCCTACCCGCCGGTGAGACCCTAGCGAGGGTGGATGACTGGTTGGATCAAGCCCAGTCCCGGCGTCAAGATGTAAACACGCAACTACCCACAACCGAGATGTCTTGTAGCGTTCCTACCCTCCGTGAAGAGAGGAATGAAAGAAATAGACATTTGTTTACGCGACGCAAAGAAAAAGATGCGCGTAATATAGAAGTGGATAGAAACCGACATTTGAATTCGCCGAGCATAGAATTAAATGAAGATGTAAACAACATTCAACAAGATGTGCAGCGACAGGTCGAGTCAAACAATGATTGTACAGCGAGACCCCAAGAGTATACGGACGGGGCGGAACGACTTGCTTACACATTGGAGAGGATTATGTCGAAGCGACCGGCCCCACGTCAAGCTATTGAGTTACCGATTTTTAATGGAAACACGAACGACTGGTTACCATTTAAAGCTGCAATGGAAGATTCAACGCGATCATGCAACTACAGTAAATCCGAGAACCTGGCTAGATTGAGGAATTGTCTAAAAGGAGAAGCCAAGGAGGCAGTAGCGGCGTTGTTATACCGTGCCACCGATCCGGACAAGATCATGCGAACGCTAGAACAATGCTATGGAAGGCCAGAAGTGATCATTGATCGGGCACTGGACGACCTCAAGAACCTGCCGCGAGTTGGAACGACAGCCAGTGAACTGAATTCGTTCGCGATTAAGGTACAGAACATCGCGTATACACTGGACTCCATAGATAATAAAAGCTACCTCAGAAATCCGATGATGACCCGAGAGGTGGTCGATAAGCTGAGCCCACACTTGAAAACAAGATGGTGCGACTACGCAGCGCGGTACGCAAGCTACTCGGAGCCAGAGATCGTGACATTATCGCAGTTTTTGATGGAGGAAGCGAATAAGGCGATTCGATTCGCATACGTGTCGCAACCTAGCAACAGTGCAGCGAAGAAAGAAGTGCAAGCTAAGCAGAAGGCTAACTCAAAGAAGCGAAACACTGGTGTGTACGCCACAGCCGAGGAAAAAGCTACGACGGCACAAGATAAGACGTGTTTATGTTGCGGCGGGGACCACGAAGTGTCGAAGTGCACAAAGTTTAAAACCATGACAGTAAAGCAAAGATGGGATTGGTTGAAAGAAGAAAAGATATGCTTTCTATGCTTGAACAATAAGCACAGGCGAATCAAATGTAAAGCACCGATGTGTAATGAGAATGGCTGTAACCGACGTCATCACAGGCTGTTACACACAGAGCGTGAAAACAGCGAAAGTCAACACAACCAAGAAGTGGTAGCCTCAGTTAGCCATACTGTGGGGGCATCCAAGGTGTTGTTGAAGGTATGTCCGATCGTCATTGAGGGGCCACGGGGTAGAGTAAACACACACGCTCTACTTGACGAAGGGTCTACGGTTACGTTGATCGATCAGGACGTGGCGGAATACGTCGGTGCAGAAGGCCCGCTTCGAGACTTACACATATGCAGTGTGAATACACAGAGCGTACCACACACAAGCAGAGAGGTGGAGCTTCAAATAATCGCCAGTAACAACGAGAAACATTTGGTGAAAGCGAGAACAATGAAGAATCTCCGCTTGAATACTCAAACGGTGGGTCGGAGCTGTTTAGAGTATGGACACATGCGTAACCTGAACGAAAGTGACGTGTGTTATGTAAACGCCAAGCTGCGTGTCCTCATAGGCGCGGACAATTGGCATCTGTTAGTAAGCAGGAAGCTGTTGACAGGCAAACGCCACGAGCCAGCAGCATCGCTCACCAGACTGGGGTGGGTGATACATGGTCGAGCGCCGTCCCGAGTCATAAGGGAGAGAGATACGGTGTTGTTCGTCGACGACCATGGGAGAGCTCGGTCTACGCAACCTGACGAAGAATTACACAACATGGTGAAGTCATACTTCGACATCGATTCGCTGGGCATTCAGAAAAAGGAACGCGAGAACCCTGATGATGTGCGCGCCTTAGAAGCCTTTGAGTCAACAGTGAGATGTGTCAAACAGCGATATGAAGTTGGATTGCCGTGGCGCAAGGTTAACACAGTTATGCCGCCGAGCTACGAGGCTGCTAGGCGGAAGCTCACGTCAATAGAAAGGAAGATGGACGCATCTGAAGACTTCAAAGCAAAGTACACAGCCCAGATCGAGAGTATGTTTAGAAAAGGCTACGCAGAGGAATGCCGAGAAGCCGACACACAGAGCCCGCGTCTCTGGTATTAACCACACTTTGCCGTGGTAAATGTTAACAAGCCACAGAAGATTAGACTAGTTTTTGACGCCGCGGCCAAAAGCAACGGAGTGTGCTTAAACGACGCGCTACTAGAAGGCCCCGATCTGCTGAGGGACTTGGCTGGAATCCTGTTTAGATTTCGAGAGCGAGCTATCGCCGTAACAGCGGACATCAGGGAGATGTTTCTGCCAATTAAGATTGCTCAAGAGGACCAACCGGCGCAAATGTTTTTATGGAGAGGCGAGGACAGAGCAGCGCAGCCTAAAAAGTATAAGATGACATCAATGATTTTTGGCGCAAAGAGCTCACCGTTTCTGGCGCACAGTGTTAGAGACCACAATGCGAAGCAACATGCAGCAGAGTACCCGAAGGCATACGAAGCTATCACGAAGAACCACTACATGGACGATTGGGTACATTGTTTCGATACACAAGAAGAAGCAAGCAACGCCGTCAGAGACGTCACGCACGTACACGCGCAGGCGGGATTTGCGCTCGCAGCGTTCAACTCCAATGTAGCGCAAGTCATGCGTAAGCTGCCACTAGAATGCCGTGCTGCGGACGCGTCGAAACAGCTCTGCTCAAGTGGAGAACAGCAGGGGCGTACCCTAGGCCTCGTGTGGAATGCCAGTACAGATGAATTGGGTTTTAACACTGACTTAGTTAGAGTGCCGCGTAAGGTGAAAACGCTAGAGCAAGCGCCGACCAAGCGAGAGGCGTTGAGCGCGGTTATGTCAATATTTGATCCGCTGGGACTGCTCAGTTACTACACGATAAGAGCGAAGATTCTTATGCAAGAAGTGTGGCGCCTACAAACCGGCTGGGACGAGATTCTACCTGAAGAAATAGCGAAGGAATTCAGCGTTTGGCTGCGGAACGTAGAGACACTTAGCAGTCTGCGTCTACCCCGCCTCTACACTTTGACGGGGGGAGTGACTGGAAAGCAGCTGCACGTGTTCTGCGACGCTAGCGAGTCTGCTTACGCGACAGCAGTCTATTGGCTTGTAGAGTACGAGGATGGATCACGTCGTGTGGTATTAGCGGCAGCAAAGGCAAGAGTAGCCCCGATGGAGACGCAGACGATACCACGTCTGGAGTTACAAGCGTGTCTTATCGGAACGAGACTTGCGTCGACAGTAATGGAGGAGCACAGATGGCAGCCCGATAGAGTTACGTACTGGACAGACTCTACGACCGTTCTGCACTGGATTGGGAACGATAGAGTGCGTTACACGCCATACGTAGCGCACCGCTTGAGAGAGATATGTGAGTTTTCGAGACCCGATCAGTGGCGGTGGGTGCCGACGCAAGACAACGTAGCGGACGACGCGACTAGAGTCGTCACAGAGATGAAATCAAATGAAGACAGATGGTTTACTGGGCCATCGTTTTTATACGAACCGGAGAATACATGGCCGTCTCAAGCAGGCTGCACAGAGAGCAGCGAGGGGACTGTATTTAGCGTCGCAACAGAGGACAAATGGAGCGTGCCAGACGCCGGGCGTTTTTCCAACTACGAGCGCCTAGTGAGGGCGATGGCGTATGTGCTTCTATTTATAGATAAATGTCGCAAGCGCGCAACTGTTTTGACCAAATAACACATAGATAGAGTGGAAAGATGGCTGATGAGGCGAGATCTGTGAAACCTGTGCTGGGGGAATTGCCACACGCTCGAGTAGAGGCTTTCACCAGACCATTCTCTAACTGTGGTCTAGATTTCTTTGGTCCCATGATCATAACTGTGGGCCGTCGTCACGAAAAGCGGTGGGGAGCGTTATTCACATGCCTCACTACGAGAGCCGTGCATATAGAGTTGGTAGCGAGCCTGTCGACTGACTCGGCTATCATGGCGTTGCGGCGTATGGGAGCGCGACGAGGGTGGCCACAGAAAATGTACTCAGACAACGCGACGAACTTCAAAGGCGCAGACAAAGAGCTACGAGCAGCGAATGAAGAATGGGAGCCAGCTCTACGAGACTATGCGCTCACCCAGCGCATCGACTGGCGCTACATAGCACCAGGGGCACCGCATCAGGGGGGAGCGTGGGAGCGTCTCATTCGCTCTGTCAAGAACGCTCTACGAGTCACTCTACATGAAAAGGCACCGAGAGAAGAGGTACTGCAAACTCTACTGGCGGAGGTCGAGCACACCATGAACGCGCGACCGCTAACACACGTGCCGGTCAGCGCTGACGACTCGGAGGCGCTCACCCCGAACCACTTCCTACTAGGGGGACCGCGCGGCCTACCCATCATCGGGCCGTGCGAACCAGCGTCGAGGAAGACGTGGAGGGCGGCGCAAGCGCTAGCCGACGAGTATTGGCGCCGCTGGCTTAAAGAATACCTACCGGACCTGGTGCCGAGAAGAGGAGCCCGAGATGTCGCCGAGGTTGCTATCAAGCCCGGTGATCTAGTCGTCGTGGTGGACCACACACTGCCTAGAAACGTGTGGCCACGAGGCGTCGTCACAGAAGTACATCCTGGACCTGACGGAGCAGTGAGGAACGTCGAGATTCGGACCAAGGGCGGCGTGTTTCGTCGACCGGCGTCGAGATTGGCTGTCCTGCCGGTGGAATAAGAAGAGGTTCGCACTTCGCAGCGCTTCACCGGGGGGAGACTGTTACGGACACCCAATCATGTTTAGTAATAAGTTTAGTTATATTTATTTGTAAGGATTTTTGATGATAATAAATATAATTTTCTGTTAGGGCCATAGCGAGTAAGCATTGTAATTAGCTTAGGGCTCGTTTTATTTCAATAATAAGAAACCTGTTAGTTAGGAATTCCCATTTGCAAATTAGGCAGGCAGGTAGGGTAACAATTAACTAGCTAGGAAATATTAAGAAATATGTAGGTAGTTTGGTACAGGGGCGAGGGAGACCCTAGTAGGCTGTCTCGCTCAGGTGGAGCGAGGCCGGTAAAGCCTTCGAATTTCCTGTCCCCCATATCGCACTTTCTGAGGGTAGGTAGGAAACCCATAGAGTGGATTGTTGCGAATGGGAATTTTATCACGATTAATGTAGGTAGGTTACAAAAACGTAAGAAGGAATACGCAGATGAGGTTATGTGTCCGTCCTTGTTTGTAACTAATCTGTATTAGTCGATAAGTCAGACATGTATTTTTGGTTAAATAAAGGGCCATGAGCGGGCCAGAGCGTACGCGCTCTCACGGTCACCGATCTCAAAAAGAAGAGTTTTATTTGGAATCTACAGTCTACACATCGAAGGAAAGATCGTCGGAAAATTGACTCAGCCTGCCTGTAGTCAATAATACGATTTGTTTTTAAAAGTGGCGAATCACTTTTCCAAGTAACTGTTACTTGTTAAAGTAGTACGGTACCGTTTAAATAAGGCTGCTGTTATAAATGTGCGCATAAAACTTTGCTGTAAGTAAATTTTGGATACGGTAGTTGGAACACTTTCTGGAGTTTGCTTTGACAGATTATCTGTGTGTTGTCTCGAAGCGCTAGTAGGGCCCAAAAGATAAGGAGACTTGTTTTAGCCTCATATGGGTCATAATGGATTGATATAAACTAATTATTGACGTTCATAATTGGCATTTTGTGTCTTAATTGAATTAATTATTTTGACTCTGATATGATAACATCAAGTTTCTAAAATTATGATAGGCTGGTAAACGAAAAAGGAAATACTGTATTTCAGAAAAACTTTATCATACAGTCAGTCGAAAATCCTCTAAAACGAAGTTTAAACCAGCGTCAAAATTCAACTGTCACTATCCCGGAATAACTATACGCACGTAACGACAATAGAATAAAACTCCACGGTACCTAAAAATAGCTTTGGATATTGAAAATAATAGAATGGAAATATTTGGAAATATTTCATATGGCAATGGCATGCGGAAGGGACTGCGATATGACATATTTATTACGATAGAGTATATTCGAATTATTAATTTGCTTGTGTTTGTGCTACAGTTGGTTTATTAAGGGCTACTTCTTTACAATAAAATAAAATTTAATGTTAATTTTCCTGCTGAACCATTCTACTTATTATTATCACAGTGCAATTGCCCGATTAATAAAAAACCCAACAGCTAATAAAAAGAACGTCGAGTACTTTAAATATCGAGCTTTGTGAAATCATTATCCACTGCAGATTATTGCACGGCCGATCACATAAATATTTTTATCCAGGTAATTAAGCTCTCAGCCACGAAAGTAACGAATATTCTGCAAGAAGAGTATCTTTGTATCGAGGCAAACACCTATAAAACGAATATTTGAACTATAAATCACAAGAAAACTTTCGATATCCGCTCTTCATTTCGGCTCCCTGGAGTACTGACAAGCGTAAGTTTTTAAGATCGTTCCAGGTAAGGGTTAGTAAATGTCACTGAAACTATATCATACTTATTCAACAAAAAAAAATGTGAACATATAATCCAGCCCTTTTTAGGGTTCCGTAGCCGAATGGCAAAAAACGGAACCCTTATAGTTTCGTCAAGTCTGTCTGTCTGTCTGTCTGTCTGTCCGTCCGTATGTCACACCCATTTTATTCTGTAACTATAAGCATTACACAATTGAAATTTAGTAGGAAGATGTATCTGGTTAACCGCTTACCAATTCTCATACAAAAAATAAAAAATAATGACAGGTAAGGGGGGGCTCTCATACATAAAACTAAAACCAAAAAAAAAAAAATTGTCAAACCTATGCGTGTGGGGTGGGGTGTCTATGGATAGGTCTTTTACTTTTTACTTTACTAACATAGAGGTTCCTAAAACCATTTTCTTATAAAGTCAAACGTTTCATAGCTAGACGCTTCCAAAGTGGTAAAATGGGTGTCCCATCTAATTTCTAAACCAAGAAAGTGTAAATTAAAAAAAAAAAAATATGATGTAGATCTTAATAAATACTTTCAACAAAAATTGGTTCGGACGGGATCGAACTAGTAGTTTTTGAGATATAGCACATTTTCAACAACCGCAAAAATAACTTTGTACTTCATACAAACACTATGAAAAACAAAGTTATATTTGTAGTCAACAAAATATTGTGGTATTTTACTAAGTAGAAGTAAATGGATTCCCTGATTCAGTTAAAGTTGGCACGGAACCCTCAGTGCGCGAGTCCGACTCGCACTTGGCCGGTTTTTGACTGATAAAGTATCAGTATTATCGCGTTTTGAAATTGCAAAGCCATTCAACTTTCTTTCGAAAATATTAATATTTACATAATTGTTTAATTTCGCAGCCTGACATGCAGGTAACAGGTAGCTGAAGTATAAAACTATATTAAACAAAAAAAAAATACAACTAATATAAGTTTGAGAATAGAGGGCTACCACTATTCTCAAACTAATATTAGTTCTATAACATCTTGCCATCCGCCGTAAATCCTTGTAACCGCAGATAGCGCGTTGGCACTGCCAGCGAGCCAGTGCGCCAAGGTTCGATTCCCGGCGATAAGATTAGACAATGCATTTGTGGATTTTGAAGATGGATCGCCCATTTGCGAAGACAACTGTGCTGTTTAAGGATGTGTTGTTGTTTATTGGGTGAATGAAGCTTGGTTTAAAGAGAAATAGTAAGACACTTTATTTATTTTATAAAAATGCCACGATCAAATATTACTATCTGGAGATAGTGAAGAACATTAATCATCATAGAAAATATTTTGTTTTATAAAGAAAAACAACTTTTTACCGCATTCATGTAAATTCAACTTGTGATACGGTCAAGCGCAGACAAGTTCCCATCGACGCCTACAGTTTCTTAAATTTTATTTTGGACACCAATCACATACATTGCTCTGATCCCAAAGTAAGTAGCCAATGCACTTGTGTTATGGAAATCAGACACAATGGTGGTACCAAAACACCCAAGCCCGAAACAATATAGAAAATTATCATTTTTACATTGACCCGATCGGGACTCGAACCCTGGACTCGGAGCGGTGGCGCCACAAAACCCAGCGTGCTTAGCCACTTTCCCGTGGTGGACGTCGAGATGATGCGCTTTATAGTCTTGAAAACAAACTGACGTGAGTTTGGCATCGATATTTAGCTTAAATTGAATTTGTGGAGTCCTCGTGTAGTGACGAAACTCTTCGAAGTTTTTTGCACGTCAGTGTTGGGTACTAATAATTGCATTTGCTGTACCGCATGCGTATTGAAGGAGGGCGGGCGGTGCATCCCGCATTTGCCTGAACTAATATTCAACGCGGTGACGGTTCGTGTTGTTAGTTGTCTGCGCCGGCGTCGCTTAGCGGATATATAAAGCAAAATAATTTTATAAAATCAAACTTAATGATGGATATTCGCAAAGTAACGCCTGATTTTATTAATTATTAAATATTTGACAGCAATCACATACATTGTTCTGATCTCAAAGTAAGTAGCTAATGCACTTGTGTTATTGAAATAAGTCACAACGGTGGTACCACAACACCCTAGCTTTTATTATCACCCTAGCTTTTTTGTAAGTGCTGATACATAACTGCTATGCAGCTTTGGCAACGATTTTTCATAAGTTTTCCACGTGAAAGTCATTGATGTATTCCATCAAAATTCATACAACGTAATTACCATATTAACAACAAAATTTACAGTCGGCCAGCAAATTCCGTGCACGCAACAGGAAAGTTGGTGGCTATCGATTAGGCCGACTGTCCTTAGCACCCAATAAATATGCTAATACACTGACAATACAGGGTGTCTCGCTATCCTTCGGAAAAATCCGTATCGACACAGCCTTTATTATTCTAGTCAAAAGAATTTAGTAAAATGTGAAGCTGGAGCATAATTTGTCTAAGCTATAAAAATACTAAAGTCAGTTACTGATACATTATTTAAAGTACGTTTTTCTTTGCTAGTCTAATATTGTAAACAAAATTATTATAACTTTTTAAATAATCTATCGTTGAATAAAATTCAATAACTATTTTTGCATGCTAATTTTTGGTGAAACATATGAACCAATGTTTGACTTTGACTGTGTAATTTTGGATTCTACACCCGGTATAGTCCGCAAAGGAAAATTTCTCCATAAACACAACATGAAAATTGAAAACATTTTTTATTA
Source organism: Pyrausta purpuralis (assembly GCA_963924145.1). NCBI lineage: Eukaryota > Metazoa > Arthropoda > Insecta > Lepidoptera > Crambidae > Pyrausta > Pyrausta purpuralis. Next base: position 3,673,565 of record OZ001648.1, on the reverse strand, counting down.
ATTAAATTTGTGCTAAGCCGAATATTTCCGGAGTTTTATTATGTATTAATATAACTTCAAACGCTTCCCGTAATAAAGATATAACGTCTGTTAAATTTTAATTTTCCGATTTAATTGAAAACAGAATATTCATGATTTGCGTGAGTAACGTGATTAATGTTTAATATTGAATTCATTAAATGATAAAAAGTATAGAACACTTGGGTTTCATCAGCAAGATGAAATTATATAATGTAACTGACAAAATCGGTTCACCCGTTCTTTAGATATAAATAGTGTCACTAACACGACTTATCGCAGACTTGTCTAATTATCCGTATTTTCGCGATATTCCTAGAATTATTGCAAAAAATCGGTTTATCAAATAATCCTACGACATATACATGGATTAAATAATTATTACTATAATATTTTTCAGTTTCACGACTTGTAATGTACTGGGGAACTTGCCTACCTAAAGCAAAATACTTTGGATGAGGTCAAACACTATACATTTGCGTCACCATTTTTATCGTGTAATCAACAGATCACACTTAACTTAGTAAGATAAAGATGAGATTACAAATTAAAATAGTTACTTGAGTCAAAATTTTGTTTTGTATGCAAAAAATATGTAATAAAACAATCAAACACAATCTAATTTCGTGTGATAAAATGTGACCTTTGTAAAAAAAAAAGCGAAATCAATGAAATAACAGTCTTAGGTTATTGGAACGTTAATTGTCTGTTTCATTTGGAATATTCTTTCTGATTCAAAGAAATCTTGTGACTTAGTATATCGCCTTTGAAAATTGAGAAATTTGAATATTCAGTGATTTTATTTTAAAGTGGAGTGATGTACACAGACTATATTATTTATTTATTCAATGCACCAAGTAGGTATTAATATGTATGGACATCAAAATGATTTACGTAAATTACTAATCACTGATATAAATCTTATTAATTAAACGAGAGGCTAAAAATATCTCACCTAAAATTAGAGCCAAAATGTGCACCTAATAAATTTAATTAAAAATATCGCTTGCACACTGCGACCTCAAAATTCATGCGTCCAGCGCGATTTATGTGAACACCACCTTACGATATAATGTTTTACGTGTACACAACAATATATATTTGTAACAATCCTTTTCCAAGGACGTAAGATTTATTTCAGTCCCGTGTAAATAAAACTGAAGTCGACCGTACTTTTGCTTATCCATTGTTTCATCCCAAACCTTTCCTTCGATGCAAAAAATCTTTGGTTAGAATTTTGGGTATTGTTAAGACCTGTCCCTATCACGAATAATTTGCGTCAAAGTATTCGTATAGTAACGTAATCATTTGTATGAGAATCTGAAAGCGCCTCTATCGGACGTAAAACAAACTAAATTTGGCAGCAAAATACGTGACATTTATTGTGCGTAAACATTTTCTATAGTGTTAAACTGGATTTGCGATCACGAACCTTTCTTCGACGTATAGTATCGTGAGTAACAATAGTGACAATAAGTTGTCAAACTTAGGTGACAACTTGCGTGGAAAATAGAAAACATTTTTTCTGAATTTTTAATCATTTTCGTTAAAATGCAAGGTGCGCGAAGGGTAGGAGTTGAACGAAGTGCATCATTTTATTATCTCGCTTCAAGATTACTTGAGAGCGATAATAATGAGCAAAGAGAAACCAGGCCAGTACAGTGTACTAAGATTGTACAAAGTGTAACAAAAGGCTTATCGAAGCCCTAAACCTGGCATAGCAACTTATTTATCAGATATGTTTTATTTTATTCGTTTAATCCTGTTACAGGGGCGTAAGCCATAAATGTGCGCAAAGAAAAAAATTCAATCTTTTAGACCTTAGCGAAACCGAATTCAAAAATAGGTTTCGCTTAAGCAAAGAAGCTTTCACCTTCCTGTGTGAGAAATTACGCCTACACACTTCTTTAAAGTCTACAAAACGTATTAGCTTGGAACTTAAGGTGAGTTAACTAAAGAGTTAAGGTCAATTTAAACCATTAGTAAGAGAATCAATATGCTATTTCTAATATCGTTCATACAGGTTCTTTGTGCATTGTCCTTCTATGCCACTGGGTCATACCAGAGATTAGTCGGAATTGCGAAAAATTTAGGACAAAGTACGGTCTCTAAGTACGTGCGGGAAGTGATCGACGCACTCATTAGTCCGCCAATATTGAATTCTTATATTCAATTTCCGGCGACAAGAGAGCAGAGAGATGCGGTTAGGTATCGGTAAGATCTTTGATTCTAAAATGATTTTATATTTTTTATTATAACTAAGTAAATAGTAATGTCATTTTTATTTTCTAAAGATTCTACGCAAATTTCGGCATTCCTGGGGTCGTAGGGTGTATCGACGCATCCCATTTCCATGTCTTTACAACCAAAAAAGATGTGGAACATTTATACTAATGTAGAAAGCACTTCCATTCGATAAATGTACAAATGGTAATACAAACATACCTGTTAAGTATGGGATATGTCACCGTAAAATTGTATAAACCGCGTGATTACAATCTCACGGTTTTATTTAGTGTAGATTGTAATATGTCGATTGATTGTAAACAACACCAAACTTCATGAACTATAATGTAAATTGATATAACGGATCACTGGGAAAAAATACAGGTTAGGGTCGTGTTAGGCTGACATGTATTTACCAAAAAAAACATAAAATTCTTGACATTGTTCGGTTTGATTACAATAAATGGACAGATTACAACAACGAATTTAAAACCGTTTGATTATAATCTTGAGGTTTGTACAATATAACGGTGGCAGGTATAAAATAACGACTCAGTTTAATATTATTTTTTTTGCAACATACTTAACTTGGTTTCAGATATGCGATAGTGATTGCCGAATTCTAAATGTTAACGTAAAGTATGGTGGCGCTACCCACGATGCGTTCATTTGGGAAAATAGCATGGCTAATAATTTCATGCAAGATCTACACCGGCAAAACGAACAAGTTTGGTTGTTAGGTAAATATTTATAATATAAAAAGGTTCTGTAACACTTGTTGTATGAATTACTTTTTAGCCATTTACCTAAAGGTTGCCTGGAAGAGAAATAGCCTTCAGCGAAAAGACCGCCTAAATTATTATTTTTCTGCAAACATATTTGTTACTATTTTTACTTCATGATATGCAATAAAGAGTTATCTCGTCTCACTCACCTGATATAAAGAATGTTTTTCCGTATCAGTCAATGAATGTAAAGTGCAATAAAGTATTCTACTGTAAAGTAAAAACTGCGCCTACAATAGTAAAAATATTTTTATTATTTCGTCAGTTCCTTCAATCATAGTTGTATGTTAATTATAGGTGATTCTGGATATCCCCTGCGACCTTGGCTAATGACTCCCATAATTGATGCTGTTGAAGGAAGCCCCGAAGCAAAATATACCCTTTTACATGGAAAAGCCAGGGTCACCATCGAAAACACTTTTGGCCGGTTGAAAAATCGTTGGCGATGTTTGTCCAAGGACCGCACACTACATTACACACCCAAAAGGTGTGCAAATATAATAATGGCTTGTAGTGTACTGCACAACTTAGCCAAAGATTTTAACGTGCCTGAACCAGAGGAACACCTTACATCTGAACCACCAATCATAATTAATGATTTTCAAGAAGGTGAGGCTGCAGACGATTTAGCAAGGGGACGAGCTATCAGAAATGTATTGGTTGGTAGGATAAATAGGCTACACAAATAATCTTACGTTCTCTACGTTGCTCTACGTTCTTCCGAAGATCTCCGGCTAGGCATACCGGCTCATCGCTCCTCCTATCAATCCAAGTCGTTTACAGTGACGGCTACGCGGCTGTGGAATACGCTCCCTCTTGAGATCAGGAGGTCAGAGACGAAACTGTGTTTCAAAAACAAACTGCGAAGGTTTCTGTTTCTATGATTGCGAATAGTTGTGATTTTGATTGAAAGCGATTGTTGTAAAATATGTATGTATGTGTATTTTTAGTTATGTATGCTTTTGGATGTTATGTATCTAAACTATTATATACTGTTTATTTAGTTTATGTATATTATGGTATGTATAAAATATTATTATTTTACACAATAGTAATTGTTGCAATTTTAATAATTATTTACAATATTCTCCCGCACCCATAACAACCTCTCTGCATGATCTAAAGGTATGATTGGGAGATAATGCTATTAGCATTAAGTCCACCTTTTGTACACTATTATTTGTGCAATAAAGTTTTTAAATAAATAAATCTTAATGTGAAATTTCTCAAAATGTGGTATCTAGCCGGTTGAAAAGCTGTTATTTTAATTTTCAATAAAAGTAACGTAAGTATTTTATGAAGTTTTATTTTTAATACATATTCTACTACTACTACTACCACGAACCAAATATAATATTCTTGCTATGGCTTCTTGTTTTAGAGAAATTTGTGGACTGACATACACCATCCATAAACTTACGAAACATTGCACGCGTGAAGCCCTTATACATCAATATGTTGATATCAAATTACAACAATATCACATACATACACATGTTCAATTTATAACCTCCTTTTAAAGATTTTTTTTGTTTTCCATACAATCTTATCACATTCACTGAATATTACATCTACTCCTTTCACAGTCATGTATCTTGTTTGTATATTAATTACCCATTAACTTACTTATATTCCTTTTCAAATTTTCTAACAATAACGTCTATAGCCTCTTTCATAAACTGGAGCCATTGAGCCTGTAAATCAAGCTCTTGGTCCCTCTGTCGCACCCTTTCACGAAACTTCATACTCATATACGCGCAGCCTTTCCGTCTCCAACCTTTCAAATGCTAAATTACGCTCCCTTGCATATTCTCTTGCACTCCTATCTACATCTACAAATAATTTTGCTACATCAATTTTTTTCTTTTTTTGTGGCGGTGGATTCCAGTGTTCATTTTTTGAGGAGAAGGAGGGTGGAGGAGCTGTTTCTTTATCATGAATTCGGGTAGCCGCCACAGTGGGCTGGCTGCTAGTGCTAGGCATGTTCCAATCGGCTTCTGTAATGTAATTATATTGCATATAAACAAACTTATTTACCAAATAAGTCATTTTTTTTGTACTATAATATAACTTTTACCAATTTACCAGATTGGTTCTCGTCTTCGTATAAAATGATGATATCATCTAGGCTGCCAGGCGTTTTGGGTCTATCTTCATTCTTAAAATACGTGATTTAAAATATTATTCGCACGCATAAGAAGTATTTCTTATATAAAGGTAAAATTTCGTTTATACCTAAACTACATTAGACTAATATAAATTAATACAGACCTGCTGAAAGCCAGCTTCCACTACCATCATGCCAGTGGCTGCCTGCACTCCAATTATGTTTATGACTCGATTTTCCAGGTCAGTCAAATGTAATTGGAGTGCAGGTCCACCACGAGTGCCGCTTGCAGCTCTATTTATCTTGGCAACCTTTTTTTTCGTGTTATTTTTTAAATCGCTCCAGACCTTTGCCACAAAAAGAAATTAAAAACATTAGAGCCATTAAACAATAAATTATTTATTTGTGGTATTGGCTAAACCTTCGCGATCTTAAATGACTTAAATCGCATCTATACTGTGTTTGTTTAACGAGCATTTAATTTCGACCAAAGTTGCCCTTTACATTATTTGATTTCATTAAATGTCTTTGAAGCTATCACAGTTTTAATATAACTTTGCATCATAATAATGCTCGCAGCTTACAAGAACAACGCGAGCTTGACCTAACCGCTATAGTTGCTGGCCTCTAACTTGCAATGAAAATATGTGTTTTGCGTTGAAATATTTTACAGAATCTGAATTTAACGTGGGCGACGCCACGGGGGACCGTTAGTACTTAAGAAAACAATAGACCACTTGGAGATTGCATACCTTCCGCCATTTCTCCTCCGATCGAGAGTCGCCTGTTCCATCGCTGTTTAAGTTATTGGTTAACTCTTTTCATTTAATTTGAATAAAGTGGCGTCCTCTTGGACCTCCCGAGGGCTTCGATAAGTCGCCATGTCTTAAAAATAAAGTATAGCTTGAAAACATATCGCGCTGTAACAGACCAATTAACCTACTTATATCACAAATCTATTTATTTAATCTCGGCGTACTTACTTTTTCATAAATTCTACCAGTGTAAGGTACTGAAAATGACTGGTCTTCATTATTTTAAATAAGCTTAAACTATTCTTCTTCTTCTTCTTTGATGATAATGGCAATGTGCGTTACCGCAATTATTCCGCCAATGTCACGTGTGAAGCTTTTGCAAGGGAGCAGAATTTTAAAAAGAATTTAACATAATAAATCCATAAGCAGATTTAAGTTAAAAAAAAAAAACAACACAAATAAGACAACACTATATATATATAGATATATGTAACATATAATACATAGCATAAAAAAGGTAATTATAATTATAATGTTCAAAGCTTGATATTATATTTTATGATAAATTTTGCTAGGATGTTTACAATTGGGGAAAAAGAAAGGGAAAGGATATTATTAATATTACAGGGCAAAGGGAAATTATCTGGAAGGAGGTCATAGAGAGATCCCCCAACTTTCGGACAATTGAAAAATATGTGATCAGCCGAACCTTCATCCAAACCGCATTCACAAAATGAGCTATCCTTTACTCTTATTTTGGCCAAGTGAACAGGCGTAGAAGCGTGACCAAGCCGAAGACGGCAAATAACTGACACAACGCGCTTGCAAAGGTTTTTTTGCTTAAGCTTAAACTATTATTTTGAATAGTAAACCTATAAAATTTCCCACAAAATATCAAACCACAACTAACTGTCAGTTGTCATTTCAACCGTTCGAAAATCAAAACATTCGTGGAAAAAAGATCTTACAATTTTTATCGACCGATATTTACATTCACTTCCTTTAACTTCAAACTTATTCATCGTAATTTTGTTCCTTCGTTGGTTTCTCTTAGATTTAAGTCGAATTTCATATTGTATTTCAATAATTCGCATAAAATAACGCTTAACTTGTTTCTGGACGTGACATTCAACGGCCATAGTTACGTTAGTATGAAGTCATCTCCGTCAATGCTATCGAGTTTACTACACGACACGAGAGTGTTTCGTGATGCCGACTAACGTTGTACTGCGTAAACTCGCTAAGCTAACGTTACGAATACGGCATAAGTTCGTGATCGGGGTACTGCAGAGTAATTTACGTAATTCAATTGTTTTTGTATTGCGATTGCAATAGTAATGACATCATGAAAGTATATTAAAACCTGAGGCTTGATTTTACCGACAAAACAACCGATTTTAAAATGACATTGACATAAATGATTGGTGACGTTTATCAAATAAGGCGTATTGTATTTTATTCGACGAATATTCCATATCTGATTTTGGTATCATCAGGCCTTATTAATTTTAAAAACGCGTATAAGAAGTAATCAGGAGGTCTAAACAACGGGAATCGATCATAGAAAACGTGAATCTTTATGTCTGTACTATTTTCCTTCCTTTCACATAACCTGTATTATATCTGATCAGACCTATGGTTGGCTAGTAAGGAATGCTTTTAGCATCATGTCCGCCATATAATCATTTTTTTTGTGCATGTAGTTTTCAATTATAATAATAGTAGGTGTTGGTAAACGGCATCAAATAAAAACCTTCTGTCTCGGCTTTCCTTATTCAAAATTATCTGATTTTTTTTATAATTCTTAAAACAATTGTTTTGTACTTTAGTCAGAACAATAAACTCCACCTTACAACATCAAGATTTTTATTTTTACTTGTCTTCTACAGTAGGCATGTCTAATGCAGATTGTTTTTTTAACAAAATAATTAAGTGTATCTGCTAACCGTTTGCTACTTGTCTAGGCATGTAGTTAAACTATTTTACTTTCAAGCGGTTCTTCTTTTGCCTTTATTACATTTTCCACGATTCCGATACCATTTACGATCGCTTTTATGTTACTTAATGCCTCTGGCCGCTCTGAATTCAGATGATATATTTATCAAATCGCAAAAACAATGAACGTTTGATTCTATTGTAGTCTTTGTTAAAATTAATTGGTTTTTAATGCTATTATTATGGAATTTGCCGAGTCAGGTGAAGTGAAGACGTTTTGATAACAATTACTTACGAGTACCCACCCTGCTGTATCCTGAGCACTATTGAATAACCTTTAAATCGCAATCAGTTGTCATAGGTAGTAAAAATGATTTGGTATAACTTTGCGAGTGAAAATATTTCTTATAAGTTTAAAATTGAGAAATCTGTCAAACAGACAAAATGAAAGAACTTAGCGTCTTTGATCAAATTGTTGATTGAAGCTTTTAATATGAAAAAAAAAAAAAATCCTTTGGACATTCCCACACATCGCCATCTAGTCCCAAAGTAAGATAAGATATAATACTGAAATACTTTTTGTTTGTAAATACATACATGATATACATAGGAAACACCCAGACCAATACAAACAGACATGTTCATGCACACAATTGTTTGTGTTTGTAATATAGTAGGTCATAACGAAATTATAATCCGAGTTGGTGTTTTGAGTGTTTATTAAGTTTAACTTATGCATTTTTTGTTATTTGTAACAATTAATTTCAAAAATTTTGAACACCAATCACATACATACACAGCGGCGACGCCTTGAAACCCAGCGTTCGTCCCGAGAGTTCTCGTCTTAAACATTCCAGTTTATGGGATTTTAATAAGTAATGAAGCAAAACAGGGGTGACCTTTAATGGAAGAGCAGTGATTATAAGGGCACCTTGCTTTTAACATTAATTAATAAATACTCTTCAAGTTCTCGTGACTTTGTCCGTACGCACATTAACACGCACATTTTGATGGCATTTGTCTCACTTTACTAATTGCAATAATTAATGATAGATCGGGGCTTTTAAAAATAATCTTAAAGTAAGCTCTCTCATTTCACAAAAAGTCGACGACAAATAACTGGCTTGTAACATTCTCTCACCAAGACAAAAGAAAAACGAAATAAACGTATTCAACTTCCCACGTAAATGTTACATATTTTGTGTTTCATCGCATCCTGATACCGTGTCAACAGACCCACTAGCTCTTACTCTGTAACAAGACCCCGTATATTTTTTTCTTGCTTTCTTGTCTCTCTTACCAGCTCTTCAATGAGAGTGAGGGTGACGGATCGAGTGGAGCATGGATTACGTCTAAAGTAACCAACAATGCGACAACAATCAGATCGAAGTGACGACGGTTGGCTAATCCGACACGAGATGTAGATCCGAAGTTCACAAAATAAAGGAATATAAACAATATTTATTGCCTTTAAATACCAGAATATCATTTGCAACTTGAAGAAGTGTCTGGAAAATAAAAGAGGATATCGTAGTTAGGCTTGTTTTCGACATTGTTTTATTTTAACATAACAGTTCCACCATATTTTTTCATCCAATTCAGAGACTTCTGTCAAATGCACTAATATTGCTTTCTCTTAGTGCAGCAATTAACATCTTGACATCTTGACGGATACTAAAAGTTTGGTTGTCGTTAAAGGGATAGCTTCAACACGTTTTTTAGGGTTCCGTAGCCGAATGGCAAAAAACAGAACCCTTATAGTTTCGTCAAGTCTGTCTGTCTGTCTGTCTGTCCGTCCGTATGTCACAGCCATTTTATTCTGTAACTATAAGCATTACAGAATTGAAATTTGGTAGAAAGATGAATTCTGCTAACCGCTAACCGATTCTCATACAAAAATAAAAAAAATTAAGGGGGGGAGGGGGGGCTCCCATACATGAAACTAAAACCAAAAATATTTTTTGTAGTCAAACCTATGCGTGTGGATAGGTCTTTTAAAATGACATAGAGGTTCCTAAAACCATTTTCTTTTAAAGTCTAACGTTTCATAGCTAGACGCTTCCAAAGTGTTAAAATGGGCTTCCCACCCCCCATCTAACTTCTAAACCAAGCAAGTGTAAATTTTGAAAAAATATGTAATGTAGATCTTAACAAATACTTTCAACGAAAATTGGTTCGGACGAGATCGAACTAGTAGTTTTTGAGATATAGCACATTTTCAACAACCGCAAACATAACTTTGTACTTCATACAAACTCTATGAAAAACAAAGTTATATTTGCAGTCAACAAAATATTGTGGTATTTTACTAATAAGAAGTAAGTGGATTCCGTTGTAGCGTGAATCATCCTTTAACGTGCAAACTAGACGGTGTAATTCCGATAGGCCCCTAAAAAAATATCCTCCTTATTATTCAGTGTTCCCTGCTTCGGGGGAGTCTCGCCCTAGAACGTAATTAAGTTGAATATAGCCTGTTAAGGTTTCATAAAGTATGTGTATGAAATACAAAATAATATTTTCCCAAAATATTTTGCAGTATTTGAGGCTAATTAAACCACTAAGGTTGGTAGCGGGCTGAGCTGAAATATTTTGCAAGCTCCGTCTAAAATTGATTGAGCCACAATTTGACTACATAATTGATATTGATAAGCCGCAATTACAATGCCTATACTCAAAGTTAATTAATTAACCAAATAATGAAAGAAGCACATAAATAAAATAATGTTTAAAAGGCCTGACACGAAAAATTTCTAACAGTAGGTGTCGACGGCTGCCGTTGAATTGCCAACGGTTAGCCGTACTATAGTTCTTGTGATTATTACGCGCAAAAGGTTTTTTTTCTTAAAGTATACGGATCTAGTTTTCAGCAATACCTACATGTTGGACAATTAAACTAAATTCTCTCAGGTAGACGAGAATACAGAAACCCTTCTTCGTCCTCACTTCAAATGTTTAAGAGGAGCTTTAGTCATCTTTGGACCGTGAAATAACCAACCAAATCACGAAGCATAGTCACAGTGAAAATTAACAAAGTAGGTAAAGACGAAAAAAGTTATTATTTAAAAAAAACATTAAGTTAGCTAGGGCTTACATCGGTGAAATTAGTCATAAGTATCTTCTAATAGTTATCGCAGTGAAAAAAGACGTTTTAAGTTACAGAACACAAGTTCATAGAAGTTAAATATTTATTTTATTTAAGGCTAAGCAAATTTTTGACCTCGATCGACCGCACCTAATGTCAAATGTGGATGAGGAGATTATCCCTAACGAGATATAAATGCGCAGAATTATGCGTAATTATATCTGAAGATAAACTGTTTTATTACTACTTCTACTTTATGATTAGTACCAAGCATGCGCAAGTTAATAAGGCCAACTATACATTTTAATGTTATTGATCCCTTTTCCACTGGACCCTAGTCCTAAACTCCGCACTACTTCACGACTTACCTCACTTTACTCGGGAGGTTTATGAGCTCTATATGGGTCCGGTCGAGCCATGTCTTCACGCACACACGTACGACGAAATTCGCCAATTTAGGGTCTTCAGATAACTGTTCGGCTTGGCTTTACTCTCTTGTATGAATGGGCAGTAAAAGATTTTGATCACAACAGCAATAGTCAAGGGGGTCATTAAAGTTTGTTCTTCTAAAGTTGTACTATAAAATTGGGATGTCTGAAGACTTAGATTTGATTTTTAAATTTAGATTTGATTAGATTTTTAAATACCTGTGATTTTCACTGAGTTACCTTTAATTTTATTTTATTAGATAGCCAGATGTTTGGGACACTATCACACCTAATGTAAAGTGTCGATGCAGCCTAGGATGCATTTATCTACGGTTTAAAGAAACGTTTTAATTCATCATTTTTAATTGCATTGGTCAGACGAAGTTATTTTTGCTCCTACATGAAAATACCTTCTCTGCCTAATATTTGCGACTGCAAAGGGTAATCAAAATGCAAATTGCTCGCAACATTCACATATAAATTTGCGAAATTCGTACATCTGTATGTATATTTGTATAATGTAGGTTAAAACTTAACATACATATCTGTATAAATTCTATTCGTAGAACTCAGCACAACTCGCATACCACCTACGGATCACTTAACACAATATACATTCTGTAGGTATAGAGTAATAACACCGCTAGCTAAATATTACTGACCTGCCAGTTTAAGCCCGATGCGTTTCCCAGGGGATTTTAACAGCTCAATATGGGTTCTCCGCAGTCCGCGCTCCGTGCATAAGCCAGAGTCCGTCGATAGCGACGTTTGGGATTTGAACACTGCAACAATACAAAATGTAAGGTTATTTTATATCATCACGATATTTAATGAAAGTACATCAGATATTGCGTAAACGCCGCCATTAAATAAGCGTTCCCGTGACATTGGTGCTACCTACTAGCAACATTACTGTACTGACAAAAAGCTGAAGATACAGTGTATCAAAAAAGACTTTTGACAGTGCATTAAGAGACAGAAAACCCAAGTTTCTTAAACTGAGGTGCCAAATACAGAAGGCAAATCACCACACTATCTTCCGTAGATTGGAGTTTCGGTAAAAAACTTCACTAATAAGAGCCTAGTTCTTAAATTTGATCAAATCATCAGATATTCATACAGAGAAAAAGACAAAATAAGCAGACTATTGCAACTTAATTAACTAAGAAAATATTTAAATTCACTAGCGATGGCCGTTAAATATTTCAGAAAAGTAATGACATGGCGACCCTGAAAAATGAAAAACTGTTATGAAATTTCACAACCTTAAACAGGCGTCTTCTGGAGTTCTGGGTGAGCTTGCCCCACCGTCGTCTCTGTCTAAGCTTAATTAGGTCTAGGCTAGAGTCAAGAGAAAACTCATTTCGAATACAATATAAAAAATATATAATATGATTATATTTTTTTTAACCATAACGCATAACAATTTATTAAGAAAGCTAATTCCGTGTTGTTTGATCTTATTTCTGTTTTCAGCTTCTTTTCTTGGAGCATTAGTTTATATAATGGACAGAATTACACGAGTCTTTTACACACACTAAATGTTATATACACACACGTCAACCAAAATCCGTAAAACTTGCTCAAATCAGCGTATCTCTTACTTGCAAGTAGGCCATTGTTTTTACTCCGAAACCTCGTACGCTCGTTACCAACCGTTTTACTGTTACTGCACTTGCATACTGCTTAGCGGCCTTAAAATATTAGAGTGTTGCCAGTTCTGTAACTAAAGTTACATTATTCATGGTAATAAAACACTGTGCTAGATCTGTTGGTTGGTACACAGGGTGTCCCAAAAACAACTCTTTGAGTTTTATAGGCTTCATAATTATCCCCGTGAGTTTAAAGTTTTTGTTACATTTATTTCTTATACGTCATTAATTCACTATTTTTGTATTTCATAAAACTGAGCCCAGTAGTTTTTGAGATCTAGGTAATTAGTAAAAATCATGAAATGAAAAAAATAATTTTAAAATTTGAAACGCCTTCAGAAAACGAACAAAAAGCTCCAAAACGCATTAGTCTCCTATTTAGGGGAAACAAATTTTATTGGAGTCGGTGCATGATGTCCATAGGCTATTGGCTGTTAGTGTACATAAGATTTTAATATCATGCACAGATTTCATAAGGATTTGTTTCTCCTAAATAAAAGTCAAATGCGTTTTCTTAAGCTTTTAAGTCAGTTTTTTGATGGCGGTTTTTTACTCCTTGTGTACAGAACCCTAAGAATGAGGCAGCTTTTTTTAAACATTGAAATTTTTCATAAAAATAGCTTAGTTTTTAATGTCATCAACAACATCAAAGTTATGTTTTTATCTCAACTTTGATGTCTAATCAAATTATGCTAGTTTTCCTAGCTAGTGGCTTTAGGGACTAGGCAACCTAAATTCGGTTACGGCTTCGATGTAATTATCAAAATTGCCGCTAGGGATCGCGTTTCAGTACACCAATATTAGGTCTTTAGGTATTTTACATAATTAAATATGCTATGTATGTACGTAAAGCATCAAACAACTAAGTAGAAAATTATGTGATGTATATATATTTTCTTTTTGTATCCTATTTACATTTTTTTGAGTTACTCAATAACAATACAAGGGAAATATTTTACGAAAATGAAGTTTGCCCACTGATTCGCTTTTAATGGTACGGTCATATCATGAGGCGAGAAGAAGATCACCCCGGTTTGAAAAGACCTAAATATCCCTAACCAACCATAAGAGATCTGAAGCGTGATAATCTACCTTCCGAGACAACTCAGAACAGAGGCTCTATTTTTAAATCACTCGCTTGGTTAAGGGGTGTAATTTACATAAGAAAAGTGATAAAAAACCAATGAAATTCACGCGAAATATAGACGTGAGTGCTCACTAAATTGAGCTATATTTTGTCAAATACCTCCTGTGTGAATTACAACTGTTAAAACTGATTTTCATTCCAAAATTGGACTTTAACCTAAGAATATCACACGCCACCTTGACGCGAGTGATTCAAAAATAGGGCCCGAGAGCTCTCTGGCGCATAATGTAATAAGAAACCCGACCCCAGTTGAACTGGAAATAAGTCCTGGAAATAATGATGATGATAATGAAGTTTGACCATTGATACTTAAGGTAGATAAGGCATAAACGCTCTAAACCATACGTAGAGGCAGGTGCATACCTGCCCGCCTGCTCATTTGAAAAGTGTTTTTAGTTCCATGTCATAATTTTGTACTGTTTTCGAGTTTTCAAGCCAACGCACCCAAAACGTTAAGTTTAACTATAACAAACATTAACTATTGCAAACCGCTAAACGGTCAACAATAATACGAAAATAGTGTTGTCGTTATATCGATAACGACAATATATGACGGTCCGAGCACAGCGGGACCGTTGCAATTCGATGGTTATTGCTTGGGTGTCTTGGTGTTTATTTGACATTGAATATAAAGTTTCAAGACCTTTGGGTGAAAGAAAAATTACAAAACGTTCCAGTGCTTATGAAATGACTTTGAAAATTAAAATAATAGTAGTTTATGAAACTGGTACATAATGAGAGGTATTATACACGAGTGTGAGTTTAAAAAACGAGCGAAGCGAGTTTTTTAAAAGTATCACACGAGTGTATAATACCTAGTTATGTGCAGTTTCATACACTACTTTATCTACTCTCATTGAACACGAACATATCAAATAAAAGATAAAGATTTCCATGCTAAAAAGTCTTGATAACATTTATCGTATAATTTTCTTGACTTTACTGGTAGTAGATTAAGACAGACTGCTGTCGCAGTCTCTAAAATGTCGGGCGGCGTCAAATTTTCTGCACTTTCACTATCAGACATTTTAATAAACACTAATAATTATCTACCGAAACACAAACGTACTATGACGCCAAAATTCCCGTTATCACCGCGCATGCGCCAAAGCGCGCGCAGCCACAGATAAAAAAATAAATAGATGTATCTATGATCTCTAATCTGTATCGTAATGAAAAAAAAAATATTATAACATTATTTTGTTAGAGAAATAGTGTCATAATTAAATTTTTTAATTTCATTTCGATATACTATTTATAAAGTACGTCTATATAAACTCGTTTTGAGTTTTGTATTTTGAATTAACCGATATGAGAGTAGATAAAATAGTTTATTAACTATGAAGACAACCGGCCGGTTCTGATGGTGATACAAAACTTTTGTAAAACTATAATCCCCGTGCTTAAAAACCTGTGTGGTAGTTTTTGGAAATTGGAAAATAGTGAGAATTGGAAAAACTTTTAGCCCGATTGGCCAGAAAGTTGCTGTTTCGAGTCCCGCCCTTGCGCAAGTTTTGGTTTAATATTTATTTTTTATGAAACTAGGAGTAAAGTTATGTTTCTATCTCAACTTTGATGTTTAATCAGAATATTTTAGTTCTCTTAGCTAGCGGCTTTAGGGACTAGGCAATCTAAATTCGGTTACGGCTTCGACGTAATTATCAAAACTGCCGCTGAGGGATCGCGTTTCAGTACACCCATATTGAGTCTTTAGGTATTTGACATTATTAAATAGGATATATAATTATGACCGTACAACATCAAACTACTAAAGAGTCAATTTTGATATTCACATTTTTTAGTTACTCAAAAACATTAACAGATTTTTTTACGAAAATGAAGCATGACCACTGATTCGCTTGTAATGGTACAACCATATCATAAGGCGAAAAGAAGACCTAAGCCTAACCTAACCTAAGAACTAAGAACTAGGTTAGGAATGCCCTACAACTCCCGAACCAACCCAGAAGAGGAAGCAGACCACCCGCCACCTGGTTAGAGAATATGCTGAGAGATCTGAAGCGAGATAATCTATCTACCCAGACAACCCAGAACACATCTTTCTGGCGCATAATATAATAAGAGACCCGACCCCAGATGAACTGGAAAAAGACCTGAAAATAATGATGATGATGGCGAAGTTTGACCATTGATAGTTGCACTATAAGGAAGATAAAACATAAATTCTCTAAATCATATGCATTTCCACGCTCATTGGAAAAGTCATTTTAGTTCCATAGTTTAGTTTACAAGCTAACGCAGCTGAAACGTAAAGTTTAATTATAACAACACTTGCAAACCGCTAAACGGTCAACAATAATACGGAATAGTGCTGTCGTAATATCGATAACGATAATATATGACGGTCCGAGCACAGCGGGACCGGTGCAATTCGATGGTTATTGCTTCGGTGTCTTGGTGTTTATTTGACTGTGAATATAAAGTTTCAAGACCTTTGGGTGAAACAGCAATTACAAAACGTGCCAGTGCTTATGAAATGACTTTGCAAATTAAAATCAAATAGATTTGGAATTAATGGGGTGTCGGAAATACCTCTAAATAGTTCGTGGATTTCTAGAATAGTACCTAAGACTTGATTTCATCTTGAGATGTGATAGTTACTTTAAAAGTTCACTATAGTTGTCAATTAATACTTATAAACAGACAAATCTCTTTAACAAACAATCAATATGGAAACGATAAACAGAAATAAAGCAGTCTCAATAATCCCAAATTCAAGGCTCGCTCCGCCATTCCCAATAACAATTCAGATAAAACTCTCATCAGTCTGCGTACCGATTGCCGGCAGCAGTTTCCCAAACGATTATACTCTGGTGAAGGCGGATGAGAACATCGACATTACCGTTAGTCGTGATTGTCACATCACTAATCCCGAGAGTTTGGTCAGCATTTTTTTCAAAGTGGAAATGAAATCTAGCGCCATATTGGTGCAGACTTAAGTTCGGGACGGTCCAAGTGAATAGCTGGATTTCGTGAAGATTAATGAAATGAATGAAAGATTAACAACAATTTACGAACTATGGAAACCTATGTTGAATATTGCACATGTTGTATTTGTGGCTGTTTCTGGTGGTGATATAAAACTATTATAAAATTATAAACTTTTTTTCAAAATTAAAACTCGCTTCAGTTTAAAAGTTAGGTGGGGAGGAGAGGGGAGCCCATTTTACCACTTTGGAAGCGTCTATCTCTCAAATGTTAGACTTTAAAAGAAAATGGTTTTAGAAACCTCGATGTCATTTTATAAGGCAGCGTATAGACACCCTATACGCATAGGTTTGCCAAAAATCATTTTTAGGTTTTATTTTCTATATGGTTTTAGTTTTCCTTAAATGTGTTTATTTTTTATTTTTTGTATGAGAATTATAAAGCTGTTAATATGATACATTTACCTACTAAGTTTCAACTGTGTAATACTAATAGTTTCAGAATAAAGTGGCTGTGACATACGGACGGACGGACGGACAGACAGACAGACTTGATGAAACTTTATGGGTTCCGTTTTTTCCATTCAGCTACGGAACCCTAAAATCACGCAATTATGCAATTGTCGTTGTAAGAACAAACCGTACCGATTAGCATTCTTATTCCGTAAAATATTTTGCCTTATTCTATGTCTTAGTCTTAGTCCCAAGAGCAATTAGTTATGACTTAAACCTGCATTGTAAGAAAAAAAAAATCAGTTTTTTTATATTGACACCGTATTTCCTCTTAGCTACTCGTATAGTTCTTGCTATTGTTCTTATTTTACATAGATTACACTGCACACTTAGCTACATAAATTTTATGCTTTGCTGTGCTTTAAATGAACTTCCATATTGTATTTTTTACTTCTTTTTTTTGTTCCCCTCTTCTCACTTATTATTAATATTCCGCTACTGATTAAACTCTGCATTACCAGGTGGTTGACTGGTAGAGAATGTCATTAGGCATTAAGTCCGCCAATGGTACAACTTACAGTGCAATAAAGTTTAAATAAATAAATATGTTTTACTTTCTTTCGCCTGCACCTTGCACCACAACCCGCGGTATTGTTGTTTGTAAATTTCGTTGCGCGCCGCAGGTCGTTAGTATAACTTGACATTTCGTACTGAAAAAGAAGGATTACTTTTTATCCGCTTCTAATTTGTGAGAAAGTTTTTGTCGCTGTTGTTTTTTATCTCGTTATGAAGAATGACAGATGGGGTTTAATTTTATAAATGCAAGTATGAAATTGTATTTTTGTCAACGTACTGAACTCTAAGTGCTGCCAGAAGTTTATTTTAAAGTAGTTACCAAATTATGTCTTATGCTTCCTTTTGCTTAAGCAAATGTTGAGATACTGAACTTCCTGCAATACAGGCTTGTAAGTTAGTATCAAGCTGTTTTTATTTTTATTTTTTATATGCTGTAGAAAGTTATACTTTATTTATTCCGTTCATTAGTATCTTAAAGAGCGTGCTGAGGATTCCGTGCAAACTTTAAACTGAATTAGCGATCCACTTTGTTCCACTTATCCACAATACCACACTATTTTTTTTCCTTTAAATTTTTAAAAAAAGTTGATTTTAAACAATTTTGTTCTGTTTGTGGTTGTATGAAGGACAACCACATATTATATATATATATATTGATATTTGCGGTTGTTGAAACTAACTCAAGTATATGGTTCATTTCAAAGTTTACGGTAATTTGAAATTGTAACCACACTTCTGGTGGTTATTTACATCTAACTTTCGTACTTGTGCCTCAAACTCTAGCCGCAAATATTCAGCTAACTTATGTAAAGGGTTATATTGTGTAATTTTTACATAGGTAATAAAGGATTATTCCTATATGTACCTATGTAAAATAGTATCTATATACTAGCACATTGAGATCTAAATTTTGTGGTAAATTTTTAAGCAACTATGGCCTCAAACACCCACGACATTTAAGCGTATGTATCATTATTTCAAACCAATATTATTTTTACCTACTTATAATACAGAATACTTCCGCGAGCTAAAATCTCGGTCAGTTTTACCTACCAAAAGCATAAATCTCTGGAAAAAAAACATGTTTTTGTTTTAATCAATTGAGAAGAATTCTTGTATAAAGTTTGACAGTTTTAATTAATTATTTACATTTTTTATAAGGTAAAGACATGTTTGATACATCAGAATTGAGAGTTGTCACAAATCTTGGCGAAATCACAAATTCAATAATAATAGTCATCATCACCATTATCAGCCAAAGGACGTCTTTGCTGAACATAGGCCTCCCCCACGGCTTTCCACAGCGACCGTTTGTGAGCGGACTGCATTTAGTGTGATCCTGCGATCTTCACAAGGTCGTCCGTCAATCTTGTCGGTGGACGTCCCACGCTGCGCTTTTGGTCAAAAGGTTGGTGTTTCTCTACGAGATGGAATCAGAAACGAAGAGATACGTAGAAAAACTAAGGTATCGGACATAGCCCTTAGAATCAGTAATTTAATAATAATATTTATTATTATAGCGGGTCCCCCGCGGCATCACCCGCGTAAGTTTTGGATTTATCGTAAAATATTTCAACGCAAAACACATATTTTCATTAGAAGTAAGAGGCTTGAAACCTTAGCGCTTAGCGCAAGTGCGTGTTTTTCTTAAGCTGCGAGCATTATTTTGATGCGAAGTTATGTGAAATGAAGTGCTCGTGATGATGAATATATTTTTTTATAAGGATAAATACCCGTCCGCATAAAACCACCTTTGAAAATAGTACTTAATTTTATATCAAATTTATATAAATGAATATAAAAAGTTTTTAGTTATTACGCTACGTACGCAACGGAAGCTGTCAAAGGAATATTTTCCCCCGTTTTCGCAACATTTGTCATTATTGCTGTGCTTTTATAAGTCATATCGTAACGTTTTATAGATTAAAGCCTTTCTTTATCAATAAGCTATCTAATACAATAACAATTTTTAATCAGTCAAGTAGTTTCAGAGATAAGCGCGTTCAACAAATAAACTCTTCAGCTTTAAAAAAATAGTATAGATTATGCATTACTAGTTAAATGGTAATTACAAAATCTAGTCATGGTACAGTGCTTATTACTAACAACATGACCCTGTATCCTAGATTAGGATTGTCCTGTATTCTAGAAAGCAGCTCCTTCCAATAAATAGTATAAGTACAAACCACTTATACACTGTTACAAAATACTGTTCAGACTGTGGCTGCAGGTCGACAATTTTCGTGACAATAGCTGCAATTTAAAATTGCAGCAGACTTCTCACTCGCGCTACGTCAGGGGGATGGATATACGACGCGGCTCCACGCGTCGGACGCAGCGCTGTGGGGCCTATTTTGGAATCATTCGCCTTAATATTCAGAGTTTAAATACATTCGAAATTAATAAATGAATCAATCTTGTAGTTTATATAAATACAAAGTTAAATTAACAAAAATACGAAACAAAAAGTAAGGTATGATGGGTGATACCTGAACTGAGATGACTCCTGTATCTTAGGTTATTAGTTTTCCACCCTCTTAAAAGTAGGTTCTTATTTCTAAGTATACTTTGATCCCTTATTACATTCAATTGAATTAAAAGTCAACGTTAACCACTCTAAATACATACAAGACTAGTTAACAAAATTCAGAAATCTATTTTTAAACACTGTATTACATCCGACTGAACATAAAAAGAAATCTTCTATTATTATTTTCTCAATTTATCATAGAAATCACACGTTATTTTGACGCGAGCGATTCAAAAATAGGGCTCCTGGCTCTGCGCTCTGTGGCAAGTGGCAATATTGGGGAATCTTGAAAACTCGCAACGTTCTGTGTTTTTATGGAAAGAATTATCGGAATATGTGGTGAAAATTGGTTTTTGGCAAATTTTCGTATGCTTAGTTTGCAAATCGTTTAAATGAACAAAATTAAACAAAAAAGAAACAAAAGTTCATTTATAACATTTTAGATGCTAATATGATTTCAATTAGACTGTCGATTGTACTGTGATACCTACCCTTTTTTAGTATAATACAGAATATTATTATTTCACGTAGGGCATTTTTGTTGCTGCTTTTAATCATTTTCTGTTGTAAATACTCGTCTTGACTTACGAAAAAGTTGTAATTCCATACATGATATAAACTTTAAAAAGGCTTCTTGTTATTTGAATTAGAGACGGCATACAATGTAACCTACTTCCTAACAAAATATCTTAATATCAAAGCCGTAGAGCTTATACTTGCTGCGTTGTTAAGGGTAGGCAAAGATTTCAGAAATGGGAGATAACTTTGCCCGCCTCTATTTTGGCTTATATCTCAGCATCTAATAGGAATCCCCGCGTTTTGTCATTTTGGCCGTGGCTTTGAGTGTCAACTAAAGGTTTAAATAAAGAATGAATATGTAGTATTAAAATAAATTCAATAACTCCAAAACAAGCAGGCCCGGATGCTCGGTTTCGCGGTAACTAATTATAAATGTAATTTATAAACACAATATTATGTGCATGTCATCATATCATGCCACAACTCATTACCGTCTTAATAAAAGCAGTACGTAAATAAAAACACACAGAGATTAACACGAAACACCCAAAATTTACGTTAAAAACTAACTTTACATAAAACAGAACACGATTTCCCAGAAACGCTGTGTTTAAAACTTAAATTCGATTGTGCTAATAAAATGTTGCTCGCAATAGTTTTCATATATTCCCCTATTAAAGTCTGAGGCTAGGAGGCTGTTAATGCTTTTGATAATAATGTACAGCTACCTTGATGGTGGATTTATTACTATTATTTTCTTAATATATATTTAATTTCACACAGTGGAATTAAATTCATTTATTGAATCTTTATTGCGCTGTATGTCTAAGGGACAACAGCACGTCAAGGTAAGCACTGCGGTGTCTTATTCCGTTATAATAAGGGCTAGTTTGCAACAAAAATTGGTAACCTGAAGTGCTGGCGACTGTGCACTGGCGCACTGAATGCCTTAGGGCGTTCATAACTATTCAACCGCTTGGGAATGCAGAAAGTTTCATCAGTAACTTAAGAACTGTTCAAGAATATGCATCTCTGTATTCTTTTCACTTATCTATATTTTTATCGCTCATGTTATTGTTAACCAATAAGCCTTAACAGTTTTAATAAAGAGAAACGATATTAAAAATAACACTAACGACATTTTTTTCTCACCTGAAGGCTCGTCTCGACCAATAATGAAAAATTCGATTTATAAAAACACAACTTTAAATGGTATCAATCAATTGGAAATTCAATATTTATACTTTGGTAAGAGTAAAATCGATTCTTGTTCTAGGTATCTTATATAACTATAAATATTGCGTCGAAAATTATGTTTGTTGAAAGCGTACGTGCCGTATCGAAAATATCGCTAATCATCTTGCTATTGATAAAACTCGGGTAGGTTTCTCAGCCCTATAAAAGAGATCCCTTGTCGCCATTCTATAAGTCAGATATACAGGGTGACTTTTTTATCAGTACCGATATTTTGTGTAAAGACTCCACTGATGAATATGAACAACTTTTACTATGGGGGCTATAGTGAAATCGAGAAAAAAAATCAGCTGTTCCATACAAAAGTTCAATTGGCGCGCGGTCAAAATGTATGGAACAGCAGATTTGTTTTTCTCGATTTCACCATTGCCCCCATAGTAAAAGTTGTTCATATTCATCAATGGAGTCTTTACACAAAATATTGGTACTAATAAAAAGTCACCCTGTAGATAACAAATTCTTTTTAACGGGTCGGCGTTGTCGAGTCATTGTAACATCATTGATTTAATTTTATCCGTTACAAAGATAGGCACTTAGAAATTAGGTGGATATGGGTTATGAAAAATGTATTGTAATGTTATTTTGATAAGCGTTCTGTCATTGGTTTAAAAAAGTTTAAAAATCGCACCAAGCACTCAGTTTTAAGCTCGAAGTACAAAACGACGAAAATAAAGTTAAGCAAAAAAAAGGAAAACATGCGACATGTAAAGTCAGAAATTAGCTCACATTCCGCGACGAATCATTTATCAAGCGAGTGGAATAAGAAGTAAAAACATGAGTAAATTGCATGCCCTCGTTAAAATGCGCAATGGAGGGTGCGCAGTGCAAGCGAAATTATATTTATATTTATTCAATCAATAAAACTGATTACCAACCACCGCTTTGAATCTAGCTCGTCCTTTTTTTAAATGAAAATTAAATATCAACATAAAATCATAACTACAAGTAGAATTACGGTATATATTATATTGAACTCAATACTTTGGATCTACGAAAAATTATGAGACTTATAGCTTATCCTTTTTTTCACCCTATATATTTATATTTTATATTCTTACTTTGAAACCAGGACTACTGGTTTGTTGTCTGGGACATATTTATTAAACAACATACGATTGTTAACTTAGCAAACACCCGCTCTCAACGAGGACTCGCCCCGACAGCAAAGACTGTGCGAGTGTCGCGTTGTGTGAGCAGCTATCCGCCGTCACCGCATTCGCAGTCTATTCCGAGCTGCAGTCAGGTGTCGCCAGATATGCGCCTCACACCTGCGCCTACGAGTCTCGGATTCATATTTTCGTATACTTCACATATGCTAACCGCAAAAACAATTGATTTCTAAAAAAACTGCAGGGATTAAATATTTGGAAGAAGCTGGTAACTTTTTGTTATTGCGTCTAATCATGATCATATCTTTATAATAAAAAAATGGACAGTTAAAAAAATAAAAACAAAAATTTGATCGAACGGCAAAAGTTTTACTACAAATGTTCGAAAATATCATAAGATTATAAAATAACTACGAACAATTGAATTCACAAAACTGTGTATAATGGTATTCCATTGGGGATTTCAATAAAGGCATTGTACACAACATTAAACAGGAAACTTTCATATATTTTTTTTGGAAAATCGAAGTTTTTAAAATTACCTCAAAAAAAAACTTTATAGGCTTCGCCTCTCTCATTGCAATGCCTAATTCTTATTTTTCACTAATCTTAACCTTAATGAAAAATAAAAATGAAAAAATATATTACCATAATCTTTTATTTTCTCAAAAACAAGCGCAGATATACAAACCAGAAGTGTTTTCTACAAAAAATACTTCAATTATGCTGAATCAACTCCTTAAATATTTTAATTTAAAACTATTTGACCTTATATTGCACGTGCACGTCCTTGTTTTAAAAGTCATTTATAGCCCTGACTGCTGCGAGTTATTGGGTTTATCATAGTTTAAAAGCATAGCCATAATTTGCTATTACAGACAAGACGACGTTTCAGTTATTTGACTTGCAAGTTCTTATTTTGGACATACGCCCGCGATAAAATTTTTTAATGCTTTACTTTCCTTGCACTAATTAAAATTTGGAGAATAATCTGAGGTATCTCAGACATTATGCGAGATTTTCGAGGCAAAAGTTCAAAGTACGCGTACGCGCGTTCAATACGCGTCAAATATAATCTGTCCTATGCCTGTCGGTCCCTGTAAACGTTTTGTTTTATAATCGCGCGTAGTTCACCAACGTTCAGTGAAAACTACTGCGTCGTAGCAATTGATGCAAGTCATATCACAATTATGATGAAGATAAAATATTAATGTGTACACTACATATGTTTGGTAATGTTAGTGCATTTTACTTATTTTTTTGTACCACACTTCTCACTTATTATTAATATTCCGCCACTGATTCTCTCTGCATTACCAGGTGGTTGACTTGTAGGAAATGCCATTACGGATTAAGTACAACTTACAGTGCAATAAAGTTTAAATAAGTTAATAAAATTACCTCCTTGCATATTCTTTATTACCTACTCAATCAGAAATAATTAATGCAACTCTTAGTATACTAGGCTACGATGCACTTACGTTCTAATAGCGTCCTTTTGTTACAAGATTGAATTTCGTGCCATTGCAGAAAGCTTATAAACTTTTATGTACTGTTTACAGACTTAAATAAAGTACAAAATCTGAGCAAAACTTTAATTAAGCGTGCTGATTTGAACTAGTTTCTGTTACAATAAACATAACCTCATACTTCCATGGTCCCAAGCTCATTATGGCAAGTCTCCCAGGATGGTGCTGGGTCCAATATGAAATTTTACGATGAGGGTTATCCGCGAACCGGGCGAGTTTAATATTTCAACGCGTAATTATACTTTAGATTTTCGGTCATCTTGGAGTAACTCAAATAAAGGATTTGATTGTTTGTCGGTTAATTTTTTTTAAGCGAGAACTTGTGGTGGTAAAAAATTACTCACAAAGATTGGTGGAAATGTAATCATTTAATAGTACATAATAGCACCTTAATAGGTGGTTAAAATTAAAATAAATTTGATGCATATCAAATCTTGAAGTATTCGTATAACTACGAGGAGTTAACTTGCAGGAGATCGAAGTAAAAAAAATAGCTTTTTACCGTTAGGAAAGTGCATAAGCCACTAAGTACAGTTAGCCTGAAATCATCCAACTGTTAAGCAAAAGATCTTATCAAGCCGCCCGTAAGTCCTCTGACTAGGCTTTACGACTAATATGAACCGATAAGTCCGGACCAGCTACTTAAACGTGCCTTCCGAAACACGGAGATGCTCGTGACAAACATCACTTTTATGGTCGGAATGGTCACCCATTCAAACACGACCGCACCCTATATTGTTCAAATTTGGTATCAGTATCAAAGCACTGCCACCACTAAGCGACGGGCACCTAAGTCACAAGTAGAATTTTATTTCTAATTATATAGCGCCTCTTTATGACTAGAAATAAAATTCTACGTAAGTTACATCACGCCCCCAGACCTCCAATTTCGCGGTCAAGAGGTACTCAACAGGCAATCCACGTACATTTTACTGCCGCAGTCAAACCTGTATTTTCTAGAATAGAGGTAGGTTTTTCTTGTGATCGAACGTTTAAATGGTTCGAAATAAAAATAAAACACTATCCCACTGTTTAAAGACTCTCAGAAAAACAACTCAAATTGTTGCTAGAAATAGCTTATGATAATGATGTTTGTAAAAATATCTAGCGTTTTTTTGGCCGAAAATTATTATTTGTATAGCACTAAATAAGCTTAGGAAACTAAAGGAGTTACGTCAATTCTTAACAAAGACCAATTGAGTATCACTCAAGCAATGACAAAATGATACTTATCTCCTAACCTATACCTTTTCTTATTGGCGAATTTGAAAATATTGAAAAATGACCCTATGGAAATAATAATAAAGACTAGGTTTTCTAAATACAGCTACAGCAAACGATACAAAACTTCGCATAGCCTACAAAATTTGCTAATAAATTAGGTTTGTTTTTTGTGTAACTAAACAACTTCCATTTATCATTTACAAAAAAAAACTTGACTTTTAAATGAACCGCCTGAAGTTGCTGGGAAAAGTTAGTATAAAAAAACTAAAACTTCCCATCTGATTTGGAACTGTTTGGGGTAAACAGGATTATTGGGTCGGGGTATGGGTACGATGAAGAGGAATATTTTTTTCTCTAAATGAAATATTAAAAACTTAGGACTCTACATGGACTGCACATTGAGTTGGGCTCAACACATCAAGAAATCCAGTAGGAGGGTTACCGGCGCCTTACGATCACTGTACCGCTTTAAACATTTTCTCCTTTCTGGTACTAAGGCACTTCTCATACAGTCTCTAGCACTACCTAGAATTGTACTAGATTTGTGTTTGGTCTTCCTAAATATGATCACATCTCACAATTTCGCACCCGGCTTAGCTGGCTTTCCATCCGGCAGCGTAGACACATTCGAACACTTTGTATGTTGTATTCTATTCTTTTCAATCCCAATTCTCCGTCGTACCTTAGAGACAAATTCTTCTCATGACCGGTCCAATACATACATTCTTCTGGCTTCATGTCCGATTCATTTACCCTCACAGCCATTTGACTTTGGAATGGCCTCCCAAAGACAGTACAAGCATCCACCTCCAAATTCTCTTTCAAGAAGGCCCTCCGGGCACTTTACAAGGAAGATATATCTAACTTGTCTCACTGACCTTTTTTTCTCTCATGTGTACCATTAGTATTATTATTATGTGTAAGTACTATGTGTATGTTTATTATTCCATAATTATGTATTAATGTATATGGTATTTATGTTATAAGTAGTATGTATGTTTATTTTTGTTTTAAATACTCATTGTTGTTTTAATCAACCTCTCACTTTTGCCCTTCTGTCACTTTCTTCGCGCTGCCAGCACTTTCTCTGTATAGACCTATGGTTGACTGGTAGAAAATGCTTTTAGCATTAAGTCTGCCATTCGTACCTTTTGTTTGTGCTTCATGCACAAATAAAAGGTGTTTTAAATAAAAATAAAATAAAATAAATGTGGCATTTAGTAAGATATACAAACGCTCAATACGATGTATAGTAAAATCCTCGATTCATTTCTCTAACTTCGTTTAAAACTCGTTTTTGTATTCTTGAAGATTATTTCGCTCGAAAGAATAAGACGGCTGAAGTCGGGAATACTATTTCAGCATTACCTTTAATATTAGGATATCTATAAGGGCTTTTATTCACTGCAATTTTTATGACAATTGTACTTTAATGACAATGATGTTTCAACATTGTCATACGGCTATTCACGATAAAAATTCCTACTGTGATTTTTATCCAAGCTTTATTCATTGCAAATTTTATGAAGTAGATGGAGCATCTCTTAATCACTTATCTTCTTTTTTGCCTGGCCCGATCCCGATTTATTTGGGGTCTCAACCCTCTTTTGTGTCTCCAGGCAGCTCGATCCTGCGGGTCGTCTCCTTGCTAACTTGAGCTTCTTGGCAGTTCTTATTGACTATGGACATTCATGTAGTTCGAGTCTTCCTTACATTTTTTCACTATCATTGTTTTCATCACTGTAAGGTAAAAATCGCTGTGTAAAAATAACCCTTAGGAAGTGACTAAACAAACAAGCGGCTGCAGTCACGCGCCGACTTGTAATGGATTACGTGCCTTTGCTCTATGAGCTCAGCTTCATAAAAATACTTGGGAATGTAGTCTTAATAAGGAGACGTTCGAGCCTGATTCTTAGAGCTTTGCATGTTATAAGGAAGGAAAACGACAGAAAAGAGAAAAATATTGACGCGGTAAACTGTGCTAATAAAAAGATCGTTAAACTCAAATAAGATTCTGATGAGAAAAACCAAGACCTGATGGTTTTCTTTCTGTTTCAAACGAGAAAAAATGAGTGAACAAGAATTAAGTGCTGTTAATGATTGAGGTAACAATAACGGAAAACATATAAACTCCTTAAAAAAATGCACGAAACTATGTGGCAATTTTATAATCCTGATTATACTTGTAATCCACTTTCTCTACCGTTCCGTAGAACCGTTCTGGAAAGGAGTTCACCAGTCTGTAGAATTGGTAAACTCTACAATAAGCTAAGTGGATCATTGGATGTGCACTCAATGTGCAATAAATTCAAAACCGTAGCATCCGTCCTAGTGTGATTATTTATTTGTACAGTTTTTTTTTGGTTTTATATAATAAATTGTTTAACAATTAATATTACCAAGCATTTATATTTTTTACACTGATCTATATTATTTTGTTTGCCATTTAGTTATTACTAGACAACATCAAAAGAAAATAAAGCATGTGGTGTGCATCTGTAATTAATAATACAATTAGTTCTTAAATATTGTTATTTATAAGTTGGCATTATTGTAATTATCGTTGATGTACCCTATAAATAAATAAAAAAAATGTAAGGACATCATCAATGATAATTCATTATCATCATGTAAGCCTCACTACTCAAATGACTATCAACCATTAAACAAGACAAACGCACTCACAAACAAAATTAGTTTCAAAATTTTTGCCACAAAAATTCACAGCATTTCGCAGACGGCGAGTTTAAAACCATTTTACATCACTTCCACCTGAATTTTAAATGTATGTAAAATGTGGACGCTCACGAGAAGTCACGTCCCACCATGATAATGAATTTTGTGCCCCAGTTACATGGCAAGGGGGTGAAGGGGTAGCCCTAAATACTCTTTTGTTATTTTTATGTCAGATTAACCTAACATCATTAAAACAAAAACATGGCTTTTGAGGTTCGACGTCAAAAGAACCTTTTTTACACGTGCGAGAAAATACAACGAGAAACGCTCTTGTAAAAGCGTACGGATTACCAAAAACGTTGTATACAGATTAAGTTATTGTAAGAGGCTTGTATAGGAAAGATTGTTACCTTACTTATGATACAGCTTAAAGTTGAATTTACAGTGGTTTATACAGTAACTGTTTTTGTTCGATCCAAGCCACGTTTTAAGTTAAAAAATACCAAATTTCGCTGTTTCATTCCCCTGCACTTTATCATTTTAAATTCTTTCATCAACAAGGAAGCCTGAAACGGAGTTTTCCTAATAAGCCCAAATTCAATTGTAATAAGGTCTTTAAGGAAAATGAAATCGTAAAAATAATGCTTAGCTGTAAAGTACATTTATTATGCTATTATGTTTTTGTATCCTGGGTTCCGTTTAAATAAGGGAGATCCTTAAATATATCAGAGAAAATAACTGTAATTAAGTGAGATTGTTAAGAGAATTCAAGGTATAAAAAAATTAAACACAGTTTGTAAAAATGTACACAGTTTTTCTAAAAAAATCCTTCATTCTTAAAGTAAATCATCTTGCAGTTAGAATATATAGAGTAAAATATTATATTTGTTTTCTATCGCACTGAATGTTTATTTTAAAACACTCATAAACCGTTTCTAGTTCTACTGACTTAACAAAACATACACCGTAAAGGTAGTTCACCCAGATCCCTTCTGAAATCTTGTAATTCACAATTTCTGAATCTATTCTAGATAGTCCAACCGTTTTAGTAAAACCGCCATGTAGATTTTGTGACCGCCATTTCATATCCTTATAAGTAGGATAGGGAAGAAAGTGTGTTCTTTACCCAGATAGTAGCTCTTAGGGCTTTACATTCAAGTTAATGGAGAAAATAGATGGATGATGTTTGTATTTATGTATGTAGTAGTAAGATCACAGAATCAGCTAAACTTTACTGTCAATAAAGCTTTTTTTCATCATTTTTCGTCTTTCTGGCATGGTAAATTGTTTAGATTAGTCAAAAAGCCTTAATGAGAGTTAGATACAGTCTTATAAACATGCCTAAAAGTAAGAATAAGGTTCAGCCATCTTTGCAGTTTATTTAAGTCTATCCAATCATGAAATATGATCTAGGTTCAGTACATCGATACAAATTAAGACCATTAATCCTAGACGGATTGTAAAATAATTGAATCTGCAATCTGACCGCAGAACTCACAGGTAGATGTTGCCAGGGATTTCGTAAATAGTTATCACCTTTCGCACAATTTATTTTTCGACACGAAAGTTATATACGTAATGTCGGAAAGTCTATGTCTGCCTAAATTTGTTGATTTAATTGAATCGTGGGGTAGATAAATATCTTTAAAACAAGTTAATTCAAGCAACAGTAGAGAGCAATGGAATAAATGTACTCATAGCCCCCCTAGCACAAGTGTGTGCGCAAACACAGGTGCACTCTCTATTCCTCTCACTCTCATAGCCCGATGGTACAACAATCTGACACGACCGAATAGAGATTAGGCGCAGGCTACCAACGGCTTTATGTGCTTTCCGAGGCACGGAGATGAAACACCGCCAACTTCCAAACCCCAGGCTACCCTTAAAATTTCCGAACAGGAAAACCCAGGGTACATATTTTTGGCCCGACCCGGTGATCGAACCCAGGACCTCTGGCGCAGCCGTCGCTTGAAGGTGTGACCCTCTAACAGCTTCGCCACCGAGGCAAGTAAAATGTACAAATACATAACTAACGGTTCTAGGATTATTCGAACTAAGGTAATGTGTTAGTGATCTCGATCTATTGTCTCCTTTAAGTTGCCTTTGCCTCAGTTGACCAAGAGCAAAGCTGTTATAGGTAAAATCAACATTACCGTTATCTATATTCTAGTAACATGTCTATGTTTTAAACTTAGGACTGGTCCCTAGAGAGGATACATTAAAGGATTATAACCTATATTTCACCCGACTTAGCTGCGTACTGAGCGAGCGGTCTCTCTATGAATTTATTAGGAGATCAGACACTATTATTTTACCTACATTTTAACAAATCTAGCCCTCTGAGATGGAAGAGGGATGAATATTTTATTAGTTTAGGCATTGACATTTTGCAGGTTGCTGATAAGTTCTTAGTTATTTTTTCGTAATTTAGTGAAACAGTTATCGAATTACGTATATGACATATATGATTTTAGTAAAGTACGTATATGACATTAATCACGTTGAGTTCTTTTAAAACCCAATTAGTTCTTAAATAAATTGAGATTCAAAATTTAAAAGATATCACGATTATCGTTCGAGTATCGAAACGAGTATCGAATTATCGTTCATGTTTTGTAAATACAATATCTGGACTTTATTGCCATAATAACATACTCTCTGAGAGTAAACTCTAAACCTATTCGCTGTGTGCAAAGTAGGTGGTGGGGAACCCGAATCGATGACACTACTCGCAGTGGTAAAAAAAAACACTGTTTGAGATCTCTGACGTCTGTCACCATTTTTCTAGCAATTTCAGTATACAATTTACGTCTCCATGAAATATATTACGTCTCCATGAATATTATAAATGAATTATTGCAATATTTCATTGAAATATCTTTGGTTTAATTACTTTTCGTCTATTTTTTATTTCAACGTCCACCAATAGCGTTAAATGTTAGATTTTTTTCCTCAGTCTAAATGACACAAACTAAATCATCAAGCTTGAACTCTTAGCTTATAATTAGTCACGACATCGTGAATCATTCGCACTTGAGAGCGTCATACAAAAATAGATGCGCGAGCGCTTCTGTCGCGTCCCTCTACTTGTCGGCGTTTAGAGATTCTTTGTCTCATTCAGTCCTTATTATAAAGTCAGTCTTTCTTCTTTCATTTTATTGTAGTTTTTTTAAAATACTGATTGGTTTTCTCACGATAATTGCAGGTTTTACAAACTGTTAAACATCACGACAAAAATAAAAATAAAAATGAATCTTCGATTTTGTAAAAAAATATTTGACACACTGCGACTTTTAGACATTTACATGTTGCGCGTTGCGACTCACGCAATGAACAGATTTAAATTAGCGTCGATGCAGTCGCGCGTTAGTATCAATGCAAAATTTAGTACATAATTTGTCAATTTTTATTTTCTGTATCGCGACTGTATCGATGTTTAAAGCAACGCAGTGTGTAAATGTTGACATTTTGCGACTGCACCGATGCTTACGCGCGTGAGAATCGCGACTGCGTCGCTGCTAAAAGTCGCAGTGTATAGAGTGTCTATAATTTTGGTAATACAGGTGCTATGCACTTAAAAGAACGAGTCCACATCTAGTATTGTTATATGTCTTTGCAACAAATAAAGATTTTTCATTTTCATTTTCAATTTTACAGTACGAGTAACCAGGGAGATTTATGATTTATCTTTTATCAACATTGAAATCTCCATGAGAATAAATTTCGTCAAAACCTTTGTTTGCGCTGAATATCCGATATGGAACCCTCTCAACCAGACAAATAGTGTCAGTGGCAGTCGTCGATGTAAACATTGAAACTATTTAATTTATAAATTGGCCGGATAGCAAAAACACGTTTCAATATTGTTTTAAATTACTGTACTCTTCACTTGAAATTTGGTCAGCCATTTTTTTTCGAAAGTATACGATTACAGCAGTAACACTCGAGGAATTAGAACGGTGATATAAATATTTCCAAAATATCTTGGCTAACCGTTCTAACCAAAATTTAGTGACGGTCCTTTCTCTTTCTTAAAACGGAACCCTTATAGTTTTGCCAAGTCTGTCTGTAGATCCATATGTCACAGCCACTTTATTCAGTTATTATTAGAATTACTCAGTTAAAACTTGGTAGGTAGGTGTAACTTGTTGACCGCTTTACAATTCCTGCACAAAAAATGAAAAGAAAAAAAAAACTATAAAAGCGGACTCAAAACAAAAAAAAAATACTCAAACCTATCTATGTCGGGTGTCTATGGATAGATCTTTAAAAATGACAAGTTCTTATACAATTATTCCCTAAAGTCTTCCGTTACGAAGTTAAACGCTTCCAAAGTGATAAAATGTTCCCCCCCCCCTCTAACTTTTGAACTAAGCTAAAGTTTTGAAAAAAAAACGTATTGCAGATTTTATTAAAACCCTTAACGAGAATTAGTTTAAACAAAATTGAATAGTTAGTTTTGAGATATAGCGTTTTCAAAATCAGCAAATGTAACTTTGTCCATGATACAAACACTATTAAAAACAAAGTTATTTTTGCAATCAACATAATATTGTGGTATTTTGGTTAAAGTGGAAGTAAATGGACTATTAATTCAGATAAAGTTCCCCGGAACATGAGATACAGAACCCCTTAGTGCGCGAGTCCGACTCGTATTTTGCCGGTTTTTTGTTTTTTTCTAAACGAAACTCTTGCCCAGGATAAGTGCACCAATCACCGTCCGCTTTCTACATATTTGCGATCTTTTATTCACCGTTTTCTTGTTCGATTCGTACCCAATTAGCTACGATGGTTTACGTATGGGAGTAAAATAGAATCGCACTAAGATCAAATGGAAGGAAATGCCTCTTCTTAACTGCAAATAAATCAGCATGCCTCGTTATTTTATGGCTCAAATCGTGGTTGAGTTTTGAAATATTGTTTCTGTAGAATAGCGGTTTTCAAACTTTTTTGGTGACGGAACCCTTTTGGAAAGCGATATAGTTTATATAACCTTACAATATAACAATTGTTTTTATTTTTATTTAATTAATATGCATAAAAAAATTACCTACTATGTTACTTTTACTTACTTGCATACCAAGTACATAAATATTAAATATTGAGAAAACACAAGTTGGTATTAAAAGTTGTAGCATATATTTTTTTTTGTCTTTGTCTTGCGGAACCCTTACAGAAGTTTTTGCTTTTACTTACGGGTATTGGCTTACACTTTGAGAATAGTTACTCTAGAAGATAATTCTATTGGAATTTCAGATTTTTTAAATGAGTTTGAAACAAATCAAAGTAATTTTATACCCGTTAGAAGTTGTTATTACATAATTAGAATTCATTTTTAAATAAACTATGGTCTAATTTAGTGCTTTATTACATAATTAGAATTCATTTTTAAATAAACTATGGTCTAATTTAGTGCTTGTTAACAATTTTAAGATGCTTTGCAGTTTAACGGTTAATAACTTTATCGGACTCTGTATAAAATATATTTTGCTAAACGCTCTATCGCCTGATTCTTATTTATTAAAAAACTTTTAACTAACTTACTTTGATTTTTTTATATCAAGACTCATTATAGCTCTTACAATTCTTTCATTCACGCCATTCAACAATATTCAAATCAAAAGCAAATTGAATTAGAACGGAGTTGATTCTGAGATTAATAAGTCTTATTTCATTGGGACCGGTTTATAACTCAATTTAATTGTCAGTGAAAAGTCACTTTTCATTTGCCTTTGCTGGTAAAGCAAATATACTGAGGCCATTTTGAGATATTCGAAGACAAGAAATCAGTTAAGGGTAATTACAAAACTGCCAAACGATCGCAAAGCGATAGCAATCCATACCAGTAAGCGATAAAAGTGTACGCAGTTAATTTTAATCTTATATCTAATTGTATATATCTATGTACTTGTATTTCAAATGAATTAAGAAGAGAAGAAGACCGATATCGCTACACGAAAAAAAAATCTTTTTAAGAGCAAAATAAAAGAGCGTAAAGAAGCATAATGATGATGCGAAATGCTAGTACACTTACTACTGCTATAACTTTCAGAATTATTTAATGATTAAACCGCCATAAAAAAACTGACTGAAAATATTGAAATTTTACAAACAGGCGATTAAATTTATATAATTATTATTTTATTTAGGGATTTTAGTTATTACTCATACCTCAAAACCAACTAGACCGATTTTGTTTAATCTTACACTGTACCCTAAGTAAAAATATACCTGATTGAACTAAAATAATAATATTCATCTCGCTATCGATTCTCGTTTCCGAGAAATTCATGGTCAAACACACAAATATACAAACACTAACTAAATTGAGCATACGCGTTTGGAAGCCTTAATGGATCAACATACTCAAATATTATAAAATAACAACGAAATCAAATACATACACATTGAATTGTTTTTTTTTAGTAGCTAAAATCAACCATTAACAATAACAAAAGGATAGCAATTGAGTCTGTTAATAACACTGCGCGTAGGGTTGAATACTCAGTGCGTAATGCTTCGTATAATATTAATAGCACCTGTTTCTGTTGAAAGCTAAAGCTGTGATCACACAACGAGTATAATGCAAGGAATATTAATTGGTTCTTTTTTCAATGAACTTGGCACATTGTGAAATCGAACCTACATTACATAAATTCGTACCGAAATCATACTGGATTATTTTGAGAGCAATGTCATTTTGTCATGAAAGCTTGTATGGAAATTATTAAATTAGCTAGTATTTACATTAAAGTTTATTCAAAATATTAATATTTTAACCATAATTTTGATAGACCTACCTGACGTTTTGGTGTATGTATCAAAATCAGTCAGTGCAAATTAAAATTATGGGACTGAGTAATTAATTTTTCATTTAATAAGCTGAATGTCCTATTCCATACACTAAAGGTCTTTATCGAGTACGATGTAGCGTGCTATGACCGTGCTAGAAACATGTCCGGCTAAAAAGTGCTGTTTGTTTAGAAAACTATGACCTTCCCACTAGGCCGTCCAGTCACCGACAAACACCATAGCGTAGTAATAATAAAACAGAGTTATTATCTCCATATATGTTAGTAACAATGACACTTATTAGCTATGGTTAGAAGATACACAGGCTCAAAAAGTCAGCTGTTTGTGAGTCCTCCCGAGCTGCCTAAAAAAACCGTAGCTCGGAATGCCTTCTAAATAAGGCTATATCCATCGTAATTGCTATCATCTGTTTCGGCACCAACAAAACACGTTCTCGCTTGCTCTCCTTCTCGCTCCATATAACGGTGAGATAGCACGCTGTGATTCAGATCAGTAGGTAAGGTAGACCATTAAAAAAAATGTGGAAATCAGAAAGTTGCAAGAATACAAACATAAAATGAGATCTTTAAGTCCAAACAAAGTGATTTTATTCAGCCTGCAAGCATTGCGTTGCTTTTTGTGCCTGACATGTTTCTAGTTGAATTTTTATTTTTTCTACACATCATCATTATCATTATCAACCAAAGGACGTCCTCTACATAAGCGAACATAAGCTTCGGGACCACGGCTTTCCACAGAGACCGATCACTAGCAGTCTGCATCCAATTTGATCAATGCGATCTTTGCAAGGTCGTCAGTAGTGGAGTTCCTACGCTGCGTCTTTGGTTGAAGGGTCTCCTATCTAGAACTTTCATGCCCCAACGGCCATCAGTTCTTTGCGCTATGTGCCCCGCCCATTGCCAATTGAGCTTACTGTTTTTTCTAAACATTTTAATATTTTTAAAAATTATATTTTCCCCACACATGTGTATTCAGTCTTACTTACATTCGTCGGGATGATTTTTTTACCATTTTTATGGGTACCGAACACATACATCGACATTTATGAATTGGGCGCCCACTTACGGCTCCGTTACCCTCACAACGAGGTAGCGAGTGGAGCGACATTATTTATCTTATTACGCTTTGTCTTTTAAGCGATGAAAATTTTAATACGGGAAATGTAGCTACGAGAGAAATATGCGGTCAGCGTTTACACACAATGTTTCCGTATTTTCCAAGCGCGCTGTGTTAGTAAGAATATCGTAAAGATTTTAGACTTGGGGTGATTTTGTAATATTGTTTGGAGGGAATTCGGATTATGCAAGCTTTTGTGGTATTATGTTATGGATGGTAAAAGTTTAGCTAAATAATATTTTCTGTTAAGCTCAAGGTTTTAAATATATGGGTGATGAGATCTGAACAGAATTTAGTATTTGCATCTAGACGTGGAATTGTAGGTGCAGCTTGTTAAAATTTTTGATTATATCAGTTGATTTATATAGCCCTTCTTTGTAAGGTTTAACAAAAAGTTTTTACATTATATAAAAATCCACGTCTCTGTAATTTCTCAATTTCTGAAAATTCTCAATTTGTTAAGATGAGGTGGTATTTTTAAATTGAAATGTTAACAAGCAAATCATCTCATTATGTTTGTCACAGGAATATTACAAAAACCGTGACAATGTAATTTTACGGTTTTAAAGCCTGTAGATTGTAACCTGACGATTTATTCCTATGATTTTATTGGTACTTACATGCTAACCTAACACGATGGATAAATTGAGTGATTGAAGCAAATCCCTCTTCTACTACCCTGACCTATCACTTTTTCCAGTGATTCAACATTTCAGTTTAAGTTATAATTTATGCTATAATACAACAACCAAGTATCTAAAAAACTGTTTAATTTCGAAAGATATAAAGCTTGTGCAGTGACTAGAATACTAACCGGCCACTGCAAACGGAACTGTCCAGTATGAACATGACCGAAGACACTCTGCAGATTCTACAAT
The DNA here is from genome assembly GCA_963924145.1 of Pyrausta purpuralis. Classification (NCBI taxonomy): domain Eukaryota; kingdom Metazoa; phylum Arthropoda; class Insecta; order Lepidoptera; family Crambidae; genus Pyrausta; species Pyrausta purpuralis. Next base: position 3,635,805 of record OZ001648.1, on the reverse strand, counting down.
ACAGAAGAAGAAACGGCCATGCATACACTCTGCTGCAAAAGAAGAATCTATCTCGGGCGACACATCATGCACCTGGATGAGATAGCAGATATCACGCTCCAAATTTTGCAATTTATAGACTCAACGGGATTAAGCAGTGAACTTTAATAAACATAAATGCTGCCACAATAGATTATACCAGGTCGAGTTGGCAACAATAGGGCCCAAGAACCAACTAAAAAACAAAATTAAGTTATAATGTATGAAGTTTATTACAGTTCACAATAAATCGACAGATTACAACTTAACGGATTTACAACTGTAAGATTGTAATCACGTGGTTTTTACAATACGACGGTGATATAATACAAGTTAATAAGCATATATTATCTGCCAAGAGTTCGACATTAATCTGCATAAGTCCAGATGTATATTGGCCGGTGATTAGGCTCCAGGCCAACTTAATTGTGATATACCGACACCATGTGTCTTTGCCATAATTTATGTAATCTTAAGTTGGGAATAACTAATACTTTGTAAGAAGCCGGTTGTTTGTATAATTTCTTGCGCCTTCGGTCTTGATACTCGTACCGGTACATAGTTATTTGGTAAAACATTCATTGACCTGCGGCCGAAATCTGAAGCACAAGGAATATCAAATTTTTTGACGTTCTGATTTTCTGCTCGTAGTAGCTCTATCTTCAATAAATCGTAAAAAATACTCGGCTTTTCAAAAACTTTAAAAGATCTTCTCCATGAATAAAAAACACGAAAACACAAACTTTGCTTCAGTGTTTTTGAAGCGCCACTTGGTTGTTCGACAGGGAAACTATGTCAAAACTTTCAACACTGACACAGGTACCTAGATGTCATTGAACTTCGACACTGAAAGCACAAGAGAGGTTAATATATATTTTGATTATACATGCGTATTCATTGGAAAGTCCCTTCATCTAGAAAGAGACTTTCCAACTATGCAATCACATTATATCTAAAAATCTTTCTCGAATGGATGGATACATGGCTTCCATGTTATTTCGACGTATAAAATGTCCATTACGGTATGAATGTAAAGCTATCGCGTTATTTACAGCTGTTCAACATTTACACAACCAATCACTCTGACAAAAATAATTTTACAACTCATACAACCGCGACATTTTCGATATCCATTTTAATGGCCGCTCGTACATGACAGAGTTGTCAATATTAATCAAGTTTATTCCCATGTAACTTGTACACTTTTAAACTATATAAATTTTCATGACGTAAGATTAATAAAATAAAGTTTAATCATATAATAAAAAATAAATATATATAAATAAATATCCTTTGAACATTCCCACACATCGCCATCTAGTCCCAAAGTAAGCTACTCAAAGCTTGTGTTATGGGTGCCAGACAACGGATATAATTCTTAAATACTTTTTTGTTTGTAAAAACATACATGATATATGTACATAGAAAATGCCCAGACCAATACAAACAGACATGTTCATGCATACAAATGTTTGATTGATCGAGGATCGATCGAATATGAAGTTGGAGTATTCATTATCATTTGAAAAATACAAAAAAAAAACAAGAACTTTATTTGGAAAAATGATAAAAAAAGTTGATTGCTACATCAGAACTAAGGATTACGTTCATTCGAGGCAGACTTTTAGAACTAAGAACCCTTACACAATGCGACTGTTAGAAACGATGCAGTCACGCGTTGTGTAAAGGCGCTTTACCATCGCGACTCATGCAATAAACAGATTTAATTTAGCATCGATGTAGTCGCGCGTTAGTGTCAATGCAATCGCCAAAATACAGTACATAATTTTTCCATCAATTTCCAGCTTCTGCATCGCGACTGCATCGATGCTAAAAGTCGCAGTATGAAAGAAGTCTAAAATGTGGAAAAAAGTAAATAGTTTCAATAACACAAAGGAGATTAACCAACATAAACGCTGTTTTTTTTCTATCTGGTGCATTTTGTACCGAACTTAACTACGCAGTGCGCACACACCACGCAAGGAAACTGGTAAACCAAAAGTTTATACTCAATTTTACTGGCGTGGTCTTAAAACTCTTTATGGTCTGGCTAGATCTGGAACCATAGACTAGCAATTAAGTTTTTTTTATATATCATAAATTTAGATTCATTTTAGTTTTGTTATTTATAGACTTTTAACATGTCGACATTCATTTAAAGCAGAATTTTCATATCTACCTGATGCTTACAATAATTCATTTAGAATGCTCTTCAAAACTTTTTATAATATATCACATTAATATTTGTTCATTAAGGTAACCGTGTGATTTTTAATGAAATGTCTGGAACGTCAAAAAAGTGGGCTCTTTTTTAAACCTTTTGAGTCCAACACCAAAAGTGTACTTCGAACTTTTAAGGGGGCATATCATCCACCTAAACACAGTTAAATTCCCTGTACACGAGACCGGGACTTGCTCAGCAGTTTTTAATTTACTCTGTTAATATTCTCAAAAAACTTTGTCGAAACTCCAGACGGTTCCAATCTCGGCATAATTTCCCCAGAACCGGGCGAAAGTTTTAATGCCCCACTTTCCAGATTTTTTTCCCCACCGTGCGCCGCGTTTTGGGTTAGTGCTATGACACACGGGCGGTCATCAGAAGAGAAGCTGACGATACGTCAATAACGTATTGACTACAAGTACATAACAACGTCGTATCGGTGGTTGGCAGCTGATTGCTAATGACAATTGTAGACAGGTCAGGGAAAACCAAGCCAAAAACTGTTAAAAATGTGACGTTGGTGTCTAGTTGACAGTAAGCTGACGTCACGTTAATCACCGTGTATCAATGCGATGTTGTATCCACACCGCCCGCCGGCATAGCCGCAGCGGTATTTTCCTTAGAATCTGACAGTTAATTGACGTATTCCGCTGTCAAAGCCGACAGGCGGTGTGAATATAGGATTACGTTAGCGTATATCAATGTTAGTTTATGTCAATGTCAAGCTGACGGTGTGTTGACGACATCCGGACGATATGTTGATGTAACACAGGCGATGTCGACGTCACGCAGATGTTATATATTCCTCTCATTATCAGTGTTACTTATGATGGCAGCAACCTACCGCTCGTGTGTAAGATCCCTTAGGTTGACAGATGCGGATCGTAATAGGCGGTGAAATGACGGGATTTTAATCAGTTCTCAGTTTTGTGATGCGGAAGAGTTCGGTTTCGGTTTGAGGAATACTGTCGAACTTTTACCGGCAGGTAATTGGGTAGTTAAAAGGAATGGTGTCAAACTTTTGGTGGAATGAGTAGGTAAGTGGGGCAGTTAAACACCTCTGGTGTTCATCGCTTGTCACGTTTGAATGCCCGTCCAGTTAGTGAAAATATTTGTGCTATAATCGTATTTTGGAGCTACCACAAAATTTTAAATAAAACTATGAAATACTTAACCTACTCATAGTTTTGAGAATAATTATTAAATGTGACGCACTTAATAAGTCCCTACGAAACAAGTTAAATCTATCACAAAGGTTTTATTTAAAAACAGGTGTTTCATGTGTTATCTAACCCTATTCCTGACTTTTTTATTAATTTGAAAAAATGATTATTAATATTTGCACGCCTGCATGGAGGCTGAATACACTACCTACTATCAACTTTCAAGACCTGGAGATTGTAACTTTGTATTTATTTGTGTACTTTGGCAAATAAATTATTGATTATTCGTCAAATACGCCAAATTTGAAAAAGTCCCCTATTAGCAATCATTTATGTAAATGCAATTTTAAAATCGGTCGTTTTATACTTAATCAGTCTGATAAGTATTATCTGACGTTGGTAAAATCGGCCCTTAGTATTATAAACATAGATCCAGTTTAATTATCTACCTGCCTCTTTTTCTTTCCTTAAAGATATTATAAAAACCGGCCAAGTGCAAGACAGACTTGCGTGTCGAGGGTTCCGTGCCAATTTTAACTGAGTTAGAGGTCGACTTAGCTAATGCATTACAATATTTTGACAACAAAATTATTTTTTTATAGATGTTAGTATGATAGTTTGCATGAAGGACAAAGTTATATTTGCGGTAGGTGAAAATGTGCTACATCTCAAAAACTTATTTCGCCCTCTACTTAGGAAAAACAAATTTATTTGGAGCCGGTGCGATGAGTGTTGAGTTGGTGTAAGTAATCTTGACATCATGCACCGACTCCAAATGAATTTGTTTCTCATATGTAGAGAGCAAATGCATTTGGAGTCGGTGCATGATGTCAAAATTACCTAGACCAACACTACACTCATATCTCATCGCTTTGTTATTTTGTTTAAATTTGCTCACCCCTGAACAAGAATAGCCATACTTGGAACAAAATAAAGAAATATTATTTCTTAATTCAGTCTACAAATCACCGACGCGCGCTACGTTTTTAAATGAATATTTTCTAGACCACCAGTTTAATAACTTAATAACGGTGGATCGGCTAACCTTAATCTCTTATGGTGAACGGTAATGAGGTCTAGGATAGACATGCGCTAAGTTCCTTCTAATGCGACCAACGATATTGTTTTTTAAACGCTGGTTTTTCTTATAAGTTAAGTATTTATACATTTTAGTGCTCCGTTGCCGAATGGCAAAAACCGTTTTGCCATTCGGCAACGGAGTCATCATTTTAAGGGGATTTAATTTGTTTAAATATATACTTTTATTTCATATTTTTTTGTTATTTACCCATATTTCAAAAAACTACTGAACTGATTTTGATGAACTTGCACTGTACCTTAAGTTGAGATTTATCTAATCGAACCTAATCATCATTCATCATCATCGAATTATTTCGCTATGACGTCTTGTATTCGAGATATCCGCGGACAAACATTCACATATACAAACATACATAAACTTACATTACGTTCATTCCTCGCCACGTTCAGTATTATTTGTATGAAACTTCATACTTAAATGCACATTTATCATCTTCATAACGTATACATTGTAACGCACTTACGGCGAGTCGCCAACTATCCGCCCACTCTGTCAAACGGGCTGCCATTCACAAGAGGAACTGTCATAAGTTGTAGCAAACCCGATCCGAGGCGAGGCGTTGCCGATGCATTTATTTAACGTATTTCCGTATGGTTGACGCTTGGTTGGTGCAATTCTCATTAAAGTAAGTAAGTAAATTTAGCCTGGAACGTCCTACTGGGCAGGGCAAAGGCCTTACCTCAACTATTATGTAGTTTGAGCCATACTCCACCACGTGGACTCAGTGCGGATTGGTGGAGGGGTGTTTGCACGGCAAACGACTAACCTTGCTGTAAGATGTTATCGAACTACCTATAAGGGTTCTGACTAGGTTTTATGACTAATATCAACCGATTCCCATTACCATTACAGTTGGAAAATCTGCTTTAACATTTTTCTAGAAAAACCCACAGTGAATACCTCACTCGGTTTAATAAAAATAGAAATGCGAATTAGTCAATTCCAAAGAAACGTTATACGTGTTTGTAAGAATTCTGAGCCTAGGCCAAGCCTTGAACACGAAACTTGGTCATTCAGGAGTTAGCGGTGGGTAAATTAAATCAATGTTTGTAACACGCTCAAGTTTTGGCTACTGTAGTACTATTATGACTAAGTTCAATATAAAAAAATATTTAAAAATGTTTTGCATCCCGATCCAATCTTCAATGTGTGCTGAATCTCCTGATATCTAATTCGCCTATTATCTTGAATTATATTTGTCACTGCTAGCACGTTTTCTTCCGTAATAGCCGTCAATGGGTGACCGCTTCGTTCTCCATCCCCCAAGGTTGGTCGAAGCGCTTGAAATCGCTATACCAATATATACTTCATCGATAAATGCCATTTAAAGTCTTTCGAACGATTCTTCCGGTTTCAGGCGACACTTGAAATCATAGCTCTAAAATGTTCCCGGCGCAGATTCATATTTCAGTCGTCAGACACGGCCCTCTCGCCTTTACTCTCCCCATATGGGGTTCATTTATCACATTCGCAGCAGTCGTAGCGTCTTACTGTCCCCATATCGGGTTTTCTATACTGTTAGCGTCACGTTTTACTCTCCCCATATGGGGATCGGTTGAGTAGTCGATTTTAAATCCATGATTTAGCTATGTGGTGCGAACGGGAAGTCTTTTACATTTAGACGGTAAAATGAGCAATCCATAGATATGAAAAAGTTGGGTTTTCCGACTAGTTTTTAGAAGGTGGGTCTTGTGAATAGACCCCATGTACTAAATTGTAGTTATTACGATTTTTATTTATCCTGTATTTATAAAATTTGTTCTATGGTGATAATTAATCTTATTTATATGAAAAATATTATGTTTCAGCTTTGTTTCGAGGTATTTGAAGGTGTAATTGAAAATTTATAACGTAAACATTTATTATAAATACGATGAGTCATGTTTTTTCCCGCGCTACCTTCTTTATCGCCTCAGTATTAATAAAAATATTTCAGTAACGTAATATTTAGTAAAACAGTGTGATAGCAAATACAATAAACAACAAATCCCCGTTTACAAAATGATGATAGGTCAATCCTACCGCGAGATATTTGTATTTTTGTAAATTGCGCGGCCCGCCCGATGGCGGGCGCTTGGTACCAGACTGAGTCGAGGCCACGCGCGCGTTTGTCTTATGACAGTTGCGCGCAGTTCTCGCAGTTCTCGAAGCGGATTGACAGGTTAACAAAAGGCCACACCACACTATATCTCAGCAATAGTTTACAAAAACATCCAAATCTGATTTTGTTGAAACGCAGCCAATTCTCTGTTAAGAAGGCTTGCAGTGCTCGCGGTCAGCAGAATTAAACCAATGCTCGACTACGACGTTTAGGTTTGGCATCTTTACTAAATAATTCACTTATGTCTTAAACAAGGGCAGTTTTCAAGCTTTAGTGCACCAAGTGGCTGGGCAGTTTGTGTTACATTAGTCCTTCGTATAACCTTACTAGCGGTCCCCTGCGGCGTCACCCCCGTATTTCGGATATCCCATTGAATATTTTAACGCAAACCACCTGTTTTCATTAGAAGTGCTAGGCGGTTAGTGCATGCGCCAGTTATTTTTTTGCGAGCATTACTTTGGTGCAGAGTATTTTCAAAACTGTGATAGCTTTAAAAATATTTATTGTAATAAATTATACACAGGACAATTTTGTTTAAAATGATATGCTCGTCGTGATGAATATATGTGTATTTATTCTGATAAGAATAATTTTGAATACCAAAACATTTATGCTTATATTGTGTTTGCGATATAGAAGCCTCATATTTGCTCAACCCACGCAAATGTAAAAACCGTTAACAGGTTATGTCAAAAATATTTGTTTTGTACATTGGCTTTTACGTTTATATTGATTATTCGATAGGTCAGTTATAATGTTTGTCGACTTAGCTTTGTTAGAAGTGCGACAAATAATCTGTTACGAAATTATTTTCGTATTTTTTCTAGCCGACGCAGTAAAACAGTTGGGCAAAGGCCTCCTCGAAACTAATACGCTTTCTAACTATTCGCTTACTACTGTCAGTAGTAAGCGAATGCTAGTCTTCACGGTATTGGTCTAACTAACTAAATCATCTCGGCATCGCTTTTCGGGGTCTACCTCTCGGACGTTGTCTTTCGGTAGGCAGCAGCGGCAGTACGTGACGCTCTTGGACCATTTCACATTCTAAAAAAGTGACTCTCCCAGTCCGACTTTAGTTTCGCGGTCTTTTTACCGAAAACCACTATACTTTTGAGTGGATCGTGGTGTTGCGGATCCCATCTGTTCTTTTTAGCCACAGAAGGCTACGTTTCATAGCCCTTTTGGTATTATTTATTTTAAAATAAAGGCTTATTAGGAGGAAAAGTAAGGAAAACTATAAGGGAAAATATAATGATTTTACGTAAAGTTAATACTTTTTAATTTTTAACATTTTAATCTATTTTATTGGGAAAACGATACAGGTAACATTCAAAACATTTACAAAAAAAAGCTAATAAAATAGTACCCAAAAATAGTTTTCGCAACATGATTTGCATGCAGTAGTATCAATAATGATAAATGTAAGAAAAAATTACAAGTTAAATATGAGATCTGTCTCTAAAAAAAATGTAAAGATCTGTCTTTACATTTTTTAAAATTAAACGTGAATCAATACCATAATAAAATTATTAGGTTATTAATGATTGTTTTTGCATTGTTAAGAAGTAGTTTAACAACTGAAACCGAAACCTCGTTAAAAAAATCGACTAAGTGCGAGTCGGTCTCGCGCCCAAAGGGTTCCGTATCTACTATGCATGTAAGCACTTTTATTGCTCTTGCAAACCTGTAAAAATGATTAAAATTTCGTTATAATTAGGATTTTATTCCCTCTAAATTACAAAATATTTGAAATTATGATACAAAACCGGTTGTATCTTTGGATGACGATAACTTACAACTTAGTTTTTTAACAGCTAAAAAAGACAATTAATACCAATATTGAACTTGAAATTCAGTTTCAAATTTAACGCGTTTTAGAGTCGTATAGTCTCTGAGACAAGTCCCTGCGCTTAACTGTACACGGACAGACGGACAATCAGACATGGCGAAATTATAAGGTTCTTTGTTGGACTACCGAACCCTAAAAATGAAGCACAATTTATGACCACTGAATGTACCTACATGCTTTTGCAGATGCAGAATTTTTATAGACAGATATAAATACAATTATTTTATCCAAACTCAATGCCTCTTTTAGGGGCTTTGACGATTATTTGATTTGTGATTTTTATTTTAGCAACTCTTTTTTTCGATGTTAATCTTCAACCAATGTGTGTTACTAGTGGTGTGATGACATACGGATCCAAAACATGGTCTCTAACTATGGGCCTTTTATGAAAGCTCAAAATTACACAACGAGCAATGGCAAGGGCTATGCTCGTTGTACCCCTACGAGATCGAATCAGAAATGAGGAGATACTAAGAAAAACTAAGGTAACGGACATAGCCCTGAGAATCAGTTAGCTCAAGTGGCAATGGGAAGGGCACAAGTGTAAAGAACTAATGGCCGTTGGAGCAGAAAAGTTCTATATTGGACACGACCTTGTAAAGATCGCAGTATCCAACTGGATGAAGACCGCTTGTGAACGGTCGCTGTGGATATCCATGGAAAGCCCTATGTTCAGCAGTGGACGTCCTTTACCTAATAATGATTTTGATGATGATGAACACTTTATCAGAAGGTTGCCTTACTTCTGGTGAATGTTTCAACATGTTACTACCCACCGGGTAAAAGCTAAAAAAAAGCTCTAGCCGCACATTTAAAAGCTTTTAGCTGTAATCCCAGCTCAAGCTTGCGTCGCACTTACGACTGTTTTCATGCTTAATTAAAGCCTTCGCTAATAAGGTACAGTCGCTAACGGAAGAAAGGTTGCGCTCACATTTGCGCTACTTATTTCCTTTCATCAATATCTATATCAGCCAAACCACGTCCACTGCTTGCCCACGAGACTTGAGATGGCATTCAGTGTAATTATTTTGTGTTATTTTTTTATTACATCAGCTTTATTTAAATTAAATGAATGAATTATTAACAAACAAATAAGCGGACCCGGCGAACTTTGTTTCGGCCCCAGCCCCGTTCCATTCCGGCCTCGTCCACCCAGCCTCGTAATTTTAAAGTTTAAGCGGTGGTCCTAGCGAAAATTATTTTGCCTGGCCCCATCCTGCCCCAGACCCGGCCCCATCTTGCCCCAGCTCTAGCCCCGTCTTACAGGATAAAAAGTAGCCTATGTTCTTCTTCGGGTTTTAAGCTACCTCGCCACCGTTTCAAGCAGCCGCGTCTGCGCGTGTTGAGTTTGCTCCTCCTCTCCCGTCGCAGCATTTAAGATATCTAGCACACAGATATTTTTCCAAATCGGTCCACTTGTTCCGAGATCTAATATGATGAGTACTAATATAAAAATGAGTAAGAACCCATCAAATATAATAAAACTCTTACTCAGTTTAAAAGTGTGTAATATGCATAATATTTCTTATCCATCCACATTAAAGTACGGCGTTAAAAGTAAGATATTCTCGCCGCCAACTGTACTTACCTTAGAAAGATGCTACGGATACATTTTAATGTGTTCTGGAGTAGTTTACAGATTTATACCGACTGAGTTAAGACATTTTGTTAATGCTAACGCCACCGTCTTGGAATCACTGTTACGGAATAAAAATAAAATGGACTTAAGATACGGTTGACGTAGGAAAGAAAATGTAAAAAAAAATCAAGTTAAGAGTGTCAAAATATTTTACGATCTTGTGACTTCTACTACAAATTTCTTATTATTTATAGTCAAAATGAAAAGTTTAACTTTTCCTATCAAGGAGCGAACCTTTTTTGTTTCATCATTAGTAGGTACGTATGCTCATGATAGAAAACGCAAAAAATATAACGACTTAAAATGCTTTCTAAAATATTTTACTTAAAACATTTCTATTCGCAACGTCATAACATTTCCAAAAAACAGATCGCCCGGACAATTTCACAAAACCATGGGCAGCTCGTCTACCATTCACAATACGTGAATTTTATTTTGAGTTCCATTGTTATGACTGTAAAGTTCAAAATTGACTAAGACAATTTATGTATTGCTAGGTAGATTGACGTGAAAATGTATCAACACGTTTTATCCTACTCTTTTTACGTTTTTCCCACACAGAGGGCAAGAGAAACAAATCACTCTTTTGTGTGGACCTTTTGTCATCCCTTGAAATTGTACCGTCAGAGGAACAATTAAGATGGGAATCGAAGGGAGGGCTCCATTTGTGATATTCTTACTGTTTTGCTTTGTTGTTCTTTAATGGTGACTTAATTTTTGTTCGTGATATCACGTGACAGGAGGTTTTTAAATAGAAAGCCTTATTACCGTAGCTGGGTAAGGAAGTACGTAGAATTATAGTTTTAAATAGACAGCTATTGAATATGTTAAGATATTATTTACAGAATATGTTAAGATGGTTCTTTAAAGAATAAATTAACTTTATTGTTTGAATTGATAAAACTATTGCTCTGTAATATATTATTATGATTAATATTGTAGAAACAGGTATCTTGATCTGTCTTCCGTATTTCAAAGATACATAAGATTCTGACGTTATTGAAGGGAATTTTTATGATTCCATTCTACAAAATATATGTTTATAACTAAGTACAGGGGCTTAAAAAATTGAAACCTTCTAGTCTACAGCGGGACACGTTCTTACTTCTAAATTATTCTCGTTGGAGAAGTATTGTTTAAAATTATATTTTTTTCACGTTTACTAATAAGCCTTGGCAATTACGAGGCGAACGACCTTTTATCTCTATTTATAAAAAATAATCCTTATTGTCCTTGGTCACGGCATCACGCGTGAACGGCTGAACTGATTTCGCTAATTCTTTTCAGTTGTGTTTGTTATTGTCAGTAGAAGGTTCAGATAAAAAATGTAGCGGGCAAACCGATTCCCATGTTTTTTTATTTATTTTTTCTTTTTCAGATACGTCACTATCCGGCGTAAAATAATAATTATTAATATTACGGGGTTGGAAAGGGACGGGGCCGGGGGCGGACTAAAGTTCACTAACAGCGGATGTTAGTTACTGGTCAGATAGTTTAGTCGCCCACAATTAGGTACGACAGCAGTCGAACGTCTTTCATTTTTTTTAAAAGATGTATATTTCATTTTAGCTTTTTGTTGCAACTTTAAAAAGTTTTTCTTCATCGTGATAACACCTATAGCAATAGTTTCACAAAGGAAATCTTAATCAAAAAGTAAAAGCACTAGTTAACTACGTAACGAGCAGGTAACTTTGCCCTGCCTTTTCTTAAAACACGGAATAAGTGCGCGTTTTGGATAAGTGAAGTTGTAACATGTTTCGAACTATAGACTGAGAAGTATGCATGTTAAGTTCAGAACTTAGACTTCACAGTGTACAAGAAGATTACAACGTAAATGTTACAATCCTTCTTTTACCAAGAATGTGCAATAAAAAGATATATTATACAGTCCCAAATTATTTTATTTTATAACATTAATAAAACTCCACAAAAATATTTTTTTGTACTAAGAGAAAGCCCAACTTTTTTTGCTAAGTCATGTTTTTAAGCCGTATCGATTTCGCAAAAACATCCTTCTGACAACCTCCGTGGTCGAGTGGCTAGCGCGCTGGTTTCAAGCGTCGCCATCACGTGAGGTTCCGGGTTCGATTCCCGGTCGGGTCAATGTAGAAAACGATATTTTCTATATTGTATCGGGTCTGGGTGTTGTGGTACCAGCGTTATGTCTGATTTCCATAACACAAGTGCATTGGCTACTTACTTTGGGATCAGAGTAAGTTGTATGTGATTGGTATCCAATATTTATCCTCTACTCTCTTTCCTGACACTTAAGGCGTGAGAAAACTATATAATTTACTAACTGTTCTTCGTAAACACAAACACTCTATTTCATCCAAGATAACACAAAGAATGGCATCTACCACAGACGAATCGCGCAAGCAGAAAAACAGAAAAGATATTTTCAGAAAAAAAACAAAACTTTTTTTTGACATATAAATTAAACATGGCATTCGCCTGCCAAATAGACCAATATGCGTTCGTTTTCTCGGTGCCTGCTAGTAGCAACATACAGTATTTTTTCAATTCCTGGGAGTCTTGATAACAAATTCATTTATTTTTTTATGATTTGATTGTGTAATACAACTCAGTTGATACACTTACTTGAAGTTTGAGTCAAAAAAGCAAAAACAAAACAAAATTAAGGCACTTAAAACAAAACAAGGGGGCAATTGACAATAAATCGGAAATTTTATAAAAAACAATTCAAAGGTCGATAACTTGAGAATGATAAAGTTTGGGATATCGGGTTCCATAGTCAAATCAGTCAGGAATGATGTAAACTACTACGTTTTAAAGGACTTATATCTACTTAACATGTAACCCTGTATAAACAAATGTATTTGTCGACAATGTAATTATCTAATAGTTACTTCTATCACAAATATAACCTGCTTAACAGAATTTTCCTACACCAAACATTTATAATTATTATTATATTAAAAGTTTATTACTTGAATTACTTGAAATAAACAATTGTGGTATTTATGATAATTGTCAAAAAGCATCAACAGCTTAAATAAATAAATGTTTTTGGTAAATCCAATCATCTAACAAAAGAAACGTTTTTACTCAGTCTTGGTATGAACTGGTGAACCCCGCGTCTCCGTTTGCCCTGCTCCCTTACCCAAAAAGCGGCCACCTAACGCACCCAAGTGCGTTATATGGGTTTTATAGTCTTCCTCGATAAGATACATAGATGCTTGTGTCCAGTTGATCTAGTTCAGCTTTCGCTTCAGCTTTTTAATTAATACATGTAAATAAAATTGACATACCATCTAATTCATATCCCTGTCCCCACTGCGGTAAATCCTGTGAGTACGCCTTGGGATCACTTCGGCTGCCTATCGATATCTTCAGGCTCTTCCACAGCTTCATCTTGCCCACATATTTGTCAACTGTCAAACGCGCTGTCACCGACTGACAGTGGCTGTCAAACGCACTAGAACACTACACTCACACTGTCACCGATGATGACATCTGGAAAGAAAAGAGAAATGTTTTATTAAATTATCATTGACAATAATCCTTTTGACATAGACACATGTTTTTTAAAATTTTAGATTGACGTAATGGCGTACTTTAAAGTGACCAAAAATTTCGAACTGACGTTAACGGAAAGTCGCAGTTAATGTTTCTTCTGTTGCGTTTAAAGCGATCAGTTTTCAGATTCGGTTGTTAAAAGCATTGGCCCGGTTCGCCAGAGGTCGTGGGTTCAAATCCTACTCGTGCGGAATTTTTGATTACTTATTTCATCTTATAAGATTTACGATAAACACTGAGCGTTAAAAATATTCAAACCCATTAAAAAGATTGCTTGAAACTAAAAAAAAAAGTCATTTCGAAACATACATGTCTGCACTGGTAGATTATAAGAATGATATCGGACGTAAAATGGCATAGCTAATTAGTTAATTTTATAGTAATTTTAAGGTTAGTAGGTCAAAGATATAAAAAAGACAGTACCATAAAATACTAATAGAATATCTCTAACTCCAATGATTTTAGATTTAAATCGTAGTGTTTCATAAAGGCTACTTAAGTAACCAATTTAAAGGAAATATCGCTTATGAAGATTTATAATAATAAAAAACTTAAAAGTTTTATTTACTAGTTAAGGATATTAAAACTTTTTTACTTCTCATCCGTAATCTAATACCCGCTTTAAAACCAAACTTTCTTCTTTCCTCATCGAATGCCTTTCAATCTGCTCTAATAAAATCGCAAAGAAAATCAAACATCAACTACTGCATTAAACCACAAACAAACAAAGCTTATCTTCTAAGATAAAATTATTGATGCTATCGGAGTTGAACCTGGTACTACACTAACGCCATCAAAACAAGTCGAACTACGTTCGCTGTCAAAAAATCAAAAAGTGCATATAAATAAGTGCAATTCAGCGAAATTTGGCAACGACTATACTGCAAATGGTAGCATCACTGCTTACATACGAGGGTCAAACTGAAAGTTCTTAGAAAATCAAAAACTGATTACATTAGCCAGTTATTAGTTTTATTATATCTTTTCAAAATATTGTCCATTGACGTCAATACACCGCTGCATGCGATGGAACCACTGGGAAAAGCACTTTGCCCACTCGTCCTTAGGGGTCTCTTCAATGGCATCGCGATACGCAGCCACCGCTTCTTCAGCATTCATAAACCGCTTTCCTTTAAGTTTTTCTTTAATTTTTGGAAATAAATAAAAATCACAAGGCGCGAGGTCGGGGCTATACGGCGGGTGACCCAGTAATTCAACGTTTGATGTCGGCAAATAGTCGATCGTTCGCTTGGCGGTGTGCGACGAGGCGTTGTCGTGGTGAAGGAGGATCCTACTGCGAGGTCGTTTCTCTCGAACTTTTTCCAAGACAAGTGGCAAACAATTGGTAGTGTACCATTCTGCAGAAACTGTTTTTTGATCTTCTAACACAATTGTTGCGAAATGACCTATCCTTCCAAAGAACGAGGCCACCATTTTTTTTCCCGCACTTCGATCTCTCTTCACTTTAGTTGGCAACTCCTCGAAAGGAAACACCCACTGAGCAGATTGTCTTTTGGTTTCAGGATCATAACAGTAAATCCAGCTTTCGTCACCTGTTAGTATGTCGAACACAGCATTTGAGTCACCTCCGTTAAATCTTTCAATCATTTTACGGCACCAATCCACACGATGGAGTTTTTGAGCCTTAGTCAAATTATGAGGTATCCACCGGGCGCAAAGCTTCCTGACCGCTAAATGTTCGTGGAGGATTTTGTGCACTTGACTCATACCGATGCCTAAGCTTGTCCGAATCTGCTGATAGGTCACTCTTTTGTCAGTCTCTATCATACGCCGCACAACACAGATGTTATTTTCAGTCGTCGCCGTAGAAGGCCGTCCCTCACGTACATCATCAGTGAGATTAGTGCGACCACGTTTAAACTCATTAAACCAGTTGTAAACAGTCGCACGAGATGGGGCTTCATCGTGAAAGGCCAATCGTAGTCTATCATAACTTTCTTGTTGACTTAAATGACATCGAAAGTCATAAAAAATCATTGCACGAAAATTTTCTCGTGTTAAATTCATGTTGACGTGACACAGACAATTTTCAATTTGCCGCCAAATCGTAAAACAAATGACAAATGAATGAAATATATACTCAGTAATATTGGCAAAGAGTTCTATTTTCAAATTTTAGAATATTTTTTTATTATATTGTTTATAAGTGGCCAGTTCTAAGAACTTTCAGTTTGACCCTCGTAATACAGGTAAAGCTCTCACTCAAGACTCTTTGATAAATGACATTGTTATGATCCCAACTCGAAGGTATAAAATCTTTCTTAAGTGAATGGAGCGAGAACACTGAGGTTTTTATGTGAAACTTAAAAGGAAAATATTGCTGGTAAAATTAATACTCTTTCAGAACTGACGTTAACTGAGTCGCAATTTATGTTTTTTGTGTTGATTTTAAGAGCGATCAGTAGTTTTTCATATTTCTGAAAATAAATGAAGTATTTTCAAAGACTGCTTGTTAAATAAAATGCAGATTGGATAATAATGTACGTTTTATTAAATTAACGCACGTGTACAAAAATCAAAAAGCATAGGTGCCGCCATGTTTTTTCTCTTCCCAAAATTGAAATACATGGCGGCAGTGTTGCCAACCTACATCACAAAACAGTGTTGTAGTATTATAAAATTATCAAGACTTAACTAGTAAGCTTTAAGTAGTTTAAATTTATGTTTATATTTTATTAAACACTTCTTTTATAATTACTTTTAGTTTATTTTATTGTAATGCCCAATAATATACATAGTAGTAAAGGTTAAAGCTTAAGCGCGAGGTATTTTTTGTATCGTATAACTCTATCCAATGATATCACAAATGGATAAAAGTGATCTACCTGCTTTGACTGCTGTGTTTTTATTACGCCTATACAATTTTTATTTCTTTGCCTTTATTTTATGGGCATGCACCAAGATATCGTCAGACACAGAGTTCGATTCTTTATCTGACACAGTTTCTTTTTACAAGTTCAATTTTTATTCTTTGCGCCTGTCTATTGAAAAACCAGGGGCTTTCTACACATCTCTAAAATGGGTTCAAAGTGTCAAAACACATTTCGACTTGAACGAATCCTGTCGATCAATGAAAGGGCCTAAAACAATGCAGCAACCTCAGTGGTCCATGCACTGTCATGGGCCAGCGATCACCATCGATCAAGACCGACACGCTTGCATGCGAACAATCGGACAAACCTTTTTACATTTTAATCGTTCTTGACATACTTCTATGAATATAAGACAATGAGCTCTTTATACGACGTAGTCCATTTTGTAACCTAGACTAAACTATTTAGAACACGCGCAGTATTGGACAAAGCAGTATTGTATTTTGAGATCAGAATGGATGTCATAGAAAACTTAACTCAGAAGCAGTTAATTTTGAGCAACGATTAAAATTTATTTTAGAATTATGTTTTAGTACATTATATACTGTTTTAAGAATGTCAAATCGTTGAGTTATGCTTATAAAAAGGGAATGGCACCCTCATTTGCTTTTACCAAGAATTATTTGAATCGAATTTTATTGGAATTTCATTACAATATATCGAGTACGATTTCCATTATGATTAAACATGATAAAAGACAGAAGAGATAATTGAAAGAAGCACCGATCATATTTCTTAATAATTCTCCTCGATTTGGTGCCTTTTATCGTATCAGATGTCTTTCCTCTTATTTCATTATTTTGGTATTTTGTTTGAGTATCATGGGTTTTGGTACATTGTCTTTAAACGGAAATATTGAAACCTCACTTTTGGGCTGCAAAGTTAGATTCAACTAGGTAACAGGTGCCATTATTGTGACATTACCAGACTCCTCCTTCTTAATTTCACGCAAAAATTTATTCCTGTTACTTTGTAGTAAGCCGAACTAGCTATCCCAATTTTGTAATATGCCAATAATATTTCATTCGCCATTTCAGCACGCACCATTGTAATTACCCGGCCCCGGAGAATCGCAACACAGTGAGTGACAAATGTAAGGCATGTCAATTTGCTAGCTCAAACCGTGTTAGTTCGCCGTTCATAAACACAATTACATTTGTGTTTAGTACTGGAACAGTGTAATCTCCAAACCGCAGGCCGATTACTTGTGTTGATCACGTTAGGAATAACCTGATACCTTGAAAGTCTAATAAGCTTTGAGGATCTCTGTGATCAAGAGGCTTGCAACAGTTTTCATGGTATCCCCACATTTGAGGTCCTGGGCTTAGCCTTCAGTCGTGGCAATCAAGAAATTTCTATACATATTTCCTCGAGTCTGATGTTGTTCGGATACTTAGGAGTTTAAACATTATCAAACAAGAGTTTAGAAGCAGTTACCCAAACCTAGATTGCAATCGAATCGCTAATGCCTTCATGTTACGTATCCTCCAAACCAATTGCCGTGGGGCATTATAGACCACACGATTAGCTCGCACTGTAGTTTCTAGTAGAACAGGTTTAGTATTGAGCTTGTAATTGCAAAAGGGTATTTTATGGTGTTCACAATACCATTTGTACAAAATCAATAACGGCTGGTTAAGCTGGCTGCCAAGCTCAAAGGCTAAGCAACCAACTCAGCAAGGCAGCCAACCATCATAGCCTCCTTGCCAGAAGAAAATGGAAAAATGAAAAAAAAATAACATAACTGCAGAAAACACCCCAGCCAAACTAACTAACTCACCATCGCACGTCATACTTATAGTCTAAAAAGCCATATAATCTACTACAGAACTTGTCATAAAGGTCGGTCCCACCGCCCTTACCGCAGCCTTAACGATCCAGGTTACTGATTGCTCGCGTCTAGTTACACTTAACTCCGGGTTATCGACGAGGTACTGCTTGATGTGATTTGCTGTAACTGTCTGTTGCTGGCAAGTTAACTAATGACCTTAATTGGCTTATGTATTCGGTATTACTGTGGTATTGTATAATCTGTTAGTTCTAAGGTAAAATTATCATCAAGCATGACCCATGCTTGATGATAATTTAACCTTAGAACACTAACATGGCACCAAACTGGTCAATCAGTCGCTGTGGAAACAAGCGTAGGCCCTATGGTCATTTATCCTACACCATTATTTTTAAACTCTACTCAGTGAAGGAGTATGAATGTAAATTATACTACGATAAATTTATAATTTTACCTTTATTAAAATACATTTCCAAAAACTTATCGTGTGTACGAGAATTTGTAAATGGTATGATTTATTTAGAAATGAAACATGGAAAAATAATAAAATCATTTTTTTTCTTTAAAATAAATGACATTCAAATAAGCGATAAAATCTAGTGTGCAGTCTAGTTTTTTTTTTTTAAATTTATTTAAAAACTTTATTGCACAAAATAAAATGATAGGGTACAGAAGGTGATATTTCAACGAATCTCAAAATTCAAATATTAAAACGTGTTTTTTTATTAAATCTGATTACATCAAGGACATGTAATTATGATTTTTAACAAATAGTTTGCTAACCTGAGTTTCCAAAAATGGTCGCAGAATAATCAACATACGGCAGAGTGGTTTTCACAGCTATTACCTAAATGATTCCAAGGAGCAAATAAGTAAGTTATCAGGTTTTTAAAAAACAACCTCGTTGCCTAGCGACGTTAACTCTGACCGACCCCTCTAACGAGAAGAGGCATTGTTAACTGATTACTCGCCTCCGGTTACACTTAACTCGGGTAGGCCACCTAATGCTCGGTTAAAATTAATTGTCAGCCATATTATATTTTGAAACTGTAAAACCGTACCACGCGTATTCGCGGTCAGGGGTAAAAGGGGTAAATTAGTTTGAGTTAGATTACAAATTTTAGGTTGTAAGAATTATTTTAATATATTTAGGCTGGCGTATATACATTTCATACATTTTGAGTTAGTACTAACTCCAAAATTATTACAAAAATAATGCAGAAAGCTTTCGTTATATTCAACTTCATAACTTTTGTTAGAGATAAATCATAATTTTAGGTCCTAGGCCTAGGGGCAGTTTAGAATATGTTTACACCCACTTTCAGAATACCCTGGACTCCGCACTCCGCACTGGATCCAGTGCCTGCCCACTCACGATGAACATTTAACCCTTTATACCGATAAAGTCGCAGGCTCAGATACTCTTATTCATTAATCATTATAAATCTATTCGCGGCGAGTGTTGTTTGTGCGATGAGTCAGCGCTAGTCGTGTTAGTCTATCGATACTTTTAAGTTTTTGATCAAATATGCCTTTTCAATGACAGATAACTACATGACAGATAATGAATTAAATAAGTAAAAAACAAAAAACTTATGAGAAAATTAAGAGACCAAAAATTACTCATGAGTAGGATTCGAATCCACGAACTCTGGCAAACCGGGCTAATGCTTTTACCAACCGCTTTTATTAACTGCACGGTGGCTCGGTTCGTAAGAGAATTGGCCCCGTCGTCAGAACTCGTGGGTTCAAATCCTACTTGTGCGGTATTTTTTCGTTTTTTAGCTCACCTTACAAGATTAAAAGTAAACACTGAATGGAAAAAAAAATCCAACCCAACGAATAACTTTACAATTTTTAAAGGGTTTTATGGTAGGTACTTACAATGTTACTGTTAATCTAATGCGAATGCACCTGTTTGTGACCCATGATGCTATTTTGTTGTTCTCTTGTTAAGTAAATTATATTCTTTGAGAGATAAATAATTAAACTTAACCGTTAACTTAGCCGTTTAAACCTTTACAGTTACAAAAAGTACCACGGGCCCACATTTAGGGCTCCGTCAGTGACAGATAGAACAGGTATGATCTGGGTTAAGTAGGTTTAGCCACCTTGCCCTGTTAAAAAAAATCAATGCACCATTTAGTAGTCGCAAAAAATATAATCGAGACACCATAAAGATTTAAAAAATTAAATAAGCAACACAATGCGGCTAACATGAACCCATCATGCTTTTCTTTAATCACAGCGGAGTTTGCAAGCTGAGGTGCAAGTCTAGATATCGATACATAATCTTTTGATAGACTTACCCAGACTACTCATGGCTCGCTCAACGCGCTCAGTTTAGCTCGCATTTATAAACGGATCAACAAACCAAGATGTTTTGCTTGTTCACGCAGATTTTGATGCGGCTTGTGACTAAATATTTTTGACTAAATATTATATTTTTATACTCCTAGAGAGAGATGATCAGTTTTTTGTGGACGTATAAATTGTGGGAACCCATCACTTAATCGCAATTTTCTTCATCGATTTTCATTTCCCATAAAACGATTCGCAGATGTTTTAAAACAATATTCAACAAATTCTAGAATCTTGTTACATCACAATTTCATTTACTCGAATGCTTATTATCTACAAACTTACTTCATCGTTACTTCTTTTCATAAATTACGCATTTTATCGAAGTAACGTTAGCTTTCTATTTTGTTACACATAATTATATTTCCACGTAAGTTTCAATATGCAGAATTCTTGAAACATCGAATTTTACTTCACTAAAGTCCGTATTTCCAAACGAATTTGTTATTAATCTTATATTGCATACTTTATTAATAGACAATTTAAAGCATAACTGATATAAATATGTAATAAGTATTCATCTAATAAATAAACTGCGTTAATCCCGACTCGCCGTGGTCTCCTCGCCGTGGTACTAGTCTGCCCGATACTAGAGTGTAATTTAAAAGCCGGAGGCGCGGAGAGAGAGCAGCCTCCGCCCGCTGTAACAAGGTTGACTGCGCCTTGTTACGCAAGGGCGACGAGGCTGCTATTTCCGCAGCGCCGGAGACGAGGAAATCCTAATGCATGCTGCTTGTTTGCATGCCTGCTTGCTTGCTGCATGCATACCTGTTTGCTTGCATGCATGCATTTATGCATGCCTGCTTGCTTACTTGCATGCATTAATGCATGCATGTATGCCTTCTTACCTGCATGCGTATGCATGCGCATGCCTTCTTACTTGAATGCGTATGCAAAAATATATGGGAACCGTTACACATTGAAACAAGTTTTTATGAAAGGTTATATCGATAACTTAATAATTCTATGAAACATTAGTTTGGTATATCGTTATTCTGCTTAACAAAACAGTTGCGATAAATTTTTTTGGTGAACTGTTATTCGATGTTATGAAACGACTATAAATAACTATTCGATTAAACAAGAAAAAAAGATATTAACATTCATTGAATAGTTTTCTGTGAAATGAAATTCGATATCAAAAAATTCTGTGTTATGATAGATACCCATAAATTGTATTTGCATCATTGATATTGTTACCATAAGTTATTTCAAAAACTGTTAGTAATAGCTGGATAAAACAGTTACCTTATAATGTCTTCGCCAGAACATCCCTATTTTATCGGTTTTTAATTTCTGTTTAATCTATGTCTTTTTGTGTCACGTACCTTCTGCACATCACTATTTTGACGTTTTATTCAATTCATTTATTCACCATTTCATTACATTTCATAACTTTGGTACGTCAAAATTTTACAATTAATTGGACAATATTAGATTAAATTTAAATTAAATATTATTTGAGTTAATAAAATAAAATATATATTATTAGATTAAATCAAATATTATTAATTTCATTATAAGTATTACCTATAATTTGATTGATTTAAATTTCAGTTTGCAAGTCAGAAAATAAACATTTCATGCATTCGTCTACACTGTAAAATGCATGTTTCAAGAATAAAATCTTTGTCAATTGGTCAAATTTGTTTAGAGGAAGTCTTGTAACTTCTATGGGTAATTTATTGTACATATACATTTTTAAAGCTATGCCTTGTTTACGCGCTTTCACGAGTCTTGTTTTTGGTATACATAACCTTTCTCTGTTCCGCGTACTATAGTTATGTACGTGCATCTTCATGGGAAATTTCTGTTTTTGCTCATGGATTTCCAGAAGTGATTTGTAAATGAACAGTGAAATTACTGTCATGATTTTGGCTTCTTGAAAGTAGGCTCTAGCTGATGTCAATCTTTCTAATCCAAATATAATTCTTATTGATATTTTTTGACAAATTAATACTTGATTTATTTGTGAAGCATTCCCCCAAACTGTTACCGCATAACTTAAAATCGAGTGACAATAGGCAAAATAAACAGAAATTAGAGTCTTCCTGTCAATAGTAGGTTTAAGTTTAAATAAGGCATAATTTGCGCAAGCCAATTTCTTGCAAATTTTATCTATATGGCTCTCAAAACTCGAAGTAGAGTCCAATGTACAGCCTAAAAATGTAACCTCACCGTTCAAGAAACTATTATTTCCCTTGCTTGCAAAATTTAATACGGTACTTTTGTCTGCATTTAATATTATTCCGTTTGCTTCAAACCACTCCTTTAATTTATATGTTATTTCGTTGGTTCTTTTTGTTAAATCGCTACATTGTATTTTTTATATTTAAATCCAAGTAAATCTGCATATTTCCAACCAATCTACTTTTATTTATTTGTTCGCCCTATGCGCAAACAGATATATTCTGTTAATATTACATATGATGCTGTCTATATGATATGAGCTCATGTTTCTTTGACTAACTGCTTGATTACCAATATCCGATTAAGTTCCCATTAGCGTTTTCGGTTCAATAGTTCATACGGAATATCGTTCCATATTTGAATTACCCGTTGATTAGATCTTATTTATCGATGGTGAAAGACGCCCTAACCAACCAACCTACACGTACCACACCGCATCGCAACTACAAAATGTGGTCGAGCAGTGGTTCGTGTAAATAGTGTCTCTGCAGCTTGTTGTACCTCTACATGCGTTATTTCCAATAATGTCTATGTGGTTCTCGGTTCTTTTTCGGCAATGTAATATCAAATGAAACACGCGTAGTTGGTTAGCAACTAATTTATATTTCTATTTCCGAAGGTACATGTTACAAGAGATACCCACAACAGGCAATAAGTTCAATTTTTTTCTCTCTTTATTTAGGGACTTTTATACATTTTGAACATGACAGTCATATATTAACTTATCCTAAACATTCAAAATTAGAAGGTAATAACCTAAATTATTACTTCACCTTAACTTAATACAACTAAGTACAAACTCTAATACCATTTTGGTGTGTTTAGATGTCGACTCAGTCAAGATACAGTGGAACGCCCTGATCTCTGTAGGTTAAGCCTTAACCAGATCCTGTATTTTCCTTCCGTATCGGGCACATTCCATCAAACATGCTGTATGACCTCTACTCTGTCACAGATTTCACAGTTTGGTAAGTATACCTTTATCATTACGTAGGCAAATTTGGCCATAATTTCTCGGTGTGGTTACGATGTTGTTGCAATGTCGTTATTATCATACAAGAAGGTGATAACGACTGCAAAATGTGGTACGTGTGACTGGTCCTAGTTTTCACTACAAAATATATGCCTGAGCACGTGCTGTGGTTGTTGTCGTGGTGTGGTTGTGGTACGTATGGGTAGGCCCTTAATCTAATGAGATCGTACTAAATATAATAAGGTCCACTTGTTATGAGATATAAGGCAAAACTCATAGAAGTACCAAAAAAATAGTCCCTACGGGGAATTGTTTAATATCTAGAATAAAAGCTTGTAGAATTATAATGGCAGCTACATATGGGTTAACTTATAATAAAGCTAAATGTAATGATCCAAGACTAATGAGCCTTATGAGCTTTTCGGAGAAACGAACCGTAAAAATTGCTCAAATTATTTCTAAGAGTCAAGTTCGTATCTACTGTTTATTCATTAATAAAAATATTCTAAGTGCATTAAGGTACTAACGAACAATATAATATGGTTCTAAAAATATTCGCCAAGTTTCGTGAGAAGTGTTCAGCCAAACTCTTTAGATCTTCTTCTGGAAATACACACAAGTTGTCTGGAATATATCGCTTATAGCGATAATACTGCCTAAAACGTACATTTCCTTTAAACGAATTTGTAATTTAATCTATGCCGACCCGTCTGGTGTAGTGGTCGAGAAATCGCCTACTACGCAGCGGGTTGCGGGTTCGATCCCCGCACAATACAAACATTTGTGTGCATGAACATGTCTGTTTCTATTGGTCTGGGTGTTTTCTATGTAAATCATGTATGTATTTACAAACAAAAAGTATTAAAGTATTATATCCGTTGTCTGGCACCCATAACACAAGCTTTGAGTAGCTTACTTTGGGACTAGATG
Organism: Pyrausta purpuralis; assembly: GCA_963924145.1. Classification (NCBI taxonomy): domain Eukaryota; kingdom Metazoa; phylum Arthropoda; class Insecta; order Lepidoptera; family Crambidae; genus Pyrausta; species Pyrausta purpuralis. The sequence continues at coordinate 3,611,035 of OZ001648.1, read as the reverse complement.
GCGATGTGTGGGAATGTCCAAAGGATATTTATTTAATTTAATCTATGTTATGAGCAATAAAGAGTTATTTTATCTTACCATACACAATCTCAAGGCAATTACTTGATTTTACAGGTCATTTAAAAATACAGAACTTTCACAATAAGAAAAACTGTTTTTTTTAAGTTTACACCTCAAATTCAAAAAAGTTTCGTTATTTTCAAATAAATGGTATGGATCGGCTTAAAATAAATCACAACTAATTCAATTTCCTGAAACATAATGAATATCAAATTGAGATTTATGTTACGCAAAAGATTTTTTTGGTCCGTTACCTTTTGATCCTTGAAAATCGAACCGTTTCTCTTGAACAAAACTGCTAGAGCTGCACTTGAGAACTTAAGAAATTAAAACTTTTTCTTTTAAATCTTCATTCACCCGTAAAATAATTTATATCTCAAGAGCCGTTTAAAAATTTTCTGTTAGAAATCACCTGGACAGTTATTAACTCGGCTGAGGCAAAAACGAAACTTATAATTGCTTGCGGGACAAATTCGAAAAGTTTAACGAAGTTTAGGCAACTGCTTACTTGATCCATTACAGAAAGGTGATATCTGAACTCGTTTGCAATGTTACTTTTCCAATTTTGTTTTCTTCAGATGTTACCATATAAAAATATAACAAATGGATACAATACAAAAACAGCTGATGATTAAACCACTTAAGTTTGTGTTGATGCTGCTATAACTCAAATCGATACTGATTATATATGTGTATATTGGTTAACTATTTACAATAATATACTAAATAAATTTAATTTATATAGGGAGTAGGGCTTCATAGGACTAGTCATACCAAACCAACTTGTTTTCACAATTTTATTATTGTTTTAGTGCAAGCTTGAGTTATACCAAAAATAAGTTTTAACTGGAGTCAGGACAGTACAAATTTCATATCACAAATTTCACAGACATCAGAAGAATGCAAAACTAAAAGTTCTAAAGATTCGCTTAGTAAAATCGCAAGCTCTGCCGTACCCAAACAAAAACTGTGCAAACAAAACGTGTTCCGCAAATCCAGCAATAATGTTTGTCCTTTTCACATTTAAACGCTTTATTTTAATACCTTCATTGCCGAGTCTGATGATAAACGATACACGCCGCGGCTATAGCTGGTGAAAATTAAATTTCACGATAATCGTTGAGAGCGTAAACGGCTGAACTGTCGCGCGAATAAAGTGACATTTATAACGAGTAAAGTTGAAACGGTTATCCTGAATGCGGGTCTGTTCTTGAGGGATGCAATCTTATTTTTAGAGCTCATTCAAAACATATTGTAGAAAGGAATAGTTTTCGCGTTTAGAACGTTTGATTGTTTGTGAATTTATTTTCTGTGTACATATTTAATTCAATAACAATATTTAATCAGTAAGCGCAAGTGGCAGTGGGCAGGACACATAGCGCGAAGAACTGATGGCCGTTGGGACATAAAAGTTCTAGATTGGAGACTTTTTGACCAAAAGCGCAGCGTGGGACGTCCACCGACAAGATGGCCGGATGACCTAGTTAAGATCGCAGGATCACGCTGGATACAGACCGCTGGTGATCGGTCGCTGTGGAAAACCGTAGGGGAGGCCTTTGTTCAGCAGTCCTTTGGCTGATAATGATGATGGTGATGATGATATTTAATTCAGGCAATGGGTAATAGATAATTTAGGCCCATATTTATATTAACCTTTAACTGGTGACATGGTTTTCGTATAACTTAACTGGTGACGAGCGGTCTGAGAGACCGCTGTCGTGTCTGGTCTATAGCATTGAAATTAAGTATGGTAGCATACCACAGTGCTTAAAGACAGATTAGTAGTTTATTAAATGATCAAATTAAACACAGTAGTATATTTAAAATATATATTTTTATTAGGAACTTTCCATCACAACGTATCTAGTCTCTACAATTAAAAAAATGATGTAAGTTTAACAATTAGAGTCTACAAAAATTAAATCAACATATTATAAAAAAAATACTTTCTTTCCATAAAGTTAAGATAATAATCATCTAAAATAATAATATCGAACTAATCATAAGTATCTTTTCACAAAATTGACAGTGGTCAAACTTTGGTATTTTCATTGACAGTCAGGGCATAACTGTTTCGCAAACTGCAAGCACAAGTGTTTTCCACGCGAATTACATTGATAATTTGATTTGCGATTTAACTTAGAAGGACAAGTGGCACATGTTTTGCGTATTTTTGGCATGTTCTCAGGGTTTTGTGGTTCAGGTGGCAAATCAGAACCCAAAATACGCGCCAATTGGATTCGTATATCGCGCGGAATTTGAGTATTATAAACTCTACGCTTCATGTGTTCTAAAACCGCGTTTCTGGACAATATTTTGATGAACAGTCCTCGATCAATATCTTGAACATGTGCATTCACTGTACTTATATCGACTTCGTTCAACGACTGCAGGTGTACTTGACACTGTCACTTTCTGAAGATTGATTTTCTTGAATCGACTCCTGCCTCGTAGCTTGGGGCATTACCGGTTCTTCGTCTTCAGAGGCACTTTCTTCTCTTTCAGAGTTATGAGCACTTTGCTCCAGGATATAATTTTCGGGAATATCTTCGGCTTCCGATCTACTCGAGTCTTCCTGTATTAGCCATTCTTCAATTTGACGATCAAATTTAGAATTTGCGGCCAATGGAATCTGTTTACTAGTGCTTGGCACTACATTCCTAGCCCCCGACTACATTCGCTTCTTTTTCGGAGGTTTAGAATTATTCATTGCAAATAACAGCCGTCAAAAACGAAAAAAACAATACAGCAAAAATATGTTTAAAAGTTACGTAAGTGGTGACATAAGGTCTGAGAGGCCGCTGCCAAACTTTACATCCATGTTACTTACCGATTTGGGTCTGTTCGACTCAAGAATCCCCCGCAACGGCATGGACGCAACTAAAATCGAAGCTACTCAGGCGCTTAAGCAAAGGAAGCCCGGGGAAGGGGTTGAAATGAAGTTTTACTGACGCCGCTCGGCCTGTGAGACCGCTTGTCACCAGTTAAAGGTTAAAACTTAATAGTTCTTGATTTATTTGATTAGATTACAATGCATGCATGCAGACACAGAGTTAAGCAAGTCAAGTTCAAGCATTGAATATCGAACAGATAAAATAAGAAAAATTAGATAATTTAGTAGTTTTATTAACTTAATCATTATTTAATAACGGTTTACTAATGTTTTTAACACTCACAGTGTCATATTTTATATTCAAAACGATGAAATAAACAAATCAAATTGAGCTACCGTGCCGTCGATCCGACCGTGCGTAACTTCTAGTCTCGTATGAATACCTGCATCATCATCACGCCGGACGTTTGCGCTATCTAACCCAACTGTTTTACAACAGCAGTGGGCCAAGAAGTTGTTCATTACTATACGAATAAATTCAACTAGGAAATTGATAACGCTTCGCTATCTCTTACAATGTTTTTAACACTCAGTGTCATATTTTGTATTCACAAAGATAAAATAAGAAACAAAAAAATTGCGTCCATGCGAAAAGTATCGAATGAGTACCTACCTATAAACTTTTAAATAAGTACTCCGACTTGAATGACACACTTAATAGATAATCATTAAGGATTATAATTAAAAGGAGTATCATTAAGTACAAACCAGCGAGCCGCATCCAAATTTCGTAATAACGAGCTCACCCTCCCTTATGTAATTAAAATAATTACAACGTGTCATTTAATATAAGGAGACGAGCACAAACCCTCATTTGTTTTAGAATTAATGCTTTCATTTTCAGTACAAGAACTTTGCAAGGTCTATTTTATAGCCATGATAGTTTTAGGTAACTATTTTAACGACTTAAAAAACCGACCAAGTGCGAGTTGGACTCACACATTAAGGGTTCCGTGCCACCTTTAACTGAATAAGAGATCCACTTACTTCCACTTAGCCAAAATACCACAATATTTAGTTGACAGAAAATATAATTTTGTAAAGAATAACTACTTGACCCACTGTTGCATAAACAGACGGGTAGATGGCGCTTAACGTCACAAGTATCCATAAGAGACCACAAATTTTGCAAGGTCGGACAGACAGCACGGTTGCTCAATTGGTAGAGCGTTTGGCCCGATTAGCCAAGAAGTTGCTAGTTCAAGTCCAGCCCGTGCGCCAATTTTTGGTTTTATTATCTTATCTTTATAAATATAACTTTTTTTTTCAAAGCGTTTGTATGAATAACAAAGTTATGTTTGCGGTTATTTAAAATGTGCTCTATCCCAAAAACTACTTCGGACCAATTTTCGTTGAAAGTTTTTGTTAAGATCTACATTACGTATTTTTTTAATTCACACTCGCTTAGTTTAGAAGTAATGTGGGTGGGACGCCCATTCTTCCACTTTGGAAGTGTCTTTCTCGCAAACGTTAGGCTTATAGAGAAAACGGTTTTAAAAACCTCGATGTCATTTTAAAAGACCTATCCATAGATAACCTACACGTAGGTTTGACAAAAAAAAAGGTTTTAGTTTCATATACGAGAGCCTCCCCTTAAATATTTGAGCATTATTTTGTATTTTTTGTATGAGAATCGTAAAGCGGTATACATCTACCTTCTAGCACATATACAAATATACAAACTTACATACACTTACGATATTTTGCACGATACGTATTAGAAAGAATTAATATATCAATATACAATAATTTTATACAATATAGACAATATCACATACGTACAGTTTGAATCAATAACCTCTTTATAGGGTTCCGTAGCCGAATGGCAAAAAACGGAACCTTTTAGTTTCGTCAAGTATGTTTGTCTGTCTGTTCGTCCGTATATTATAGCCAGTTTATTTTGTTACTATAAGCATCTTAATTTTGAAATCTGGTGAGAAAATGTATAATGTTAACCTCTTTACGATTCGTTTACAAAAAATAGAAAATAATGATATTTAAGGGGGCTCCCATACATGAAACTAAAACCGAAAAAAAAATGTTTATCAAACACAGAGAGTGTGGTATCTATGGATATGTCTTTTAAAATGACATCGAGGTTCCTAAAACTTTCTTTCTTTTTAAGTCTAACGTTTGACAGGTAGACGCTTCGTTTCCCCCCCCCCCCTCAATCTTCTAAACTAAGCAAATGAAAATTTTGCAAAAAATTGATGGGGTAGATCATAGCAAATACTTTTAACGAAAATTGGTTAGGCCGGGATCGAACTAGAAGTTTTTGAGATATAGCACAACCGCAAACAAAACTTTGTTCATATTGTGGTAATTTAGCTAAGTGGAAATAAGTGGATTCCCTTATTCAGTTAAAGTTGGCACGGAACCGTCAGTGCGCGAGTCCGACTCGCACTTGGCCGATGTTTATTAAATTAGTTTGAGTTAAAGTTTGAATATAAGAGGATTAGAATGCATAATTGTACAATTAATGGTACAAGGTACATTTATATCAGTACGCTATGACTGATAGGTTTAGTAAATAATTATGTGCAATAGTATTAATGCCATAGTTTTGTTACAAATTCAATATTAAACCAAGACGAAAAAGTTCGTATAAAGCAAAATAGACGCAGGTAAACTATGTCAGTCTTTTGTACAATTTTCAATCCACTTCGAAGAACTTCCATTCCCATACATATTCTAAATTTTATCAACTTTGCTTATATACTTCCGCGCATCAATTTTATTGCGTCCACCAAAACTTAAGAATGTTATTCAAATATTTAACAATTCTCGCCAAAGCTGGTTTTAAACTTGTTACATATTTTTCATACAATTTCCTGTACTTAGTTCCGAATATAGAATATTCGTCTTTACTTGAGCCAAAGGTATATTATTAGTACAAACTTAAAATCTTTAAAATAAGGTCCATATTTCAGCACTAAGCTCCTTGATACGTTAATTGTAACAAATTGTCGCAGACTAAAGTTAGTGATTCATGTTTTGGAGTACCAGTGTAAATGTGTTTTAAAATTACTTAAACTTCAACTTGTTATGGTAGCATTCGCTTTGTTTATAGTTTTATTTAAATTGCTATTATCTTCCTAGACCTTTGTTTTGTGTGCTTAGAAGTTTAAAGCAGCTTCATTTCATTTTGGTTTAATGGTTTAATCTCATTTAATTTCTGTAGTTAACATACCATTACCATCTCTATTATCACTTTCAAAAATTTGTTGTTCCAAAATACATTAATAAAAACTAAATCATCATTACTGACACGCAAAATGAAATTACCTTTCCCGCACTGACACGCAAAATGAAATTACTTTGTTAATAGGACCTTTAATGTAAATAATGCTCGCATAAATTAAATCAATATCGCATTTATCGGTCCATTCATATGAAAATCAAAGGTTTAAGAGAGGATTACCATGTCGTCTATGTAAACGGAAATGTGCACTCGAATTTGACACTTAGCAAGTGATGGGATTAAATTTCATTAACGGTACACGCAATGAATCATGTTTGCTGGCGTTAAGCCAACGGGCAAGAGCAAAAGCAGTATAGTTTTAAACTGAGCTGTTCATCTGGTTAATATTTGTCAATATCCATCTTATGGGTCCTATTGAAATGATCTTACTTGCAAAACTACTTAGCCGTTCCGGACTTATATCTATCATGCTGAACTTCTTAGATTACATTTTCCTCATTAGTTTTGATCATGACGTCTTTCGTATTCAACATTACAAAAGATGCAATTTTTTTCTACTTATTATTGCACCTAATTAATATTCATGTGATTTTTAAAAAGGTGAAAAGAGAAATAAAGCGAAAAAGACAAAGTAAGTCAACAAGAAAAAAAACTTAATAACAGTAAAGCTACATTACATAAAGTACACTAACCTAATATTTTAACACGTTAACTCGCCCGTGAGAACACATGGCGATAAAGAAGAAGCAAACATAGAAAATAAACAAAAGTTCAATTCAAGGGACAATGTATCTTGAGACTGCCTTAATAACTCATCCATTATCAATTTTATGACTTCCTACAAAACCGTTTTCTACACAGATTCCTGGGACCAAACAATCGATTAAAATGAATAATTTCTACCATAGAGCAGTTTTACGCTCTTACTGAATTTGGTGGATATAATTTTGTAACATTCCGAATATGTTATCCGGTGAAATAAATAACTTCCATAAGATATTTGCTATCGAGATCGTGGGATATTGGAAACAATTTTTAATCTTTGCATTTTGGTTGTTGTTGAACATAAATATATAGCCAACACAAACGTATAATATTGTTATTTCCGAGTGTTAGCTTATTTATAATATTGTACAGTCGCCAGCACATCAGGATACCCACTTTTGTTGTAAACTGGCCCTTATTGCATCGGCATAAGACACCGCAGTATTTAACTTGCCGTGCCATTGTCCGTACTTAACTATTAAAATTAGTACATAAAAAACAGATGTTTTATTTTCCTAACTACTGTTTTTTTTTTGTCTTGAAGACTCAATTTATGATTGAGTTAAATATTAATGATGGGTTCTAATAGATGATTGTGACGAAACATTTGATCAATCAAAAGATAATATCGACGACCCCTTCACCCGCGTCAATTATCTCCCACCCCACTGCTATCCCGTAGCTCACGGCTCCCACGTGATGGGGTAATTATTTTGTAATTATATTTGTTGACGCACACCCGCAGAGATCGATATAAGTTTAAGCTTTAATTATATCTTCCTAATTTGAGATATTGATAGAAGGGATGATTGGTTGAAGCCATTGAATGTTAAAGAACTTTATTTAAAAACTGGCCAAGTGCGAGTCTTAAAGTTGGCACGGAACGATCAGTGCGCGAGTCCGACTCGCACTTGGCTGGTTTTCATTCTCAGTTAATTGTCTTCAATTAAATACTCACAGAAAGCATCTTAATTTTATATTGATAAAAATTTATCTTGTTAATGTTCTGAACGTATTGTGGATCAATCATTGTCACTTAATCGTTAATGTAAATTTTCATTAAATTAATCCTTGATTGATAAAAACAAATCTAATATACGGGCAACAGCGCGTCAAAGTGAACACTGCGGTTATATTATTTAATTTTTGATACAAGAATGTTTTCCACTAAATGAATATCCTGATGTACTGACGCCTGTAATTATTTATTTCCGCAACATCCAAATTTAATTTTATTTATTATTGGATACACTATACAAATTACAGTCAAACTTATAACAGAAAAAATATTTAAAACTTGAGTGCGGAACTGATATTCAACGCATGTGTACACAAGTTTATCAAAAAAGTGAGCTAAAATAGCTTATAATTAGTTGAAAATACAAATCAATTAGAATGAACCAAACGTTCAAAAATTAACAATAATTAAAAGTCTATGAAATTATGATTTAATAAAAAACAATCACAAATCAATAAAAAATAAAGTCACAGATCAATAAAATTCGAATACACCTCTGAATTCCAAATCAATAGAATTCAAATGTTGTATGTTCCAAAACAATGCGATGATGATATTAAATCTATACTAATATTAGATGAACGCGCTATATCAGAAACTACTGGACCGATTTGAAAAAATATTTTTGTGTTGCAGCGGAGAGGGCAAACTCAAAACGCGCTAACGCAGTCGCGGGGGACCGCTTTTTAGGGTTCCGTAGCCGAATGGCAAAAAACGGAACCCTTATAATTTCGTCAAGTCTGTCTGTCTGTCCGTCCGTATGTCACAGCCATTTTATTCTGTAACTATAAGCATTACACTGTTGAAATTTGGTAGGAAGATGTATCCTGTTATCCGCTTACCGATTCTCATACAACAAATAAAAAATAATGACATATTAGGGGGAGCTCCCATATATGAAACTAAAACCAAAAAAACATTTTTTAGTCAAACCTATGCGTGTAAGTAAGTGGATTCCCTAATTCAGTTAAAGTTGTTGAATCTGAATTAGGGAATCCACTTACTTCGACTTAGTAAAATACCACAATTATTTGTTGAATGCAGATATAACTTTGTTTTTCATAGTACAAAGTTATGTTTGCGGTTGTTGAAAATGTGCTATATCTCAAAAACTACTTCTTCGATCCCGTCCAAACCAATTTTCGTTGAAAGTATTTGTTAAGATCTACATTATATATTTTTTTTTCAAAATTTACACTTGCTTGGTTTAGAAATAAGATGGGGGAGGACGCCCATTTTACCACTTTGGAAGCGCCTAGCTATAAAACGTTAGACTTTATAAGAAAATGGTTTTAAGAACCTCGAAGTCATTTTAAAAGAACTATCCATAGACACCCCATAGAAACACGCATAGGTTTGACGAAAAAAATTTTTTTTTGGTTTTAGTTTCATGTATGGGAGCCCCCCCTTAACTGTCATTATTTTTTATTTTTTGTATGAGAATCGGTAAGCGGTTAACAAGATACATCTTACTACCAAATTTCAATTGTGTAACGCTTATAGTTACAGAATAAAATGGCTGTGACATACGGACGGACAGACAGACAGACAGACTTGACGAAACTATAAGGGTTCCATTTTTTGCCATTCGGCTACGGAACCCTAAAAATCATGCATAAAGTTGTAGCTTTCATTTATTAATAAACAGACAAACAATTCCTTGCTTTAAAACATCTACGCATTTTGAAAGAAGCCACTAAGATATTTTCGATAACCTTGACCCGTTATAGTTCCAATTTTCCACAAGGAGTTTTTATATGACGCATATAAATAAGGTCAATAGTAATAAAGAAAGTCTTTTTGTATTGATTATGTTCAGAAAATTTATGTATTGTATCATTATTACGTACGGACAACAGCACGTCAAGGTAAACACTGCGGTGTCGTATGCAGTTGTAATAACGGCTAGTTTGCAACAAAAGTTGATAGCCTGATGTGCTGACGACTATACATACTAAGTTAAGAATAGTGTAAGTTTTCAATATTTAGTTTTTACAAGTTTATTTTCAAAAAAAGTTGTTAAAAACTATTGAGAACGTGCCGGACGTCAGCCTCATAAATTATTGGAGGAAATTGAAATAACAAATGGCTAGCTGTCATTACGAAAAGTAATTAAATCAAAGTAATATTTATGAAATATTATAATATCAATTTATTATACTCAATAACGTTAATTTCTAGTGTCGATTTTTACTTATTAATAAAATATCATGCACGCATACGTACATTTTGTAAATTTGGGCGACTGCATAGATACTAATGCGCGATAGCATCGATGCAGTCGCGCTTTTGCATCGACGCTAACAGGCAACTGCATCGATGCTAAATTAAATCTGCTCATTGCCTCGCAATGCTGAAGCGCGTTTTCAAAACCCGCGACTGCATCAATGCTAAAAGTCATAGTGTGAAAGAGGTCTACGTGACGTACGTAATCATCAAAAGCAGCTATTTAAACAATTTTATTCCTGGTCCAGTTTGAAAATTTTGCAATGTAGTTATAAAATATTCAACGACGAACGCTAATCAGCAATAATGTTAATTCCATCCATCCATATGGACATCCATATGGACGCTGCCCGTCTAATTCTGCAGGAAATTACGACCGATATTATCTCGTGTGAACAGACCCTCATCTATTGTCTGTTATTAGGGCTAAGTAGTGATGTTTAGAAGAAATCGTTTACATATCGATATTTATTTAAAACAAAAAAGAAAAACAGTAACTGCATATTTCAAATTACGCAGCAACTCGTTCAAAAGTAATTAAATAAATAAAAACTCTGTTTTTAAATCAGTTCCGTAGATACGGGGCTGGGTGTATTTTTTCTAACTCTTGTTCGATAACGTATTTTGAAACATTTAATATATACCAATACCTCTGATCCGTTGCAATAAGCGGGCGATAGATTTTAATGTCAAATAATTTCAATATTAGGTATTGGACACCAATCACATACATTGCTCTGATCTCAAAGTAAGTAGCTAATGCACTCGTGTTATGGTAATAATCAGACACAACGGTGGTAATAATCAGACACAACACCGAGACCCGAGATAATATAGAAAAAATATATTTCTTTATTTCCCTGACCGGGAATCGAACCCAGTACCTCGGAGCGGCGACGCCTTGAAACCAGCGTGGTTAGCCACTACACCACGGAGGTCGTCAAGGTACCCATTATCATAGTTTGTGATTATTGAAAATAATTACAAACAGATTTAAAATCAATCAATTAATGTTGTTTGATGTTTTTAAATAGTTTTTTTTTTTACATTATTATACCTTGCATACCATTTTAAAGTGTCGATACACACAAATTCGTGCCGCACTTCCAAAAAGCGATCGTTTCGATTATGAGGCGACATGATTTGGATCGTTTGTCGCCGCTATAGCCGTTACGATAACTATCAACTTTACTGCCAAAATACTTGCTGTTACACTTCAGATTTAGGATATGGATCCAGTAACAGTTATTGGATAGTATAAATCTTGGATACTATAGAAGTCTCCAAGACGTGAATACCATTTTAATAATCTTCCAAAGTACCAAAGAGAACTTTTGTTTTTAAATATTTCATAAATATTTGCATCATTAATGCATCATTTGCATCACTAATGCAAATATTTATGATTGTATGCCAGAGGTAGCCACAAGATTTCTTTAGTAACAATGTTCCTTCAAAATTTGTTACCGAGACTGAAAATTCCTGCCTGATGAATGTTTTTTTTAATTATTAGGGTTTCCTGTGTTCTACCATTTTTTTGTAGAGGTTGATGCCAATACTCGCTGCGCTTGACAGGCTTGCTTGGCGAGTGCAGAAGCGCAGACCAAAGATCGCGGGACCAGACTGGATGCCAAATGCTTGTGATCGGTCGCTGTGGAAAACCGTGGAAAAAGGCCTATCAGTGGACGTCCTTTGGCTAAAAACGATTATGATGATGATGATTTACTGAGTGGTTTTCAGCAGGTAAATAAAATAAGTCCCAAAGATTACTAGGGGAAACGATAAACCATCTGCAATCTCAACACGCTGTAATGGCATAATTGATTCACATTTTTCTGGTGTGGCGCTCTTTCATGACGGTTGCTGAGAAGATACTACCAAGTACATTTTTTAATAAAATAAAATTAGGTTTAATGGTTCAGATTCAAATTCATCAAATAGATATGTTAATAGTACATTTGTTGAACATTTAAGTGAAGTATTTCAATTTAAGCAGTACACCATTGAAAGGGTTTTCAGTAAGTACGCAGACTTCAAAAATATTGTCTCTTTCAAAAACAACATTCACTGCCTTTTTTGGCTTTCAACGAACTCTCAAAAACGAGAAACGAGTAGATGTCCCCTTTCTTTCAGTAGCCGGGCTACAGTCCCTAAAAAGGAGCAAAAGATATAAATTGCAGTGCAATTTGGAATCTCAGAGACATGACGCATGAGTTCATTAGGCTACGTAATGGTGATTCGGCGTATTGTTGCCGCAGATCAAAGACCGAACTGTGGTAATCACTCGGTAGATTGCAGACTAATACTCGGAGATTGTAAGGTCAGAATTATTGGGACGTCTATCAATATTGGAAGATGTAATATATCTATATAATTAATATAACTCAAGATCAGGATAAGGGCATAGGATACTTTTTATCCCATTCGACGGAACCGGGGCTGGGGCGGGACGGGGCAGGGTTCACCCCTGCCCCGTCGCGCAGTCGAGGATGTTCGCTGGGACCGCTAGTTGTACATAAATAGCGATAGCGAAAGTGGATGTGCTTTGGGTATCAATTATATAATTTGTACAGTACATAGTTATTGCATATATATACATATATACGATTCCTGAAACCTTACCTTCTTGTAAAAAAAATCTTTGTTTTGTTTTATTTTTGTTAGTGAATAATCAGAATTCGAACACGATTGCACATAGATTATGCTTTTGAATTTTATGCAGACATTTGGTAAAAACAGGGTTACCCGGGCCCGTATGACCGCCTGAAATATTTTATATGATATACATGAAAAAATATCGAGAAAAATCCTTTATTTATTACTTATTATCAAGTTTTTTTTCAAGCTGAATTTTTCCTCCATTTTTTAATTAAAGTTAGCAGTTCTGGATTATGTATGTTAAATAACACGATACAGTAACTTTAAAGATACGACAGCGAAAACTAAAATCGGTGCACAAAATATTACGGACTCTATCTGAAAATTTAAAAATCAATATCTTTAAAAAAAAAGATGGACCCCCTCTTTCAAAGTTTATCCTTGATATTTTTTCATGAATATTCTGAATATTAAAAACGGGTAATTGCGCCCGGACCATCTAATTTTATCTGCAAAACTTGCGTTATTTTTTAACAGCCATATTATTTTAATTCATCAAAGCACCTATACTGTATTACTTTGTCAATATCAATATGAAATCTGACTGACATAAATCATCATTCATTATAAGCTAGAATATACAGATCTGTATACATCATACTCATTACTATCCATTAGTTGACTTGGCCACAGTGCACGTGGCTACAGTATATCCTGTTAGTAAAGTAAAGTAGGTATTTAAACTTTTGAGTCCACACCAAGACAATAACACTCAAAAGCACTCATTTGGGGATACAGCGACATAGTAACGAGGGTCTATTGAAATTCGAAAATTAAATTTCAAAATTAAAATTTACACCAGTCCCACATGAAAATGATCGAAAACTCTATGTGCAGATTCTGCGGTGCAAAAGAGTCTTCTTTTCTACTGTGTCTAGAGCCATGCACATTCTCAGCTCATGCAGTTCACTCACGAGTATCACTCAAAATAAGGATGCATTTTGGGCGACATATCATGCACCCGGATGATATAGCGGATGTCACGCTCCAAAGAATCTGGCAATTTATAGACTCAACGGTACTAAACAACTATTTACACAAAGGGTGTCACAATAGATCAAAGCTGCTCAAGTTAGCAATGAGAATGCCCAAAATGTAATAATAACAATAAAGTAAAGTAAATATTGGGCACCAATTACTTACATTGCATCATACCTAAAGTAAGTAGCTACTGGACTTTGTTATGGAAATCAGATTTAACAATAATACGACAAGACACATTACAGAAATTAATTTGCATGCGTAAATTAATGGGAAGAAAATACTAAAAAAATAATGCTTTGGAAATAAATCGCCCAAAACAGGAGCCGCTAATCAAAATAGCAATAAAAATAAATATGTTAGTTTTTAAGAATATTTTTTTCAAAGGTAAGTACCACAACTTTTTGTTTTTTTAAATGAATAAAATAGCTGGTTAAGGCAAACTTTAAGTTAAGCCTAAGTTTTTGAACATGAATTTCTATTAATGGCCTTTACTTCTATCATCTTGTTCGTTCTTATTTTATTTATTGTTTACTAAATTGAGCTCTTTCGATTTTTGATGGATTTAGATTTCTTTTTTTCAGCAACAACGAAACCATTATCATGAGGAATACAACCTTATAAATAAGTCCATTATTTCTAGTTAAAGCTGGCAGTAAAAGTGTGTATTTGAATAAATCAGAATTACTGCTTATAATTGTATTATGCCAATATTGCTAATAGATCTTGTCGAACATCCGATACCCATCTCAAGGCTGTTTGCAGATTAAATTAGATGTTTGTGTAACTGATAATTATTGGTGTTAACATCATGTGTCTGTGTTTGATCATGAGTAGCATGTCAGCAGTTATTACGGAATTAGCTGTCAAAGAAATGGCATCCTTATTATCCTTATCATGTTCAGTTTCATCATCATCTATACAGTGTGCCTAGGCTTGTAGTCCACAATAACACTTAAAATATTGATTTGCATAATCCTGCTAAATTGTGCATTTGAATATGCATTAATTTAAATTTGAAAAATTAACTTAAAAAATGATTTAAATTATTAAGACCACTTTACGTAAATGTGAGTAATTGGAGTCATTTGATTGCGTATTTCGTATGCATATATTACAACACACCTGTTTCTAAAATAAAAACACTAAAAACGAAAACCTAGGACAAGACAGGAGTCTCAAACTGCCGTCCATTTCACAAGTAAGGTAATTTCTGTAATAGTAAAAAAGTCACTGCAATATGGTGGTTTTTTTAGTATTGAATCCTAATATGTGTATTTTGTGATCCAGATAGTCTCGCCATCGTTTCCTGTACCGCTACCATGAGTTGACGGCGGTTTTACTCGCTAGCGACGACGTTACTTTTTGTATGGGAAACTTAAGTTCTGCCAGTGACCGCTAGAGGCGCTGTGCAATTTTCCATAGACTTTTTTTTACGTCGTCGCGAATGAAACCGCCGTCAACTCATGGTAACGGTACTGGGCAAACGAAGCCAGACCGTATCATGGGTAATATTACCTAATTTTCTTATAGTGCTTAAATAAACTGATCCGAAAGACATCCTTACCCCACACGTTTCTTGAGATGACTTTATTCAATTGATATAATGGATGGGAGTCAATTGTTTAACGCCACAAAAACTTAAACGCCAACTCTGATGCAATTTTAACGGGTTCCCTCTATCTGGCAGAATCTTTTTGCTCCGAAAGTCACTTGGCATAACACACTTGGCAGAATTTTCTTTAGTCGAATATTATTCAGGCAGAATTTTCTGTTAGCATAATTATTGATTGGTCGAATATTTATATGCCCGACTTTACAATGGCATACTTTTAAGATAGCAGAAAGTTATAAGGCATAATTACCTTTGGCAAAATTTTACTATGCATACTTTCGCTAAGCATAATGTTTATTAAGTACGATGTTTATTTGGCATAATTTGACTAGGCATACTATGAAGAAAGCAGAATTTCCTTTAGAATGATTTCACTACGCGTATTTCTATTTCTTTTAAATAGTATTTGAACCTAAAATTGAATTAAAAAGTCATTAATTTGAGGTATAAAAGTTAGTAACAGAAACGAATCGGTGCAAAACCGACTCTACGCAGTCTTGTCTGTTCCACCCCATGCCGCTGCATGCTTGCTTGCATGCTGCATGCTTGCTTGCTTGCTTGCTGCATGCTTGCTTGCTTGCTGCATGCTTTGCTTGCTTGCTTGCATGCTGAATGCATGCTTGCATGCTGCATGTTTGATTTGCCATGCATGTTGTGTGTTAGTATTGCTGAGATAGAACACTTGGGATACACAGAGAAATTAAGGTTTAGAGAATATTAAATATGAAAAATATGCCAAAAGACGATTCGGACTGTAAACTTTCTGCGATAGGATGATTCTGCCTATTAATGACTATATATACGAATTATATGCCAAAAGACGATTCTATCTGTGAACTTTCTGCGTTAGGATGATTCTGCTTTAAGATTATTATGAATATTAAATTTCTGCCTAAAGTTGATTCGAGCTTACACGATTATGCGTTTTGAACGTCTGATAAATGAGTGAATGCTAATTGATGTTCTGCGAAAGGAAGTTTATGCTATTTGATGATATGCTAAGTAAAATTATGACAATAAAAATTCTGCGAAACAAGGTAGACCCAATTTTAACTCTACTGCAAGAGAAATAGGGGTTTAAAATACAATGGACAAAGCTTGTAAAATTCTATGGTTATCGCAGTCTATTATGTTTATTTATTTTTATTAATATGGCATCATTACGGTTATTTTATGACTCATTTGAGGGGTTACGAAATTGATTTTAACGGCAATTGTTACGATGTGTGTTTAGTAACTATGAGGAAATTATTTTATCGTACTGACGTATGTTTGTATTTAATTAAGTGTTTTTGCTGTTTTTAAGATAACTTTGTTCATACAATTATGTAGAGAACGCGTTTTTTCAATATAAATATATTATTGTTCATTTAATTTATACGTGTATGCTTGTATTTTTTAAAGACAGTCCTTTATGAAATTAACCTGGATGAATTTGCACTTATTATTGAGTTAATATCTAATTTTATTAATCACTAGCGGTCTCCCGCGCCTGCGTCCGCGCGTTTCGAGTTTGCTCCTTCCCCTCCCGTTGCAGCGTGATATTTTAAAGCCTTAGCCTCTCTCGTTAAATAAGCCAAGCAAAATATAAAAAAAAAACAAATAAGTGTAGTAGTTCCTAAGGTTAGCGCGTTCAAACAAACAAACAAAATCTTCAGCTTTATAATATTAGTATAGATAAAGTATTAAGTACTGTCCACATGCACATTGCATTTGCATGTGGACAGAAAAAAAATATATTTAAAAGTTCGCCCTCGCACAAACAATCTCGACACTTGAAAAAACGTGTAAAAGATCCCACGAAATGCGGTCGTCCAAATCAACAATTCAGAGAAGTTATAAAAATAAAGACTCAGGATGTCGCGTCACGTGTGCCAAACGGGGGAGTCATTAGGGAAATCTTCCATCTCTCTCACACTTGCGGGTAAAATGTATTCGTGTCTCTCTTTTTCGGTATACCCGTTTTTATCGTTTTTTAAATTATTTTGGACTTGACGAAATATACTTCATCCTGATTTGACAAACTATTATACTTATAGTGTTTTCAATTTACTGTCATTAAAAAGTACACAATTGTTCGGCGACTAATAATTTTGATGTAGGTACTAAAATAAAAATAAGAAACTATAGACTTTATCAATGGGAGTACGGAAATAAAATCCAGCCCCTTTTATATTTTTCGAGGTGGTAAATTTGACTACTGAGATGTTAAAGTCCGCGTTTTGTGATTTTTTATTTGTTGTTTTAGATTATTATATTGTTGCCATTAAATTGTTTATTTATTTTTCAAACAAAAGGTGAAATCAACAGCGTGAGGAATTATTTTTCAAACAGAAACATTTATTGAACTTTTAGATACGGATGTAACCTTAATGGTAGAAAAATCTATTTCATTAAGCTTTGTTATTTAAGTGTGATGTCAATAGAGTTGAAGATATTTTTAATTATTTAAACCTTATTGCTCTGTAAGTTGTAAATTTATTGGATTCAATGCCATGAAGCATTAGAAGAAAACTATCTCCAAAGTGACGTTTATTTGGGATGCATGACAGATATTTTCTCATACATCCCACGCCTTTCTACGCTACAAAGGTGTTACCAACTCTCAATTGAAATTATTACCAGTTATTCCTGTAGCCTATTAATAGATCATCCTTCAAAGGGATTTAGAAGCTTATTTCCGAATAGCTTAAAGGGTTTTGCCTAAGACAATGTTCCGCAAATGTTTTTATTCAAAATACATTTAAGAAAACTTTTTTTTTGTACCGACTGTAAGAAAAAGAAGTTAATCAATTCAATTTGTATGTATGTAATATCGTTGTAATTTGATGAGAATTGAGTATGATCTATTAAGATATCTAAATATACGTGTGCTACATAGCGTACTCGTAAGTGTATGTACGCTTGTATGCTTGTATATTTGTATGTTTGTCCACAGATTTATCGAAAACGGGAAGTCATAGCGAGATGTTTTTCTTAAGGTTAATTAGGTTAATTTAAGCATTAGGGTACATGGTGAGTTTTATTTAAAACGGTCCAATAGTTTTTGAGACATGAGTATAATAAGAAAAAAAAAACAATAAAAAATAATTTAAAACATTAAAACAACTACAAAAAACTAACTTAAATGTTTAAATTTTTTTAAAAATGTTTACTGAGGATGACAATTAAATCCCATCAAAAACAATACTTGTCAAAAAAACCAAGTCTCGCAACTCAGTTGTTCTGCTGTAAAAAGTTATGAGATCCATGTAATACCAAGTCGGTTATTAATTTATTCAGTCTCTCCTCAAGCGACTTTCTGTCTTAATACGTCCAGTCTCTAAGACCACGATCGTGGTCCATAACAATTGAAAATCAATTGTGTCTGGAATCTCCGGAATCGAAGCATTAAGTTGTTACGTAATAATTAACAGCATCTTATAGTGACGCATATCAATATTAAAATTCTTTAATGTTTTATATAAATATATTGAGACTTGGCCATCGCACTAAATAATTGAATTTACATGTGTTTTCAGGTGTTTGAATTTACACGTGTTTTCAGGCGATAAATCTTTAAATTTACCACATTCACTATAAAACAAAATTAAAACCCTTTAAAGTTTGAAAATACGGTAATGTTAATTTATTCATTCACCTATTTTTGAGACATATGGCTAGTTGGCTTTTTTTTTGTATCTAATACAGTATTCGTTGAGAAAAACAGTTCCTACCTAAGTTAAGCGCGTTTCAATAAAAAATAACAAATCTTTAGCTTTGTCATTAAGAACAAGCAAAAATACTCAAAAAATGCAATTAGGACACCAAGAACCTGTTATAATAATAATATTAAGACAATTGGGTAGTAAACCACCAAGCTTTGACTACACTTTGTTAGAAGAGCAGTGCAGAGCTTACCACATTACGTCACAACCCTCTGTGCGCTTGTCACGGTATATTACCAGGAATATTAACCAGCAAATGCAAACTTGCATTATGAACATCACACTGTCATGAGTTATGAATAAGCTTTCATTAGAAGCACTTCTGGAAATTCGGTAATGGTTTGACGAACTCCGCGGTATGTGGCTAAGCACGACCGGCACACCCGGGACCTCAGGGCGGCAACGCCTTGAAACTCAGTCAAAGCGTTGCTGCCCCGGGGCCCCGGATTCGATTCTCGGTCGGGTCACTAAAGAAATCAAAATTATCTATATTGTCTCGGGTCTGGGTTTTGTGGTACCACCGTTATGTCTAATTTCCGTAACACAAATGCATTAGCTACTTACTTTGGGATCAGAGCAATGTAACTCATTGGTGTCCACTATTTATTTATTTATTATTTGGTTATCGCACTTTAAAACCGAGTTCCATCCCCGGGTCGGGACAAAAATATAGGTATACCTGAGTTTTTATGTTCAGAAATTCTTAGGATAGCCCGAAATTTGGAATTTGGCGGTGCTTCACCCCCGTGTCTCGGAAAAGCACGTGAAGTCGTTGGTCCTGCGCCTGATCTCTCTCCGGTCGTGTCAGATTGCTGTCCCATCGGGCTATGAGGGTGAAAGGAATAGAGAGTGCACCTGGGTTTGCGCACTATATGTCCCGCGCAGTCGGTTAGTCGTGACTGGCCACTGTAGTCGAAATCGGCTAGGGGGAAATTACTATTGGGTTAAAAGAAAATAAGTTAAAATATGAGTAGTTTTGTGAAATCGAAACTGACCGTGGGATTAAACTTGTATTGTCCAACTAAATGACTATCATCATCATTAAATACATTCAAAGGGTGTCCACTGCTGAATATAGGCTAACTACTACTACTAAACTGGCTAACACTTAACAATTCATAGCGAAAACTTGCCTAATCACAGTATCTTCTTAAGCAATTCATAAGCCCACTTAAATGAGACATGTTAACACAAAGTGATGTCAACCACTTTTTCCATAATTGAATACGTATTCCGTGTTATCAACCCCTAGTTCCTACGACGACTGACCGAGGAGTAAGATACCACAGATAGATTACATGTTTATTTTTATCCGGAATCGTACGCTCCCTCAAACCAATGGAGTGTGACGGGTCTCCGGTAACCTGGTAGCGTAACGTCAGCTCAACCTATCACAGAAACTCATTTTTTATCAGCCGATCTTCGTCTTACTAGAAAAAACAATAGAGTTCAATTTTACTTGAGACAATTTGACATTTTGTGATAACTTATGTGCTGTTAATTGTACATACCACAACCGGAGACCAATTTGTCCGGATTACAGTATCGCTTGTAGACTAAGATTCAAATTTATCTAGGGGGCAAAAAGTTTGGACTACAGTTTTTTTTTGTTTAGAATCTTACTCTGCTTGACTCGGACTAAGCCAAGCCTGGCGAAGGCAAATCGCCGATCCGAACCCATCAAGAAAAAAGTATTTTAGAAAAAACATGATTTAATCTCTCTGTGTCATGGTTCTTTCTTTTTTGCTTTACCTATTTAAGAAAACGATTTTAAAATTAAAAATTTGTTTTTATAGTGTTTTGTCACCATACAAACTTAACAATATGGATTGCAAATTGCACTTGTAAAAAGCAACTTTGGCTGTGTGACAGACGAGGAATCGAACCCCGTGTATTGTGAGAGCAATCTCGCAACATTGATGTCGTCACGCAGCCTACGAGTTAAAGAAAGCGCTTGCAAAATTCAACAGGCTTGCTAATGTGACGGTGGCCGAGTGGTATAGGCATACGCCTGGATAGCGTAAGACACGGGGTTCGATTCCTCGTCTGTCACACAGCCAAAGTTGCTTTTTACAAGTGGAATTTGCAATTTATAAAACGATTTTAAGTCAAAAAAACTTTCCGTTGAATGTTTGTGCTATGCTCTCGAATGCAACACTTCACTAAAATTGATTAAAAACATGTTTTTACATATTGCATAACCAAATAAAACATACATGTACACATCCAACCTTAGCTTAACTATCTCTGAGGATGCAGCTACCAACCAATTTGTTCGGATTACTAGTATCGCCTTCTCGACCGAGGTCTAAAAATATGTAAAGCCAAGCATCGGACCAGCATTGTCCGTGTTTGTTTTATAAAGATTAAACAAAGGAAAAGCATTGATTGAAAGGTTATGTTTGAACCTGGTATAGCGGCCATTTTATAAATTGCGAACGGAAAAATCCACAAGGCTGTTTGTTGATGCTACGAACTTTGTTTGTAAGCGGAAAAACGGCAATGCTGTGGTGAGATAAAGAGAAACAAATTAACATTTAAGTGATGCCCAAGCACCGCATAAAAGCACAGGCAATCAAATCGTAATATGTACCTAATATATAGGTACTCAATGGGGAAAAGCATCGGAGCGGCAGCGCCTTGAAACCAGCGTGCTAAGCCACTACACCATAGAGATCGTCAAATGTATGGTACAACAGATTTTTTTATTGAATTCATTATAGTTCCCATAGTAAGAGTTGTTCATATCCATCAGTAGAGTCTTCACACAAAATTTGGTCACTAAATAAAATTTTAGCCTGTATATTTGATCGGTGAATTAATTTTTTCGCACTGCATTAAATTTATTGCATTCGAACGTTTAGCGTGTGTCAACTTTCATTCTCGGCAATGGCAAAAATATTTTCGCTCCTTTGCCACCCTCGGACACTACTTTAATAAAAGTTCGTCGCATGAGAGACGGGTATCGGTCGTCGGATTTTAAGACCGGTCGATGTCCGACTTGGTAGCATTGCATGCATAAAACATGTAGCGAAATCTTAAATCTGGAGAACTACTCCGTAAAATGTTGTCTATTCCCCGAAGTTTTCAGGTCGACACTCAGTTCTACTGGCGGTGACTCTTACGGTATAAATTGCCGTGTGACAAAAGTTATATTTTCATGATTTAATATTCATCAATATTATCATTATCAGCCAAAGAACGTCCACTGCTGAACACAGGCCTTCCCACGGTTTTCTACATCGACCGGCTGGGTGAGCGGTTTGCATCTAGTGTGATCCTGCAATCTTTACAAGGTCGTCTGCCTGTTCGTCTTGTCGGTAGACGTCACGTCTTTGGTCGAAGGGTCTTCACTAGTTTTTTTAACCGACTTCAAAAAAGGAGGAGGTTATCAATTCGACTGCAAGTTTTTTTTTTGTATCTCCTCATATCTCAGTCGTTTGTCGACCAAATCAAAAAAAAAATTCGCCTACTTAGAGGGTGTACCTTCTAGTTGGTCCCATTTTTTCCATTTTGGGATCTGATGATGGGATCTTGGTATAATCGAGGGAAACCCTCAAATTTTAAAGGCAGGTATAGTGTTTCTTTAAATTACTAGAATCTTAATGTTGACGTGTTGTTACGTCTGATAGTCAACATCTTGTGGGGCTGAGCTGATGGTGGAACTCCTTAACGCTCAGGAGTTGAGTAATTATTATGACGGAACTTATGATAGGTAATTTGTAGCTTCTTAAAACGGATTTCAGATTTTCTTTGCCTAAAACGGATTCCTTTCCTTACAATGGTGAAGAGTTTATTTAAGACATTTTAGTGCATTTTGGTTTTGAAGTCGGTTTTTACTTTTTTTTATTTGCCTCAACGGCCATCAGCCCTTTGCACTATGTGCCCTGTCCATTGCTACTTGAGCTTACAGATTCACTGGGATGTATCCATTACCTTAGTTCTTCTACGTATCTCCTCATATGTCTGATTCGATCTCATAGAAAAAGATTTTAAGCTTCTTTATAAAGCATAGTTAGAGATCATGTTTCGGATCCGTATGTCATCGCTGGTATGATTTGAATTCGCACTTCAAAAATATCTTCTCAACGTTCCATCCTAAGCAAACTTTTCATCATACGATGAACTAGACAACTAGAATCAGCTTGTAGCGTCCCAATCCGCTTACGCTTCCGTTACCGATTATGAGCTTGAGCCTACACAAAGATCGTACGATGATCAGGTGATTTTCGCATCTACGCATAACTATACCTTCCTATGCGCGCCCGACTTCGCTCCGCCCGCCTGCAATATGGCTGCGCGTGCGCTTTTGTTCTAAGCTCCGCCCTTGCGGCCGGACACAATATGGAGGCGCGCGCGCCTTTGTTTCTATCCTGCGTGACGTCACATGGGACAGCGCTTGCTAGATGGCCACCTAATTTTCAGCTCCCACTACGACCGAAGATCATCGTGCATAAAAGGACGACGGACCACAACGGGACGACTCACTCACTCTGCATTCGCCTTCGTAATTAGCATTCGTGCCTATTGTCAATATACCCTTTGTATCTTTCATTATTTATTTCAATAATTATTTTTACTGAGTGAGACGTATTTCATTTATTCTTCCTATTAGGCTTGACACTGATCTATACCACTAAAGTAAATTAATCTAATTCATTCATAGTATATTTCATAAATCTAGCTTCAAAAATTAAATAAAAATAGGAATCCTAGGAAACATACTACAAAACACCTAGGGTTTCTATAAGCTATCAGAGAACCGTTGTGAAATCATTTGACCATATAAAATTATACATATAGGAAGACTAGACTGACATAATGACAAGAATTAAAAAATATATGAGAATAGCACCTCTGAGAAGAGTGCGAGCGCCAGATAACACGGCTTCAGTTTGTCGAATAAGGATCCG
The DNA here is from genome assembly GCA_963924145.1 of Pyrausta purpuralis. Classification (NCBI taxonomy): domain Eukaryota; kingdom Metazoa; phylum Arthropoda; class Insecta; order Lepidoptera; family Crambidae; genus Pyrausta; species Pyrausta purpuralis. The sequence goes on along the minus strand of OZ001648.1, from coordinate 3,586,997 downwards.
ATGGTGGACGGTCCGATTTCATTTGGAAGGGTGATGGATATACGCGATTCCTTGGATTTACAGACAGATCTCTTGATTCTTATTGAATTTTATACATTGAAATATAAATAAACAGCATCTAATGCAAAAATCCCTGCATCATTCTTCCTTTCTGTATTGTGAACCACGTAAGGTCGAAAAGGTATTACTGCATAACTTGTACAAAAGACTGAACAAAAATGCTTTGTTAAGTTTCTTCGAACACAATTTCATTATGAAACTTCTTGCAACTTACCAGCACAAAACTGACCCATTGAAAGCAAACCAAGAACCGACTTATTACTGTTTCCTTTTACACAAACTTGTGCTTCACTTTTCGAATCAACGAGCGATCTTCCATCCATCGATTTGAATGAAAAAAGTAATTTAAAATGACCTTGTTTGGATTATAGAGTCAGTTTTTCCTCTCAGAGAGATAAATTAAAAACCATTTTTCACGTAATTCCCTCGTGCTCTGGATAGGGTAATCTATACAAATAGGTGTGTATCAAGTATTACACAATGGCCCGGTTTGGTTATTTTATTGGGGGAAAGAGCGATGGAGTCTCTGTGGTACACTCACCTCGATTGAGACAGAGTATCGTTTAGTGTGTGCTTTTTGCAAGGTAAGAAAACACGTTTACATTCGCCTTCTAATTACCATTTGAATTTGCAAGTAGGCTTAGGAGCTTAGGCAAGAAAAAAATAAAATAAAGAGATCGGGCAACTATGTATTAAGTGTGGTTGTCGGTGTCGTGGTCGCTTCTCTTATTACATTTCTGTATACGTAATAAAAAAACGACCAAGTGCGATTCGGACTCGCGCCAACTTTAACTAAATTAGGCTTCCAATTAGCCAAAATACTACAATATTTTATAGAAAGCAAAAATAACTTTGTTTTTTATAGTATTTGTATGAATGCCAAAGTTAGAAGATCTCGATCTCGTTCAAACCAATTTGCGTTGAAAGTATTTGCGAAGCACTGTATCGAGTATCTTTTTTTCAAAATTCTCACTTGTTTCGTTCAATAGTTAGACGAGAGGAGGCCTTTTTTACCACTTTGGAAGCGTCTATCTCCCAAATGTGATACTTTTAGAAAAATGGTTCTAGAAACCTCGATGTTATTTTAAGAGACCTATCCATAGTCATGCATAGGCATTTTTTTTGTTTAAGATCCATATATGGGACGCCTGGTTAACAGGATACAACTACCTCCCAGGTTTTGTCTGTAAAAGCTAATAGTTTCTAAATTGGCTATGACATATGCACGGAAAGACAGACAGACAGACTTGACGAAATGTAAGGGGTCCCTTTTTTGTCATTCGGCAACAGAACCCTAAAAAACAGTCATGATGCGTATGAAATATATACTTATGAACGTTTGAGGAAAACAAAAACAAAAAAGTAACTTAGAATGTAAATAAATAAAAAAGTCATAAAAGTCATAAAAGTCATTTATTTATGCAAATAGGCCCTCTGGGGGCACTTTTACACGTCCCAATATAAACCCTACCACAGCTTCGGGACAATTGTGGGCTAGTGCTGAGAAGAAGCTGCGCAAGAAACTCAGTCACTATTGTCAATGCCTCTTTTCAAAAGGTTTACAATGTTTGTAGTGATCATGCAAGTCCATACATTATTATCATTTAAATAATCATCTACTTTATAATACCCTTTCGTCATAAGGGTTTCTTTAATAACAGTTTTAAATTTATTAACCGGTAAGTTAATAATGTGTTCTGGTAGTTTATTGAAAAATTTTATACCTTTCCCCATGAAAGAATTACCAACCTTTCGAAGCCTAAATTGTGGAATAGCAAGCTTATCCTTATTTCTAGTATTATATTTGTGTATGTCACTATTTTTCGTGAATAAATGAAAATTTTTCCGTACATACATTAAATTTTCGTAAATATACTGAGAGGCTAGAGTTAATATTCTAATTTTTTTAAACACCTCTCGTAAGGAATCTTGAGGTTTAAGATTATAAATAGCTCGCACGGCTCTTTTTTGTAACACAAAAATTGTCTCTACATCAGCAGCCGCGCCCCACAGTAAAATGCCGTAGGACATCAAGCTATGGAAATAACTAAAATAAACTAACCTAGCTGTTTCAACATCAGTTAAACGTCTTATCTTCCTTACAGCAAAAGCAGCTGAGCTTAGTTTCCCTGACAAGGCCTCTATATGAGGACCCCATTGTAGTTTGGAGTCTAAAGTGATTCCCAAGAATGTTGTGGAATCAATAGTATCAAGCGGTTTGTCTTTTATCTTAACCTGAGTTGATGCCTGTCGGACATTAGGCATCGTAAACTTTACACATTTAGTTTTACTTCCATTAAGAAGAAGATTGTTAACAGTAAACCAATGTAATACTTGTGAAAGAGTATTATTTACATCGTCAAAATTTCCTTCACCTCTTGGAATTTTAAATATAAGTGAAGTATCATCAGCAAACAATACTATATCACAAAGATTCCCTACAAAATGCGGGAGGTCATTTATATATATTAAAAATAAAAGAGGTCCTAATATAGATCCTTGGGGCACACCCATTGTTAGAGGTGCTCCAGAAGACTCAGTTCCGTTTATACACACTTTTTGCATTCTACCAACGATAATATCAACAATATCAACGATGTAAGTAATGTGAAAAAATATTGCCAGTATAATGTTTGAGTACCTAGCAAGTTTGGAAACGAACTTTAGCGAGTATTTTTTATGGGAGTATCGAGCAACTTTCCCGAAAAAAGTTGATACACAACACACTTTTTTAGCCAGAACAATTACGTTGTCGTAATAAACTTTACTACAAGAGATAAATAATAATTAAAACAATACAGATACTGAGTGAATCTTCCAACAGCTTTACAGAGCTGAGGTAAATATTTATTGTTATTCTACAAAAGATTTATTGTAAATATGCTTTTCACTTACCGCCTATCTACAATCTACTTAAAAAATCATCTTTAATTTTCTGTAAAAAAATATTTTTTTTTTAATTTTTACTTGCAATGTACTTTTGTATGGGTGGAAACTCTGTTCTACCGTTTAAGCTGAAATTTCGTATACACGTTTAGTTTAGATAACAATGCAGGGTTGGCTATGTGATGTCATTCTAAATCCAACATGGCGGATTATCCAAGATGGCGGAATAGTATTTTTTTCTGCACTACCACAATATGGGTATCAAATAAAGGGGTTTCTAAGGAGAAGACGAAAATAATAGGTACTAAGTTACATTAAATCCACTATAGCGGATTATCCCAGATGGCTTTTTTTAGCTTTTCTGCATTACCACAACAATGTATAAAAATAAACTTTTCAATATAAATGAAAAAATAAACTTTTCAATAAAATAATCTTATCAATTAAGAACTATGTATGTACTTGTGATTTGTATGTTTAATATATTTTCGTAATCTGTGTAATGTGTGTCTAGTGCATTAAATAATATTTATTATTCATTATTTATGTACCTAATAAACAATTTTAATTTTATAAAAGCTTGTTGTGAGATGTGCCTGTATCTAACTGGTTATGTATGACACAATTTTATATGACTTGAAATAATAAGAAATAAAATGTCTCATAAAAAGGAAAAACAAATTAATATCGCGACAAGCTTTATTATGGAATAGGTACATATTTGTAGTACTTATTGAATAATTTTGATTAGTTAATTTCCATATTTTTACTAACCGACTGCGCGGGACATATTATAGTGCACAAGTATGTGCGCAAACACAGGTGCACTCTCTAATCCTTTCACTCTCTTAGCCCGATGGGACAGCAATCTGACACGACCGGAGAGAGATCATGCGCAGGACCAATGAATGGTTCTACGTGCTTTTTCCAAGGCACGCGGGTGAAACACCGCCAACTTTCAAACTCTGGGCTGCCCTAAGAAATCCTGAACAGAAAAACTCAGGTATATATTTTTGTCCCGACCCGGGGATCGAACCCGGGACCTCTGGCGCAGCCGTTGCTTTAAAGTTCAAACCTCTTACCCCTACGCTACCGAGGCAGTAGAATAAAGCTTTAGGCTATGAAATATAACACGAGGACGGGAAGACAGGAATATCAAAACGCGGGAACGAAGTCGCGGGGACCGCTGGTAATAAATAATTAACCTAATTACCCTGAGGCGACTAACGATGTTTCATTAAATAAGTAACTTTATTACTGTCGATAACTAGGTAACTAGATGCCTGAGGCGTTCAATACAAAATACTCAAGGTTTTAAGTAAGGATATACTAATAATTGACGTTTAGATATACAGGGTGACTTTTAAAACATTGGCAATATTTTAAGTTGACATGATTCGTAATCTCTTCTACATATAAAAATTTAAATCAATTGTTATAAAAAATATTTTGATGAAACGGAGAAAAATCATATTATAGTACATTATGATACAAGTGTGCTAAGTTGACCATTATATACAAGGCGATATTGTGTGCGCACGAGCGAAAGCGAGTGCGCCATAAGAAAGCCGCGTATATAATGGTCACAGGCACACGCGTATCATACGTCGTTTTTCAACACACTTGCGAGGAAAAAACAAGACTCTTCATTTACTAAGTTTTTAATTATTAAAACATTTAGTAAAAATACATTTCACTCGATTTTGATGGCAAAGACTTTCGCACGCGTTTTTTGCCTCGTTACGTATGTCCGGCGGAGTAAATAATAGGTTTTCTTCATTTTCTTTACTTGAAGTAGGCATTTTCATTAGTATTAAACTTCTTAAATAATGCAAACTTCGTCACAGCCGACAATTACCTATTTACGAAAAATGGCGCATTGTTTTTTTTTCTTGCCGCGATACCGATGCTCGCGCAAGGCTTAGGCGCGAACTAGATCGGCCAACAGCCAAGATTAAAAATGTAATAATTCATGTTTAAAACACAAATCACAGAAAATTTTAAATAAGTTTGAGCTATTGTTAGTAATAAATCTGGATTTACCATTTATTGAAATAAATATGTAGATACTGTTATTTTTCGCATAAATACTGTTTGTTGCTAAAATAAAAGTATTGTATAACCCGACTAAATTATATCGCTTCTTCTTCTTACTTACGACTTGGTACTAGGGTACAAACCTAAATTGGTCGGGTTAATAAACTAAAGGCACTAGTGCAATAATATAATGAAAAAGCACGCGTGTTTAATATCTATTATTATGAGCCAAAAATCGGTGGAATAAAGACGTCGTTATGAGCAAGTGTGTTGAAAAACACTTTATAATCTACGCTTCGATTAAACTTATAAATTACAGTTTGATTTTATAAAATTTACGGAAAATATTTAAGTATAAAAAAATTACTTCGCCTTAACGGATCTCAGAAATCGAACTGATACTTTATGATCTATCTAGGTTTCATCAAATCAATTGATTTTAATTATGTTGATATTTAATTATGTTGATGAGACTATTAATCATGAGTAGGTTCTTAGTTTATGTTATGTATGAATGTGTGAGTGTGTGCGTGCTGCGTCACGCGACGATGTTTGTTAATAAAGCAGTGCATCAATAGCAGCCGTCGTGTTTACTTGCCTACCCCAGTCATAGATAAAACAGTGGCGAGAGGTTAACCGTGCGCGTGTCAGCAAATCAAAATGACTTCATTCGGTGTTATTTCAACCTTCGATCACACTCAATCAACCTGGAGGGCATTTAAAGGCAGGATTTCTCAATGGTTCATCGCGAACGACATCGACGCAACAAAGGATCCATCGGGAATTAAGAGGCGTGCTATTCTTTTGAGTGCACTCGCTGAAGGTACCTACGGGTTGGCAGCTGACCTCGCGTTGCCGAAAACGTTAGAACAAGTGCCGTTCGATGATATTGTGCATCTTCTAGACACACATTTTACACCTAAGCAAGTAGGGTTTGGTGAACGGCATAGTTTTTATTCGGCTACGCAGTTACCAACTGAAACCGCGTCACAATGGGCAGCTAGATTGCGAGGGCTAACGGCCCGGTGCAACTTTACTAACGTAGAAGAGGCTCTGCGGGACAGATTTATTATGGGTATGCTGCCAGGAGTGGAAAAGGAAAAGCTGTATGTGCAAGACCTAACTGGGATGACGCTCGCCAAGGCCGTCGAGCTCGCCGAGAACCTGCGCAGCGCTCGCGCTGCCGCCGCCGCCAGTTCGAACGCCTCCGAACAAGGGGTGTTCAAGATTAACAGCAACGCCAGAAACACGAAAAAAGAGAAAGCGAAGTGCGCAGTTTGTGGTTATTCCAATCATAAAACCGCGGAGTGTCGTTTCGCCAATTATTCGTGTAAAAGGTGTCATGAAAAAGGGCATTTACGTAGAATGTGTAAATCGGTGAAATATGTTCAAAAGGGTGAGGTAAGCGAGGACGAGGAGGACGATGGTGAGTCACAATTGCATTCAATTTTTAATGTGCGTTCTCTGATAGGCGAGCCTTTAATTGAAACGGTGAATGTAAACAAAATCGATATTCAATTCGAGATAGATAGTGGATCGGCTGTTTCATTGATGTCAGAAAAAACATATAAGCTGCATTTCAGTAACGTACCGTTATCAAATACCAGCAATAGATTAATCGGTTATACTGGTGAGAAATTAAAATGCGTAGGTTGTGTACGACTGCCGTTAAGATGGCGGGAGCAAATACATGACCTTCAATTGTTCGTTATACCGGGTGGAGGGCCACCGTTACTCGGGCGCGATTTTATATCAAAATTTAAATTACAGTTGGCACCAGTATATAATTGTGACCTAAAACACCTAAGTGAATCTGAATCCATACAATCGCTTTATCCAAACTTGTTTTCAGATAAACTTGGACGATTTAATAAATACGAAGTTAAAATAGTTATGAAAGAAAACCCAAAACCCGTGTTTTTCAAAGCTCGTCCAATGCCCTTTTCTCTTAAAGATAAAGTGGATAAAGAGATTGATCGGCTAGTTAGTTTAGGGGTTATAAAGCCTGTTGACCACGCTGAGTATGCGTCTCCAATTGTACCCGTTTTAAAACGAAATGGATCAGTTCGTATATGTGTAGATTATTCAGTTAGTATAAATAAACAATTAGTAGTAGATCAGTATCCCCTACCTACTATAAACGAATTATTTGCTAAACTATATGGCGGAGAACAGTTCACGAAACTTGATTTATCTATGGCGTATAACCAGCTCGTTTTAAGTGAAGAATCACAAAAATATACGTGTATTAATACCCACCGGGGTCTTTTTGCTTATACTAGATTAGTGTTTGGATTGTCATCGGCACCGGCTATTTTCCAGCGTGTCATGGAAGGTTTGCTTGCGGGAATTAGCGGGGTATCGTGCCTACTTGATGACGTCCTCGTTACAGGCCAGGATAGGTCACAACACCTGGAAAGGCTGCATCAAGTGTTACAGAGGTTACAAGATGCAGGGCTGGTGTTGCAAAAAGAAAAATGTGAATTTTTCAAAGATGAAATTAATTACCTTGGTTATGTGATCAATAAGGAAGGGTTGAAGAAAACCTCTGAAAAGATTAAAGCAATAGTTCAAGCACCGATCCCTACCAACGTCAGTCAACTGCAATCGTTTTTGGGCCTTGTCAATTATTACAGATGTTTTGTTTCTGATGCGTCGTCAATTCTGAGCCCCCTGTATGACCTGTTAAAAAAGGGAAAAAAATGGCAGTGGTCTAAAAAGGAAAACGATTCCTTCCTTGAAATTAAGAAGAGATTAACATCCGATCAAATTTTGACACATTTTAATCCACACGCTAAAATTATTTCAACAGTAGACGCGTCTCCTACAGGCCTCGGGGCTATCTTATCACAAATTGATAACAATCAAGAGAAACCTATCGCTTTCGCATCCCGGACGCTAAGCAGCGCCGAGAAAAATTATTCACAAATTCAAAAGGAGGCAACGGCGATTATTTTCGGCGTACGCCGTTTTCATCAATATTTATACGGTAGATCTACGCCTTTCTTACTTCGCACAGACCATAAGCCATTGCTAGCAATTTTTGGGCCTCATAAAGGTATACCAGAAATGTCGGCCAACAGATTGCAACGATACGCTTTATTTTTAAGCGGATATAACTATACCATTGAATACGTAAAAAGTAAAGATAATTGCGCTGACTTTTTATCTCGCGCCAGCCTACCGGCCGCGCCGGCCGCGACCTTGGTAGCGAGCGGGAGGGGACAGGAACCGTGTGACCGCGCTTCATACGTTAATTTTGTCACACAGGGATCATTGCCCATAACGATACAAGAATTACGAACTGCGACGACCAAAGATTGCACACTTAATAAAATCGTTCATTTCGTTTTGAATGGTTGGCCTAGAAAAATAAAAGATGACACAATAAAACCATATTTTTTATGTAGGTCACAGTTATCTTTCGAAAATGGCTGTCTCATGAGAGGACACAAAGCTGTGATACCGGAATCGTTACGTCAACAGGTACTTAGAGAACTGCACTTCTCACATTTAGGCATAGTGAAAACCAAAGCAGAAGCCCGTTCTCGTTTATGGTTTCCAGGCATAGACGAGGCTATTGAAAAAATGATCGGGGTATGCGAAACATGCATTCAGTTGCGACCATCTCCGCCGCGAGCAGCGCTAAGGCCGTGGCCACATCCACCTCATGTTTTTCATAGGATACATTTAGATTTCCTGGGTCCCCTGAACGGTCGGATGTATTTGGTTATTGTAGATGCGTTTTCTAAATGGGTTGAAGTATTTGAAATGAATAGTTGTACTTCTACAATGTTAATAGAAAAAATGTATGAATTTATGTCTAGGTTCGGATTACCTCACACGCTGGTAAGTGATAATGGTACGGCATTTTGTTCACAAGAATTCAAACATTTTTGTTCTTTAAACGGAATTATTCATATGACATCGCCGCCTTACCATCCTGCCAGTAACGGTCAGGCCGAAATTTACGTTAAGTTGGTAAAAAAAGGCATCAAATCAAGTATATTAAATTCAAAAAATTTAAGAGACAGCAGATTAAATTTGTTTAAATATATGTTTGACTATCGTAATTCTTTACATTCATTAACGAATTCATCACCGGCTGAATTAGTGTTCGGTAGAAAATTAAGATCACGATTAGACTTAATGCTCCCGTCTCGTACTGCGCCCTCGGTTACCTCACTTGCTAACGTCGTGAAATCCAAACAGTATTCACAGGTTGAATCACGTGGTGGCAACAATATGTTATTTTCCGTTGGACAATACGTACTTTATAAGCGGTACTTTAATAAAGACAAATATAGTTGGTGTAAAGGGATAATTGTAAAGAATTTAGGTAAACGACTGTACATCATACAAGACTGTCAGACGTCAAATACAGTTAAGAAACATAAAAATCAAATTGTTTTATATAAAGGTAATGGAAACAATGCACAATTGTGGGATGAAATTGATCTAATTTCATTGAATGATCAGAATTCACCGCCCCAAGCGACCCCTTCGCTTACGCCATCAACCATTGATGAAAGTAATATTACATCTGGAGGGGAGGAAGAGGCCGAGTCGCCTCCCAGCTGGGTGACAACATCGAGAGGTGTACGACGCCGTGCTAGATCAGATGACCGTGCTTCGTCACGCGCCTTATCCAGCGAGGACGAGCAACAGCAAATGCTACCATCACCATCCTGGGTGACTACTAAGAGAGGCGCTCATCATCCATCAGGCTCAGATGAAGGCGACGACTTCTTTGAAGCGACAGATGACGGTGCTTAGGCGGGCATCAGTCGATTGAAATGGATCTTGTTATCCCACAGATTTTGAATGATTGTTACTTACTAGTTCATTAACTATAAGGGGAGGATTGTTATGTATGAATGTGTGAGTGTGTGCGTGCTGCGTCACGCGACGATGTTTGTTAATAAAGCAGTGCATCAATAGCAGCCGTCGTGTTTACTTGCCTACCCCAGTCATAGATAAAACAGTTTAAAATATTGCCAATGTTTTCAAAGTCACCCTGTATTGTGAACGAAAGTACGAATAGGTGGGTTTTATGCGTGCACTAAGGAAATATGGTCCTGTTATAAATCAACTTCGCTAATTTCAACAACTATTCAGCTTTATAATATTATATCTCAGCGAGTATGTGTGTTGAACGTGTATATATGACGCCTTAGCCCTAGAAACTTTTATAAGTATATATGTCAGTTACCAACATCACTATCTCTGTTAAACTAAAATGATAACAGAATACTCTCAAAGACTGCTTCTTTTTACTCTTAATACACCTGCAACTCCGTTGACAGTTTCTAATCTGCAACGAAGCCGAGATAACACGTTCACTGCCGACGCCAGAGCTGGGACTCCGCTATGTTACTATCACAATTTTCTATACTACCGACTCCTGTCTTAGTCACTCAATACTTTATCATGTTGAGAGCGACAAAGACAACCGTATTAAAACTACGAAGAGATAGAATTTAGAGTAGAGCAATCAATCTAAGACTTTTTGATAAACTAGCATCGCTCCGCGAAAGAGGTTTACGTTGTGTGTACTCTTTGCGAGATTTCAAAATGATTTTGAAGGTAGCATTTTGCGATTTTCTATTTTTGTAGATACAATTTTTTTTTTCAAATTGCAATCGGTACTTAAGTTAAGGTTGCTTCAAAGCAAAATTATTTGTTATTTTTCTTTCCTGGTATTGTGTTCAATTTCCAGGCAGCTTAATTCCGACTCAGTGTAAACGAATATTATCAATATAATAATATTTTAATGATAGATAACAAATGGTACGAATATCAATATTTTAAGCAACCTACGGCTCGGTCGTGTTCAGATGGGTCACCATTCCGACCATTAAAGTGGTATATATCACAAGTATTCCATGCTTCGGAAGGCACATTAAGCCGTTGGTCCCGGCTCAATCAGTTGATACTAGTCGTCAAGCCTGGTCAGAGGCCTTATGGGCGTTTTGATAACATCTGAAAGCAAGGTTGGACGCTTTTCTTACAAACACACTCCGCCAATACGCTCTGAGCCTGCGTGGTGGAGTAAGGCTCAAACTACCTCAAAGTTGAGGTTCGGCCTTTGCCCAGCAGTGGGACATCACAGGCTAACTTTACTTACTTTCCTGACTTCCTGTTCTGACTGTTCAACATGACAAATATGTCAATATAAATCAGCATTATTGTTTTAACAAGGTATTCTTTGTGTCAGTCTTTAAACTTTTATTCTAAGTTGACTTATTCAACAACTGAAATTGTTGCCTACTAAGCGACTTTTTAATATATAATAGTGTATTAAAGCTCAATGAAAACAAATAAAATAATTCCATTCATCTAAGCTCATGTTAGAACGGCACGTGTAAGAGATTTCAATTTTAAGATTATCAGAAAATCCACCTACGCCTTCAAAGAATTCTCGACTTACGGAATAAGAGTACTACAAGTATTGATATTTTTTCTTCTAAATGTAATATAGCTTCCCAATGTTGAAGCTCGATAAATTATGTCTAATAATTAATATAAACAACGGGTGAAGTGCAATCAATACTTGAATATCTTGATGGAGTTCAAATTACTTCAAAAGTGTTCAAAAGTGTTGTGAAATGAAATCCGGTTTCAGGGTCAACAGATGTTTATTCCAGATAGCTTGGGTAATGGAACCTTGTTACTAAATTCAGCCTGTACAAGATCCAATAGAAAACATTTAAAGAATTTGTATTAAAACTTTGTTTAAAATTGACTGGGTAGAGTCAATGTTAAAATTTAAACATTATTTTTATGTGTTCCATCTATATGTTGAACGATTAAGTACGAAGTTCGATAAGAAATACAACTACTATAAAAATCAACAAGAAAAAAAAAGATTCTGTAAGGACCGATTTTACCAAAGTCAGATAAGACTTATCCGACAGAACTAGTACAAAACGACCGATTTTAACAAAAACGATTGCTGACAAATAAGTCACGTATTCGAATTAGGCATTTTGTATTTTATGCGACAAATATGCCTTATATATCTTATATTCTTTAGTTAAGTATACCTTTATAAAAACGCTTTAGATTTTTGTTTTCATTGATAAGAAGACATAATGTTTTTTACTCTTAAAAACATAATTCATAATACCTAACTCTTTATTGCACACCAAATTAGAAGTTACAAGAACACGTACAATTTAGGCGGTCTTATTGCGACTATAAGCGATCTAAAACATAACTAAACTTCATAATCATCATCCAACTTAGTTTAAGTAACAGTGGGTTAAATCACTTTTCTCTTCATGTCAGTTTCTTAGATATAGTATCCGTCAATACTACAGAGCGAAATTGATCTTTTGGTCAACGGCAAAAATCAGAACTAACACTGTAAAATAAAAAAAATAAAAAATGTAAAATTAAAAAGAACGAGTGAAGCATAATCTCCCCAATATACAAAAGATTTTCCTATTTGCCCTTTTGTTTTATTTTCGTACGCGCTCTGTGTAAACTATAAAAATGATTGTGTTCAAATACCGTAGAGCTAACCTCTTTTAATAAAGTTATAATTTTCAATAATTTTTATTTATTGTTAATACAATTGTTTTACAATAAACATACATGTATAGAACTATTAAAATCATTGTCGTTCCCATTCGTCCAGTTTGTTTTGGTCGGGCAAACAATATAAGGTAATAAATAAAAAGACCCTAATAAATAAATAGACTCCCTGAATCAAGGGAGATTTTCTTGCACTGGCTACCCTTATTGAATGCTAGAGCCCCCTGTTGATATTATCTATAGGCAGAAGATCCTTGTCGCACTGTTCCTTGTTAGGACCTGTCACTGTCACTGCGCAGCGAGAGAAATGTGCAAAAATTAACTGTATTGATACGAACCAGACTAACGAATCTGAACGGGCAAGCGGAAGGAGTTTGACATGTTTGACAGGTTCATTTTTATGATAACCGGTAGTACAGTAAGACCTAGATTGAACGTCATTGTATCGCAAAAACTCATTTTCAGCGAGTTTATTACCTTAACTGAGATCACTGTGTCTTACATTAATCAGCGTTTTACTGAAATCAAAATGAGTGTTAATGTCAATGAAGAAAACCATATTTTGTGATTTACAAATTTTATTAAGACTTGCCTCACGTTCAGGACTCAAGATTGAGTTACCTACGTAACTACGTAACTACAAACTACAAATTACTTTTTTTATTATTAATTTGTAACTACAAATTATCAAAACGTTGTTTTCTAATTAAGTTCATATTACGAATTAGAAGTAATATCATTTGCTTAGGTACTTATTTGGCACCTACACGGCAAAAAACATAATACACTCACTCATGCTCGACAAATGTAGTTGTTAAAACCTCCTTTTGACATAAAAGTCGGCTAAATATTTAGCCACGAAATAAGGTACGTGATGTTTTCTCTGTAAATTGTATATGATAGGAAAGTATGTTTTTTCTTACTATAAAGCTGATGTGCTTCTGTATTTGTAAACAAATTCGTTAACCAACGACACACGCAATGTTAATGAAAGATTTCTAAGAAACTGATATCAGAGGATTCAAAACAGACATGGCCGTCAAGCTCAAGCAGTAATAAGTAATCAATCATTTACCAACGACACTAGCAATGTTAATGAAAGATTTCTAAGAAACTGATATCAGAAGATTCAAAACAGACATGACCGTCAAGCTCAAGCAATAATAAGTAATCAATGATTTAAAACAGTGAAACTGACACGTCTACGCCGAACTTTATTTATGTTGAAGAAACTTTTCGAAGAAATCAGAAGTTTTATATCTTTGATGAACAGTTTTTTTGTTCATTATTTTAAAAAATATACTACCTCTTTAATCTTAAGCTAAATTTTCTTTCATAAGCGTTTCAATTATTATTTCAGTAACACGTTCTATAATTTTAATTCCGTTCCTTCGCCCTAGCGAATTATAAAATGGGTATTTAATATTCCTCTCGTTTAATCTGTTACTTCATCTCTCAATATTCTCAAAAACACTCAGAAAGTATAACCTTCGAATCGCATTTAGCTCCAAATTGCTTCAATTAAGTGAAGGGGTCCCTAAACATTAATTCTGAAGTTCTTGTTAACTGTAGTCTGATCCCGTCCCAGAGGACCACCATTCCGATCTGATTTTCGACTTTGTCCAGTTTTATTTTTACTTCGGTCATGCTGGATTGAGGATTTTGTTGTGATTTAGATTTAATTTTAAACTGAAATCCGTAGGACTGAGTTCCAAATTAAAACAAGTTTATGAATAGTGTCGTATACAATGGATGTTTTATTAAGAATGATTTATTTAGATATTTTGAAGATAATTTTATCTTCTGATTCAAATGAAGGGCTGAAACAAGATAATCAGATATCATCGTCAAAGGCTATACCTTAAAAGATAAGTGAAGGCTCACATTGAGTTAATACTAGTAACTAGTAATTACTTTATTAAGGTAATGAAAAGAAAGTATCCAAATTTCAACAGAGAATATGGTTGGAAAGTGCCACGTGCATGGGATCCTGCTCGATCTTTCCGCGTGGGTAGGGACGTCAATTTAATATCAATAAATGGTGGTAGTTTTATTTGTTGTAATTATATAATGACAAATATCACCTTAGTCTTGCCTGTGACCTCGGATGCTGTAAAGTACGAAATATATAAATGTGCGCAAAGTTATTCCGTAAAAAGTTTTTATTTCAATGAGTCGTAGTCGCGTGATCAAAACCTTCAGAACCAAACATAAATAGCTGAACGATCCAAAGGATATCCGATTACTAAGTACCAATCAGCCAATGGGCGATCGTAGGATCTAAAATTAATTTCGGAATCTCTGACATTATTCGTTTGCAACAGGTGCCCAAAATGCTTGTCGTTTGAGACAATCGGTATTTCGAATCGATTATGAGCTCAGGAACTCATTGATAACGGTTCCTATAAAAATTAAGGGTAATGTCTCAATCTCTTTGCTCTTTATTTAATCTTCGATCACTGGATGTCTTTATTTGACCAGATGAATAAGATGGCGTCATGATCTAGTTATTCTTTGTCACAACTTTTTACGCAGGATGAAGGATTTATGAAGTTACACTGAAGGAAATGATTTATAATACCTATTGTATACCACAATACAAACATTTGTGTGCATGAACATGTCTGTTTGTATTGGTCTGGGTGTTTTCTATGTATATCATGTATGCATTTACAAACAAAAAGTATTTAAGTATTATATCCGTTGTCTGGCACCCATAACACAAGCTTTGAGTAGCTTACTTTGGGGCTAGATGGCGATGTGTGGGAATGTCCAAAGGATATTTATTTATTTATTATTTATTATCTTAAAAAAAAACTCTTTAGTACAGATTACAATCCTTATCAATTTTTTTTTTACAAACAAGAAGGTCAGTTGATATTCAGTTACAACTACTGCTTGTGACAACATGTATTATCTCAGTTTAATCACATACGAGGGTCAAACTGAAAGTTCTTAGAAAATCAAAAACTGATTACATTAGCCAGTTATTAGTTTTATTATATCTTTTCAAAATATTGTCCATTGACGTCAATACACCGCTGCATGCGATGGAACCACTGGGAAAAGCACTTTGCCCACTCGTCCTTAGGGGTCTCTTCAATGGCATCGCGATACGCAGCCACCGCTTCTTCAGCATTCATAAACCGCTTTCCTTTAAGTTTTTCTTTAATTTTTGGAAATAAATAAAAATCACAAGGCGCGAGGTCGGGGCTATACGGCGGGTGACCCAGTAATTCAACGTTTGATGTCGCCAAATAGTCGATCGTTCGCTTGGCGGTGTGCGACGAGGCGTTGTCGTGGTGAAGGAGGATCCTACTGCGAGGTCGTTTCTCTCGAACTTTTTCCAAGACAAGTGGCAAACAATTGGTAGTGTACCATTCTGCAGAAACTGTTTTTTGATCCTCTAACACAATTGTTGCGAAATGACCTATCCTTCCAAAGAACGAGGCCACCATTTTTTTTCCCGCACTTCGATCTCTCTTCACTTTAGTTGGCAACTCCTCGAAAGGAAACACCCACTGAGCAGATTGTCTTTTGGTTTCAGGATCATAACAGTAAATCCAGCTTTCGTCACCTGTTAGTATGTCGAACACAGCATTTGAGTCACCTCCGTTAAATCTTTCAATCATTTTACGGCACCAATCCACACGATGGAGTTTTTGAGCCTTAGTCAAATTATGAGGTATCCACCGGGCGCAAAGCTTCCTGACCGCTAAATGTTCGTGGAGGATTTTGTGCACTTGACTCATACCGATGCCTAAGCTTGTCCGAATCTGCTGATAGGTCACTCTTTTGTCAGTCTCTATCATACGCCGCACAACACAGATGTTATTTTCAGTCGTCGCCGTAGAAGGCCGTCCCTCACGTACATCATCAGTGAGATTAGTGCGACCACGTTTAAACTCATTAAACCAGTTGTAAACAGTCGCACGAGATGGGGCTTCATCGTGAAAGGCCAATCGTAGTCTATCATAACTTTCTTGTTGACTTAAATGACATCGAAAGTCATAAAAAATCGTGTTAAATTCATGTTGACGTGACACAGACAATTTTCAATTTGCCGCCAAATCGTAAAACAAATGACAAATGAATGAAATATATACTCAGTAATATTGGCAAAGAGTTCTATTTTCAAATATTAGAATATTTTTTTTATTATATTGTTTATAAGTGGCCAGTTCTAAGAACTTTCAGTTTGACCCTCGTAGAATTGTATTATTTAAATTAGCCGAAAGGATTAGCATAGCTATCCAACGCGGCAACGCTGCCAGCACCATAGCCTCCTTGCCGCAAGGAAATAGTTTCGTTGTTAAATAAGTAGATTTAAAATTATTTATTATGTTGCATATATTAGATTTATTTTTTCTTCATTGTTTCAATAAAAATTAGCCGAGAAAGCAAATGAATACAGAGGTAACGAATATTTTAGAGGTACTGTGAATATATCGAATAATTTATACACAGGAAACACTCAGGACGTGACATTACTTTTTCCTTCGCTTGGCCGAAATAACTTCTTCTAGGCCTTCCTCTAGTAGAAGATAACAGGAGTTATCCTTTTATCTTCTTGCTACTTCTCCTTCCATAATACTCTCAAAGGATATATATCAAAGGATACTCTGTCATTTCGTATCGCGTACAATCATATTTACCCATCTATTTTCTATTATTTACAAGATATTCCTTTTCTCATCTACAATTTTTGACATTTCACACAATACTTTTTTTTAATGTCCCACAAATAATACAAATAAACTTCCTTCCAAAATTTGACTTAAAAGCCTAAACTAACGCATTAGTCTTTTATTTAAAGGAAACGAATTCTTTAAGAGTCGGCGCATGATGTCAGTGTACCAACAGTGTAATGATATCATATCTCATTTTTAAAATTTGTTTTTATGATTTTTAGTTCTTACACAAATCTCAAAAACGACTGAACCCATTTTGATGAAACTAACACTAGTATACTCTTAATTGAACTTTACCTGCTTGAACTAAAAATAATCATCTCTATATGACATCTCAATTAAGAGAAATCCGTGGAATACTTACAAATATACGAAGATATAAACATACAGACATACCTGTACATCATAAACTTACAAAATTTAGCACATGTGTTTGGAAGGTTTACTAGATCTAGATACTCAAATATTATTTATCGATATCACAAATATACACCTTGAATTGTTTACCTCCTTTTTTAAGTCGGTAAAAAGAACCGCTTAAGCAAATCAATGTCTAATATCAGTTAAAATAATATAAATACAGAAACGGGACTATTGTACCAGAGATTTATATTTTTTCCCTTTATTGTTTATCTCTGAATGTTTATGCACCATAAAATAAATTACGAACACACAACCCAGATATTTTATGAGGGGCCTTATAACATTATCACTGTTTCCAAAACTTTCTAGGGGTTGAAACCCCTGTTTATTGGGGTTGAATGATGAATCGCTTGAAAACCATTTTGTGGATTTGAAGTGTAAAACATAATCATTTAGAGAAAGATTTTTACTCAGTGCAAAAGGACGACTACAGTTTTTAATACTTTACAGGGCAGTATACCAGACACAATAGAATTCATATTGCTTTGCGGCTATAGCCGTTCACTGTCACAAAATGTGTTTAATTGTATTTAAGAGTTGACGACAACAGTTTATTATCACCAAAAACAATTGAAATCGTGAGGTAAATAAGTACTGTTTGTGATTGATAATCTTCTTATTTTTTTAGATAATTAATTGTTAATTTTTAAAAGTGTTTAATTTACTTTTACATGGGGCAACAACATATTGAAAATGCTACTAAATCCACAAATAAGAACTGAAATATAGACTTCCGTTTCCTCTCGGCTGCATTTCACATAATAATGTATATTTCCTTATTTCCCTGAGTTCCCTTGTTACTAACAATACGATGTCCTTACTCTAGATCAGAAAATTTTGTGAAAGCAAGTCAGAAAAAGTCTAAAACGTAACTTGCATTGAATTTGTTTAAATTGTAGGACCGTACTTCATATGAGTTATTCAATGTAATTTTCGATTCAATTCAGAATTACATATTGAAACTTCTATCTGCTCTTGATATTATAAAAAAGTCTGATACGGTTTAAAAATATGAATATTTGCGAATATTAAATCAAACCTAGTACAATCTAACCGATCAGAAAACGTACTTGTAATTTATACATGTTACAAAAATCATTTGTGTGTCCAGATATCTCCATTTCTCCAAAGAGAAACAAGGAAACCACATTTAGATTTAGTTTCTTCCATTGTCTTTAGACATGAACAAATGTAACTGAGACCACACCCTGTAAAAGGACTATTTTTTGACACATTTCCTATCCCTCACTTTTGCTAAAGATGTTGTATCAAATATTTCTTCACGACACCTTTATCAATAGCGCTTTTTAACGGGCTTATATTATCTGCCAGTTAATAATTTATAAATGTAGTGTTTTTTAGTTCAGTGATTTTTGGAGGAACATTTCCAAATTAATTTTACGTTTTTTACGCTTAGTTAAGAAGCTAAAGGAGGGGGCGCCATTTAAAAAACAACCTAACTGTAAACATAACTTTGCTATTCATATAAATACTTTGAAAAACAAAGTTATATTTGCTGTCAACAAAATATTGTGGTATTTTGGCTAAGTGGAAGTAAGTGAATCTCTAATTCAGTTAAAGTTGGCACGAAAATCTTAGTGTGCGAGTCCGATTCGCATTTGGCCGGTTTTTTTCTGTATTGTCTTTGCTCTGGGTGTTGAGGTACCACCGATGTTTCCAATTTCCATTTTCACAAGTGCATTAGCTACTTACTTATGAATCAGAGCAATGTATGTGATTGGTGACTAATGATTATTTTAATTATTTCCTATCTGTTTTTGACTAAATCCAAAAATTACAAAATTTCAGACAAAACAAAAGCAGAGTAGGACCTCTGGCCAACGCAAATTCCTTTTTAAAGTGGGGCACTGACGTGTCCTGAAACCAAATGGTCTATCGTCTTGACCTTTCGCCCTGTGATGCTTGCCACAGGCGTATCCGAAGTTATTGGGGCTGACGGTGTTGGAAATCTGATACCTTTTAAAAAGGTTCTATAATTCTGCTAGCAAGCACCAAGGTGTAGGTAAAAAATATATGTATACAAGTGCCTTATTATCTTAAGATAACAATCAAGCATTCACAATGTATCTCTAAAACAACTATTACTATCCGTTTATGGGTTAGTTTTAACCAGTGGCTGGTAAATTCGAGTAATTATTAGTAACACACAAAAAGTCAACATAACAGATGGTGTGCCAATATATCACAATGGGTATAACTAAAAGAAAATTGTAGGAACCACCTTAAATATATTAAACAAAAAAAAACTAATGGTATTATTTGCGTATACTATACATATCTCAAATCTTCTCGACAGCCCTAATCTCTTAGCACTGCGCTTAGACAGACGCCATGTTTCGGGACAAATCAAAAAAGTTAGCGAGAAGTTTGTTATGGTGTTGATTTAACATGTTACGCGCGTCGCTCGAGGAAGCCTAAATATGATTTTGTGTTGATATTACAACTATATTTTAACTCAAGAGTGTACGAATGTTACTTGAAATCTTTTTTTTTTTTTGGTAATTTAATACTTTGGCGAATTTTACTGCGGAAGCACAAAAAAACCGGCCAAGTGCGAATCGGACTCGCGCACTGAGGGTTCCGTGCCAACTTTAACTGAATTTGGGAATCCACTCACTTCCACTTAGTAAAATCCACAATATATTGTAGACAGCAAATATAACTTTGTTTTTCATAGTGTTTGTATGAAGTACAAAGTTATGTTTGCGGTTATTGAAAATGTGCTATATCTCAAAAACTTCTTGATCGATTCCGTCCGAACTAATTTACGTTGAAAGGATTTGTTAAGATCTACATTATATATTGTTTTCAAAATTTACATTCCGTTTTTTGCTATTCGGCTACAGAACCCTAAAAAATTGAAGTAATCAGATCATCTACTAGTAATAAATATTTGTCGTATCTATATCCTAAGTCATTTAAATTTTATTACGACCAGGAGGCCGATTCTCGCATGATCGAAAAAAGTTCACACACGTAAAAAAGTTCACCATTCGAATTTTTTTCGAAGGAAACAAGGCTTGTGTATTCTCACACCTTCACAGTCGAACTAATTCGATCGAACGTCACACGAACATTTCGATTGCTGGAGACCAATAGATTTCGGAATTCGTATACGAACTATTGAGGTTCTAATCGGGCAAAATGATTACCTAACCTAAAATTGAGAAAATTTTCATTGACTTTGAATGATTTTTATCCGGCTTGAAATAAAGGTTTCCTGTATGTCCAATATATAATGTTTTTTTGCCCTCTATTATATCATGTTTGGCTAAACCGATTTTGATGTGGTTTTAAGAAGAATACTTCTGCGTTTTAGAGAAGTTTCGAGTATATGAATTGACTTACAAAAAAGAGGATCTCCGTTTCTACGGCATGCCTAGGCCGTGGTCTCTCCCGACTTACCACTTTCAAAGGAAAATCGCTTGCATACAAGACACAACACAGGCGTCAGTTCAAACAAAAGTCGACACAAGGTGCAAGCGATTTTAGCTCTTAAGGTGGTTAGGCAGCAGTGACCTCGATAGGACTTAATATTATGTTAAGAGCTGTGCAATCCTGGATACTATCTAGAGACAAAGTACTTGACAAATCGAATCTTACGAGCCCAACTCGTTGGGGTTTGTTGTCTTATTACGGAGTACCTTTGATCACCTTCAGCTTCATTCGCAGACCCTGATTTTATATTTTGACTCTGTTTCAAGGTCATGATCATGGATTGCTCCTATGTATTGAAATCAATCCTGAATTTAAATTTCCTAATGTCAGCGACTAAGGAAGATTAAACAGTATAAATAAATAAATTTCATACAAATAAAAAATACCAATTTAGCAAGTGGTTTTATTTTCTTAATACATCAGTCAAAACACAAAACATTCAAGAAGCAATAATGTGATTGTTAAAAAACAATTCAAAGCCATTGGTTATATTAACCAGGAAAGTTTCCATCCTTGAATCCAATGCCCTTACATATCTAACTAATCATTTATTTTGTTGTGAAATGCATGCGGTTGTGTTCCCAGGAGTATTTGAAATCCCTTCATTTGGTGCTCTTTCCTTTTTGATTATTATAATTTGTTCTGCCGCTCAATTCTGTAAAAAACAATAACCATCATAAATACCACAGAAAGTTACCTACTACACACAAAATAAAAAGAAAACTTGAACACCATCATTGTTTTTTTAGCTCAGTATCTCTTTTCTGGGATAATAATGATTACTGTAGATACTTGTAGGTGAAATCCATAAACTATGTTTGAACACATTAAAAGCACTCATAGAACAGATTACTAAAATTTACTATTTGTTTATAATAAGGTAACTATAGGCAATACTATAACACACATAGATTTAGGTTATAAATGGAAAATATGATGGTTTTATTAATTAATGATGAAAATAAACCTATCATTATGTGTCTAGTTAATTAGGTACTTACCTAG
Source organism: Pyrausta purpuralis (assembly GCA_963924145.1). Classification (NCBI taxonomy): domain Eukaryota; kingdom Metazoa; phylum Arthropoda; class Insecta; order Lepidoptera; family Crambidae; genus Pyrausta; species Pyrausta purpuralis. The sequence goes on along the minus strand of OZ001648.1, from coordinate 3,564,897 downwards.
ATACCAGAGAATTAAGGTATTCAAGTATTCCCATGTATTTTAATCAGTCTTCTATCGCATAAGATTGGCAATATTCTCTCTGCTACAACATAATCCAGACTATCTGTAAATAAAAATAGTATTTTTTGTAAGAACACTACTTATCTACAAAGGCTATTAAAAACTTTATCTGGGCTCCACATTAAGAAGGTTCACTAATATTTGTGATGTTAATTAACTGCACCTATTACTTCTAAAGAATTATTCTAAGCCTCTCTCTTGTAGTTAAGTAAATAGAAAAACATGTTATTAAACCAACAGCGTCGTACCAACCTTAGAAAATATCTAGTTTTTGTTTGTATTTAGCATCGTAATTCTTACTATAGGCAAAAGTTGAGAAAACAAATAAATTTCACTCACTGAAAAATCGATATTTGCAACAATTTTGACACACACACACACGCACACATTGTCATTTAGGGCCATAGAGAAAGGTAATATGGCGCGTCGCTGCGTTTCATTTCATGCTATGCATGAATAATGAAATTTTAATAATTGATCTACCGTTATTATATTTTTTAACAATATGTTTAGTTTCGTGAATATGTACATCAAATTAAACAAACAAATAGATTTATTGTTTAATTTTACGAAAAATATTTTTTTTAGATGGACTTTATTTCGGCGTTTTTAAAAACGCCCGCACGATCTCTGAAATCGAAATCTCTGAAATCTGAATCGGAAAAAGTACTACTTCACGAGAATTGGCCCCCAGGGGGCCAATTCTCGTGAAGTAGTACTTTTTCCGTGTGGTAATTCGTATACGAAGTTCACAATTCTATTGTAAAAGTTCGAGTGATACATAAAACTGCTATTCTCATGCACCGATAGAACATTTCACGTTCGAATTTCATTACAACGTTCCATTGCAGAGATCGTACGGGCGTTTTTAAAAACGCCGAAATAAAGTATATTTAAGTCCATCTAAAAATTTTAATTTTGGTGAAATTAGACAATAAATCTATTTGTTTGTTTAATTTGGTGTATATATTCACAAAACTGTACATATTGTTAAAAATATAATAACGGTAGATCAATTATTAAAATTTCATTATTCATACATAGCATGAAATGAAACGCAGCGATGCGCCATATTACCTTTCTCTATGGCCCTAAATGTCAATGTGTGTGTCAAAATTGTTCCAAATATCGATTTTTCAGTGACTGAGAAAGTTTATTTGTTTTCTCAAAATTTGCCTAAAGAATAAATAAGAATTACAATCCTAAATACAAACTAAATGTATATATTTTCTAAGGTTGGTATGACGCTGTTTGTTTAATTATATGCTTTTTTTATTTACTTATCTACAAGAAACAGGCATTTAATTATTCTTTAGTAGTAATAGGTTCAGTTAACTAACATCACAGATATTAGTGCACCTTCTTATTGTGGAGCCTGGATAAAGTTTTTAATATCCTTTGTAGATATGTAGTGTGCTTACAAAACAAACTATTTTTATTTACAGATAGTCTGGATTATGTTGTAGCAGAGAGAATATTTAGTTGCCAATCTAATTCGATAAAATACTGGTTAAAATACATGGGAATACTTATATACCTTAATTCTCTGATATCTAGGTAAGTACCTAATTAACTAGACACATACATAATGATAGTTTTATTTTCACAATTTATAAATCAAACCATCAGATTTTCCATTTATAATCTAAATCTGTGTGTTATAGTATTGCCTATAGTTGCCTTATTATAAACAAATAGTACATTAGCAATCTGTTCTATGCGTGCTTGAATGTGTTCAAACATAGTTTATGAATTCCACCTACAAATATCTACAATAATCATTATTATCCCAGAAAAGAGATACTGAGCTAAAACATGATGGTGTTCAAGTTTTGTTTTTATTTTGTGTGTAGTAGGTAACTTTCTGTGATATTTATGTTTGTTATTGTTTTTTACAGAAGCAAGCAGTAGAACAAATTATAATAATCCAAAAGGAAGGAGCGCCAAATGAAGGGATTTTAAATACTCCTGGGAACACAACCGCATGCATTTCACAACAAAATAAATGATTAGTTAGAAATGTAAGTGCGTTGGATTAAAGGATGGAAACTTTCCTGATATGACCAATGGCTTTAAATTGTTTTTTTTTAACAATAACATTTCTGCTTCTTAAATGTTTTGTGTTTTGACTGATGTATGAAGAAAATAAAACCACTTGCTAAATTGGTATTTTTTATTTGTATGTTATTTATTTAATGCTTCAACACCCGAGCGGTCGCACGAGACCGCATAACAATAGAATATCTATTGTGTTGTGTCTCATTCACATACGCTTGAGGGATAAGTCTGTTTAATCTTCCTTAGTCATTGACATTAAGAAATTTAAATTCAGGATTGTTTTAAATATATAGGGGCAATCCATGTTCATGAGCTTGAAACAGAGTCAAAATATAAAACCAGGGTCTGAGAATGAAGCTGAAGGTGAACAAAGGTACTCCGTAATAAGACAACAAAACCTAATCGAGTTGGACTCGTAAGATTCGACTTGTGAACTACTTACTTTGTCTCTAGCGTATCCAGGGTTGGATAGCTCTTAACATAATATTAAGTCCTATCGAGGTCACCGCTGCCTAACCATCTTAAGAGCTGAATTCGCTTGCACCTTGTGTAGACTTTTGTTTGAACCGACGCCTATTTCGTGTCTTGTGTGCAAGCGGTTTTCCTTTGAAAGTGGTAGTGACCACGGCCTAGGCATGCCGGACAAACGGAGATCCTGTTTTTTGTAAGTCAATTCATATACTAGAAACTTCTCTAAATCGTACAAGTACCTACTCTTCTGAAAACCACATCAAAATCAGTTTAGCCAAACATGATATAATAGAGGGCAAATAAATCTTGATATATTGGACACACAGAAAACCTTCCTTATTTGAAGTCGGCTAAAAATCCTTCAAAGTCAATGTAAATTTTCTCAATTTTAGGTTAGGTTATCATTTTGCCCGATTAGAACCTCAATAGTTCGTATACGAATTTTGAAATCTATTGGTCTCCAGCAATCGAAATGTTCGTGTGACGTTCCATCGAATTAGTTCGACTGTGAAGGTCTGAGAATACACAAGCCTTGTTTCCTTCGAAAAAAAATCGAGTGGTGAACATTTTTACGTGTGTGAACTTTTTTCGATCATGCGAGAATCGGCCTCCTGGACTGATTGGATCTTTGTCGATGTTAATATTTGGTTACCATATATATATACATTATGTATTAATTATTATAAGCCATCAATACGCTTCATTATGCTTGATTGAGAACATAACCTACAATGTGTCCAAGATAATTAACATCAATTCAAAGAAAATTTATTACTTTATTGTAAGAATGTACGAAAAACTTATGCTACTATACACATATACTACAACTTAACCAAAATATATGCCAATTCAGGCTTAAGAAACCTATGTGAGAACGATTTTACCTTCATTTAATATATATTTTTAAGCATAAAATTCTGCATGCTATGTTTCGCCTCTTTAAGTTGATTAATTTACTGCAGTACACGTAAAAATAATTTTAATGTAAAATTGTGTAGGTGTCTTCTTTACTTCTTTCTTCGCAAAATTTCGAATATGAAGTATTATTGTAACTTAAAAGGTCACAGTATTATCCATAATTTCGCCGCTCAAAATTAATTTCAATGAACTTGAGCACAATTGAAAGTATGCCGAATTCATTTCAGATACTTCAATATTTAGTGTTTATTTGACATTTTTCGCATTCCTCGCCATTTAAAAAATGGCATAATCTGTGACCTTTCTTTCTATATTTATTTGCGTCATCAGCTTTTTTACTTTCTTTTGATAGACGTGTACCTACACTACATTTAGCAATCCTACATTTGATATAACTCATTAAATCATTAGCTGATGAATTAATAAGTAATTTCATTTCATTATAAGAGCGACGAATAAAAAGTTGTAATATGGTGTGTGATATTAAGTTAATCAATGTCTAATTTTTGATTAAAAATCTACAAAGGAGTGTTTTAAAAAAATCTATTGAGTAATGAATACTCAATCATCATCATCATCATCATTCTCAGCCAAAGGACGTCCACTGCTGAACATAGGCCTCCCCCACGGTTTTCTACAGCGACCGATCACTAGACTCAATAGATTTTTTGTATTTTGCGTGATTTTTCTTTTGTTTTCTTGCGAAAATCACAAGCCATATTCAAGTGAGTGATTCCAAAATAGGGCCCTATACTTGTTAACTAAGGAAGCGGTAAACTAGATCGGTATTTAATTGATAAAACAGCCGTCCCTAAAAGCTAGAGCTGGATGCATCTGTTACTTGCATTTGGAATGTTTCACTTGTTCGTTCTGCTGTTTAAATAATGGCTTTACAACTTCTACGTAGAGATCGTAAATTCGCCATAATGATAATTTTGAAATCACTTTACATGAATGCGAAATTAATTAGTCATATTTATGTAATTATGGACGTGTATCAAATAGTTAAGAAACCTGGTTGTTTGATTTCATGCATTAAATAGTACACAGTTTCTTAAACTTATATGGGCTAAAGAACATTTTGCGAGAATCCGATCAATCAGGTATCACAAAAATAGACGTGAATTGGTGCAAACATCGCTCGAATCAAACAATTCCAATATGTTTCGATAGCACCAACTAAACTAATGATGTTATTTCATTTCAATATTACTCATAGAAAATTCAACAAATTCGAAGCATATAAAATCGTCAGTAATGTATTTTTAGGAATTTTCACAACACGCGCTGAACACAAGAGTCTGGTGTGTCCAGTTGATGAAACTCAAAAACATTATCGCTTATTATTACGTCACCTGGACACGCCAAGATTTTTTATGCGTGGCAACATCGATCGAGTTAAATACATTTTCTCAATGTGGAGACGAGTAAAAATCTTGTTGTGGACAGATGATGAAATAATAAGTGGTAATATTTATTAATTTCACCAACTATATCTACACACGTGTGTCCTGTCTCTTGTGTCCAGTTGATGAAAAGCCCATTTTAGGAAGATATAAATTGGCCCTATACGAAATTCCATGAAGAGCATTTTGTTAAAGATCGCTTTTTTCTTTTGTATCCATGACATCACAGCCGAACCGCGTTCAAATCGAAACAGTCTTTTGTTTCTTCTAACGACAAAGCTTTAATTACTGTACCGGTTAGTATCAACGCTGTATTTACGTCCTCTTTGCGTTCTCGTCCCTAATTGAATATAAACTGTACACATATCCTAATAAAGCTCAAAACCGCGTATCGTTTCATCACTGTTCTGAGAGACTAAAATTTTATTGGAGCTCCAACTATTGATGTATTTGAAGCAAACGATGTAACAGATGTAATTAAAGGGGGGCACCGAGTAAATTCAGTTTTATTTGCACTCATTTGTTCGAAAATGAGTTCATAGTAAAAGGTTTCTTCATTTGTCTCATGTTTGTTGATTCAGAGCTTAGTACGCGCGAATGAAGTAATTTTGTTTATAGTTTTTAAGTAAAGACCAGCATTTTGGAACAGCCAGGCAAATACTTTTACCATCAGTTCTATAGTTTTTTTTACGTTTGAAACTGTAGATTTCTGTGCGCTCAATATTTTACCTATACTGTATGATTTCCTTTCTTATCGAACGGAGAGGCCTGACTCCAAGTGAAAGGAGCAGGCAGGTACAAGGGATAAGCGTCACTGCTTGATATAAGCTTTGCTATTATATAATTTCTTAAGGGTGGAATACGGAAATGTGTTGTCTTTTCAGGGAATGTCCACTAGGTACCCTAGGCGATATTTATATGTATTACTATAAAATAATTGGTAATTAAGTTCCATATTTGTGTAATATTTTGGCTAGTCTAAATCTGTTTTTAAGATACTCGAACTACCTTAACCGATAGGTATTAAAGTTAGTCACGTTAATGACAAAGTAAAAATCAATGTTCCAAAAATATTTTTAATTATGCGCACGCAATTTAAAATAAACCTAACTTAAAGCACCATACCCACTCTCACAGTCGTGACTTTATTAAACTCACACACAATCAACGTCATTCTTATTCACCCGAGGCACGCCAAAGTACAAGGAAGACACTGTGACTTTTAGCATTGATGCAGTCGCGATACAGTATCGATGCAATCGGAAACTGTCAACCTTTACATTCTGCGCTACATTTAGCATCGATGCAGTCGCAATGCTAACGCGCGTTAGCACCGATGAAGTCGCGCTTCTGCATCGATGCTAACGCGCAACTGCATCGATGTTAAAAGTCGCAGTGTGTAACGGGTCAAAAAGTTTTAAAACAAAATTAATTTCGAACAAGTAAGACTATTGTCAGATGTCCCTCGGTGACCACGCGTCACGCCCCGACAAGTTAGTGCCCGAATCGTCCTCGTGGGACGGTGTAAGCGTCACCGCGTGATCCAATAAAATGGTGTCACTCTACTGTGTAACTTTATGTCCAGAGAGGTTGTTACAATGCTTGCTCGTTACGTAATAGCTCAATAGCATCGTCTCTACACGTCCTTCTCACTCATTTAAGGGAGACGATAGGAGCAAGAGGGATAAAAGTAAAGTAACTTGCACAGTAAGGTCACAGGACTCACGTACGCTTCTAATGTACGTCTGACGTACATTTTTGTGGATTCTGCCCGAACGTTTGGGAAAACTTTGGCAACAATGTTAGAGGATTTCATCACCTGACCCTACTTATCTGATAAGTCATTTTTGTAATGTCTAAGCTAGAATGTCTCCTTAAATACTTCAACTCCAGTACATGATCGTTAGTTATTTCTATTAATTTGTCGAATTTTATATAAAACATAAATTGTAAAGTTAGATAACGAATCTATTTATTTATTAACAAACAAGAAAAAATTAAACTAAGACATGCAACATAAAAAAATAACTTAATATCTAACTATTCAAAAACGAAACCATTTCCTTGCGGCAAGGAGGCTATGATGCTGGCTGCGTTGCCGCGTTGGATAGCTATGCTGATCTTTGAGCTAGGAACCAGCCAGCTTTGTTATTGGCTGTTAAAGAATTTAATTTTGGCGCAATTTTTCTAAACAGCAATTTAGCACTGGGTCCCCACGGCCCAAATGTGTCACTTGCAAGTGAAACATACTTGCGACGCTTGGCGTTTTCAGCCAACTTCGCTGCTGCTCCAGCTTTAAGGGCTGATTCTCTGAGATGGGAAGGGGCCAAAGTATCGACACAAGTTGCATCCCAAACTAAGGCCCGACTCCGTTCCCAGGGAATAAGCGTCAGGCCATCGGCTCTCTTGCCATCATCACGGACCAAACCACGTGGTTCCAACGTGATAGGAACATTAATGGTCGCAAGAGCTCTTCTGATAGCGTCATTAAGGGTAGCGTGACGGGCGAGACGCCCAGCGCTTTGCTGGCAACAAAGGCAGCGGAGACCAAATTTATCAACCAAAACTAACTATAATTCACGCATCAGATCGAACCAACAGATCGGTAGCTCAATTGGAAGAGCGTTTGACCCGGTTAGCCAGAAGTTGCAGGTTCAAGTCCCGCTTGTGCACTTTTTTTGGTTTCTTATTTCATCTTTACGTATCATAATTATTTTGTTTGTCTATGTCTAACAGCATCTTACCAACGTTGTAATAAATTTCATTTCTGGTATAAATGTCTTATAAAATTAACTGAACGTCACGTATAGCTTTGGCACGTTAGACGCACACTTATTATTTGTAGTGACTAGATGACGATTAATTATATTTATTTTATTTTATCTTTCTTTGACTTATCTATTCTGTCAGACACAGTTCATTTACGCTAATATTGGATTTCTTGTACAAATTAGGATGTTTTTATTTTTATTATTGATGGTCCTTGTTTTTATAAACCTCGTAACTAAGATGATTCTGACGTCACTTTCGGCGTTTCTTCCTCCCAATTTATGTACTTCATATTATGAATGAAATGATCTCTGTTTAGGTGAAAGAAAGATCGTATCGGTCGAATTACATAAATTAGAAGGGTAATAAAAATGAAGGCGAAAAAAGAGGCGTTTGAAATGTCTTAGTTTTACAGTAGACCAATAATTGTCAGAATTTCAACGTTTAGCTGGAATCCAGAAATCTGGTTCTCCCAACGGGCCTCGATGAATTGTATAATCTCGTCATATTCCCAGCGTCACCATACCTAATATAAAGTCCATCTGTCTCTTATTTCCTTTACTTCCGGCAAATCAGTTAACTTATTTTCACTAAACCGTGGGCGAGACATGTCTTCTCTTCCCTAACAAAGTGTAATTACTTTGCGTTATCTACCTTAGATAACAAAGAACTCGCAACGGGAACTTGTATCATTTCCCAAGTATTTTTCCTTCGGAAACAATGTGATGTTTCCCCTTTTTGCGTCTTTTAATACGGATCGTTTCTGTGAACGTCAGTTACTGCTGCACTTCAATTATCACAATCTTCTTTTGTTATACTATTGACTCAAGTCGTTAGTGACATTGAATCGTATTGGTAATTTGTTTCAATCATTCTCAGATCGTCATAGTGTGACACGGAATGTTCATCATCATCTTCATTATTAGAACTGAACATAGGCCTCTGCCACGGCTTTCAACAGCGACTGATCACTAGCGATCTGCATCCAGTTTGATACTGCGATCTTTACAAGGTCATCTGTCTATCTTTTTATTGGACGTCCTACGCTGCGTCTCTGGTAAAAGGGTCTCCAACTTTTCTGCCACAACGGCCATCAGTTCTTCGCGCTATGTGTCATTGCCACTTTAGCTTACTGATTTTCAAGGCTATTTCCGTTACCTTAGTTCTTCTACGTAATGAGGATATTTTTGATTTGATCTCGTAGAGAAACGCCCAGCATAGCCTCTCCATCGCTCGCTGTGTAATTTTGAGCTATTTTATAAGGCCCATAGTTAGAGACCATGTTTTGGATCCGTATGTCATCACTGGTAACACACACTGGTTCAAGTCTTATATCTTCAGACACTTAGGTAGTTGAGATGAAAAATACTATCACCGCTTTATTCCCACCAAATCCAGCAAACCGTTTTACTAAAGCTTAGCAACGAAATAAAACACCCCAGAAAGAAAAACACCAACGAAATTAGTTTGCAAATAAATTGCTTCACTGCAGATCTCTTCAATCTACTTTCCCAATTTTCTAATTCAAATCAGGAGGCTTTATCTTCGACTTGCACAAACCCGGGATCGTCTGGAAGAAAAACCTTAGTTTAGAGATAACCACGGGTCAAGAGGTCAACCTATTGTCAGGGTAGGTTACTCATTTAAGACAAGGGCACTTAAGTTACTGATATAGGTCGGGTATTCGAAAATAGCCGGAAAATTATATGGGATTGAAATAACACTGACCCAATGATTGAATCCGGTTAAGGTGTTTATTGAAAAAAAAAAGGATTTGGGAGATTTTCCGTGAAATAATCAACGATTTGAAACGTACTAACGCGCTTTCTCACGATAAGATTACCTGATTTCAAGAATCGACTAGATAGATGAAATCTAAATCCAAATCCACCTTAAAAGCCAAAATCTCGTGCACCTAACGTTTCCCTTTGTTTGAAGTGACTCCCGTTTAAATATCGTGTGTTTATGCGAGTTTCCTTTAAAAATGGTAAGGCGCGAAATACCTCGACGGTGAATACTATTTTCAGAGTTCCGTAGCCGAATGCCAAAAAACAGAACCCTTATAGTTTCGTCAAGTCAGGCTGTCTGTCTGTCTGTCTGTCCGTCCGTATATCACAGCCATTTTATTCTGTAACTATAAACATCACACTGTTGAAATTTGGTAAGAGTATGTATCCTGTTAATCGCTTTTCGATTCTCATACAAACAATAAAAAGATTTGGCATTTAAGGGGGGGCTCCTATACATGAAACTAAAACCAAAATATTTTTTTTAGTCAAACCTATACGTGTGGGGTGTCGTTGGATAGGTCTTTTAAAATGACTCCGAGGTTTCTAAACCCATTTTATTTTAAAGTCTAACGTTTCATAGCTAGACGCTTCCAAGGTGGTAAAATGGGCGTCCCCCCCCCCCCCCCCCCATCTAACTTCTAAACTAAGCGAGTGTAAATTTTGAAAAAAAAAATATAATGTAGATCTTAACAAATACTTTCAACGAAAATTGGTTCGGACGGAATCGAACGAGAAGTTTTTGAGATATAGCACATTTTCAACAACCGCAAACATAACTTTGTACTTCATACAAACACTATGAAAAACAAAGTTATATTTGCTGTCAACAAAATATTGTGGATTTCGTGGACTCGGTTTTTTATTGATGAAATTGCAATCTTGACTTTAGAAAGAATTACTGCAATTTATTATAACATTTGTATCGCTGAAAATTTAATTTTTTCGCTTTTTATAAGGGGCAGATTTCTTCATAAACTAGAAAATCTTAAGCATAGTTCTTAGAGGATAATAAATAAATTAATGGGGTTCTTTCAACCTACCGAAGATAGTGCTTAGCAAAAACATTTGTAGATCCAGCGTGTAACCACTTTATCGATAGAAAATTATTGATAGGCAAGTATTTAATTTCAAAGCATTGTTATCTATATATTTAAAAATGAATTGCTGTTCGTTAGTCTCACTAAAAGTCGAGAACGGCTGAACAGATTTATCTTATCTTAGTCTTGAAATATTTGTAGAGGTCTAGGAAAGGTTTAAAAGGCGAGAAAAAACGAAAAACGAGCAGACGAAGTCGCGGGGGACCACTAGTTACTTATATTTTGCTTTTTATAGAGACATGGATATTTTTTGTATGAAGAGGACACAGAATGGTTAAATATTGTTTTTATTAAACAAATACTAGTGCTATCAACTACTAAATATGTAATATTCTCAGTTTTATCGATTCCTGAAGTGTTTTACGATGCTCGCAAAGAAGGTTTCGGAGCCGTAATGCGCAAAAAGGCAGCTTCTAACTTACGCAGAATGCGGAGGAGTACCAACAGTATATAAAGGAGATGGAAACCATTACATACAAATTTGGGCCCGGATGTAATAAGATGAAAATGGTGTCAATTAATAGCTTAATACTAAGTAGATCCACACTGAAAATTCTATGTTTTTTGACAATCTGTGAGCCCAATAATAAGGGGTTTAGTTAAAGTGAGGTTATGTAACAAACAGCTGATTTCCGAACTGCAAAGGATATTTTAACATCAGCAGTTACAATTAGGCCACAAAATAGACGACAGCACGTTAGGCAGTGTTAGAATCCGTAAAACAAAGCATTGGTCGACGAAAAAACACTCAAAAGGCATACACGCACAAGACGAAAAATACAAACGAAACGAGTGATCCATAGATTATTTGACATGGCAGCTGTCAGTATCAGTGCACAGACAAAAAAAGTAAGAATCGATTTTATATCATTAAGCAATCATGTTTCAAATCACTTACATTCAATTCAATTAAAATATAAAATGTATGTTTTATGAGCTAAAATAGTTATTGTTACGTATTTTTTTGGGTTTATCGCTACGAATAGAGCAAGAGTGATTCTTTTTTTTAAATTATGTAATCACATTGACACAAATCGATATTTCATTTAATCGATAATGTAGTGAATTCTTAAAATCTTGTTTTTCATAATGTTCAGTTTCCATAAAGGGAAATAGGCTGATTTTTGGTATTTTAGGATGGAAAAATATGTCAATTTTTTTAAACCATAAATCAACTAGTTACGTTTAGGGCCCAGCAGTTACCGCCTCCTTTCCATTGCCCAAAAAAAATACTTCTCTATTATAGGTTTATTATATCTTTAATAAAGCAGTAAACACTATTTTTTATTCACTCGCTTGGTTATGGCGTGTGATTTTCCTTTAAACGCATAAAACACTAAATTGAGATATATTTTTTGAACCATTCCTTTGTGGATGAGAACCGAATTTCATTCAAAAATTGAACTTTAATCAATGAATATCACACGCCATCTTGACGCAAGTGATTCAAAAACAGGGCCCCAGATCTTTAAAATATATTCTACCTAGATTTAATTACTAGTATATAATTTTTTAATCATCATATTTTAATAGTCTTTTTTTTTGTAATCTCATTTATTCATTATAAGTGTTCGGCTCGAACTGATAAAGGTGTAACTTTGTAGTAGGTTCGATTTATCGACAGAAACGGAACATCACTGGTCCTCCCTTTGAAGTCGAATATGATAGAGATGTAAAACACCCATTCAGACGGATAAAGAGTGATATATTTTTCCTTTTGAAGCAAAAATTTACTATTCAGTATTCGTTTTTAGAGTAACCTGAAAATGCGTAAGCATTATAAGGCCAGTCATACATACCATTATTTTCAAAGTCGACGAACTAAAAGGATTTCGTAAAGCAGTTTCGGGTTAAATGATGAGTAAAAATGAATTATTTATATTGATATGAATGTTACAAATATTTCGGTTCTGCTTCAATAAGAAAATCTGTATTCTTGTTGTGAAACATATACAAATGTAGGGCCCAGGGATTTAAATATTAGAATTACAGGATTAGTATAATACTTGATTTTTCAAATATAAATAATCTTTTCCTTTCTTTCTCTCTCTCCCGTCTGTCATCTTAGTTCTTACGTTCCGTTCCACGTCTAGAACCTACACAAATAACAGGACGCCATTCATCTAAGACATTTGCTACAACATTGTCTAATTGCTAGCAACGATTTCCCATGGCGCGTCTTAGACCCCTTACACACCGCGAGTTTTACCAACGCGACTCAATTAACAGAGTTAATTTAGTTGCGATGCAGTTGCGCGTTAGCATCTATGCAGAAACGCGACTGCATCGATGCTAATACGCGTTAGTATCGATGCAGTCGCCAAAATACAGTACATAATTTGACAATTTCCAGCTTAACGCTTAACGCGTGCTAGCATCGCGACTGCATCGATGCTAAATTTAGCACAGTATATAAAGATTGACATTTTGCAACTGCATCTATGCCGCACCGCGACTGCATTGATGCTAAAAGTAGCACGAGTTGTAAGGGTCTCAGACTCAAATAACGCGTGACTGCATTAATGCTAAATAAATCTGTCCTTGTATGTGTCGCGATGCGTAAAGGGTCTTAGACCCCTTTACCCAGTCGCGATGTAGTCGCGATGCATCATCGATGCAGTCAAAACCTTTACACACTGCGCTACTTTTGGCATCAAAGCAGTCGCGATGCAGAAGCAGAAGAATTTCGGCGATTGCATCGTTACTAATGCGTGATTGCGTCTTATCGATGTTAAAAGTCGTAGTGTGTAAGGGGTCTTAGGCTGTGTCATAGCTTTGCTTTTCTTAGTCGGATGAGCAGTCCCCGGGGTACCATTTAAACCGAAATTAGGTGCGTCTGATTCCACACTGATTGATTGTACTGCTCGAATAAATATTAGGCAGGGCATTCAACCCCAATCCAGGAGATTTTTGAACGGAAAAAATGTTTGTTCTTTTAGGATTCTCGTGTAAGGTGTTTAAACGTTAAGCTCACATGGTAGGTACCTAACGTCACATTTACCTTGTAAACTTCATGCTTAATGACACCAGTTAAATCATCTATGCATTCAAAATAAAATGATTAGATATTTTACTATTGTTATAAATTTTTATTATATATATTTATACATGACCATTTTTATTGAAATCTTTTTCACATCTTGCATCTTTTTCTGTCAACTTAACTTTTCATCATTTTCTTAGCCTTTGCACCAAAATCTTTAAAAGTACCTCTGACAACATTAAATTTATTAATTTAATGTTGTCAGAGTATTTATTAATTTATGCATGCTTATGACAAATTTCAAAAGAGGCTAACGAAATTAATAATTGATCATTCCTTTTGTTTAATAGAAGAGTTTCTACAATTGTCATATTAATTTTGTTACTTGTACTGACTTCTACCTGATTGTCTAAAATATGACCTATAATTTGTTTATAGTATTTAGTTTGATATTACCTATACTTTGATTTTTTTCAATAATATTTCAATTGTACCTATACTTTTGTTTATAATATTTGAAATTTGTATTTAATTTAACATGACCTGAATGAATTATATATTTGACTAAACAGAATTTGACATTGTGTATTTACTTTAATTTAAATAATTTATATACTAATATGGCTGATCACAGCATGTATATTTAATCACCTTCTTAGTAATAACACCATATTTACCTGTGTTGCACAAATAAAATTATATGATTTACACTTTCTACGTTTTTATTGTTAACGCAGCTATATCAAGATCATCTTTTTTATTTGTATTCGCATTTAATTCAGATTTTATAACGCTGACATAATTATCCGCGGAGCGCAAAATATCGACGACGCTAACGAAATTACATCCCGCAGAAAATATCGCCGAAGGTAATTTTATTTTTGCGCGATAAGCTAATATGATGGAAAGCTAATATTTTTGCGCCAACAAATACAATTTACCGCTTTATTAAACCATGGTCCGTTGTGTCCTAATAAGGTGACATTATAATGAATTTATTTAATCAATCAATCAATCAAATAATTTTCTTGCACGGTTACCTATAGGTTATTTTACAACAGACCCAAGTGTGTAATGTTGGGCAAACTATAACCTGCCCGTCGGGCGTGGAATAAGAATAGTGAGTGATACACAATCAGAATTACAAATCCAAATAAACCAACCAAATCAAGTGGAGATTTTTCATAAAAGTATTCTTTTAAAGAGTAGTAACTTTTTTAATAGTATCTATTTTATTCGGGGAAGAATGATAAATACTTTACAACAATGCTCTTACACGTATTCAAAATACACAAGAAAACCATAACAGAATCGACCACTTACAATATCCTATCAATCACACTATGGACATAATAAAACATCTGAAAGTAGCACCAAAAAAGAGATAGATGCAGTAAGTTCATTCAAAAGGGTTGATTAAATATTGATTTAAACAACATGGTCACTAACATGAGAATAGATTATAACGGGATTGCTATCATGTATCTTATTATTTTCGAGTTTCGGATATTTAGGCACAGTTGCAAGTGCTACAGTCACAAAGTGACCATATAATTGATGATTAAGTTCAAGTGTGAGTTGACTTTGTTTATACACGTAAATATAGAGTAATTATGAGTTATATAAAGCATCTATCGATATCAGTGTCGTGGCATACATCTTGCGGCCACGATTAATGCTGAGAGGGTGCCTTTTCGACTTATAACTTAACGCATGGTTTTATTTTGATACCAGTAGTAATTTTTGATGGTGAAACGTTATTGTTTGGTAGTGGCTGATGTTTTTATATATGGGCGTTCTGCTGATAAGACCTACTGTATAGATTCATATTGTACCTACCTATACCCTGCACTGAACGAAATGGCATCTCACACCCTTGTTTTTCTTTGGCTTCCCAATTAATCGAGCGTTAGTTTGGCAGTTAAAATATCATAGAAATATTATTTTTTTAACTCATGTTCTATCATTCCACATCATCAATAGTTGACCTGAATATTGATTTTACTTAAAGACGTTTTGAGTACCAAATCTGCGTTATAAGTTGGTTTTGTTGCGTCTATGTGATTTTGCATTATTAAAACAAATAGTTCAATAGTATTCGAATAATCGTTAATATTATTCCATAAGTTACACTAAAAAATATTTTTAATAGAAGCTAAAAGGTTAGGTAATATCTGGAAATTTCCTGTTACTTTTTGCAACATAAACTGAACTGAACAGTACTTCTTAACTTTTTCCGTTTGCCTCTCACACCAACTCACCCCAAATAGTTTACACCCCATAGAAAATAATGCGAAAGATAAAATTACAAGTTTATGCTTTTATTCGAATGTCATAAAGTTTGATGCAGGATATCTACATTGAAATATCGCTTATAGATAAAATAACGAACTGCGTAGGAAATATACCATTTATAAAACTATTTTATTCCGATTCAAATAAATGTGTTCGTCAATAGAGATTGCCCGAAAATAAAAAGCAATAAAATTGAAAAGAACTCCTGTTTATTAAAATTTAACTAAAAGCTTAGTTATTTCAAATAAAATAAAAAACCTTTTATTATAACCAACCTGTAACGTCCCACTGCTGGGCAAAGGCCTTACCTCAACAATGAGGTAGTTCAAACCATAACTACATATAATAAGAGACTTTATTTTGCACATGCTTAAGTGTTTTTATACCCTCATTTTTGATCAGTTCAGATAGGGAATATAAAATAAATAAAAACTTCCACAATAGTCAAAGGAACTTCACATGAATCTATTGAAACAAGCTTTCACTCGACAAATGCTAATACAAAACGTTCAGTATAACTTTTCTAACAAACATTTCCTAGATTGCAAAACTGTTCCGTTTAAATCAATATGCAATAAAGTGTCTACAGAAAATTTCTCTCAATTGTATAGGAACTATTTATTGTGTGCTGAAATAGGTTTCAGCTTTGAACTTTTAATAACTTTGGTCAAAATGAATGTTTAGAATTCAATTTAAATCAAGTCTTTTTTTTGTTTAGAATCTGTGGTTTTCTGTGTTAATAAAGATATAATGGAAAATTCGAGACATTGCCCGACGACTTGAATATTTCATTGTATGGTATTACCTTCTCGTTGAAAAAGATAGACAGACCACCTTAAAAAATCGCAGGATCACACTGGATACAGACCGCTCACAACCGGTCCTTGTGGAAAACCGGTGGGGGTGGCCTTTGTTCAGCAGTGGACGTCCTTCGGTTGATGATGAAGATGGCGTTACCAACCTATATGAAGGTGTTATCTTTATAATCTCTATCAGCCACAGGACGTTAACTGCTGAACAAAGGCCTTTCTAACAGTTTTCCACAGCGACCAGATGTGAGCGGTCTGCATCCAGTGTAATCACGTAACCTTTATAAGGTTATCTACCCATTTTGTCAGTGGACGTCCTACGCTGCGCCTTTAGTCGAAAGGTCTCTAATTTTGAATCAGTTCATCACCAGTTCTTCGCGCAATGAACCCTGCCCACTGCCACTTGAGCTTACTGATTCGTAGGGCTATGTCTGTTACCTTAGTTAATCTACTTATCTCTTCCTTTCTGATTCAATCTCGTGGAAAAAACCCCGAGCGTAGCCCTATTCATCGCTCGTTAAGTAATTTTGAGCTTTTTAATGAGGTTTGAAGATAAAAGTCTTCAGACTCTGAGGTAATTGATACGAGATGACACTCTTGCGCAATTTCCCACGCTGTTCAGCTATAAGTAGGTATATTTATTAATTATTGTAAAAAATAGAACAAATTTAAGTATTAACAGTGAAACCTGATTAACTGGGGTCTTAAGAGACCAAGGATTTTGTACCATTTAGGCCTGATTTTTCCAACTTGAAAACGACACCTATTTCAGCGATCATTTATGTAAATGTAATTTTAAAATGGGTCGTTTTATAATTATTTTTCATTTATCCAGTTTCCCAATTAGACAGGCTTAAAATTAAGTTGCCTCATTTCCAGAGGCCTCCGCTTATAGACATCTATAAGCGAAGGCCTCTGAAAATGTACCGTTCTTTCATTTATAAAGATGAAAATATTCATACAAAATTTGTATTTTTGTCGAAAATAAGTGTAAAGGAAAAAAAATCAATATAGTTAAGTTGATGTTTGTTTGTTGACCCTGTTTCACGGTAGGATATAACTAAAAATACCAGAATTAATAGAAACAATAAAATCATCATTGAGCTCTTCTAAAATCATTACATCATCGTCCATAGAAACGAAATCCAATAAGTCGGCTGCTGGTCATTTTATGTCGAAACCTGTCCTAACCTGATAAATTTGCTTTTCCTATAATGAGGATAGAGAGGTCCAATCTTAACCAATTATAGAGGTTAATATCTTAAAAAATCTTAGAAATCAAATCGCATGTAACCATGTTCGACAAGTTCCATTAACAGAGGTAAATCGATGAAAAATTGTTGAAACCTCATTGTAGTTCTGAAAAAAAGGTTTTAACTAATCCAGGTTTCAATTTACATCCCAAATAGACTTTCGACGTCCATTAGATACAAATAGTCACAAAAGATCTTTATTGTAAAAGAAATACTTGTATCAAAATATATAACGTAAACATTAAAAGTACGGAAAAAAGGGAGAGAAAGGATATTTAATTGCTTCAATCGGTTAAAAGGAAGCGTTCCTTTTATCTAAAACATTTAATTTCTGTTTTAGAAAGGTTTTAATGTTCAACAAATTAATCAGATCCCTAATGACAGGAGAAAATTTTCTAGGGTCGTGAACTTGCAATCTTACAGCGATAATAACTTTTTACAGTTTTTAAATCTTGCGAATAAATCCGTTTTGTATTTATAATGATTCCAAATATATTATGTACACGCAGTCAAAATAAAAACTGTTTTGGTGAGGCCTTTACCAAGCTGTGGGATGTTAATACTTTTTTTTAAAATAACTAAAAATATGCATTGCATAACGTGAATAGGAGATATTTTAGATTCTATTGGTGTTTTAGCAACGAAAAAAGCAAGCTCCCTTGCACCATATAATTTCTTTTTACATGTGATTTTTGACAAGGAAAGTTTTAAAGTTTCTTACACATAATGTACGTACTTAATATACTGCGTAAATGAGCCTAACAGTCCTTTGACGTTAGCTTTGGTAAATTAGCATAGTCGATACAATGTACGCAAAAAGTGATTCTAATAATGAAAGTTGTTACCTGAAAATAGCTAGGCATAAGGGCAAAAGCTAACGCCTTTTGACGCGATGAGATGAAAAACTCTAAATTGCTTTTCCATGCAAATATGGTCTAGTCACATTGATTTGTAATTCCGTGTGGTGGAAGGTGACCTCGTCCTAAACCATCACTAGTCATCAAAAAAAGTACTGAAAACCTCAACATTAGTGATGAATGAAGTCAAATTGTATATACCTACTTGAACCTAAGTATTTTTCTTCTAAAATGAGGCTAAACAATGTATTAATAAAGTTTTTCAAATTCAAATTCAATTGTAAAGGAAATTACAGTCTTATCTTTACTTTATGATGGTCTGATACTTACTTTAAAATTAAAACTTTTAAATTTTTGTACTTAGTTATTTCAATCGCTTGACCAATGACCAATCTTGGTATGTAGGGCGTTCTGTTGAGATGCTCTGAGGCTTATAAACTCAATCCAAATCACTGGATTTTGCAATAGCCGATTTCTGTCTGTCGTTGTTTTTGACCGCTTTGTCCACTCATTCGCCACGCTTCGGAACGTTTAGTTTGGTCAATATTAAAAGTTATCACAACTGCTGTATTTTTTTTTAATAAGGTCGTCTATACATCGTATTGGTGAATGCTTTATGCTGCGCCCTAGTCAAAGAGTCTTCGATCCAGAACTTTTCTGTCTCAACAGCCAACAGTCAACTGACGTTTTATAGTTTTGCAAACACCTTATAAACGTAATCATAACTCATAATAATTACAAACTTTGGTCTATTAAGCAATTTTTAAGGAACTAAGCACATCGACCACACTAAATATCCTTTGGACATTCCCACACATCGCCATCTAGTCCCAAAGTAAGCTACTCAAAGCTTGTGTTATGGGTACCAGACAACGGATATAATACTTAAATACTTTTTGTTTGTAAATATATACATGATATACATAGAAAACACCCAGACCAATACAAACAGACATGTTCATGCACACAAATGTTTGTATTGTGCGGGGATCGAACCCGCAACCCGCTGCGTAGTAGGCGATTTCTCGAACACTACACCAGACGGGTCGTCAATTAAAATTAAAATTTTTGTACTTAGTTATTTCAATCGCTTGACCGATGACCAATCTTGGTTTGTAGGGCGTTCTGTCGAGATGATCTGAGGCTTACAAACTCAATCCAAATCACTGGATTTTGCAATAGCCGATTTCTGTCTGTCGTTGTTTTTGACCGCTTTGTCCACTCATTCGGCACGCTTCGGAACGTTTAGTTTGGTCAACATTAAAAGCTATCACAACTGATGTATTTTTGAAGTGAAAACTTCTTTAGCGGCGTTGAGCACTTTTGTGGGATGGGGGAAAAATGTGAAACTCGCGTCAGGACACGTGGGCTGATCGAAAAACCGTAAGACGGTTGGCGAAATTATGAATGTAAGTTGATTTTTCTGAGAGATAAACTTTTTAATGTAATTTAATATAATATAAATTGTAATGTTTGTGTACGATAGCGCAATAAATAAATATTGTATTCTATAAAAATATTATATTATTATTATTGTATTCTATCACAAAAATGATAGTACTTTTATATTGATAATAACTATTCCAAAAAATCAAAAATGCACAACGTTGATATTCAAGTTTTCACTTCTGCCGGCACTCCCGGAGTGCATTTTTTTTTAATAAGGTCGTCTATACATCTTATTGGTGAATGCCTTATGCTGTGCCCTAGTCGAAGAGTCTTCGATCCAGAACTTTTCTGTCTCAACAGCCAACAGTCAACTGACGCATTATAGTTTTGGAAACACCTTATAAACGTAATCATTACTCATAATAATTACAAACTTTGGTCTATTAAGCTATTTTCAAGAAACTAAGCATATCGACCACACTAAGGTTTAAATTGCTTTGAGCGGTTAATAAACTCAAAAATGCAGGCTCTAGCACGATCACGGTGCAAAGGCTATGTTGCCTGTTCTAGGTATCCAAAACTACCAAACTCCTCCTCCTAATAGTACTCGTTAGGCATAGTTTGAAACTCGCTTTGTTCTGCTACCCGCTATGAAGTAGCTGACTAGATGGTACGAAATAAGGTATAATTGAGTTGGTTTGTTAGATTTAATTTTATGATTCAATTTAGGTCTTACTTAGGTTATTGGTTTATCGTAGGATTAAAGAGAAAATAAAATTTATTTTGTTAAAGTCGACTTGTGAAGACTGATTTGCGTTCGAAAATCAAGGAAAGTCACGTGAAATATTACCACAAATAACTGAATCAATATTATTTTTTTACCAATTAATGCAGCATACCTGAAGATGCATACCACGTTATGGTTGAATGTGTCCGGGCCCAGAAATAGAGACATATTTATTTCGGAAGTAAACTTTAGGTCTGTTATAAAGAATAATCTTCCCCTCTAACCAAAGATTCCTTTTATTTATGTAAAATTGTTAAATAGTGTTTAGATAAATGAACTTAGTGTATAATGATTAGAAATGACTAGCGGTCCCCCGCGACTTCGTCCGCGCGTTTTGAGTTTGCTCCCTCCCCTCCCGTCGCAGCGTCATGTTTTATATCCTTAAGCCTTTCTCGATAAATAAGCTATCCAACACAGATTTTTTTTTTCAAATCGGTCCAGCAGTTCCTGAGATAAGCGCGTTCAAATAAACAAACTCTTCAGTTTTATAATATACTAGCGGTCCCCCGCGACTTCGTCCGCGCGTTTTGAGTTTGCTCCCTCCCCTCCCGTCGCAGCGTGAAGTTTTATATCCTAAAGCCTTTCTCAATAAATAAGCTATCTAACACAGAAATATTTTTTCAAATCGGTTCAGCAGTTCCTGAGATAAGCGCGTTCAAACCAACAAATTCAGCTTTATAATATAATTAGCGCAAGCGCACGTTGTACTTAAGCTGCGAACATTATTTTAGTGCGGAGTTATGTTAAAACTGTGATAGCTCCTAAGATATTTATTAGAATGAAATGATATAAAGGGCAACTTTGTTCTAAATGAAATGTTCGTGAAGATGAATGTATTGATTTTGATAAGAATAAATACCTGTGTGTATTATACACCTCTAGAAATGATGCATTATTTTTTACAAATTTATTAACATAAAAAAGGTTGTAGTAAGTCAACCATAAAAGATAGACTTATGCCGTCGTGGACTTAATTATAGAACTCTTAATGCTGAACAATCTTTTCATACATGATTTTTGTGTAACTTTAGCGGTTTCCGCAGCGTACGCAGCGTAGGCTCTCAAAAGGAATATCTTTCTCCCGTTTTCGCAACATTTTTCATTGCTGCTGTGGTCTTGTGAGTCGTATCTTTATGTTATATAGCTTAAAGCCTTCCTCGATAAATGGACTATCCAACATAAAAATAATTTTTCAAATCGGGCCAGTAGTTTCTGAGATTAGCGCGTTCAAACAAACAAACAAACAAACTCTTCAGCTTTATAATATTAGTATAGATTAGCGCAAGCGCACATTGTACTTAAGTTGCGAACATTATTTTGGTGCGGAGTTATGTTAAAACTGTGATAGCTCCTAAGATATTTATTGAAATCAAATGATATTAAGGGCAACTTGGTTCTAAATGAAATGCTCGTGATGATGAATGTATTTATTTTGATAAGAATAAATACCTGTGTGTATAATACGCCTCTAAAAATAATGCATTATTTAAAAAAAAAATATTAACATAAAAAAGGTTGTAGTAAGTCAACCATAAAAGATAAACATATGCTGTCGCGGACTTTATTATAGAACTCTTAATGCTAAACAATCCTGTCATACATGATTTTTGTGTAACTTAAGCGGTTTCCGCAGCGTATGCAGCGGAAGCTCTCAAAAGGAATATCTTTCGGGTTTTCAAATCTCTTTTCAAAGGTCTTTCAAATCGGGTTAGTAGTTTTTGAGATTAGCGCGTTCAAACAAACAAACAAACAAACAAACTCTTCAGCTTTATAATATTAGTATAGATATTGAGCGGCATGCTCAGTGAACAAGCTTATAAAATAAAGATTTGAAATATAATCACGATTCTGTCGTTTGTATTTTTTTTTAAGTTTTAATTTTTAAATCTAACATGAATAATTGGAGTGATTCAAATAGAGCTCCTCGCATCTAGCTCAAGGATATTATCAATTCTTTCTGTATCTAACAAGAAAATAACTGCGTTCGGGAAACGGGTCTGCAAAAGTGAGTCTAACTAAATGCCAATCCGTATCGCTGCAGAATTTGTTTACCGAATCGCTTGTTCGGAGTATCATTATGTCTATCAACCAATAGTATTCACATAATTGAACTGGACTGATTCTTCTAAACTATATCCTACGAATTATTAAACTTATCTTACCAATTCACTGATCCTGCCCCACTTCCTGTAAAAAAAAAGAAAACATTAATTTTGTAATAATCTAGGCTAAGGACATTTGCAATGTATACCTAGTTTCTCAAAAAAACTGTTTGCACCTATTTTTTTTCGTACTCTGTAATTTGGAAACCTAGAGTAGGTTTTAAGGCCCGGTTGCGTGATCGATATTTAACAAAACTGATGCGGTTGAATATTAATAATGGTGGGTTTGAAATTAAATACTTGAACCAAATATAAATAAGTATTTTTCTTCAAAGCAAACAATCACAAATAACATAATAAGGGTAACAATTAATTAAGTTAACAATCGATCACGCAACCGGACGTAAGTGCGCCTGCGATAAAGATGATGATAAAGTCTGTATGTCGCAGCCATCTGGTTAAATCAACCAGTTAATTGAATGGCTAGGATTAATTAAACACCGCCGTTTGATTAAATGGCTGAACGTCAACAAGTTAAGTCGTTAAACGCAACGTATAGCCATACGACTAAACGTCGTGCAGTCATTTAATTAAATCAGATATTGACGAATTAGTGATGTTTGGTTAGGGTTCAGACTTTAATTTCAGAAGTTTAGTAATACTTTTTACACAAAATTGCAAAAAAGCAACTAGAGCGAATAATACTTAATGATAACAATAAATTAACCTTAGTATAGCTATGAATGAATGAATAAATGAATGACTTTATTATTTTAAAAGATACAACATTGCTGATCGGTTTAGTATTTTTTGATTAAAAACTTAAACTAAAAACATCATATAGTCTTGGCATGTTAAAATACACTGTATATAAAACCGCTCTAGCATCAAAATCATATTTATTGCAGCTTGTCATATAACTTTTATTGTTCAAATTCGTAAGAAACTCTTTAGTCGATGCTTTGGATGCAACGACCAATTTGTTCATAGGGTACTAAGCTGGAAATAATTGGTTCTTTCTTTTACCAATAGCTCACGTAAAATAAAGTTGATCGTTTGTTGACTTTATATTGCGTTGTAGGTGCTTCATTAGCAAATACGTTTTCTAATACACAGGGTGACTTTGCAAGGTGTTGTCAAATTTTAAAACGTGAATGAGACCATTAATATCTGCATCTATAACTAAGGTGCCATAGTCCAGATCTTTTTTTTCTGCCTCACCATACATTATCGTCAATGTAGCTGATTGATTTTGTATGGAACACCAGTTTTTTATATAAGTTTTGGACCATGACCCCATTTTCAAACTTGTGTGTACAGATGGTTTCATTCACCTCCTTAATTTTGGTAAAACCTTGCAAATCACCCTGTCAAAAATCCTGTAAAGAGATAATTTGTATGCCAATCACTGGCTTCGTTGCAAACCAGTTTTTAACCGTTATCGTAAACCAAGCAATGCAATGTCGATACAATAATGTTTTTAGAACTTAAGTATTATATTAAATAAAGTTTAAGTAAACAAAAACCCTTAAGAACACACATAAACAAGAAATGTTAATGCTTAACTTTCGAAAGAGGCTCTAGCTGAAATCATCGCAGCTTCCAGAAACATCTAAATAACATGGACGTATTTTGCAGAACGATTTCCTTGATAGTGTTTGGCAAACCGACTTATGAAATCCGTTGGGTTTCAATCTAGATCAGGAACAGGGATGAGGAGAAGGTGTCAATGCCAAACATAAGGTTCAAGAATAGTTCAAAATGGTGCGGTTTAAAATGGTTGTTCAATAAAATCGTACCTAAATAGTGCCACTGCAAGAAAGATTAACGAAGTTGTATAAACATCTCAATGTTAAATGGTTGTTGTTTGAAGACAGCTACACATAGCAGTCAGTACATGCTAAATAGCTAATTTATTAATTTCAAGATGACCCTTTTTAAGATGTTTTTTCAGGGTTCCGTAGCCGAATGGCAAAAAACGGAACCCGTTAACCGCTTTACGATTCTTATAAAACAAATAAAAAACAATGATATTTAAGAGGGGGAGGGGGGACTCCCGTACATGAAGCTAAAACCTAAATTATTATTTTTTTGTCAAACCTATGCGTGTGGGGTGTTTATGGATAGGTCTTTTAAGATGACATCATGGTTCCTTAAACCATTTTCTCTAAAAGTCTAACGTTTGACAGATAGACGCTTCCAAAGTGGTAAAATGTGCGTCCCCCCCCCATCTATCTTATAAACTAAGCGAAAGTAAATTAAAAAAAATACATGATGGAGATCTTGAATAACTAACTAGTCCGTTATAACTAGGCCAAGTTGCGCGATCGCAAAGTAACTCAACTTATTGTTAAACGTAACTGGTAACGACCAGGGTTGAATATTTAAGATTGTGCACGTTTAAAAAAAAACTAGGGATGGCAATTTTCAACAAGCAATGGCTTAAGGTTTATTTTCTTCGAAACGCGTACACTCGTAAATATTCAACCACTGGTAACAACATATTAGCATAGGTTGAGTTAAAAATCGATCACGCAACTTGGCATAATTATAACGGACTATCTAGTACTGCTGGTGGTACCTTTAACACTCATGTCAAACCATAAATAGAAAAACAATTCTCTTTCATCATTTTATTTGATACAGTTCTCCACCTTAATTCCTCAACAGTTTCCGCTCCATGATTGATAAGGATATATTACTTGTACATAGACAGCGTATACATACACACACTCAAGTACTTTTACAGGGTCTTCTCCAAGGATAAACATCGTCAAACAAGACAAATTGAATACAAAAACAAAACCGAGATATCAGATAACATGTCAACAATCATAGACGTGTCTTGGGAGTTAGAGTTGGGAAATAATATCTGTAGCGACGAAAAAAACATTTTTATTATTTATAAAAAATCTTTTATCCACAAAAATGTCAAAAAAGTTTTATTAGTTAGGTACATAAAAAAACTAGTGCATAGTACCTATTGCCTATATAATAAATACACATAACTATGCGCCAAAACACAAAAATTGTCTGGTAACGAGGTAAGGAATTTTCTTCCTTGTGCTATGAAGTACTAGACAACTACAATAACGGGAGCGTCTCCCATGAATACTTAAATATATATAAAGTTCAATACTCAGGTAAAAATGTTCGTGCTCAGCACACAACATTTGCCCCTTGCGGGATTTGAACCCGCGACCGCTAGTTCAGTAGTCAGGATCTATAACCACTGCACCAAACGTGTCGTCAATATCAATGCCAGTATATAAAATGTTAATACTCAAAAAAAAAACTTTTTTATTAATGTAGTTACTATTACATTTTGTTGTAGGCAAGTGATGCTTATGTGCGAAGCTAGGTACGAATGTAAATGCATTAGTTCGTTAAATCGATGTGACAAGAATAAGTCTGCTATTTCAATCGAGCCGCATAACGGTGTCGTATCTGCATCGTAATTGTCAATTCTGACAGTTTTATGCCGACGCCAGACCATTACACGGTAATAATTGCGGTCTTGTTGGATCACATTTATCGATAGATGTGCCCATCCCTGCTTCTTGGAATACATTAAGTTTATTCCGCGGGTTTATTGGAGTTTATTTTGTTAACAGTGAACGGTTACATCGACAGATCGTAATATGATCGTAAATCTACCCCTAAGCCCTGAAGATAAGGCTTAAAAATTGTGCGAATGTTTTGTTTACGGCTAAGAGATTCGATGTTTATTTGATACTGCTATTTCACCAGTGCCAGGCCAGTCTATACACTCACTGTTTATTTGGTCGAGTAGGTCCAAATACATAATGTATTTGATTGCCGTTTATATTTCTATCACTTTGTTTTTAAAAGAAGAGTACGATGTTTAACTGGAAATGAAATTTAACTGGAAAGATAGAAAAAAAAATGCTGATCTTTCACCAAATGAAAAAATTGGAAGTTATTTCGTACATAAAAATTGAACACTGCAATTTTTAGCATCGATGCAGTCGTACGTTTTGATAACGCGCTTCAGTATTGCGACTCCCGCAAAGAAAAGTTATAATTCAGCATCGATGCAGTCGCGCGTTAGTATCGATTCAGTCGCCATAAATCAGTACATAATTTGTCAATTTTCTGCTTCTGCATCGCGACTGTATCGATATTAAAAGTAGCGCAGTGTGTAAAGGTTGATATTTTGCGACTGTATCGATGCTAACGCGCGTTAGTATTGCGACCGCAACGCTGCTAAAAGTCGCAGTGTGTAAGGGTCTAGGCTTAGCGTTTTCTCGTAGATGCAAAATTACAAAAATGTGGAGGCAATACTACATTAATAATTTATGTGTGATTGTCAAACTTTTTTTATAATTGTGACAGTTATTTAATGGGCTTCTTTTGAACTTTGCCATCATTTGAAGATGAAATTAACAAAAAAACGGCCAAGTGCGAGTCGGACCCGCGCACTGAGAGTTCCTTTCCAATTTTAACTAAATTAGGGAATCCACGTACTGGAAGTACGTAGCCAAAATACCTCAATATTTTGTTGACAGCAAATATGACTTTGTTTTTCATAGTGTTTATATGAAGAACAAAGCTATGTTTGAGGTTGTTGAAAATGTGTTATATCTAAAAAACTACTAGTTCGATCTCGTTCAAACCAATTTCCCTTGAAAGTTAAGAAGTTAGAGGGGGGGGACGCCTATTTTATAACTTTGGAAGCGTCTATCAACTTTAGACTTTAAAAGAACCTTTTAGGAACCTCTATGTAATTTTAAAAGACGTATCCATAGACACGCATAGGTATGTCAAAAAAATGATTACAGTTTTAGTTTCATGTATGGGAGCCCCCCCTTCAATATAATTATGTTTCATTGTTTATATATAATTGTACATCTTCCAACCAAATTTCAACAATGTGATGCTTATAGTAACAGAATAAAGTAGCTGTAAAATACGGATGAACAGACAGACAGTTAGACTTGACGAAACTTTAATAATAATTCAGTTTTTTGCCATTCAGCTACGGAACCCTAAAAAGCATGGTATGGTGGGACTCTAGTGGGTGACTTCTTTTTTTTAACTTGTGTCCATATAATATCGTTTACTAATAGATTGATCAAGTTTCACAGAGGCTTAGAGTTGGGATGTAGATAAGCGGGTCATGTTCCTAGCGCCTGTAATTTTCATTGGCCTGAAAATTCCCTTTGTAGCCTGGGATAGCCACGAGACCTCACTGGCAGTAATTTAAGACTCGTCTTACTATCAACTCTGTCATTTACATTTTGGAAACGAAAATAGAACAGATATGAAAATAAATAAATCTTTCTCTAAAATAGCTAAATCAGAACATGACAATAAATAAAGTGACAAATGAAAGTTTTTTATAAAATAAAATATTGCAATACTTTTTTTATAACACTTCAAGAGAAATTAATTGAATATTACAAAAGGAATATTAATATTTCGACATAAAGATAACAATCTTTCGTTCCTAGTATTTGTAGTTCATTATGTTAATTTGTAAATAGTTATGTGTGTTAGTAAAGTTATGTTGTAGTAATCTATGATGATTTAAAATTCAAGAAACACCTTTGTTTTATAATTTGTACATTTAAATACATACATACAGGGTGCTTTTTTGGTCAGCAACGCCCGACTCAAGAGTGGTTGAACAAACGATACTGATGCCAAAAAAAAATACAAAAAGTATATTTTTTATGGATAAACCCACAAAATTAATATATTATTGCGATACTAGTGAGCGGGTCAAAACTACCGACGCAGGTCGCCTATTCGTAACTTACTTGTAGCGCAGTATTTCGTAGAGACGTGCATGCGAGCTACGCACCAGGGGTGCCAGTATCTCCATTCGTTTTGAACTTTATTTTTATTTTTTATGTTGTAAAGAGGTTTCCTTTAATAAAACCTGCATATAATTTAAAGATTTTTTTTAAGAATAGGCATAACTTATATTATCATCACTAAGACGGATGTCACTAACCAAAATAACATCCTATACATAGGCGTAGATATGCCTCTTCTTTTAGTACAAAAACATCAAAAAGAACACCGAAATCCAGCCTAGTTTCGTATTCCAGCGTTTATAAAGCAAACATTCCGCAACAATATTGCGTACATCCCAAAAGCCTAAAGCGAACCTAAATAAGAAGAAAAACGATTTAAGCACTTGAAATAAGTCAGCTGTTTCCATACCCGCCGCACCTCCAGGATTCCAGGCATTGTGTGCGGAGGAATTTTTATTATCAATATAATAGTGAGGAGCCCAAATTTTTATGTAGTTTTCTTGTTAAGAGAGGATCGGATTTTTTAAATACTGGCCCGAAATAATGGCCAAGCTTTTTGTATGGGGCATTTGAATGGAGTTTTTTAGCATACTTTGATCGACGGTTTACTTGATAACAACCTCTTTCAGGTTTGATTGACAAGATATTCCATAGATCAAATCAAAGCAATAAAATATTACAAATTGGTAGCAAATTAACTTAGAAATAGTACATACAGCGGATTTGTATACAATGTTGTGCATCTTAAAATACTTGCGTCAGGAGTTTTTTTTTTTTTAACTCTCAAAACATGACTACAGTTGATGTTACAGACTGATGTAAATAACATTAAGCAGTTTTTCCCAAAGGTCACCCAACCGCAAACGTCCAAATACGTTCACATAATCCTTTACATTAACGTAACAAAAATCAGTCGGGCAAGCAAATCCCGCTAGGACGATTATAAGGCAATTGCCAACTCTCCCGAAAGAAGGTAAGGTATCCCTTATTTTTCCCACGACCCTTCACCTAACATTTCATTGTTAGGTAAGGCACGTGCTAGCACCAAGATATATTATTAAATTCCGACATAAGTCCGAAATAGATATTGAGTTAAAAAGGTACAGAATTTATTGACGGTGTATTAACATTTTTTTTGCATGAAAATGGAGAGTATTTTCTGTTGCATTGCCACTTTCGTTTTGTCCGTGTCGATTAAAATTACTCCAGTATTTTTCTTTTGGGATTGTGCAAATATTTTTTGAGGTATTTTTAGCTGGGGTCGATTTTTGGTGGTCCAAAAAAATGGGTTAATATGGAAAGAGTCTATAAAATTATGTATCATTATTAATATCTCACGTACGTAATTATTATTAGGTATATTTTATGTGGTGAAGTATTTGGATTCGTGTGCAGTGAGCGCACGCGTCACACTTTCTAAAGAATTTAAATATTAAAAAAATAACAACTTTATTAGAAAATTACTTCAAAGTGACGTAATTTCTTGTGCAATACCTAAATGACTTACGAGAAAGACAATGATTGTCTAAAATAATTATTGTTTATTATTAGGTACAAGATATCAACAACATTACTCTACTATCGAAATTTATTCGATGGTTTTTCCAGATAAACTTCATATTGTTTTTTAAGTAACTAAGGATGTCACAAACAATATTTTATCTTACCTCACTGTCAATGATGTAGAATAACTTGGACACTAAGAAAAAGCAATTATATAATATCATAACATTTGTGGTCATCACTTTGTGATAGGAGAAATGTTCCGTAACAAGTCTGAATGTAAGTGGTTTATAGAAACAGATAGTACTAATGGTTGTTATGTCTCATAACATGGTTATGGTATTGTACTATTGTATATTGTACATGGTATTTTACTGACAAAAATCGTCAATAACTAGCTTGAATCGATCTGAAACAAGATGTCATTACAGAAAATATTGGTAAGGGTACTTCATTATATAATTACTATATACTAGCTCACAGCCCGTGGCTTCGCTCGTAAAGCAAGCCTTTATTAATGTATTTTACTAAGACGAGTTAACTAGCCATCTCTACATCAACCGTCTTGCCAATATTTCGTATTCTTAGGTTAGAAAAGATTTCGAGGTTGCGTCAAGATGAGCTTGGGTGATGGATTTTTTGATGCTAACGATGAAATTAATTCACTTTTTTTGTATGGTTATTATTAGCAATTACGTATTTCTGCAAAAAAAATACTCTCCGGTTCAATATCCGGTTCAGTTTGTTAGAGAATAAAACTCGTTCCGTACATCCGCTTCAGGTCATCCGTGAAGCTAACGTTTCATCTCGTTTTATAAAGAGGTATGCTTTGAAATAACACGGCTAAATGAATGAATAATAGAAATAACGTTGTTATAATCTACTGTCTTAAAGCAACTTTTATCTCGTTGTCGGATATCTTGGTCATGACTAATACCAATTTCAAGATTATCTGTTACGTAAACCTAAAAAGAGTTTTTCTAAAGACTCGGTGCGTTAGAACAACAAAATTACAACTCAATGTTACGAATGTCAAAATCAATATATAAATATGAATATGCGCCAGACAACACACCAATTGTCGAGGTTTCGAAGTAAGGAATATTCTTCCTTGTGTTACGAATACCAGACAACAATTGTACGGGGGCGTCAATGATTAAGGTTAACGCATAACAATATCGTATATTCGACGACCTCCGTGGTGGAGTGGCTAGCACGCTGGTTTCAAGCGCCGCCATCACGTGAGGTTCCGGGTTCGATTCCCGATCGGGTCAATGTAGAAAACGATATTTTCTATATTGTCTCGGGTCTGGGTGTTTTGGTACCACCGTTGTTTCCGATTTCCATAACACAAGTGCTTTACCTACATAGCTTGGGATCGGAGCAATGTATGTGACGTTGTCTAATATTTATTATTTATTTACATATTATTTAAAACAAAAAAAAAACACTTCCGAAATCCAAACTGGTATCCATCAAGGACTTTCAATGTCCAAATTTGTCCGAACGGCCGCATCAGAAGCATTCAGTGCAAACGTTTTACAAGCGACAATAAAAACGGTTGGCTCCGATGTCGCATTTTATGAACGACATTATGCAATAATTCAACCGGAGAACGCTACTAGATGCTCGTGGAAACTTCCGAAGTTGGGGGCTTTAAAAGGTTTTTAGTTTTAGAAATTATTTATCGCCTTTAAAATGGAGAATGTTTTGTTCGACGTCGTTAAAAAAATCACGATTTAAAAAATAGGGTTCTTAACCGTTATCTTTGTGACACATAATCATTTTTTATGCACAATTTATATAAAGAAACAGAAGATTATAAGGATCAATCATCATCAAATGCTAACTAACAGTTTTAAGCTTATAATGTAATACTCTTTTCATTGTTGTGTTATATCAAACTCTGTACAAGCTATCTTCAATTTCTTTAAAACATAAATAAAAATATCAGTGCAAACAAAACTCTGTTGAATTAAAAAAAGTTAAATTCGTCTGTATGTGGAACTGCAAAATCGATTGGAATAGAATCAAGTCAGTTGAAAACCTATCAAATAGAGCCCGATAGCCAATGGCGTACACCGAAAATTACTGCTTAATGGACAAACAGTGGCCTCCACCATGTAAAATAGGGTCCAGACATACACCTTATTATGCTATTTTACCTTTTTGTATTTAAATATTGTTCTTTGTTTGGAAAAAATAGTTCGTGTTTTGTATATGTCCAACATCATAGCAACGGACCGCTTTACTGAAAAGCTGTATTTTATTTATTTAAAAATTAATATACAAACTAAGCACTACAGTTATAGAGCCACAAAGCAAAAATAACATTATTTAACAAGACAAAGATCAAAATACTGCATACACAGCATGTTAAATATTAAATAAAATAATGCAACACTATAACATAGTATTATGTAAGAATAAATTGAATTATTAGTACATAATCTATAAATCACTAAGACGCTTTAGACACTGCAACTTTAAGCAGCGTGATCGTGATGCAGAAGCTGGAAATTGTCACATAATGTATTGAATTTTGGTGACTGCATTGATGCTAACGTGCGATTACACCGATGCTAAATTAAATCTGTTCATTGCGTGATTCGCGATGCTGAAGCGCGTTTTTAAAACGCGCGACTGCATCAATGCTTAAAGTTGCAGTGTATAAGGGGTCTCAGACTTTAAGCATCGCTGCAGTTGCGCGTTTTAGAAACTCACGACAGTATCACGCCTCACTCAAAGAATCTATGCTATCGCGCGTTAGTATCGATACAAAAGCGCGACTGCATCGATGCTAAAACTAGAGCAAGTATGTAAAGGTTGGCATTTTGCAAATGCATCGCGACTGCATATATTTAAAGGAGTTCGAGTAAGCGGTATGATGCATTGATGCAATCTTAACATTTCATATATATGTAGGTCACACTATGTAAGCACTAAATTACCTTGACTTACGACTGAACTTTATAACCTTCCTATCCAGATAAACGTCAAAACTAGCAACAAATCGAATCAATGAAAAATGATTCATAAAGATGAAATAAGAAACCAAAAATTTGCGCACGGGCGGGACTTGAACCAGCAACCTTTTGGCCCGGTTTGCCAAAAGGTTCCATAACATTCTAAAGCATCGTCATCATCATTATTTTCAGCCTTGATTCCAAGTTTACATAGGGTGAGGTCTTCTTGTATTTGTCTTCTAGAGAGCTCTGACCTAGGTTGTTTGGGTAGGCAGAACATCTCGCACTAGATCTTTTAGCACATTTAGTAAGTTGCATTTTAATAGATTCACATCAAGATTGGAGATACTAAGAACCTTGCAATGCATAATACCTACACAATTTGTGGACTCTGTGCTGCTTGGTTAATAAAAAGCATGCCTTAAAATAAGTATTTGAAGTCTCAAGTTTAAACTTACTTATTCATATAAACTTTATTGGACTGTGATCCTACTGCGCCCGACATCGATTTTGCTTTTTTTCGGTTTCGACGACGAAAGCAACCGGATAAACATTTCAGGACTACAGAAAACAGAATGAAATCAATGCCAATTGCATTTTTACATTAATCTATTTTGAAATAACATCACTTGATACTCGCAATAAGTTTTAATACGACAGTTCAACAAACCTTTTTTTTTTTTAAATCTGCGTCAAGCGTGGTTTAAAGGGTAATTTTACATCATTAATTATTCCTCTTTATTATTTGAACCTTATGTACTAAAATGTGATAATTTTTATACAAAATGTGCTCGTAAATCTTAAATTATAGGTGTGAGTTTTAAGTTGAGTTATTGAATCGTTTTACAGCTCTTCTGTGCGACTATATAATGCTGTAATTACTTGACTGATCTGAAAAAATACTTTTGTGTTGGATAGCTTATTCATCGACGAACGTTTTAGGCTATTAAACATCACGCTGCAACGGGACAGAACTGCGTAGCGACTGTTAAACAATACTATGCGGCTGCGAAGGGACTGAAACTAAAAACGCGCGGACGCGTCGCGGATGACCGCTTAAATCGGGTAAAAAGAGTCTTATCTGGAGATAGACGTAAATCGTTCCAGTACTTAATCAAATAAATATCAGTATTATTATTCACTTTTAATGAGCAATCGTGTCGGACAAATAATCGAAACCCGTGTTTGCTATCCGGGTGTCTTGGCAAGCCTGTTTAATTTTGCACGTGCTTTCTTTAATGCGTAGGCGTATATTAATTTATTCTTCGAAAAGACATAATGTTAAAGCATTGGCAACCATAATCTACAAAAATCTTGCCTCTAGTTCCAAAACAAATGTCAAACTAACAAATGTACGGCCCGTTTAAGAGCTAGGTACAAGAACCGGTTATTTGTTATATTACCGACAGCGTAGGGTGCCAGTTCCAGTTGCTCGTAGCAGTTTGGAAGTTCCATGGCCGAAGTTGCATTCTCAATTTGAATTACAGCATTATATAGTCGCACAGAAGAGCTGTAAAACGATTCAATAACTCAACTTAAAACTCACACCTATAATTTAAGATTTACGAGCACATTTTGTATAAAAATTATCACATTTTAGTACATAAGGTTCAAATAATAAAGAGGAATAATTAATGATGTAAAATTACCCTTTAAACCACGCTTGACGCAGATTTTAAAAAAAAAAAGGTTTGTTGAACTGTCGTATTAAAACTTATTGCGAGTATCAAGTGATGTTATTTCAAAATAGATTAATGTAAAAATGCAATTGGCATTGATTTCATTCTGTTTTCTGTAGTCCTGAAATGTTTATCCGGTTGCTTTCGTCGTCGAAACCGAAAAAAAGCAAAATCGATGTCGGGCGCAGTAGGATCACAGTCCAATAAAGTTTATATGAATAAGTAAGTTTAAACTTGAGACTTCAAATACTTATTTTAAGGCATGCTTTTTATTAACCAAGCAGCACAGAGTCCACAAATTGTGTAGGTATTATGCATTGCAAGGTTCTTAGTATCTCCAATCTTGATGTGAATCTATTAAAATGCAACTTACTAAATGTGCTAAAAGATCTAGTGCGAGATGTTCTGCCTACCCAAACAACCTAGGTCAGAGCTCTCTAGAAGACAAATACAAGAAGACCTCACCCTATGTAAACTTGGAATCAAGGCTGAAAATAATGATGATGACGATGCTTTAGAATGTTTTTAAATAAGTCTTATTTTTGAATTCTTATAAGATGAAATAAGAAACCATAAATTGCATACGGATGGGACTCCAACCCACAACCTTTGGCTAACCGGGCCCACAGTTGCAAAAGAGTTGGGTGGATGACGCTGACTTCACGTATATAATGACGTATCCATAAAAGTCCAGAAATTTCGCACGCTCGGACCGACTGCACGGTAACTCGATTGGAAAGAGCTTGGCCCGGTTAGCCAAATGCTGAGAGTTTAAATCACGCCCATTCGCAATTTTTGGTTTATTATTTAGTCTTATAAGAAGGATGATGATAATTTTAAAAATAAATAAAATTGGTTCATTCTAAGCTGCTGACTCAGCTCACACTGCGTCACCGCGTAAAATTAAAACAATCCAAGCGCTTTCATCTTAGAAGCAAGCAAACCAACAAACGGAGAAATAAATCAAACATCTTAGACGCAGCCCGCCATTAAAAGTGGTTCATAATCTATTTTTGATAGTACTTTGGCGACCACTAATGATCCAAGAGACTCAGATTAGCCAAGAAGAAAAATAAGTCTGCTTAATGTGGTTTCGGAGATGATGAAACAAAGATATCGAAATGTTTGGATAACCTAATAAGTATTTAAAACCCCTTACACACTGCGGCTTTTAGCTTCGATGCAGTCACGCGTTTTGAAACGCTTGATAGCATCGCGACTCATGCAATGAACAGATCTAATTTGGCATCGATGCTGTCGCGCGTTAGTATCGACGCAGACCAATATTCAGCACATTATATGTCAATGTCCTGCTTCTAAATCAAAAGCAAACTCAGAAAGGGGTGTCACGACCCTTAGCAATAAGGAGTCGATGAGAGGAGGAGGCTTCTACATCGCGACAACATACTTTCGCGCGTTTGCATCGCGACTGTATCGATGCTAAATGTCGCAGTGTGGAAAGGGTCTGAGATGTTGGAGTTGAGCTATAAGTAATCGTTAGACACACGTACTTAGACAAATTCAAAGAAATTTAAAGATATCCCTACAAAAAGAAATGGAGTCAGGTTAATACACGAACCTCACTCCAATGTACCGGCTACGAAGCTAAGAAAAAAAGAGTAAACAAAGTAATAATAATATAATTCTTTATTGTACATATCAAAAGTCAGTTTATCGATTATATTTTTCAGAAATATGTACAACTATGGCGGTCTTATCGCTAAAAGCGATCTCTTCCAGACAACCTTTGTGAAAGGGAATAATGTATTCATAAAAAAGGGAAAGTTTCGCGCAAAGTACAACATAGTAATAAAATGATAATAGAGTATTAACTTTACATCAAATAGACAAACAACTGAGTAAAACAAGATAATAAACACCGATTAATGTCTGTTCTTCCCACTTTAAATAAATAAGTACTCTGTAATCACATTAAAATTTCACTTCATTGCCTAAGTAAGCCATCATACAATGAAACGTGAAACTAAATTTATCATATAACATTTGTTCAGGCCATACAATTTCAGAGTTCACCTTGAATCGTAGGTTATTATATTAAATAAGTAGGCGAAATAATATTCTACCTACTTAAGGTATAACTGGGTAGAGAGTAGTAGGATCAATCGGTACCGAATATCTTGAGATTGGCGATTTTAAAAGTTTTTGAAGGGTGTGTCTTAATGGAAGCATAGTAATAAAGGATTGAGGATACCACCAAGTATTGAAAGAAAAATCTTGGATCAACCTTTAGATGTTCTTTTACTACTTCATCTTATCCTTATTACTTCTCACATTTATCATAAAAAATACGGACAACGCAACCCAAAGACATGAAAAAATCATACGTCCATAGAATAACTTAATAAATATGCGCCAGACAACGGACCAATTGTTATGGTTTCGTAGTAAGGAATTTGCTTCCTTGTGTTACAAATATCAGACAAACATTATGACAGTGGCGTCTTCCATAAATACTTATAAACATCCATGACATAGGTACAAATTTTTTTGTAGGCAGCGGTAACCACTACACCAAACACGTCGTTATAATAAATAACTAAACTGTATACTTATTAGGACATTACAAAACATACCGTAAGTCCAGTGTTAAGATTTCATTCTTAAACAAAGACAATATTATCTCATTCACCTGATACCGCGATTAAATACAGCCTGTAATAGAAGTAAAAAAATATAATTATATATCGTGAGAGCAATCTCGCAAAATTGATGATGTCACGCAGCCTACGGGTTAAAGTAAACGCTTGCAAAATTCAACAGGCTTGCTAATAATCCATACTTATAATCCCTAATCAATGTATACCATAATCGCTAACTCTTGTAGTAAATGACAATGTCAAGTTCTATGATTGGACACATTTATTTGCAATGCATTGCTGGTTCGATTTATTTGTTAATTATAATAAATTATAACCATTTAGAATGGATTATTGGTTACGTTATTATTACAGGCCACACCCTGTCTAAGCGGTTAAGCGCCCTGAAAGCTATGTCGTTACTAACACAAAGTAATCATAGAGACAAGCATCAAATGAATATACTGCTTTAGTTGATTGTGGGAAAATAATCGTCGTCTACATCATACTGACATTATCTCCCGAGTTACGAGGTGTAATAAAGAAACCTGACGCTAAGAATTCTAGAAGCATAAATTGTAGGTAAAAGCTTTGTGTAAAATGCCCTAATTTTCAAATTTATACTTTATATTATTTATTTATTTTTAACACATAAGAAAATTTTTGGTTTCAACTGAGATAACATTTTACCGAACCAAATCGGTTGCAGTGTGTAGTATTATCATAGGCCTACCAACATTTTGGCATTGTCTGACTAAAGTGACCATGTAAAAGTTATCCATAGCCAATCGTCAAAAAATTGTACTGTTGTGTTATCTAAAAGACATTTGGAAGTCACTTTACACAGAATAACTTGTTCACTTTATTCGTATGTAACGGTGACTTTGTTTTATTTTCATCCAAAGATTCATTCTTATAAATCAGCCACAAAGTAAGCTGTGGATAAAAATAAAGGAGATTTGAGTATTTTTAATGCAACCCAACACTTAACTGTTTACATTGAACAGTCTCATAATTAGCACTAAAAATTCACTCCGCATTCGACGTTTTGTAACGGCAAAAACAAATTTCAGCGACTCCGACTTGGGTGTTTAAACCAAGAGAATGGGTACCCAAATCCACCAGACACTATCAGGCTATAGCGCTCTTGTACGTGATCCATTAAGAAGTAAGAAAAGAGTTCAGAGATCAGTTTTTGATGAGGTCATGCAGCCTACGCGTTAAAGAAAGCACTTGAAACATCCATCATGCTTGCACAGGTGTCGGAGGCCGAGTGGTATAGGTATGCACCCGGATAGCATAAGACACGGGGTTCGTTGGACGGTCATCTGACACAGTTGCTTTTTGCAAGTGAAATTCGTATTATACAAACGTTAAACCAAAGTCCATTAATGACAGAATTGAAGTAAGATCTATCTATGAATAAGGACATGCAATATTTTAATGAAATTGACTAGACAAACTCCCTTGAAACACGAACAAATTGAATTTAATGGACCGATCAAACGAATACGTCGAATTTTGAACGGTGAAAATGGAAATAAATAGTAAAAAATGGATTCGTCAGAGCGAATTGAGCGAGGAGATTACCATTTGTTCCATAGCGCCACCTACCCGGCACTTTGTTGGATATTTTTTTTCAACAGTCAACGCACTCGGCCATATTTTTGAGTGATTTTCAAGTGAATTCACCGTTGCCTATAGGCCGAGCCAGGACTCTATATGAAGTCTAGAAAGAAATAATGAAGTAGAAATCTATATGAAGTTATTTATCTTTAAGTCATTTATTTATAGTTTATTCTTTTACGATATAGGTTATTTATGTATTGTATAATTTTAGTGACGTAAGTTTGGTGCTAATTTTTGGCATCTGTGTACCTCACGCGGTAGGGTGAAAACCAGCCTCTGAAAACCAGCGTCCGGTTCTCACATCACACACACTCACATACACATACACCAAGTCATTACAAAAAAAAATGGAAAATATTACGTAATACATCAACAAAAAATAAAACCAACTAAATAAACTTTTCTAAAGTTAGTCTCTTAGTTCGACAATTTCTGTATCTGTTATTCCACAAAACAGTTTTACTTCAATAACTTCAAGTTACTTCACCCATTCAGGAGCGTAAGTTCTTGAGAAGTAATAAATTGTTATATTTTTTTCGTAAACTTGATTCAACGAACGTTGGAAACCTAATTTTGGTCTGTACACAATAATAGACTTTGAATACCTACTAACACTACTCAAGCCCTTTTCATCATATTTTAATTTTATTCCATCTTTTTATTTTATAAAAATAATTTTAACTTATATTTCCACTCATTTTATGTAGCCTGATACATTTTATACCCATGGTTTAGGTACATTTATAATTTTATTATTTCAGCAAATTTAGGGTTGCGATTTATAAAAACATTCTTCAATAGTTACAATTAAGGCTCTTACCAAAAATACTTATTACTTATTCAAACTGGTAAAGATACATTACAAAGGTTTTCTATCGATTCTACATCTGTCCGCAATTTTTCGATACATGAATATGTTTAAGCTAAAACGTATCCACTTTTATGTCACTAAAAACACATTAAAGCAACTTCCCCTCACCTAAGTAACCTTAAGCACCCAAAGTGTTATGGCTTTCGAGTTTCCATAAAAAGTACAGTCAGTCTGCTTAATTGTATACCTGTCATAAATATTTATTTTGAATTTAATGCAAACGCAGAAACAATCGGTTGTTAAATACTTTTTGAAACTTTTCAGGCTTTTCGAATACTCGTTCCAGCGGAAAATTATTACAAAAAAACTTATTTCAATCTGCTTATAATTTTTTTACTGCGTTCGTAAAATTATTTTAAAACTACTGTCAAAATGAATTACTTATAATCAAACAATACACAAAATTATATTTTTTAATTTTGTCACTCTTTTGGAACGTGTGTTTCGGATGTTTTTGGATTCTAAAAGTTTTTTTTTTATTTAATTCAGTTTAGTTCAGTTCAAAATTTCTTTATTTTATTATAATAAAAAGTGAACAGTTTTACATTTCCCGTGTACATTGTAATCCTAGAATGTAATGACTTATTGTTAACACGTTTTTAAGCTGTTTCGCTTGTCAAAACTTACAAAATAAACACTTAATATCTATTTAGGAAACGTGAACTACGCAGCAACGTTTTAATCTCTTAAATAACTTAATTACTTATGCAAGCTATAGTTCAGCATTACATTTGTAACAATTATATTTAAATATCAACCAGATCTTATTTAATTGTTATTGTCGGAGCAGTTTATGCCAGAACCAAAAAAAAGCTTTACTTCTTAGTTATAGTAACGGTTCTCATAAATATAGTTTGTTTTTTGTATTTTTATATATAATAAAATATTTGCACGGGCATTTACGTTGCGGACTGTATTGTCGCTATCAGTGGTTTAACTTTCCATTCGCTCGGAGTCAAGAGGGCACGTCTGTGGCAGGACGCTTCCTGATCGAGAAAATATACTGCACTGGAAAAATTTACTCTGTTTGCAAGGAATAAATACGATGTTATTAGATTTTATGTTATTAAAAGGTAGCTTATTTTCTGGTTTTTAAACATAGATAACACAATTATATAGAACTGATAATAAAGAAAAAAACGTACTTTTTAAGTGTTCGTTTTTCAATCATGACACTATTTAGTATTTTTCGATGGATTTTTTTGAAGACTTGTTAGTATTGCCTTTCTTAACACAAAAATACAATATTGATGGAATGTGTAATAATCATAAAACGCACTTTTTTTTTAAATTTCGTGAACGAAAAAATAACTAAGTGAAATTTCTATAATCCCCCGACTAAAATGCGTTAGCGTACTAATTAGTTTACCAATCCATTGCAAAAAAACTGCATGTCAACTGCAGGTCAAGCTGTTCTAGAGATACATGGGTATATTCGATTGCGCACAAACACACAAACTTCCTCTCACCCCAAACGCATACACCTTCTCCGTCGCGGGAAAAAAGGTATGTTTCAATTCGTGAAAAAGAAAGGAATCTCTTTAGTTTTACATTAGAACACAAGTACACTCTTACTTTGTGTTCCTAATAGCACTCAGTCGGTGGAAAAATCTAGAATACCTCCAGAAAACACAAAACTTAGGTTGAAAGACTAGTTGGCTTTTAGAGTATTCTGATTTTATGTTACAGATAATCGGGATGTCTGTTTGTCAAGTTTCAAGTTTGGGCCGGTGGGAAACATACCTACAAAGGTCTTAATTTCAGACATGTGTAGCTCTGCCTTAGAAAGTATGTTAAAGTAATCTTTAAAATTACAAAAACATTTTTGAAAGCGAACCTTTTCAGACAAACTTTTTTTTTACCTTGGTACTAAAAAGACGAAAGGCAATATCAAAACCTATTTAAAAAAGTCAACACTTGTTTATGTTAATTTTTTGCTTGTGTTAATGGGCGCTTAAAATATTTAAGAAATCAAAACATGGGATTTAATGCACCCCGGGCGGGACCAAGACTCGAGCCATCGAGTAGGTAAATTCGATGATAACCTTTTAAATATGTGAATTGTTGATTCAATCCCGTGTAACATAAGTTGAGTACGAAAATCAAACTTATATTAGCCTTTAACCTAGACATCGACAATATAAATAATAATTAAATATAATGTAAAGTCAAAACTCATCAGACTTCGTTATTGAGAAACTCCCGCCGGAAAGAAATATAAAAAAAGTCTTAAAAAAAAGACTTTAACCCCGCAAATGCTGCATCGCCCGAATACAAATCAGGAGTAATTTCAAATTTAATTTAGAAGCACGCTTTATTCGTCGCAGAAGATTCTTAACCCGCCTCACGTTTCTTGTAAAGAGTAGAGAGAAATTGTACGTCACCTTTGGTCCCGTCAACTTCATTGTCATCGTAACTCGATTCTAGAGCTATGTAGAGTGCATTTGTGTCGGGCATTCGGTGCAGGAATCAATGGGCGACCTCTGACTGGCCCGGCATTGGATAGTGATACGGTTGAACTTGATATTTGACGTTATTGAATTTGAATGTGTCAGTTATTGCAAGATGCTAATTAACAACATATTCATGGTAGTAGACACATATTTTACCAACGCGAGTATAACCCACACGTTTAGGTAAAATATGTGTCAGTGACGCCAAAAGGAGGTTCTCAATTTAAAAAAAAAGTGAATTTCTTACCTTATGAAATACTCATATTTATTTGTATTACTTTAATGACATCTTTACCCATTCTAATTTGACACTTACTTATTTATTGATTATTATGGAAATGACATTGTATAATATTTATTAATATAAGTTTGCATGCTGTATTTTATGGCTAAATGGGTTATAAGCAACTACCTAACTGTATACCAACCTGTGATCAACTTTCACCAATCCCTATCTATGGCAAATAAATGAATTATGAATTATATGTTAGTGATCACTGCACTGATTTGCCCTTTTTACCACTTTTTTAACAGCAAAAATAAGGAAAGATACTCGTAGATTATTAAGTAAATAATATAATCGTTAAGTGTCATATAAATCGATACTTCACTTAATTCGTCACACTTTCTAAATATGTTTCGTTGTAATTTTGTTTGCTGCCACCCCTAGAATATTCAGACCGCTTATTTGTCCTTACAACTTTTACGCTGCCTTGGCACTTCGATTTCCAATCAATTCGGATGATTTAAACTGACGCCATTTTGTCCCCATCGCTTTCCATTAAACAGAGGTTCAAGAGGCTACGGTATTCCGAGCTGTCGTTTTTGACGAATATTCACTGCTGACTTTGGTATAGTTTCGTCAAGTCTATCTGTCTGTCTGTCCTGGAACTATAAACATCAGACAGCTGAAACTTGGTGGAAAGGTGAAGCCTGTTAACTGCGTTACTATTATTTTACAAAAATAAAAAAAAAATGTTATTTAAGGGGCTCCCAAATATATAACTAAAACAAACAAAAAATTACTCAGACCTATTCGTTTGGGGTGTCTATGGACTGAAATCTTTTAAAATGACATAGAGGGTTCTAAAAAATGATTTTCTAAAAGTCAAACGTTTAAAAGATGTGCTTCTAATTTGTATTTTATTTCATTTTATATCAAATGCCCCCCTC
Source organism: Pyrausta purpuralis (assembly GCA_963924145.1). NCBI lineage: Eukaryota > Metazoa > Arthropoda > Insecta > Lepidoptera > Crambidae > Pyrausta > Pyrausta purpuralis. The sequence continues at coordinate 3,521,199 of OZ001648.1, read as the reverse complement.
TAACTTTTGAACCAAGCAATACCGTAGACATCTGATTTTGTTTAAGTTGGCAAGGAACGCTCAGTGCGCAAGTCCGTGTGGCATTTGGCGACTTTTTTAAATAAGGCTTGCCTTGCCATCACAATCCTTGCTTGTATGTCTGGTGTACATCGGTAGTCATCGGTAATTATGCTGCCTAGGTATTAAAAGTTTTTAACCTGTTCTTCTAGTCTATAATCAAAGATGATGTTTTTCTTTCTTTGTGTTTTAGTTTTTTATATTAATTTTAAGTTCAAAGTTTTTAAATTTGATATCCATTTCTTACTTTAATAGTTTCAATTCTGTCTTATTTTCTGCTATGGCTGCGATATGATCGCGTTGTTGCGACTTGCTGCATTGAAATTCCCGATACCAAGGTGTTTCGAACAAGTTCACAAACACAGGTAGGTAACGTGGAGGTAACATTGTATAAGTAAACAATTTAGCAACTCCCGCTCTGCTGAATAAGCGTTTTGTGCAAAAACGCCGCGGCAGAGAAAATTGGTCGAGTGATAAATTGCCAGGCGTATCGGTGAAACCGTAAAAACGCGCTATTTACGATAAAATTACTTTTTACATAGTTTATTATGAACTGTATTTATTTATGTGTGAGGCAACCAATTTGTAGAGGAATTTATAGCTTCCTCTACAAATTGATCAACAATGAAATGACAGTATTTTCTAATAATAACAACAATTTGAAAAGGAATATATATGCTGTCATGCTCCGCTTATTTTTTTATTTAAACAAATAAAACGAATTACAACCAAAATATTAAACGGTAAAAATAATGTTAAATCATTAATATAGTACAAAAGCATGAGTATTAAATCTAAATGAAAATATTTTATATGTGATAGCTTCTAACTCTAGTTTGGACTTCGCTACACCAGTATCAATGGCCAAAAGATATTGTAATTCCGTAATTCAAAGAACAAGCACATTAACCTACCTACCTTAATAATAAATAATCAATATGTGCCAGATAACACACCAATGCTCGTGTTTTCGAAGTAAGTATTTTTTTCCTTGTGTTACAAACATATCAAATATGACAACCAATTGTTTCAAAAACACACTACCTCTGAACGCATACCAAGCCAAGAAAATTTTACATGTTGCAACTGAGCGTCAGACAATTTCATTAAAAACAAAAACAAGCCGTGGCGACAAACACAGCACCGCTAAACGCAGTTTAATAACCCGGATGTCAACTAGAAAAGCGGCTGTGTCCCCGTCGCCATGCTCTCGCTCGGATATTGTATCCATACTAATAATATAGCTACAGGAGTGTGTGTGTACTTATATTTGAAAGTTTACTACTACTACATCAGTTACTAATTTGTATAGTAACTATACGGCTTAAAAAAACGGACTAAAAGCGTTAAACACCGCATTTTCCCTCTATTTATGAGAAACGAATTCATTTGGAGTCGGTGCGTGATATCAAGCTTACATGACACCAACAGTCTACACACATTAAGCACTAACTCCAAATGAATTTGTTTCTTCTTAGTAGAGGGCCAATACGTTTTTTAATCTTGTTAAGTTAGTTTTTTTCTAAATAAAATGTTTTTATTTCATGATATTTTGTTATTAATACCCACATCTCAAAAACTACTAGACAAATTCTCATGAAAAGTACACTGTACCTGAATTTGGTATTCACCTGATTGGACTAAACAAAAAATCATTGTGCGGTGACTTCTCGTTTTTGAGAAATCTGAGGACAAACATACAAATAATAAAACATCCATACACTAACGAAATCTTGTACACGTGTTTGAAGCCTTGATAGATCAACATACTCAAATATTATAAAACTCCAACGATATCACACACATACACATTGAAATGATTACCTCCTTTTTTTGAAGTCACTAAAAAGTGTATGTGTACGTACGTATTTTTGTAAGTCTAGCAAATAACACAAATCACCAAACTTCAAATAGTGAAAACTAAGAAACACATACAGCCCTTGTAAATCTAACATTAGTTTTTAAATCATCACAACAACCTTGCAGCAAGGACTAAAATACCGTACACTTATCTGCATTTTTAAATGGCAAAAGTTTGTGAAGCATCATGTAACTACGAAGGGACCGTGGCTCGTAGTCCGTAGCGTTTCCGTAACACCATCGTAGCAAAGTAGAAGGCTTACTACGGACTACGGCCTGCACCCAAGATCGATTATCGAATCTTTAAAGCATTATTAGTTAGTTATCATTAATTATTTTGAAATGTTTACTCATTGCAATGGATTAGTAGACTAATGCATATACCCACTCAAATATCCTTAATGATCCTTAATTTCAATGTTCCAATTTGAAAAGATAGTGTTTGGTACATATAAAAATGGCCTGGAATGGGAGTCATTAGCTATCATTTTCTGCCTTTTTTATTGCCAAAACCATAATTTTCTTAAAATTAACGTCAACTTACTCGTAATATGGCAGTCATAAATAAACAAGAACCGACTGGACTTGTCGGACTTAATTAAAACTTATCTGGTAACATGCCGCATGTCATGTAAACAATCAAACTACTGTGTATTTTTTTTTCATTATGTGACCTAGGCCGTAAACTTCTGCATACAAAATCCGCTCTAAGATGACAAAACTTGGATAAGAAGAGGTCCCCATTAATTTCCCCATACTAAAAAGCCTAAGATCATTTAATATTATTGTAAGCGAAGGATAAAGATAGATACTTGGCAAGGGTGAAATTACAGTAATTCTAATTAAAAGATACATAAACTTTCATACAAAGTTTTGTTGCAAATTTTGTATGAAGCATTTTGCGACCTAGGTCAATTATTGACAAAATTTTCCACTAGCTTTACCATAACGCAGTCTCGATAAGTTATTATTTAGTCCAACGAGTCCAGTGGTATTTTGTTTATTTTTTACAGCCATATAATGTTGCAGATCAAATTCGCAACTACTACTAGTACTTTTACCTCAATATCCCAGTGCATCAGCTTGCATGCAATAATAATGTTCATTTCATCGCGTGTCGTCGGAACGTGGTTTAATAAACCAGGCGTCGACTCAAGCTCCCTTCCTATCCATAAGTATATTACCTAACTTAAATTCTAAGCAGTCGCATTGCAATTTGTATGAGATGTGATAAAAATAAAGTGGCAGATACATTGTCAAGAATATTATCGCATTCATACTGCCAGTCCTTTTATACGTGTAGCCTATAGGTAGACTATACGCAGCGGGCGTACAACACGCTGCGTGTTCAATATAATAATGGTTTTAGGATGCTGATGGGGTTGCCGCGGTATTGCAGTGCGTCCGGCATGTTAGCCGAGGCAAATACTGATGGTTTCCACGCCATCATCAGAAAGCGGTCAGCATCGCTTGTACACCGCCTGCGAGAAAGCACCAACAGCATCCTAAATGTTTATTAGTCCTACCTATCCGGTGGGACTCTCCGTTGCTGGATTCACTGGATTCGTCTCCAAACGTTTGTGAGGTAGACCCAACTACACTCAGTAAACGCAGTCCTCCTGTCTAACATTCAATAATGCATTTAAAGATTTATCTAACTTTTAATTGTTTTCTATTTTTATTTTATTGCTAACAAAATGTATGGGTCTGTATACTGTTCTGTGTCCGATACTGAAATGCTTTTGAATTGAATTGAATTAAGTCTTTTTTTAAACGCCGCAGTCTACGCTTTTATATATCACTTAAGGCCGATCCACACAGATACATCTTGTCCGACGCTTTCCGCACTTGTAAGTGACAGTGATCACTGAACGCCACTAAACATCACTGTCACTGACGAGTGCAGATAGCGTCGTACAAGATGTATGCTACAATATCCTTTTTCACTGACACTGATGGATACTGATCGGAACGTGTCGTTACTGTTATGTGCGCATCGGCTTTCATACGCTATTAAAGGCTTTGCCAATGTTTGAGTTGTCCGAAGAAATAAAGGCATCCCATCTGGATAGATATCGTCGCGGATTAGGATTATATTTAATTTTGTAAAAAAATAACTTAAAACCCTACCTACTTAATAAAATAAAAATAGACATTTGTGTCAATTAGACTTTATAATGTTAGTTTGTAAAAAACGCAAGATAAATACAATTCTACTGATGGCGCTTCCTTTGCAAGTTCAACTCGCATTACGTCAACAAATTACAATACAATCGCAATAGCGATTCTTTATAGCCCTGCCGAGAGTTCTTGCGTTTAAATAAACGTTTCGGCTCTGGAACTGCTATAGTTTCACGAAAGTTTGTTACGCCAATTTGGTGGTGGATCGTTATAGTTCGTTCCAGCTCTGCTCGAAATTCGTCGGCAGGCAAAAGTATGATTAGCGATGCATTTATTTATTCCTCTATAACATGTAGAACTTTTGATCTTATTTACGATAAAATACTTGTTTCTGAAATATTTATTAATAAATTGACTGAACAACCAAACGAAAGCTATCTCATTTAAAAAAAACATTTATATTTATAATTCTCAAACAACAATTTTAATTAGAGGCACACCGTATAATGGGCATTTATAACATTTTTCGTTTGCTCCATGCATTCCAACTATTTCCTCCACATTATTGCACAGCCACCATTGTAGGCCGATAAAAGGAGTTTAATAAAACTGACTGTACCGCAATATTGAGAAAACTGAACGCAATATTCAACGTGCCCGCGACAATAGAAAAACATTTTACATTGTTTGAGGGATAGCCGTTTCAGCGAAGGATTCGGCTCGCCGTGGACAGATCACGATTAAATGCTCATGAAAAAACTTATTTAAAGGAATACAATGGAAAGGTTTTGTCAAATGTGCAAAAGCATTTATTTCGATCTACTTTTAGCCATATTGTTACTTAAACCAGTGTTTGTTTAATGTAAATACTAAAATAACAAAAAAAAATCGTTAATTAAAAACCTTACTTAATATTATATATGTGAAAGTAACTCTGTCTGAAATAATGAACCAATTTAAGTTTACCACCTCCGTGGTGTAGTGGCTAAGCACGCTGGTTTCAAGGCGTCGCCGTTCCGAGGTCCCAGGTTCGATTCCCGGTCGGGACAATATAGAGATAAAATTAAAAATTAAAAATCTATATTGTCTCGGGTCTGGATGTTATCGAACCATTGTTGTGTCTGATTTCTATAACACAAGTGCATTAGCTACTTACTTTGGGATCAGAGCAATCTATGTGATTGGTGTCCAATAAAATAAAATAAAACTTGACACACACATAGTCTAGAGCCTGAGAAAGAACATAGACTTCTTTAATAAATAAAATAAATAAAATAAAATATGTTTATTTCGGACTAGGGTCCATATAGTGTTAGTAACAAAGAAAGCTTAAAAAACTATGTTAGTACTGTAAAATTAAATTTAAATTTAAATTGATTGATTTAATTAAAATTAAAATTATTATAGCTAATTTTAGTGTCTTTGACGAGATGGACGCGTGTCCAGTGCTGCATAACAGCACTGTCCGCATCCAGTCTCGCCGCGACCACCTTCAAGAGGCTGTTGGCGCTGTAACGCACTCGCTGCAGCAAGGACGCGACGCGTTTCCTAATAATGGCCGACAGGCTATCTACTTCAGCTGCGCCTGCAAAGAGCAAGTGTTCAATGCTTAGGTAGTCATAGCCGGGAGATTTGCCTCTTGTCATTTTACTCAGCACAGATCTAATTGCACCCGCTGTGACCAGGGCTGGTGGAGAAGTAAGGTCATCATGATAGCGATGTTGAGAATGATTATTGACAACTGAGCTCAACGGTGGTTGGACCTTAAAATGTTTCACAAACATTTCTGCTATCTATTTTGGATCATTTAACCCCTCAACACTTACAGGAACACAAGGTTTAGGATTAAGCTTTTTCGTGTGTTTCCAAAAACTAGAAAAATCTTTTTGTCTATGATGCATAGCTAGAATGTCTAACTGTATTTGTTGTTTATTTGTTTGACACCATTTTAACTTAGATTTAAAGATTCTCCTCGACTCACACATCATCTGATATACATATCCTTCACAAGGTTTGTTATAAAGAACCCAATAGTAAAACCACAGGCGTGCCTCTTTATGCGCCACCTTTACATGCCTATTCCACCCACACACATACTTATTTTTACTGCTGGTATTTTTCGTAACAGAACTATGTATGGAGGCGTCTGTCAAAATATTTACGATTTCATTATACATATCGTCAAGTTTTTTTACGATGTTCGGTTTTATTACATTTTTTGCCAGCACAACCTAAGAAAATATCAGGGAAGTCTATATGCTTTAATTTAAGGTTACAATAATCTTTATACTGTGATGTTTGAAAATCATCTCGGTCTCCCCACTGTATCGCGTTATTTTGATTACTATCACAGTAAATAGTTTTGGACCTCAATACGCTCAGATTACATGTTATTTCCAGAGGAAAGTGGTCAGACCAAAATACATTGTAATTAATGGATACATTTACAACTGTGTGCTTAGTTCCTTCAGACACCAGACAATGGTCAAGCCAGCTGACAGACCCGTGACTGTCACTAATATATGTGTATGAACCAGATGACCTACCCAGTATATCAATATCAATACAAGACATATTCTGGCTTAAGCAGAAATTATATAGTTCATTACCAAATCGTTTGCCAGGATGGGCATTAAAGTCCCCAAGAATATACACATATTCAACATCACAACTGTCAATAATAGCGTTTAACTTTAATGCAAAAGAAAAGGGTAGTAAGGGATTAAAAAGGGGGATGAAAGGTTGTATGGAAGTATCGCCTTTTTCAAAGTTAGAAGCTAAAAACTTATTTTTAAGGCTCTTGATTAGATATCCTTTACATAATGGTGGGAGACAGACAGAGTTTTCACATTTAAAATATAAATTTTAAATGTGAAAACTCTGTCTGTCTCTCATATAAATACTCAATATCTTTCGTACTTACTCAAAATATAGACTGTCAGCTCCAAGAAACAAAGTTAGAGTTTCGAAAAACGTTTAATGAAGCTGTTCCGAAACCTTAAACAACAGGGGTTTTAATTGTGTTTAATTTTATTGTATTTCAGAATTTAATTTAAAAACAACATCAAATTGAAATCACAGCAGATTGTAACTTACAAATACTTTATAATTGCACGCTGTGGTTCAACACACATATATAGTATATCATAAAATAAACGAAGGCAATATCTTGGCACAAGTTTAAAAGAGGTAATAGGTATCTTGATCGCTTTCATATGTCAATTTAGTATATTATTAAAATTGGACACGAATC